>LR738710.1:103315577-103441957 GCA_902687465.1 Secale cereale
GTTACATCTCCTACTCCTCCCGCAGGGTCTCGGCGAAGCCCTGCAGCTTTTCCCGTTGCATCCACCACCACGCCGTCGTGCTGTTGGATCTCCATCAACCTCTCCTTCCCCCTTGCTGGATCAAGAAGGAGGAGACGTCGCTGTACCGTAGGTGTGTTGAACGCGGAGGTGCCGTCCGTTCGGCGCTGGGATCATCGGTGACGAGGATCACGACGAGTACGACTCCATCATCCACGTTCCCTTGAACGCTTCCGCTCGCGATCTACAAAGGGTATATAGATGCACTCCTTTATGCTCATTGCTAGATGAACTCCTTAGATTGATCTTGGTGAAGCGTAGAAATTTTTTGAATTCTGCTACGTTCCCCAACACACCATACGTGCATGATACGGGAATCACTAACCTTAACACAAGTATTTCTCGATTTCATAATAACTCCACTAGCATGACTCTAATATCACTATCCTCATATCTCAAAACAATTATCAAGCATCCAACATCTCATCATATTCAATGCACTTAGTGTGAAATTTTTTACTACATTGACATTGGATGTCTATCATGTGAAGACTAGTTTTTTAGCCTAAACACATTACCATGCTGTTTTAATAGACTCCCAAATAGATATAAGTGAAGCATCAGAGTTCAACAATTTCTACAAAATATTACCACCACCGTGCTCTAAAAGATATAAGTGAAGCATTAGAGCAAAAACTATTCAACTAAAAAGATATAAGTGAAGCACATAGAGTGTTCTCACAATTCCTAGGCCATATTTAACTCTCTCAAATAGGTGTGTCCAGCAAGGATGATTGTGACAAACTAACAAGCAAAGACTCAAATTATACAAGACGCTCCAAGCAAAACACATATCATGTGGTGAATAAAAATATAGCTCCAAGTATAGTTACCGATGGATGAAGACGAAAGAGGGGATGCCTTCCCGGAGCACAAGCTTAGGCTTTTGATTATCCTTGAATTTTACTTGGGGTGCCATGGGCATCCCCAAGCTTAGGCCTTTGCTACTCTTTGTTCAATAGTCCATCAAAGCAATACTCAAAACTTGAAAACTTCACAACACAAAACTTAGACAAAAATTCTCGTGAGCTCCGTTAGTATAAGAAAGCAAACCACTACTCAAAGGTACTGCAATGAATTCATCCTTTTTTTATATTGGTGTTAAATCTACTGTATTCCAACTTCTCTATGGTTCATACTTGCCAATACTACTCATAGATGCATTGAAATAAGCAAACAACACACGAAAAACAGAATCTGTCAAAAACAGAATAGTCTATAGTAATCTGCAGGTTTCGCCTACTTCTGGAACTCCAAAAAATTCAAACTAAATTGGTAAATGTGAGGAATTTGTCTATTAATCATCTGCAAAAAGAATCTAGTAGGCCAAACCAAACCAATAATTCAAAGAGACTTGCAAGGATATTATGAGCACACATAAAAAGTTCAGAGAAGAACCAAATATTTCTCATAGATAATCTTGAGCATAAACTCACAATTCATCGGATCTCGACAAACACACCGCAAAAAGAGATTACATCGAATAGATCTCCTCGAAGATCGAGGAGAACTTTGTATTGAGATCCGGAGAGAGATGTAGCCATCTAGATACTAGCTATGGACCCGAAGGTCTGTGGTAAACTACTCACAACTCATGGTGAGGGCGATGATGATGATGATGAAGAACTCCGTGATGGATCCCCCTCCGATGGAGCTCCGGAACAGGCTCCAAGATGGGATCTCACGGGAACAGAAGGTTACGGCGGTGGAATTAGGGTTTTCTCTGTGTTGTCGAAGGTTTTGGGGTACGTAGACTTATATAGGAAGAAGGAGGACATCGGGGGGTGCTCGAGGGGCCCACGAGGCAGGGGCGCGCCCCCCACCCTCGTGGGCGCCTCGATGCTCCCCTGACGTGGTTCTCAAGTCCCCTGTGCGTGATTTTCTCCAAAAATATCTCTCACGAAGGTTTCATTCCGTTTGGACTCCGTTTGATATTCCTTTTCTGCAAAACCCTGAAACAGGCAAAAAACAGCAATCTGGACTGGGCCTTTTGGGTCAGTAGGTTAGTCCCAAAAATGATATAAAAGTGTATGACAAAGCCCATTAAACATCAAGGACTTCATAAATAATAGCATGGAACAATCAAAAAGTATAGATACGTTGGAGACGTATCACTCCCCTTCGCCGACGACCTCGATCGTCGGTGGTGAGGGGGGAGTCACCGGATCCACGTGTGTGGACCGTTTTTACTCCCTCGTAGTCTAGGTTTTTAGGATGTTCATCGCCTTTGCTTCGGCGGCGGCGATGACGGCGCTGAATAAATATTCTTTGGATCCTTCCCCGACGAGGCATCGGTCCTCTGGTTGGGGATGGATTTGGAAACCAGTTTGTTCAAGTAAGGATGGTGTGGCGGCAGCGACAATACTCGTAGTGGATCTGTGTCCTCGGCTCCGCCGTTGCGACGATGTTTTCTCCAGCATCGGTGCGTAGCTTGGGAGGTAGTCCAGGCCATTTTCATGATTAAGTCCACCAAAGTCCCGGTTCAAAAATTCAAGTGATTGTGGTCTGCATCGACGACATCTGAAAGACGAACATGTGCTGGGTTCGTGGTTAGTGGATGGCAGGTATGGTTTCTTTTTATGGCGTCTTAGTCGCGGAGGGATGTCAGAACTGGAGTTCGATGGCATGTCCGATGTGTTGCCCCGGTCTGATTCGTGCAACGGTAAGGGCTTCACCTGTCACCTTGGAGGTCCGCAAAGCTGCTTATCAGCGATGGAGCCGCGTCGAGCTCGGGTGAGGAGGTGATCCTTCATTCTTTTCTTCGGTGGATGCTGTCGTGGTGCCTGAGGCAGGTGATGAGCGTTGGTGTCAAGCTTAGAGATGTTCTGCTATCTTTTCAGTTTTATCATGTCGATCCTTACGTGACATGTACTTTAATCTTTCGGAAAAATTCTAAACTAAACCTTGATCTTGTAGGCGAAAGCTAAATCAAACCCTGAACTCTCAATCCCTGAAATTAGCACACTAAACTCTCTGATCCCGGTCTATTTTGAACCTTGAGAGGATTTAGCTGGTATTCACTGAATTGGGCCGGCCCATTAACATAGTTGCTCGTGCTGCTCAGGTTTTTCTTTGGTTTTCTTCTGTTTTTGTCTTCTTTATACTTTATTTCTCTCTGGTTTTTATTTCTTCGTTATAATTGTTTTTCCTTTTTTGATTTTCTTCATATTTTTTGTTTTTTTGCTTTTATTTTGTTTCTTTACCCGTAATTGGTTTTCTTTTTTACACAAGTCTAATTATTCTCAGTACCCAATGTGCATTTTTAGTGCAGACGTGAACTATATTTTTGATACACTTTTGACATTTTTAAATATATTACGTACATATTTTGAAATACATGTTTTCAATACTTTTTTAATACACTGTAATATTTTTTCAAATACACAGTTTACATTTTCTTAACAATAATAATTGTTTTATAAACTACACAGACTTTTTTTACATTGTTACACATTTCTAAAATTGTATATATTTTTTCCAAAAACATGACACATATAGCATTTTAAGGGTATGATACATTTTTCTACACCACGCAACATTTGTTTTTACATTGTATACACTTTTTTTAAATGTTACAAGCACATTTTTTGTGATTCTTTTTTAATCACACATATATTATTTTACATTGTACAGTTGTTTTAAAATGACACATACATTTATCCAAACTCGTGATATTTTTTAGATATCACAAAAAAAAAATCTTTACACATTTGGCCAGGTTTAATTTATTCCCAGTTTTACAATTTTCAAAAGGTGTTCGCATTCTTCAGGTTTCAAAACGTGTTTGCTTTTTAAAAATTGATTGCTTTTTGAAAAAAAATAGTTGTTTTCCTAAAGTATTCAGAATTTTCAAATAGTGGCCACACTTTATATAATGTCCAGACATTCCCAAAATTGTTTATGTTTTGAATATTTGTTTGCCCCTAAAAAATGTTTTCAAAGTTCAACACTTTGGCCTGTGCTTAAATATATCGGGCCTCTTGTAATATCACTCATAGTTTTCTGTACTAGTGGCCAGCGGGATGAGCTATAATCTGCCAGGTCCCAAGTTCTAATCTGCCCGAGTAGTTTTTGTCACGTCATGCTTTAAGGAAGAAAATATTTTTTACGTCGTATGTTAAGTAAAAAGAAAAAAAATTGCTTCGTGCCTGATGGGCCTACCCAGTCGAGTCCACAGCTAACAATTCCGGGATTTAACATGCCACGAGAATTCCTGTTTGAGAACTCACTCGAGGTTGAAAATAGACGAAAGTTCGATGTGCTGATTTCCGAGATTTGAAGTTTGGAGTTCGATTTAGCTTTCGTCTACAAATTCAAGGTTTATTTTAGACTTTTTTCTAATCTTTATTATATGAATGAAACACATTATTACCATGAAAAATAATACGATGAGCACCATGCACTACATGTCTACATGCATGCGCCCGTCCATCCTTGCATGTGTTTTACTACTTCGCTGTGCCGAGCGCCGCCTTCCACTTGACGGCGACCTCCTCGAGCGCCCGGCGCGACGGCCCCTCCGGCAACCACGCACGTGCTGCCGCTTTCTGCAGGTCCCGGACCCGGCGCCGCACCTTCTGATCGCCCTCCACGAGCTCCTTCACAGCTTTGGCGATCTCGTGGCGCATCACCAAGCATCGGCCGTCCTCTCGTGATGGCGGCACCCGCAGCGCCACCCCGAGCATCTCTTCAAGGAGAACGGCGTTCATCCTCTGCTCCGCGTACAGCGGCCACGCGAGCATCGGCACGCCGCACCCCACGCTCTCCAGCGTCGAGTTCCACCCGCAGTGCGACACGAAGGCGGCCGTCGCAGGGTGAGCCAGCACTCGCGCCTGAGGCGCCCACGCCGCCACGGCCAGGCCCCTGCCACTCGTCCTCGCCAAGAAGCCCTCGGGGAGCCACGCCAACGGATCGTCGCCACCGGCACCGCAACGGCTGCCGTCGGTGCTTGGCGTCCGCACGACCCAAAGAAACCTTTGGCCGCTCGCCTCGAGACCAGCCGCGAGCTCGGCCGTCTGCTCCACAGAAAGTGCCCCGGCGCTCCCGAAGGCGACGTACACCACGGAGCCGGCCGGCTGACGATCAAGCCACTCCAAGCACGGCGACAACGCGCCGGCGGTGGGTTCGCGGCGGTCTGACTCTGGCCCCCTAACGGATGGCCCCACGGGGAACACCGGCGGGAAGAAGAACGCGCCTGAACCTTGTTCCGGCACCGCCTGCAGCTGCTTGAACGCTTCCGCGGTAGCAGGTTCCATCTCGTAGAACGTGTTCACCAGCACGCCATCGGCGAGGCAGTAGCTCCGGCCCCACTCAACGAGTTGCGGGTAACCCTGGTGCTCCGGGAGGTCGGCGTCGCATAGTAGCGAGACGCCGCCGGGAAGCTCGAGAGGCACCGCAAGGTCGCGGTATTCGCCGGGAGCGGCGCCTTCGTTGAGCTCAACGATGTGGCGCGTGAGGGCGACATAGGCCAGGCTGCTAGGGACGAAGAGGTATCCCGGCACGCCGAGCTCGCCGGCGATGGGCAGCGCCGCGGAGCAGAAGAAGTCCGGCACCAGCGCGGCGAGCGGCGCTGTACTGGAGTCGCTGATGGAGCGGACGAGGGCGCGGATATTGGGGAGGGAGCGGCGGGTGAGCTCCACGAACCCGCCGCCGTAGCGGGCGGTGGCGGGGAGGTCGTCCATCTGGACGGCGGGGAGCGCGGCGGTGGCGACGGAGGCGGGGAGGCACGCAAGTTGATCCGGGGCGGAGAAATTGGTGAACGTGACAACCGTGGCCGCGAAGCCATGGAGCTCGACGAGCCGCCGCGCCAGCTCGGCCAGGGGGGTGAGGTGGCCGGCGCCGGGGCTAGCCAGAAGTACGACGTGCGGGCGCGCCGCCAGCCGCTCTGGAGGTGGCGCTGCCGCTGCGGCCGCGGAGCCCATGCTGCTCGACGACTCCATCCGCCGGCTATGCTTGTGCGAGTGCGACCTGCATACCGTGTACATATAGGAAGGAGCACACCGCGTGTTACGCGTGATACGATTGTGTGCTACTCGTGATACCAATGCCGACATGCACTTGGGCATCAGTGCACTAGGGTGCAATTATGTACGCGTTTTGTGCCACTGCTCACCATCCGTCCGTACCTGTACTGTGATTCGTGTCAAATCTACTCCATTCCATGTTTTAAATTTAGACTAGCCATAATGGGTAGTAACATAGAGTAGTAACATGCCCATGTTACTACTCTATGTTACTACCTCTATAGTGGGGAGTAACATATGTGTGGTAACATGGAAGACTTTATTTATTAGGCCATAGACTCATCTTACATTGATATGTGTGATGTTACTCATACTAGTAGTAACTAGCTATGTTACCACATGCCTCTTTTTCTTTATTTATTGCTTGCCACATCATCTTTTTTATCTAGATATGTGTGATGTTACTATCTATATTACTCCCACTATGGGTAGTCTTAGGGTGTATTTAGGTTTCAATCGACTCGTACTTAATCAAATCGTAGTTAAATGATATCTATATCTGTCTATACCTATTGACGCGGATTTTTGGACATGCGGATGCGGCCACCCACAGCCTATATCTAGGACGTCCATCTGTGCATCGTGATGACTACTTTTAATAGGCCAGGGCAGCTTAATTAGCAGCTTCTCAAATACCTCACTTCATACGGCCATGGTGTGGGCCAGGGCTGCATCTAATGTCATATGAATACACGGGCCAGACGCTGCCCAACCAATCGAATAATTGCTTTGGACGTTGGGTGGACATAATTGAGCTATTGCCCAAGTTTGGTTCTCGCGGTGCGCATCTCGTCTTTTCATCGACCGTGGACGAACAGAGCAAGGTGTGGAGATGGGTTCTGCACATATGGAGAGCGGCATCAGTTGCACAACACACCCACTGCACACTTCTCTCGCGTTTAGCAAGTAGGAACAATCCAGCGTTGTCGTCGTCGTCTTCTAGCTGCAGCACGCCCGTAAGCATCTCTCCAAATTTCTTTGTTGCGAGAGACACGCAGCTAGGAGGCCGTTGCGTTGACGGGTCATCAATGGATTGTTGGGTGCATTTACGTTTTGCAGGGGCAGCTGAGCATATTCACTCCTTTGTTGTGTCTTTAATATGTGCATCGCATGTGGGGAGGACATACTCGTCCTTTTTACTCTGCACATTGGATTTGACGAAAGTCAAACTTTGCTAAGTTTGACCAAATTTGTATTAGAAATTATTGGCATCTATAATATCTAATAAATATAATATGAATAAATGTTCCGAGATGGATCTAATGATATTGGTGTTGTTATATGAATGTTAATAATTTTTTGTATAAACTTGATCAAAGTTGGATGAGATTGACTTCAGACAAACCTAATATGCAAAGTAAAAAGGACAGAAGAGAGTATCTAGTAATACGGGATCTCGGGTGCTACAATGCTCGAATGTATCCTGGACCGCTAGTTCATATTCAAAGGGACATGATGAATGCAAGGGTGATGACCAGCTCCTCCACCGCAGAATATACCAGAAGCACCCTGGATTCTGTACTTAATTAAGCCCAAGGGAATGGGAAGATGAGGATTTCCACATTTCCTCAATTTTGCCCATTGTTTATTTAGCAGGAGCATGCGTGAAATGATGCATATAACCTTGTTATCACAAGAAAAAAAGGATGAGACGCTTCTACTGGTAAAAACCATATACACATTCTAAAACTATAGGTGTTAACTTAAAAAAAATTGCTAGAACTCATCTAGATTTGATCTCATTCACCTTTTATAACCATTGGATGTGATGCTATAAGATGCGTGTGTGCTAATGTGGGTTGTATCTGTTTTTGTTTTCCAGATGAATGAGACCAAATTATGTCTCATCTAGATGAGTTCTAGGTACACCCTAAAAAAAGTTGTGCATTTTAATTAACCACAACATTCACTCAATTAGATTCAGTTCCTCTTTAAGATAGCTGGAAATGCTTGCTTGTACATTCTCTACAGAAAACTCAGTTAGCTTCCGTGAAAGCAAATATAGCATATACTAGGTCAGTTGTCCAACTGATTTCAGATTGTACAAGCTAAAACGACACATGGAATATGTGAAGACCAACAGCGGAAAATGTTCGTTTATAATACTCCCTCCGTTCCTAAATATAAGTCTTTGTAGAGATTCCACTATAAACCACATACGGATGTATATAGATGCATTTTAGAGTGTAGATTCACTCATTTTGCTTCGTATGTGGTCCATAGTGGAATTTCTCCAAAGACTTATATTTAGAAACGTAGGGAGTAGTATTCTTTGTGGATTATCATAGTTGACATTATATGCAAATGTACGGGCTAGACATACCAGACTACTATTATTGTTTCACGGACAAAGTAACCAAAAAATTACTAGATTTATTTTGTTGAACTTTTAGCAATATACTCCCTCCGTCCGAAAATACTTGTCATCAAAATGGACAAAAGTGGATGTATCTAGAACTAAAATATATCTAGATACATCCTCTTTTATTCATTTTAATGACAAGTATTTCCGGACGGAGGGAGTAAAAGCAAAATACGGCGATGGCATAATTTCATATGGAGATTGCACAATAGCAAGACATGAGTGAAAACCAGGTTTAATTTTCTGTATCTGGGCAATGAAACTAAGCCTTTTTTCCTAGGCACATAAACTAGTACAGTACTAGTAGGAAAAAGGCCTGATGCTTAATTAATAACATCTATCAGAGTGTTTTTGTATATTTTGCGGTGGAGAGGCTGCTCATCACGTGTGCCTTCATCGTGTCCCTTTCAACATAATGAAAAGGCTCATGATCCATCGGAGCGTTGTATCATTTGAGTTACGGTATCACCATATATGTTGTCCGCATGTGGGCTGCCAGATCGTTGAATTATTGCCGTTGGGCTGCTGGGTGCGGGATTAATGCACGCGCTGCCTCGCGGGCCATGCACCACACGTGTCATGTGCAAATACACATGCTATACCGAATGTTATACGACGAGGTGAATTCCTTATACGGCCAGAGGGTATTAAAGCTGCACGCATCGCGCGTTGTCGCGCGGTGTGGATTTCGGACACGCATGGTCGCATGTCCACTCGCGATTTATTGTATACCTACCTTACTAATAAAAGGACTAATATTTCTTCCCTCTGAATTTCAGTACGTTTCGTCCGTCCGTCCCACAGTCTGATCCAGTCTATCCTACGTACGTGAAACTTCTCTCTTGGAGCGATGAGTTTTTGCACTGCTGTTTTATTTCCAAACCGGCCCACCTATCCACGTAAATTGCAGTATCCAATAGTAGTACCATATATACTTTAACTGCAGTTTCGTTTCAGAAAATCAGCAAAACATCAATTGCCCTCTCCGTGGATCAACATCAACTGTGTTCTTCAGCATGTAAGGAGCTCGGTTGTTGCGCCTTGAATCTTCAAATTATATGAACACTCTTAGCATACAAAGGAGATAATAAAATTAGAACAAACAAAGAGTTTATCTATGACATGCAAATTACTGAAACAGCTCCCTACACACTTCATCTTCCATAGCTTCGTTTCTTGTGTTGAAAGACATGCCAATTAATCCTTCGGAATTACATTATAATTCTGGGAGTGATCATCACTCTTACAGTGCTGCACACACTATGCATCAGAGGAAAAATCCTGACTCTCAAGATGGAACTAGGATGAAAATCCTGACACTCATTTACTTTTGAATTAACACCGTAAGCTGTGCCTAGACTTCTGTGGTGTTATCTTAGTCGGGATGGCCAACATATCAACATAGCCAGCTGCCAACTACTCCCTCCGTTCCTAAATATTTGTCTTTCTAGACATTTTAAATGGTTACAACATACGGATGTATGTAGACGTATTGTAAAGTGTAGATTCACTCATTTTGCTTTGTATGTAGTCACTTGTTGAAATATCTAGAAAGACAAATATTTAGGAATGGAGGGAGTAGCACTCAACCAGTCAGGTATAATTTTATTAGTTAATCGCTAGAAATTAAAATGGACAGGTACATGTCATTCACTTGCCTTGACTTTTGGATCAAGATTTCCCGAATGTTATACCTCACAAGAAATTGTTTCTTTGTTCTTCCAAGTTTTGGGTAGCCAATCAAGCCATGTACAAGATAGACACTTGTTAATAGCTCTATATAAACTTTGTTTCTCGGGATTGCTCTACAACACAGTTACCTTTTGATGTAATATCTTATCATACCATTCCTTTTGTTGCCAGATGTACAACAGTTTTCTGCTCAAATAAAGATATATATGAATACACATTAGTTGCTGGTTATCCCTCAATAATTTAGTTTTCCACTTAAACATAGTATTGCGCTCATGTGATTGAAAACTAAGAATGGAAGGTGAAGCTGCACATCAAACTACAGTACTGAAAACTAATAATTGAACATACAAAGGATGGAGGGGTAGCTAGGCAGGCTCGCAGTGTCCATGTCGGCAATGAATAGTGGGCGAGCGGAGCGGGCAGCGTGGGCGAGCGAGCGAGAGAAAAGAAAAGAAATGGAAGGTGAAGCTGCACATCAAACTACAGTACATGCATATGTGCATAAACTCTGCCTCTCCTCTGTTTCTATCAATTTGAGCTACAGGAAAGGAAAATTACAGGCAGATGAAATAGCATATGAGGGTAGCACTCACCTCTGCCTGTGAGCTTGCATCGAGCTCCAAACTTGAAGTGGGTCTACATGAGCTCCTGCTGCTCGAGGTACCAACTGACCGCCCCTGCACGCGATGCTGTTCGGCGGGGAACGACGGCATGGAGTAGATGCCACAGCTTAGGCACGCCGGACACAAACGGTGCTACCCACAATAGCTCTCGCCTTGCCACCGACGACAGCGACGGCCTCAAACGGGCAGACCACATGTCACCTTGTGTGAATTGTCTCTAAGCTCGGACTGATGGGAACATAGGCAAGGGAGCAGCTGCCACAGTTTAGGCCCGGGCTTGGACGCGCCGGATGCGGGCCGTGCTAACTGCAACGCGTCCCTACTGCAGAATGGCTTGTGAAAATAGACGAAACTAGCCCTTTTTAAAAACTTCAACACAAAATGGCCTTAATATAAAAATATTTCACAGAGTGAGCATTTTGCATGGCCCCGGGTGTCATGCTATCTAGCATGACACTCTAGCCACGATGGTCATGCAAAAAAGAGTCATTTTATGAAATATTTTCATAATTAGTTTTTTTTATGTTGAAGTTTCAGTTTTGTCCATTTTCACGAATGGCTTGGGTTTCAACCAATCAATGCTTGAATAAACTCTTGTCACGATGGAAGACTGCAAAGAATTAAGGACTTGTCCGACGCTGTCTATCAAAACGGAGGGAAAGTTTCAGGCGATACATAGGCTTAGGTGATACCATGATACGGGCTTCTGGGCCGTTGGATTTCGAAGATCCAACGCATCTGAGAGGATGGTGTGCTTGTGTGCAATTTCTAAACTTCTGAGGGGCTTCTTTGCAAAATGTCATGGGAGCCGTTGGATCTAAGGAGCTTGTATCGTCGTAGCATCTCATGCGCGAGAGCACGTGATATTCTCCCTCAAAAGGATACCCTAAATGTCGACAAGCCGGCCTTCCAACCCTATAAATCAAATGTCAGTTCTTGGTCAGGCCTTCTCATTTGGCATGTATATATAGATCAACAGCATTTATATGAAGTGCAAATACGTGCAATCGCAACCAAAACACGTCGAATGTCGGATGTTCATAAAGTTTTTGTACATGCAGTCGAGCCCAAAAGTTACCAATCTGGTTGTCTATGAACTCGACACTGAAATACTCCGAGGCCGAATTCATCGTGTTTGCTTCAAAGTAAACAATAAAAACATCAATAAATTTGCTACGGCGTATGGCCGAACACTTGTTGGGCGCGTAGTCTGTCATGGACGGCAATATGCAGGGGCGGCGACTGTACATGGGTGGAAAGGAGGCGTAGGCAAGTCATCTGGTACCCGAGTGGAGCGGAGGAGGTACAGCAAGGTATGGACGGTCGAGTGTGTAGTACAACGGCAACGGCGGTGTCGGCCTACGTGGATACACAACAAGGGCAAAGGGACGAAGAGGGATGAGTGGAGTGAGAAAAAACAGCGCCCCGGGTTATTTTTTGTGTGGGCCAGGGGTGTCTGAACTCCCCCAAAGAAATGTTGGATGATGACTGATAAAAGGGTAACCAGCGCCGGTTGTTGTGATGATTTATCAACAAGTCTACTACTCCCTCCGTTCCTAAATATTTGTCTTTTTAGAGATTTTAAGAAGTGACTACACACGAAGCAAAACGAGTGAATCTACACTCTAAAATATGTATCCATACATCTGTATGTTGTAGTCCATTTAAAATGTCTAGAAAGACATATTTAGGAACGGAGGGAGTAGTTCATAAATAAATGTATCTTGCATATTCGTCACTTTTTTTTTTTGAGAAGTGTCACTTTTGGTGATATTTGTGGTTGCGCTTTAAAGATGAATATTGGTTCTGGGCCCAAGGTTCGTATCTTAGTGGTGCTAAACTAAATATACTCAAACAATGATGGCTTCGGTCATAGTGTTCCTCTTGTTAGGAGATTGGAGTTTATTTGGTTCTTGTTTGTGTATTTTGAACCTTTAAGTCACTGTATGGTCACTGCATGTCTGCATTCATCGTTTGAATTATTTTTGTTCCTACAAATACAGATCGCTTTACTCCGTCTCCATCCGAAGCCTATCTTCCTAACATGTCGTGTGCCCCATCCTCGCGAGGTGCTCTGGCCCTCAGGGGCACATGTTTCACACATCCATGTATACAGACTGGTATCACAATCTCTACGAATCCTTTAAGACCCTGTTCGGTGATCACCCGCTCCCGGAATCTGCAGAGCAGGGAAACTGCAACTCGGCCATTTTAAACTGCAGCTCCGCCGACTCCGCTCCCGGAGTTGTGGAGCGGAGCGATACCGAACAACGCCTAATAATAGCTTGAAACTTTTGGAACCTCAACATATTTACAAAGCTGTCGCCATGAGTTCTAAGATCCTCTAATAATCCCTTGAAAATTCCGTGGCATGAAACTCGGCATTGAACATATAAAGGATGAGCTGGTGCGCCTAAGGGCATGTACAATGGTTCTAGCTTAAGGATGCCACGTAAGATAAATGATGAGGTGGAGGAGAGAGAAATCATAAGAGAAGGCTTGTCTTAGCTTATTTAAGCAAAAACAAGAGATGATAGCTTAGCACAATTTGTCTCACCATGTTTTTAGGAATAACTAATTATTAAAGATAAGGCTAAGAGATGACCCATTGTAGACTTGTTTTTTTGTCATCTCTAATTTACATGCAAAACTTAAGATAAGACTATCTTAGCAACCATTGTACATGCCCTAACTAGCGGCACCAGCCACGTCTCCTTTTATTCGCCGTGAACAGTTAACAGGAGCAACCGAAGGAAAAGGGAAACCGCCAGCGAGCAAAGGAAACGAGCCCGCGTCCCACTCAGTCGCCCCCTCCCCCTCCTCCCACCCTAGCCGCCGCCGCCTCCTCCCACCTCGGCAACCCCCCTCCCCCTCGCCCCCGCATCTCGTCCGCCCCGAGTGCGGAGGCGAGCTTCGACGGTGGCGCTGGCTCGAGGCGTGGGAGTGGCCGATGTGGGGTCGGTTGGATCGAGGCACAGGAGCGGCGGATGTGGGCGTCGACCTGCGAAGAGGAGAGAGGAGCGGTGGTGGCGGCGTCGAGCTGCGAAGAGGGGCCGCTCGGGCGCGAGACCACGGAGGCGGGAGCGGCTGCTTCGGGCCCCGTCCATCTCATTCACCGACGACGGCCTTCTCGGCCTCAACATCAAGGGCCCTTCCGCCTCCCTCCGCGTCTATCGTGCTCCATCTCCCCCCCTTCCGCTCCTCTGCCTCCACCGCCAATCTCCACACAAATCAGGCCTCATCTTCCCATCCACGACCAGATAGAGGCTGACAAGGGGAGGAGGTGCCAGCGGGGAGAGGCACAAGTTGCCCCCAGATACTTCGCCCCTCCACCTCAACCCTAGGGCTGCCTTGGAGCAGATCAGGTGGCCCAGAGATGACTCCCGTTAGAGGAGTAGGAGGTTGAGGGTGAAGAAGCATTGGGATGAGGACATGGCCTTCGGGAGTAGAGGACCAAGCAGGAGGGGCGGGTCACCAATTGCCTCCTCCCTCTCGCAGGGGCCTCCACAGATCCATTGCCCCTCCACCCGGGCTGCCATGGAGCGGATCAGGTACAAGATGCTCAGCCCGAAGCTCATCCAACCATTCAACTCGCCCTGACACCACCTTCTCTCCATCCTTGACCCCCACTGCTCAGGGTCGCATCCGTGCCCCATGTGAGTGAGGTGCATCCGCCTCAGGCTCTTTATTCTAATAATTCCTACATTTTTTGGTGAGGGATGTTGGAATGAAAAAAAAGGTTAATTGTTGTTGCTGATTTTGGTGGTTTGGACATGGATCTGAGGATGGACAAGGTTCATTAGAAGGGTATTTAGTGGAGGGAGGCGTTCAGCATGCACACTACATGTTTGATGAAATGCAGGTTGTTGTGGCCATGCCCAAATTAGCCACTTGAATAGATTGATATTTTTAACTAATCCCTCTCGAGCTTCTTAGTCATGTTCAAGTTTGATTTTTTCCCTATGTGTTTCAACAGGTGATGGCATTCTGGCAGTACTCATGTGGTCGTTGATTATAATGGTGGCTCATGTTGTTAAAAAAATGTGTTCTTTACATATTTTAGATGATAGAAATTTAAAATAGGTAAGCCAATAAGCGATGTTTCTTCTTTGCTTCTCTAGCTCTCATGTGCCACATAATTCTTTCCGCCCAACATACTACTGGTTGCCTGGAGAAATACATGTTTGTGTGTGGTCAATCCAGTTGTTGATGCTTTCATATATGTACTTTGTGATTTGCCAGACCATTCATTCTTGTTGCTGGTTGATGAATGAAAGTTAATTGATCCATGGTTGCAACATGCATTAAGCCGTCTTTCCTTATGCTTGTGATGGTGATTTGCTTGCTACGTGCTCCTTTCGAACAAATAGAAGTCGGATGTACCCAGTTTTCTTGCTTTCTTATTAACGATAGTTGTTTCGGTACCCAGTGTAACATGTAATTGTCGCTTGCGTGTGCACAAGCTAATATCTGCTGCTTTGATATATGTGATTCATAATTTAGTGGAACGCCTCTTGTTGTTGCTTTAGTATGTGTCCTTTAGAATCCAACACAATGTCGCGTCCTTTCTACAAGTGCATAGAATGATTCTTGTTGCTCGTTAATACATGCAGATTAGTGAACCATACAAGTGCCTTTGATTTCAGTGTCCAGTAGGTATTTTGTTTGCTCTTCATTCATTTTGTCATCTATTGGATGTTCTGTAGCATGATGTATTTGTTCTTTTTGTTCCATGGTAGCCGTCGGATTTCAACCACATTAGTCTCTAGGTTGTTCGTGCGCTTGGGGATTTCGGGTGCTTTGTCTCCTTTACTCGTCTTGTCGTTTTCTTAAACACTCTCCCTCATGTAGGTCAGTGGTTCCTTCTGTTTTGTAGGTCCTTTGTAGTTCCCTTCACTTGCCTTGCTGGCTATTGCTCTGTTAGCTCGCCAGGTTCCCCGTCTTGCTGTCAAGGTTAGTGTTCTGTGCCTCAGTTTTTTTGTTTTCTTTCCATTTGTTTCTTTTCATTAGTTACTGTTTTATTTCTTTTTAGTTTCTGAATATGTATATGTGCCATGTTATATGTTCTAGGGTCTTTCTTATTTTTATACAAAAGGAATACTAGCAACCTATTATTCTGCACCGCCCTTGAATGAATATGATAAGTCTTTAGTCTAGAAAGAGTAGTGCATTGGTGGCCTGACAAGTATATCCATCACTGTTTGGAGCTCTTGGTAGTATTTGTATCTTCTCTGGATAATACATATTTGTCCATTTGTACAGGGAAGAGAATAATTACACCTCGTGGTAGTTACTAAATCCTAATCACCAGGCAACAATCTAATGCAAATCCAAACAAACGTGTAGTTTATCCAACCAGAAACCATTTATTTCTCCTTCAATTTTGTATCTTTGCTTATGATGGCATGCTACAATCCAACCAAAAAAATGAGTTGGTACTAATACGCCGATCATTTTGTATCTCCAGGTGGCTGTAGTGAGTGCATATAATGCATGTCGATCAATTTATCCGTGGCATATGTGTCACATGTACGGCACTGACAACATGTGAATTAGTCCTCAGTCAAAGTATTTTACGTATCCCCCTCTGTATCCTGGATGCTTATGGTGGTTGCTTGCCATCATCAGAGCAAAGACTGCAAGAAGAAATTTTAGAAGTTACCACCTTTGAGTTGGTTTCTTCTTTGGAAATTGGCTAAATGATTTGTCTTTGTAATATCACTTTATACAATTGTATCCATTTTTTTAGTGGAACTACTGTTTCAAACTACAATTCAATATATACGTGGTGACCAGTGATTGCTCAAGACTGAACGTGAACCCTCTACTGCATTGTCCAGAGAAGAATGCGGCAGCACAATGGCTACATCACCTGCCTGCTGTTAGTGATGAATTTGCTATGGATTTATTTGGATTTGCTTTATTTGTGATAAAGTTTCAGAAAATCGATCCAACGTAAGATGATGATGAGCAAGTAATGCATGTGTATCTTAACACTGATCTTAACCCACTGTTAGCCTTGCAAATAAGAGTTCAGGCCAAAATTATGATACGTTGCTGTTTATTATAGACCACTGAACTTGATATTTATGTAGCTATCAAGTTTGGCCCTTCTTTTCTCTAGACGTTTGATTCATACCTGCATCCAGTGTGTTCACATGATTCCAATGAATTAGCTCTATCTAATTTTGCACTCTAATGCACTTGATATTTGCGTTTGTTTCAGATTTGCATAGAGAAGCCTTGGTCAATACTGAGTGCTATATGTTTTTTTCCTTTGTTTGCCTCCAGCTATTTGTATTTTGAGAATCATTCTGAACCTGGGGTTCAGAGCAGTAAAAAAAGATGATTTTGTTTCTAAATTTTGCTTTGTCTATAATGGATGCCATTTTTGACAAGTAGTTTTATACCATGTCATATTTTAATTTTACATAGCTCGTGCTCTGAAAAAGTAGAAGTGTGATTTTGTTTGACCAAGTACACGGACCCTGTAGGCCTTCTGTTTACTGGATTTTTCTTCCTTCTCTCTAGCTTTTCATTAGCCATATCACCACATTTGCGGCTTCACACCAGATTTGATTTAGTTGATTAGTAAATGAGCAATGGTGAGGTAATTCCAAATCTAAAAATTAACTGCATACATTTTCCTACCTTCAAGGGGTTGCTCTTTGATTCACAGTAAAATCGGCTTCTTCACCAATGGAGGAGGTTGACACTGCGGAGTTTATATGGACAGGGTTCTCCAGATTTTGCATTATCAGTGAGCAGCCTACCTAACGTTATGTTCCTTTATACTGCCAGACCACTGCGATGCCATTTTCCTCTTATCAACTACTCAGGGGTTGTGAGCAACCTGCCTAAGGTTAGGTTCATTTATAGGAGTACAAGAAATTTAGTATAGATCGATACCAAACATTCACATTACACAGGGGTTGCTAAATGTGCAAACATGATGCCTTCTTTATGCTTTAAGCCCCCTTTAGTTTCAGTTATCTCTCATCAAACATGATGATTTCAATAGATATACAAGTACAGGTTTTGAATTTAATTAGCATGTGTTCTTCTTCTGTTTTAGATAGGTAAAAGATCGCTGGCAACTGACAAACTTGCTAATAACTGGTACCTTGCAGTCTGTTATATGATTTCTTTTTTTTAAATAGATCAAGAATATGGCTATCGTTTATCCCTAGGCCAAGACATCATAGATTGGATTATAGTCAAAGCTCTTAGCGGTATCATAGTACTAGCAGGCAGGCTAAACTCTATTTTGCATGCGACCTAAAAATCCATGGGAGAAAAAGTTCTAGACACTAGATATAACTTCGTTATGATACATGTCTAATTATTTTCTGCCTCTGCATATTCATCGCCTTCATATAGTCTCAGTGTATGTGTATAATAATAATTTTGTTTATTCTGCCACTAGGAGGCAAATGGCACAACAGTTTGGCCACAGATTGCACGGTGTTCAAGCAATTTAATCATGTAGTTGAAGCCAATTTCACTCCTGGATCAACAGCTGAAGACAACAATCTTAACCACATTCTCTTGCATGTGTAATATGTTGTAGAACACCTTGACGATGCATCCTTACAGTCCGAAGACATTCTCCAGAAAATAAACAAATATTATTGGGGCTTAGATGATGAGTTTATTGATAAGGAAGACATGTGGCCCTTGACCAGTGAGATCCCGGCAAACACACCTACCATGAAGGGCTGCTTGGACGATGAGGTGATCTTTGATACTGATGGTACATGGAGTGATGATTACCTTCCACAAGGTTATCCATTCACCCTTATCTAGCTATTTTTACACACACATTCTATGCGAACAATAACTAACACTGCATATTCCTACACAGGTCCATGCATCGTGCTGAAAAGGAACTGTGCTGAAAAGGAACTGCGATGGCAAGGCGTTTCGATCAAGCTTTCTGCTTCATATGGTTAACTGGATAGTTTGGTTATCTGCTTTATAGCTTATTTATACTGTTTCTATAAACTCATGAGTTTAGTTCATGGTAAGCAAAGCAAAGCTAAACTCATGCCTTTCTTTTGGCCTATGAACCTACCATCAATGTAATATATAGCGCTATGTATGAACATATACCTAAATATCTATTCGTACATATTCTAATGAAAGCTTGGTTCGCACTCGCCCTTTGCGCCATTGGCGCAACGGGTCATCTAGTATTTACAAAGCTGTTGCCCCTAGCAGTTACCCGATGACTCCTTATTCTATGCTCAAGTCTACATTATCAAATTCTAAAACCAAGACAGGAATCAGTAGAAGTCAAGCACTCCTGAGATGGTGATCGGAGGGTCGATCAGTACACGTTTCGCTTGTCCTGATGAAAACAGCTGCGGCAGCATGTTTGCTTCCTTTGGTGCAACACCAGGAGCTGTCCAAAGAGTAACATGTGGCCAGTCATTTTTGGAATCGATCTTCTCACCATTTACAGTTCCAAGTTGTGCCTCAAGAGCAGCCATCTTATCAGTGTAGAGGAAGGCGTTA
Source organism: Secale cereale (assembly GCA_902687465.1). Lineage (NCBI taxonomy): Eukaryota > Viridiplantae > Streptophyta > Magnoliopsida > Poales > Poaceae > Secale > Secale cereale. Next base: position 103,334,876 of record LR738710.1, read on the forward strand.
AACGACACTGGGACTTCCTGGTTCTGGTAGACTCCATAGCTAGCAACTGCAGCTACACCATGGGCTCTTTTGTGGGCAAGGGTGACATGAGCCTTGCTTAGGTTATCCTCCACTTTTATGCCGTTGAGAAAATTGTTTACATCACCATCATTCTCGCCCAACTGTTACAGTTACGCAACGTGTAAATGGTTAAATTAGAGCATCATCCATGGCTGCTGCATGATGACAAAACCTAGCTGCAGCAGTCACATGACTACGAAAACTAGAACTGGGAAAGTTCATACACCTTAAGGACTAAGTTGAGCATGCATGTCTTACCTTTCGGAGAAGGCTCAATATATCTGCCTGGGGTACTGTAACCGCAGCAAAAACGATATTCCCAAACCTTCGCTTTGCAGTATCAGGAGTTTTGACATCACCTTTTGCAACAGCCTTCAACTGTTCCAGTACTTCTTTCACCGCAACATCAAACGGAACCTAATCAATGAGAACATTATAACAAAAGAAACGCATCCTCTCTTTCTGTGCAGTGAAATTTGTAAACGTCACAGTAAACAGCTTCTTATGATTCCAGAGAATACCAGTGCAAGTCCCCAATTAAATGTCATCATTTATAAACTACAAATTGCAAAACCATTCTATTGCCTAAGCAGAGAAAGTAAATCTAGAACTAACATGGTTACCTGAATGGAGGTAAGATAATTAGCATTCCTTGACAAGACCACACGTAGTCTTTTCTCCCACTGAGCCCATTCATGAGCATATGAACCCTTTGATGGCTCCACTCTGATATGACATTATTGTGAAAATCAGCCAGCATATAAATATTAAATAATCATGAATTTGATAATGTGTCGCTAGTTATGAGAAAGATGACAGCTGAAACTGCACTAAGTTTGTACTCCGAGAAGGAAAACTGCTTAACAGTTTCATACCTCCCATGCCTGCTTTGATGCAGTCTGAATAAGCTCATTCCTTCATCTAAGATAGTTTTGACATCACCAGGCAATGGAGCCCTACATGAAATTTAAGTAGCAAACTAGCAATTCAGTGGATACAAGTACGCAAAGCAACATATCAATCAGAATGTACAAAGAGGGCATAGGCGTTTTCTCTGGCACATGACATGAAAAACCGCACATTTTATCTGGATAACAAATGTATTGAACAAGTGTCCTCCTAAATATTTAATCAAGTGAAAAAAAAAATGTATATAGCTCTACTAACATGGTATTGTAGAGACATGGAATGAAAAATGCATTGCCCAGCCATATAAAAGAATGGGACAAACATTGTCAAGAATATAAGAAACAGGACATTTGATAAACTAGTGGGGGAAATAGTAACATTAATCTTACCTCTCTGGCTTCAGGAGAGGCATCTTAACCAAAGAGCCAAAACGCTCATATAATTCACTTTCAAATTCTCTTCGGCACTGAAATTAGTTTGTTGATGAACATTGATAATTTGGTATATTCCAGCAGGAGTTGAAACAGTTTTTCATTAAATGTACATACCTTGCCATCATAGAGGTTGTAAAACATTAGCAAAATATAGCCAGCATTTGGTGATGCTTTGTCCAGATTTCCCTTTTATAAATTGTGGAAACAATTTAGAATGTATAACGTTGAGTATCAACAAACTTGTGTAAAGAGCAAATATCGTGTACATACCGGATGATTGACCCGTTGGAGTACACGAAACATGAAGACAGCAAGAGCTTCAAGAGAGAATGGATTTGAATCGGTGCCTGTTGATTCAAGGAACAAAAAGAGAACTTATGAAACTTATTCAAGAACAAGGCATGACTAGTTGTAAACAGAGATGTATGCAATAAAATTTGTAATGTCGATCCAGAATTTTAACAATCCCCTTGCAGGATATATGGAAGAGTGCGATGTGTCACATTTCTCTCACAATTCAAACAGATGCAAAAGTTCCCAGAGAAATGCAATTTGATGTTTCTCTTTTGGGTTCCTTGCGAAATGAAAAATAAATAATGAAGCACAAGTTACCTTCAGAATCAGGAATAACAGGAACAGCAGCAGCCTTTGTCATCCCACACATATCCTCAATCTGGAATAAATGATTTATCAGTTCCGTTCTTCCTATATTGTCAGAACCAATTTTCAAAGGGAAAACAATGCAAGGAAACAGTAATCTTGCCTGCCGCCAGACTTCCTCATTTGGTGCATTTTTATCAGCGAGGGTTATTCTAAATGGTTTCTTTTTTCGCTCATCTGCAACCTTTTGCCAGTATCTTCCTGTAAGGGTGGACAGTTAACAAAATGGTCAAATAAATAATGTATTACTTTGGCAATCTGAAAAACACCGACACTGATATACTGATAAATCTCTACTGCTATAATGCGGCAGTTATGAAATTGGATTTGCCACACTTCTTCCGTTTACGCGTCAACCCAACATTGGCAGTCCATTTCTCAGCTATCTACCAGGCATGCAGAAACGTAATCGAACAGCTAAGAACTGCCGGATTCGCTCCCTGTTCTGGCGTCCCAGGGGCATACACGTGCCAAACTCTGTGTACAATAATAAACAGAACAAAATATTTAAACTACATCGGCATCCCATGCGAGGGGGGTTAAGAATATTCCTGCCACCTCATAATATGCATGTGCGGCACCGGCACAGCAACATGACTTTGCGTGTTTTGCCCCTCTCTGTATATAAATAATACTAGCTCTGAACATGTTTCTTGGTCCGAAAGTGCTCCGGAGATGTAAACTGGGGATACTGTTCTATCTCTAATCAACGCTGGCTAAAGTAGTGGTCTACTGTCCACGAAAATTTTATTTCTTGGCAAAAAGCAAAGCTTATCAGCTGCTATTTAGAGAATAATGAATAATATCTTCGTCAGAGCAAGGCACACACCAATAATCAATTATCGGGGTGAACAATAGGGTAGTCCTAGAGAAGGAGTAAATTGCCAAAAAAAACACCACAATTGCGTCGCGTAGTGCCAAAAACCACCGTTTTCATAAAAGTTTGCCGAAAACACTGATTTTGAGTAATTGTTTGCTGAAAGCACCAAATGTTTGATTAAGAGCTGTTTGATGCAAAATATGACAGGTTGGTCCCGCTGTGAAGGCTGACGCGTCGCTGTGAAGGCTGAAAGCACCAATATGACGATGGCAGCACCAGGCAACACCACGAGGAGCCTCGCTGGCAGGCGGGCGCATTCTTCCAGCCGCCGGAGCTCGTTGTCGGACTCATGGACGCGGGCGCCGTGAGCCGCCATCACCTCCTGCAACCTCATCCGCGCCACAGCCCGCTCCGGCGAGCCCCACCATGGATGCCATGGCCTCCAGCCGCGACCTCCTTGCCAGTCGCCGCTGCGGGCCGCAGCAGCCGGCGGCGCTACTGGTGTTGTTTTGGAGAGGTCGACCAGGGGCATCGGGCTAGGAGCTCCAGCGACTGCGGCGGCGCCGGAGTTGATGCGCAGCCGTGCGCCATGGTGGCTAGGTGTTGGGGGAAGATGACAGGAGGAGAAGGAAACAAAGGAGAACTAAGAAGGCACGGGAAACAGCTCGTCGGAGCTCCGGCGGCTGCGGCAGCCAGGCTCCCGTGCGTGGCGGCGGATCGAGGCACTGGCCTCCCGATCCGATCCCCTTTTCTTTTTTTCTTACTTTTTTACATGTATATGGTTGGCTGGGCTGTGGGCTCCTGGGGAGATAAAATATCTTTTTCCTCTATTCAATTTTTTTATTTTTCTTTCTATGACGGATGGGGCCCATATGGCAGCAACGATGGCTGTCTCCCCAACTGTTATCCCAGGCCACGTGGCCATGATGGATGGGGCCCACTGCCGGTTTTTGTGTCAAAATATGGTCAAGCATTGTTTTTAGTGTTTTCGGCAAACAATTACTCAAAATCGGTGTTTTTGGCAAACTTTAATGAAAACGGTGGTTTTTTGCACTATGTGACACAATTGTGGTGGTTTTTGGCAATTTACTCCCTAGAGAAGGCACAGCTGTGATGATCTACTATATGTGACCACTAGAAAGCTGCAACAATTGAATGCATCCACACTCCAGTTTGTAGAAGATTTAAGAACAAGTTGGGCCCGATGAACATCACTAGAAAATGTTGCCAAATGTTCCATACCTTTAGTACGATCTCCCATCAAACTATGAAGAGGACGATTATCACCAAGGCCACCGGGCGTGTTTAATATTTGCTCACATAAAGCAGACTTCGCACAACCAGGTATACCTGAAAGAAGAATAAACATGACAAAAGAAGATAATGAGCAATAGTAATTAGTAAGTGAGAAATGTTTGGCAGCAGATATATTTTATCAAAAACTGTTTCAGATATGAACCAGGTGTTGCATGACTTCATATGATACGTTGATAATAGAGATAAGAGGTAATATATATACAAACACGGCATTACTGAAGAAGTCTGGCATTGAGGCATACTGACACCAACCTTAGGGCCCATACGGTCTGGCATAAAGCATATGCTCATTGGATTTATATAAGCTTAATTCAAGCAGCCAAAGCCCAAAGAACAAGTATTTTTTATGCTTACGGATATGAACATCTGCTAGTACCCAACTTCTATGGCTAACTAATCTGCTTTATCTGGTTTTTAAGCCAAAGCCACGCCAAATAGGGTTCCTGCATATTATGAATGCTCAAGCATGTTAAAAAATTCAGAACCAAGAATCTGTGTCGCCCTTTTTTTTATCTTTCTTGAGCAGTGGTAAACATTCTCAGTATCCAGATTATTACAATCACCGAGTACAATTCAAAATCAAGAAACTTAAGTCTCAGAATCTGGTAGAAATCAAATTTACCAGGAAAGAAGACAATAAGGCCCTCAGTTTTCGAAACAACGTCCAGGGATGTCGACGTAGGACTAGAAGGAGCTGTCCCACGTTCTGGCTGAAGGTCACCCTCTTCATCTCTCTGTGCATCAAGTATGGCCAAGAAATTTTCTGTTTGAACCAAGTCACCAGCAGCCCCTATCAAAGCCTGGTTTGCAGGACTACGCTTAGCATATTGTTCAAGGAAAGGTTCTGCTTCGCTAAGATATGTTGAGGATGGCAGCTGCTTATTTTGATACTTTCTTCTGATGTATACAGCCCTACAATGGGTAACCAGTTTAATTAACACAAACGCTTGTAAAAAACTAAGGATACATGCTATGAAGAGACAATTTAGCAATATACCATTCGTCCAACATTTTGGTGAGCTCTTTCTGCTTACTTGCTGATGTTCCCCAAATCTTCATTTGCCTATTAACACATTCAGGAACATTAATATCAGGGAAAGCACTGTTTGTATTCAGTACAAAAGCAGCAAGACCATGTAATTAGTCACAATTGGCAACTCAGCTACAGCAATTGCATGTGGTAGAATCTTCAAGCATGAAATCATCACTTGCCAAAGGAAAATTCTTGAATTTCACAAAGTTATAGACATGGAAGGGGAGCCTTGCCGCAGTGGTAAAGCGCTGCCTTGTGACCATGAGGTCACGGGTTCAAGTCCTGGAAACAGCCTCTTGCAGAAATGTAGGGAAAGGCTGCGTACTAAAGACCAAAAGTGGTCGAACCCTTCCCCGTACCCTGCGCAAGCGGGAGCTACATGCACCGGGCTGCCCACAAAGTTATAGACATCTGTGTGTCCCTGCCTTATAGGTATTGCCATTCGCTGTTATATATATACCAACTACTCCCTCCGTTCCTAAATGTAAGTCTTTTTAGACATTCCAAATGAAATACAACATACGGATGCATGTAGACATATTTTAGAGTGTAGATTCACTCATTTTGCTCCGTATGTAGTCATTTGGTGGAATCTCTAGAAAGACTTACATTTGGGAACGGAGGGAGTAGGTTGAAGGCTGGAGGATGTGTTACAACTGTTTTCTGAAATTACATAAATTATGGAGAGCACGAAACTAAACCAGCAATTGAAGTTCACAAAATAGTAAATTGTCTCAATTGGCATTGATTTCCTATCAATTGTTCAGAGAGAAGCAGAGGAAAGCTGAAGCTTGTTAGTTGGATAAGATTGGCCTACATGGCATACCTCAGGTAATAAGTTCTATACGCAGATGGGCCATCTTTGAAGAGGGTGGACAGGCCATTCCGGATTAAAAATGTCCTTATCTGTCAGGTAGAAATACAAGAAAATTCTTAGAAATAACAAATTCAGCAAAGTTAAACCTATACAGTTGTAGACCTCTCCCATGTGCAAGAATAAAGAATCTACTGAAGGAAAGGGAGTCCATAGAGAAATGTCAGAGGGACATCCGCAGGAAGTAACAGGAACGCACAACCATAAGCATATTAGTACCATTGCAAAACTAAATTACCAAATTCAACATGAAAGTAACCAATCCCAAGTAAACAGCATAGTATTCATATCTCAAGAAGTTGACCAATGAGCAAAGTCCCAAAAGAAGCTGAAAACAATAGCAAAGTACCTTATAGGTCAGAAATTTTAGTTTAACCATCAAATTTGAATCCTCATCAGCCAGACCATCCTTACTTGACATACTTGAATCCAAAGCACCATTGATATTTCTCAGCAAAGTGTTACTGTCTTTGGAAAGTTCAGCAGCCTTCTTATTATTCGCCTTGAACAGGTTTACATCAACGAAGAAACCTAACCATGAAACGTAGATCAGTCAAAGGCACATCAGTGCATGTATTAATTGCAAGAGCAAAAACTGATTGTCATGAGAGGTCAAAGTTTTATATAAGAAAAGGTTCAACTTACCTCTGTACAGTGGCCACAACTCTTGATTTTTCCTATAAAGGGGAATGCAGGATTCATTAGAACTAATAAATCTCAAAAAGAGAAGAATAAAGAAAATACTTCCATAAGCTAATGAGATACTCTCTCCATTTCATATTACAAGGCGTAACTTAGTCAGGCATGGGAATTCAATAAGCCCATTAATAGTATAGGAAAATGACCATGGTAGCCATGAAGTCATTGTCTATGGAAGGAGAAAACAATTAGTATGAGTATTTAACCATAAAAATGAAGGAAGATGAGAGATGAACGGTTGCAAAAGCGAGAAAAAAATAGTTACTTCCAAATGCAGACCTTATATTTTTAAGGGTGCAAAATTAAACTTTATAGTTTGATGAAATGGAGGGAGTCATACACAAGGATGATTTCACAAGCTTACCTCATCTCTTGCTGATAGCGTCTAAAAACAGAATCACTGTACACATGGATAACCATCTTGTAACACAAGTTATCATTTGAAAGAGAATCAACCTTTTGATAATTCCAGTAACATTTGAAAGATGCAGAGAAATTTTTCCGCTTCATCAGACCAATCATCTCCTGTAACAGTCCAGAACAGGAAGAATTACCATATAACAAGCTATTGGCTTACTGGTGTTGCAGTTATCATGCATTTAAAATGGAAGTATCTCTATTACGGTCAAGAACAATCTATCGCTGGACAAGAACCAATAGAATCTGCTAACCTGCAATTTCTTAGTTGCATAGTCCGTGGGATGTGCTTGCAAAAAATGAGTGACAACTGATTTATCAGCATTTCGAGACTGGGCCTCGAGACCACTGTATCCAAACCAATCATGGTGGTCTGGACACATTGAAGATCCAACATTTTCAAGAAGTGCTTTAATTTGCTGTCATGTAAAGGTAGAAGTTACAGCAAGGTAGAACCAATACAAAGTTAAGACAAAGCACGAAGGAGAGGAGAATACCACTTCACAACATTAAATATTACCTGCTTCTCATCTGTCCTATTAGCAGCACATATGTCTCGTAAACTTGGTCCTAAATCAGAATCACCTACATATAATAGTAACTCTGTGAATCAGTAGACATACCAAGCGTTTACAACTTCACAGATAAGAAGTCTCAAACAATCTCGGAACACGATCAAATGCATCAGAAAATCTTTGTTAGGATACATGCATATTGTACTGACATCAAGGTTCCCAGATATGTGACACCTCTTTCCAAGAGTGAATGTTTCTTCTTTTTTTTTTGTTAATTTGAACTCGAACCACCTATGATAAATTGATAAGTTGAACTTAAAACCACACTGACGTTCATACTCCATACTTTCATGTTTGCTGAATCGCTTCCTTTGCATTCACTTAATAAGAATTGATCGATTGTGATTACCCTCTGTGATCTACAGATCCAACCATGATATACAATTGCTAATGATTACAAAATAGTTTTTTAAGGAAATGATTACAAAATAGTTATGCATGTAATGTGTAGGCATTTTTTTTTGGAAAACGGCGAATCTCTGTATCTGTATCGGACTATCGGGTCAATATGTATTTTGACTATAAGCATTGGTGTTGCAGAGTTTAGCTCAGAGTCAGAAGCACACTAAGTGACTGGCAGGATTAGCACTGCCATATGGTATAAAAACTACAAATATAATAAACCCAAAAAAAAGGTAGCCTGGTTTTCTTTATATGAGAGGAAGTCGACTTCAATTTTTTTTAAAGAAACTTAATATTTAGATGAAAGCTTGGTCAATGTCACTATAGATAAACCGCAACCTTCCTAAATAACTCATCTATTCACTCAAACAACAAGATAAATTGATTATAGTGGCTTACCTCCATCTAATGAAGGTATTGGAAAGTTCCTCAAAACCTCTTCCATTTGAACTGAACTTTCACGACTGACAATACGGGCAACCAGACCTTCAAGAATCTCACCCTGCACTATTACATGATCCTTTGACCCTAGAACAAGTAGTTAGTACTTTGACAGTGGGGAGAGATAAAAATATACCAGGCCAGTTTAGAGCAGTAGTGTAGACAAAAGAGTATCAGGAAAGAAAAAACTTGCAAGATAGTCATACCTGGCACAGATATATCAGCTATTTCATCAAGGGCTTTGCATACAGGTGTGGCAGTACCCTCTTCACACAAAGCATCATAGGCAGCAAAGAATGAAGTGGCAGATTTCCTAATGGAGATGTAAACAGAAAGCATAACAATGTTATGAGCGGACCCGGCTCCGAATGAATGTGCGTTCATCTGAAAGTGATACTTGCATGCAATCAAACAGATGAATGAAATGAAAATAGCTGGTCGGTGACAGGCACCAAGAAAAATCTGTAGGACAATTTCTAGCAATAATGTAATATAGACAGTTCACTTAAGAGCTCCAAGAGGATGCACATCAACGTAACAGTTGATGATTCACAGGAGAACAGAACAAGAATTTAGTAACTTCACGAGCATAAGTTGGCTGATTTTCATATTCAAGCAACAATCTACTGTGGCAAACATAATAACACAGCACTTGCTTTTGAAACACTGGACGGTTGCAAAACATGTGATGTCACAATTAAGAAGTGGATTGGAGGTCTTCTCTCTTCTGTACAGTGCGACTACATGAGGTACCATTATAAATAAATAAATCCAAGTCTTCCACCCTCCCTTAGTCCCATTAAATGGGCAATGCACATATCATGTCAAACGCCTTATTTGTACTGTGGGTGTGCATATATGAGCGTATGCGTTTGTACTGTGTTTCTAAAAATATATTGTGTCAAACAAGGCAGCCAAACACTACAGGCGGAGAACCTTCCATGCATGAAGTTATCAGATGGGCACCTTGTGGAAAATAGCCAGACATGATTTGTCGGTAGCCGCCATTTCCGACAAAATGAAATCACCTCTGGGGTAGAATAGAACTGAGGCTTGCCATGGCCCAATTGTGTTACAGCTGTAACCACAGCTGCACAAAAGCCAAAATATAATTGATATAACATCATACCAAAGGAGATTATAATAATGAGTTAGTTGATGAACTCGAACAAATGCAGCAGGTGACTTCATACTTCAGAAGGAAAATGTAAGAATAATGCAGCATTCACAGCTTGAATGCAATATCAGAATGAAATTATGGCGAACAAAGTATACAGTGAACAGTGAACACTTTAGTTAGGAGAAAAATAGGCATACCATAATCATCCTTTGGCCTTTGACCATGGTCTCCTAATACAGCTGTCACAAGTTCCATTGAAATGCATATTCGGTTTTTCTAGAAGCACAAAACAGGGGAAAATCAGAAATCTTAAGAGAACTGCTGAGAACAAAAGGCAAGGACGATAAAGTAAGGACGCTTGATTGTGCTTAATTCCAACAAACTAGATCCAATAGTCAAATAAGCACCAAGGCATGTTGTGATTTAATTGGTAGGCATTAGATTTCATATTTGCTTATGTGAGTTTGTACAAATTAGGAAAGATGTAAAATTAAGGAGCTGTGATGAAAAAAAAATCAAAGTGCAAATCTATATATATAATAATAATAATAATTACCCTAGTTGCACTCATACTGTAAGCTAAAGAATTGATGTGTATCAAGTACTGAAAGGCCCAGACACAGGAACATGGAGAACAAAAGTCAACACATGAAATTCTTGACAAAAGCTGAAATGGGTGTGAAATACCTCGAGAAAATAATTGAATTCCGCTTGCATTTTAGGAGCTTTGCTGCCCCAAGCTTCACGAAATAAGCGACCCAGGACAAAAACGCCCACAGCGGTGAAGCTACAAGCAGAATTTATGCCTTCAGTCAGAACACAAGTAGCTCAAGAAATAATGCAGATAAAAGAACAGAGCGTACATATTTCCAAAGCTGTTCTTGGCATATGCACCACCACGGTGACCAGCATACATGAATAGAGATCCTGAGTGCTTTTGCGTAACCTGGAAAAACAAAATATCTTAGCAGGATAAACACTTCTTATTAGGCAGCAGGGTAATCACATCGAACAAACAGTATAGGCTCCAGTTTCAGTTCCCAAAAGGCAATTAATTAGAAGGAAATGACGAATTAGATATACCTCAATGGTAGCTAATCCCTGCGACACAATCTCAATCATCCGAGTTCTTGTCTGCAATCACACAGGTGGGGTCACAGTGAAAATTCTATTTAATATTCCATTTACTAAATGGGAATAAGAGACACTAAATGAGCCAGATCCCACTGTTACTAAAATATCTCCTGTATAGTTAGTTCATTAACATATTCTCATCAAGAACAACTAAATTTGTTCATATTAATCAAACACATCAAGGTCTATACAGCTACATTGCAGATTGCAGACATCATGTTCAAGCATCCAATGGCTGTAAGTACAGTGGAGTGCATGGATTACTCAGCAAAAGAAAAAGAACTCTTATATCACAAATGCCATGGAAACCTAGCAAAGTAAGCAATACTGATTTAAAAAGTTGGAAACTAGGCTCCTTTTCCTCTTTTAGCATTGCGGTAGATTCTGATAATTCCATTGAACCGCTTTTAGATATTCTTATTATATTTTGTTTGTTGTGTTCCAAATCATACAAGGACAATCACTGGAAAAGTAAATTTATCAATTGATCTGATAAACTAAAAGGAGTAATAGACTAGCAAGTTTCAACACGCTCTTTTCAAACACATCAACCGCAAACTAATCCCAAGTGTAGCAGGACAGTTAAGGTGGCCTGTCTTATAACCATTATAAAGTATGGCTACTGGAAACAGGGGAACAAGGTCGCAAATCATGATGTTCAAGGTATACAGCTACAATGCAGACTGCAGACATCATTCTCAAGCATCCAACTACCAACTGGCTGAAAGTACAGTGGAGTGCATGGATTATACTCTGAAAAAACTCTGTTTCTGCACAGTGAAATAGAAACCTAGAAAAAAATGAGCAATACTCTTTTAGCATTACAGTAGATTATGAAGTTCCATTCAACCACTTTAGATAGCGGTGTGTTCCATTTATTGTGTTCCAAAACCATACGAGAACAATCAGTGGAAAATAGAATTTATGGATTAATCAGATTTACTAAACAGAGTAATAGACTTCTCACACGTTCTTCTCCAAACCAACTTGTAAACAAGCACATCACATCAAACGCAAACTGAGCCCGAGTGTGCCAGGAAATTACGGCTGTCCCATCAACTAATAATCAACTAAAGTTGGGTCAAGTTATGGCTACAGGAAACTGTGGAACTAAGTCACTACTCGTAATGTGAAATGTGTTCCACAAGCATCAAACGATCAGGAACACCGAGCAGTTCCCCGACGGTTACCCAGGACACTCGTGTCGATTGTCACAAGGTGATCGAAGCAACGAGCAATTCAACAAACACCATGAGGGGGACCCAGCCAACCACGCACCTCCTGGTCAGATTTCTCGTTCTCGAACTTGGGGTAGAAGGTGGCCCTGATCTGCGCCTCGGTGAAGGTGTTGTTGTCCACCGAGAACTCCGCGGCCCCCTTGACCAGCCTGGAGAGCTTGTCGCTGGGGCCGCCCTGCTCGGCCGCTGTGACCGCGGAGGACGAGGACGAGGGCGCCGAGGTCGCGTAGCCCCTGGGCACCCACACCTGGGCCGCCCCTGCCGTGCTCGGCGCAAGGGTCATCCTCTCGACGGCCGCGGACGAGGGGGCGGGGGCGGGGGCGGGGGTGGCCTTCGGCTTCCATCTCTGCTGCGTCTGCTTGCCCTGCGGGAGACACGGTTAGGTTTTGGGGAGCCCGAGAAAGAGGACGAGGAGGAGGAGAGATGAGGGGCGTACGTGGTCGCGGCGGGGAGGCATTGCGAAGGGCGGGGCCGGGAGGAGGAGGGGGAGGAACCGCCTGGGGCTGTGGGAGAGAGACGAGGAGAGCGACATATAAGTGCTGGCCACGCCGGGGCGGGGGATGGAAGAAGTCGGTGGGGGAAGCGGCGCCGCCCACGCAGGAGGGTTTAGCGGCGGTGGCAGGAATGCTAATGCTAAGACTTGGGCCGGGCCATTTTGGACGGCCCGAGGCTCGCCTGCAAATGGTACTATTGTGGGACAGCCCGCTACTAAGTTACAGCCAACAGACCGCTCGCCCAGCGGTTTTTTTTTCAGTGAGCAAGCGCTGGGTTTTTTAGCATCAGGTTTTCTTGTTTCATCATTTATTCTTGCTTGCATTTGGGTTCTGAAACTTTTTTTTTAATCTTCACTACTATTAAACAAATGAACAAGAACTTTCTTATGTGCACCTCACAAAACGTACACAGATGCATTATCACCGTGTGATTAGGTCCACTAAACTTAATCTAACGGCTAGCATTAATCTAATCTATCCTTCCATGTGTACTTAATAATTTAGATTGATTGACCATACACCACCGCACCGCAGAGGAAACTTCACGCCTGGCTTCGGCAAACATATCACCCGTAATAGCAGGAAAAAAGGAATTGTGAAAATTACTCACCCCCCATATAATCACGCAATGCATCCCTGTAATCACGCACCCTCAGATAAACATCTTTCCCATCCCTCGCTCCCCGCCCGCCGCTGCGCCCCCCAGGGAGCAGGAGCCGCCGCAGCCCCGGCCTTGCGTCGTGCCGCACGCAGCATGCCGCGCACCGCGCCGTCGTCGTGCCCCGGCCCGCCACCACCCCTATCTCGCCCCCCGCGCACTTGCGCTTCCGTTGAAGCCCCCTCCCGCCCTTTCACGCTTCACGGGCCTGCCGCGCCGCGCCTCGGTGCCTCCGTTCCGCGCCCCGGTGCCTCTTCTCCCAACCGTGCTCCCTCAACAGCGAAATCTCTAGCACCATGAGTACATGAGGAGGGATTTGGAGAGAATTTCTTCATCTGAATCCTCCATGTACAAGGTATACACGTTATTTGATCTAAACTTGGTCGTGTATATGCTCTCGATGGACCAATTTAATATTTCTTTGATTTGTTCTTTGATTTGATAAAGCGAACATTTAAGTGTATGTAGATCTGTGAAGGATCATGCTTGACGATGTGTTTCTGCCTTTAATAGATTGCCACATGCAAATAGTTGATGCATGTAGATGGATTCAACTGTGAAACTAAGTGGACGGAGAGAATGACTCTGTTTCCCAAAAAATAAATGACTTCCATTTGGCACTGTGTTAAAGTCCAATTATGCTAGCCATGAGGATGGGAGAGACTGAGATGGCGAACACCTGAGCCGAGGTTACTTTGCATGTCAATGCTCCACTATTCTATGCATGTGACAGATTTCAATAATACTGAGGTTTGATGTACATGTTTCATTACATAGGAGATTATTGCGTCTTTATTTTAGATTCCGGTCGAGTCAATATTGGTTGATCTTGCTTCTTTATTTCAGTGAAATTATTTCCATTTGCAATTGAAGATACCAGTGTGACTTTTCTGCCCTTTACCTACATAGCTTGTGTCGTCTTTGAACCCATTTTCCTATTCAATTGCCAAATTACGTGCGGTCGTTAAAACAATTGCAGCATGCTCAGCGTTTCATGGTGAAGCAAATGTGAAATATTGGTTCTCCTATCATTTCCTTTTATTGGAAACGGTGAGGATGATAGTTTCTAATTTGAGCTGATGCATCTTACAATCCCAAAAGAACTATTATTATGGAAGTCATGAACCTTCCATCTTAAACCAGTTTGACTGTTTAATTTTAAAATCTGGACATTTATTGTCTCATTGACTCATTTGAAACAGTGATGCGCCGCTCCTCTCCTAGACTCCCACCGGGAACCCCGACGCCAGTGATGTGTACTACGCAACCTTCTTCTTGTAGACGTTGTTGGGCCTCCAAGTGCAGAGGTTTGTAGGACAGTATCAAATTTCCCTCAAGTAGATGATCTAAGTTTTATCAATCCGTGGGAGACGTAGGATGAAGATGGTCTCTCTCAAACAACCCTGCAACCAAATAACAAAGAGTCTCTTGTGTCTCCAACACATCCAATACAATGGTAAATTGTATAGGTGCACTAGTTCGGCGAAGAGATGGTGATACAAGTGCAATATGGATGGTAGATATAGGTTTTTGTAGTAAGAAAATATAAAAACAGCAAGGTAGAAAGTGGTAAACGTGAGCATAAACGGTGTTGCAATGCTTTGAAACAAGGCTTATGGTTCATACTTTCACTAGTGCAAGTTCTCTCGACAATAATAACATAACTGGATCATATAACTATCCCTCAACATGCAACAAAGAGTCACTCCAAAGTAACTAATAGCGGAGAACAAACGAAGAGATTATGGTAGGGTACGAAACCACCTCAAAGTTATTCTTTCTGATCAATCTATTCAAGAGTCCGTAGTAAAATAGCACGAAGCTATTCTTTCCGTTCGATCTATCATAGAGTTCGTACTAGAATAACACCTTAAGACACAAATCAACCAAAACCCTAATGTCACCTAGATACTCCATTGTCACCTCAAGTATCCGTGGGCATGATTATACGATATGCATCACACAATCTCAGATTCATCTATTCAACCAACACAAAGAACTTCAAAGAGTGCCCCAAAGTTTCTACCGGAGAGTCAAGACGAAAACGTGTGCCAACCCCTATGCATAGATTCCCAAGGTCACGGAACCCGCAAGTTAATCACCAAAACATACATCAAGTGGATCACATGATATCCCATTGTCACCACAGACAAGCACATGCAAGACATACATCAAGTGTTCTCAAATCCTTAAAGACTCAATCTGATAAGATAACTTCAAAGAGAAAACTCAATCCATTACAAGAGAGTAGAGGGGGAGAAACATCATAAGATCTAACTATAATAGCAAAGCTCGCGATACATCAATATCATGCCATCTCAAGAACACGAGAGAGAGAAAGAGAGAGATCAAACACATAGCTACTGGTACATACCCTCAGCCCCGAGGGTGGACTACTCCCTCCTCGTCATGGAGAGCGCCGGGATGATGAAGATGGCCACCGGAGAGGGATCCCCCCTCCGGCAGGGTGCTGGAACGGGTCTAGATTGGTTTTTGGTGGCAACAGAGGCTTCCGGCGGCGGAACTCCCGATCTAGGTTATTTTCCGGAGGTTTATGTATTTATAGGATTTTTTGGTGTAGGGCACAAGTCAGGGGGGTCTCCGGGCTGTCCACGAGATAGGGGGGCGCGCCCATGGGGTGGGTGCGCCCCCCACCCTCGTGGGCAGCCCGAGACTCTTCTGGCCCAACTCTTTTACTCCGGGGGCTTCTTTTGGTCCCTAAAAAATCATCAAAAATCGGCACGTCAATTGAACTCCGTTTGGTATTCCTTTTCTGTAAAACTCATAAATAAGAAGAAAAAAGAAACTGACACTGGGCTCTAGGTTAATAGGTTAGTCCCAAAAATCATATAAAAGTGTATATAAATGCTGGGGAACGTAGTATTCCAAAAATTTCCTACGGTCATGCAAGATCTATCTACTAGATGCATAGCAACGAGAGGGGAGAGTGTGTCTACGTACCCTCGTAGACCGAAAGCGGAAGCGTCTAGTGACGCGGTTGATGTAGTCGAACTTCTTCGCGATCCAACCGATCAAGCACCGAACGTACGGCACCTCCGCGTTCAGCACACGTTCAGCTTGATGACGTCCCACGAGCTCTTGATCCAGTAGAGCTTCACGGGAGAGTTTCGTCAGCATGATGGCGTGGTGACGGAGATGATGAAGCTTCCGGCGCAGGGCTTCGCCTAAGCACTGCAACGGTATGACCGAGGTGTGTTTATGTGGAGAGGGGCACCGCACACGGTTGGGAGAGATCAACTGATCAACTTGTGTGTCTAGAGGTGCCCCCCTGCCCCCGTATATAAAGGAGCAAGGGGGAGGCCGGCCGGCTCCTATGGCGCGCCCTAGAGGGCCAATCCTACTAGGAATAGGATTCCAATCCTATTCCTAGTAGGAGTCCACCAAGAAGGAGGGGGGAAGGAGAGGGAGAGGGAGAGGGAAAGAGGGGCCGCGCCCCTCTCCCTGATACGTCTCCAACGTATCTATAATTTTTTATTGTTCCATGCTATTATTTATGAAGTCTTGGATGTTTAAGGGGCTTTATCATTCACTTTTATATCATTTTTGGGACTAACCTACTAACCCAAAGGCCCAGTCCAGATTGCTGTTTTTTGCCTATTTCAGGGTTTTGCAGAAAAAGAATATCAAACGGAGTCCAAACGAAATGAAACCTTCGCGAGAGATATTTTTGAGGAAAATCACGCACGAAGAACTTGAGAACCATGTCAGAAGAGCCACGAGGGGCCCATGAGGGTGGGGGACGCGCCCCTACCTCGTGCGGCCCCGGTGACTCCCCCGGTACCCTCCTTCTTCCTATATAAGTCCACGTACCCCAGAAACTCTGTGGACAGAGAGAAAACCCTAATTCCACCGCCGTACCTTCTGTTCCCATGGAGATCCCATCCTGGAGCCTGTTCAGGAGCTCCACCAGAGGGGGATCCATCACGGAGGCCTTCTTCATCATCATCATCGCCCTCACCATGAGTTGTGAGTAGTTTACCACAGACCTTCGGGTCCATAGCTAGTATCTAGATGGCTTCTTCTCTCTCTCTGGATCTCAATACAAAGTTCTCCTCGGTCTTCGAGGAGATCTATCCAATTTAATCTCCTTTTGCGGTGTGTTTGTCGAGATCCGATGAATTGTGAGTTTATGATCAAGGTTATCTATGAAAGATATTTGGTTCTTCTCTGAACTTTTTACGTGTGCTCATAATATCCTTGCAAGTCTCTTCGAATTATTGGTTTGGTTTGGCCTACTAGATCTATAGTTCTTGCAATGGGAGAAGTGCTTGGCTTTGGGTTCAATCTTGCGGTGTCCTTTCCAAGTGACAGTAGGGGCAGCAAGGCACGTATTGTATTGTTGCCATCGAGGATAAAAAGATGGGGTTTATATCATATTGCTTGAGTTTATCCCTCTACATCATGTCATCTTGCTTAAGGCGTTACTCTGTTCTTATGAACTCAATACACTAGATGCATGATGGATATCGGTCGATGTGTGGAGTAATAGTAGTAGATGCAGAATCGTTTCGGTCTACTTGTCTCGGACGTGATGCCTATATACAATGATCATGCCTAGATAGTCTCACAATTATTCGCTTTTATATCCATTGCTCGACAGTAATTTGTTTACCCGCCGTAGAATATCGCTATCATGAGAGAAGCCACTAGAGAAAACTATGGCCCCCGGGTCTATTCTCAACATATCAATCTACATCTACTTTACTTTTATCGCTTTTATTTGCTGTTCTTATAAACCAAAAATACCAAAAATACAAACTATCATCTCTATCAGATCTCACTTTCGTAAGTGACCATAAAGGGATTGACAACCCCTTATCGCATTGGCTGCAAAGTTCTTATTTGTTTGTGCAGGTGCGAGGGACTCGCGCGTGATCTCCTACTAGATTGATACCTTGGTTCTCAAAAACTGAGGGAAATACTTACGCTACTGTGCTGCATCTCCCTTTCCTCTTCAAGGGAATACAACGCAAGCTCAAGAGGTAGCAAGAAGAATTTCTGGCGCCATTGCCGGGGAGGCTTACGCAAAAGTCATATACCAAGTACCTATCACAAACCCTTATCCTTCACATTACATTTATTTGCCTCTCGTTTTCCTCTCCCCCACTTCACCCTTGCCGTTTTATTTGCCCTTCTTCCGTCGTGTGTTTATCGTTCACTTGCTTCTTGTTTGCTTGTGTGTGTTAGATTGCTTGCTTGTCACTATGGCTCAGAACAATACCAAATTGTGTGACTTCTCCAATACCAACAACAAAGATTTTATTAGCACTCCGATTGCTCCTATTACCGATGTTGAATCTTGTGAGATCAATGCGCTTTGTTGAATCTTGGCATGAAAGATCAATTCTCCGGCCTTCCTAGTGAAGATGCCACTACCCATCTAAACAACTTTGTTGATTTGTGTGATATGCAAAAGAAAAGGGATACAGATAACGATATTGTTAAATTGAAGTTATTTCCGTTTTCACTTAGAGATTGTGCTAAAACTTGGTTCTCCTCTTTGCCTAGAAATAGTATTGATTCGTGGAATAAGTGCAAAGATGCTTTTATCTCTAAGTATTTCTCTCATGCTAAGATCATCTCTCTTAGAAACGATATTATGAATTTTAAGCAACTAGATCATGAGCATGTTGCACAAGTTTGGGAGAGAATGAAATTGATGATATGTAATTGCCCTACACATGGTTTGAATCTATGGATGATTATTCAGAACTTTTATGCTGGCTTGAATTTTGCTTCTAGAAATCTTTTAGATTCGGCCGCCGGAGGCACTTTCATGGAAACCACCTTAGGAGAAGCTACCAAACCCCTAGATAATATTATGGTTAATTATTCTCAATGGCACACCGAAAGATCTACTAGTAAAAAAGTGCATGCTGTCGAAGAAATTAGTGTTTTGAGTGAAAAGATGGATGGACTTATGAAATTATTTGCTGCTAAGAGTGCTTCTTCTGATCCTAATGATATGCCTTTGTCCACTCTGATTGAGAATAACAATGAATCTTTGGATGTGAATTTTGTTGGTAGGAATAATTTTGGTAACAATGCTTATAGAGGTAATTTTAATCCTAGGCCTTTTCCTAGTAATTCCTCTAATAATTATGGTAGTTCCTACAACAACTCTTATGGAAAGATGCCTCCTGAATTTGAAACAAGTGTTAAGGAGTTTATGATCTCGCAAAAGAATTTCAATGCTCTGCTTGAAGATTGAAGGGAAATTGCTTAAGGTTGATGAATTGGCTAGAAGTGTGGATAGAATTACTCTTGATGTTGATTCTTTGAAACTTAGATCTATTCAACCTAAGCATGATATCAATGAGTCTCTCAAAGCCATGAGAATTTCCATTGATGAATGCAAAGAAAGAACCGCTAGAATGCGTGCTAAAAGAGAAGATTATATTAAATCATGTTCTTCTAGTTATCTTGAAAATAAAGATGAAGATCTGAAAGTTATTTATGTGTCTCCTATTAGATCCTTGTTTTCTAGTATTAATCTTGATGAAGATAGGATTGGAGATAATTCTGCTTTAAGGTGTCCCAATGATTCGGAGTTCTTTGATCTTGATGCTAAAATTGCTAAAAGTGGGAGTGAAGAGATTAAAACTTTACATAGTGATGAACCCACTATTTTGGATTTCAAGGGATTCAATTATGACAATTGCTCTTTGATTGATTGTATTTCCTTGTTGCAATCCGTGCTAAATTCTCTGCATGCTTATAATCAAAATAAAGCTTCCACCAAACACATAGTTGATGCTTTGATGCAATCTTATGAAGAAAAACTTGAGTTGGAAGTTTCTATCCCTAGAAAGCTTTATGATGAATGGGAACCTACTATCAAAATAAAAATAAAAGATCATGAATGCTATGCTTTGTGTGATTTGGGTGCAAGTGTCTCCACTATCCCAAAAACTTTGTGTGATTTGCTAGGGTTCCATGAGCTTGAAGATTGTTCTTAAATTTGCTTCTTGCGGATTCCACTATTAAGAAACCTATGGGAAGAATTAATGATGTTCTTATTGTTGCCAATAGGAATTATGTGCCCGTAGATTTCATTGTTCTTGATATAGATTGCAATCCTTCATGTCCTATTATTCTTGGTAGACATTTCCTTAGAACGATTGGTGCAATTATTGATATGAAAGAAGGAAATATTAGATTCCAATTTCTATGAAGTAAAGGCATGGAACACTTTCCTAGAAAGAAAATCAAATTACCATATGAATCTATCATGAGAACCACTTATGGATTGCCTTCCAAAGATGGCAATACCTAGATTTATCTTGTATCGTGCCTAGCTAGGGGCGTAAAACGATAGCGCTTGTTGGGAGGCAACCCAATTTTATGTTTTTTATTTTTGTTGCGGTTAGGGAATAAATATTGCATCTAGCATCTGATTAGATATGTTTTCATGTTTTTTTAGTGTTTGTGCCAAGTAGAACCTTTGGGAAGACTTGTGTGAAGTTTATGTGATCTTGCTGTGAAAAACAGAATCGTTAGCGCTCGCTAAAGTAGACTTCAGATTTTACTAGAGCGTGCTTTTTAGTTGATTATTTTTTCAGATGATTGGTAGACAAATTCCGCAAATTTACCGACTTAGTTTGAATTTTTTGGAGTTCCAGAAGTAGGCGAAACCTACAGATTACTACAGATTGTTCTGTTTTTGACAAATTCTGTTTTTCGTGTGTTGTTTGCTTGTTTCAATGCATCTATGAGTAGTATTGGAGGATATGAACCATAGAGAAGTTGGAATACAGTAGGTTTAACACCAATATAAACAAATAATGAATTCATTGCTGCACCTTTGAGTAGTGGTTTGCTTTCTTATACTAACGGAGCTCATGAGAATTTTTTTCTAAGTTTTGTGTTGTGAAGTTTTCAAGTTTTGAGTATTGTTTTGATGGACTATGGCACAAGGAGTAGAAAAGGCCTAAGCTTGGGGATGCCCATGGCACCCCAAGTAAATTCAAGATAATCAAAATCCTAAGCTTGGGGATGCCCCGGGAAGGCATCCCGTCTTTCGTCTTCATCCATCGGTAACTATACTTGGAGCTATATTTTTATTCGCAACATGATATGTGTTTTGCTTGGAGCGTCTTGTATAATTTGAGTCTTTGCTTCTTAGTTTGTCACAATCATCCTTGCTGGACACACCTATTTGAGAGAGTTAAATATGGCCTAGAAATTACTAGAACACTCTATGTGCTTCACTTATATCTTTTGAGTTGAATAGTTTTGCTCTAGTGCTTCACTTATATCTTTTAGAGCACGGTGGTGGTAATATTTTGTAGAAATTGTTGAACTCTCATGCTTCACTTATATTCTTTTGAGAGTCTATTAAAACAGCATGGTAATGTGTTTAGGCTAAAGAAACTAGTCTTCACATGATAGCATCCAATGTCAATGTAGTAAAAAAATCACACCAAGTGCACTGAATAGGATGAGATGTTGGATGCTTGATAATTGTTTTGAGATATGAGGATAGTGATATTAGAGTCATGCTAGTGGAGTTATTATGAAATTGAGAAATACTTGTGTTAAGGTTAGTGATTCCCGTATCATGCATGTATGGTGAACCGTTGTGTGACTAAGTTAAAGCATGAGTATTTGTAAAGTGTCAACCTTTGTGTGGAGGTCGGGGGTGCGCGATGGTTAACTCCTACCAACCTCCCCCCTAGGAGCATGCGTTGATTGCTTTATTTTGATGACTCGTAGATTTTTGCAATAAGTATATGAGTTCTTATGACTAATGTTGAGTCCATGGATTATACACACTCTCACCCTTCCATCATTGATAGCCTCTCTTGTACCGCGCAACTCTCGCCGATGCCATAAACCCACTATATATCCTTCCTCAAAACAGCCACCATATTGTTCCTCAAAACAGCCACCATACCTACCTATCATGGCATTTCCATAGCCATTCCGACATATATTGCCATGCAACTTTCCACCGTTCCGTTCATATGACACGCATCATATTGTCATATTGCCATTGCATGATCATGTAGTTGACATTGTATTTGTGGCAAGGCCACCATGAATAATTTTTATACATGTCACTCTTGTTTCATTGCACATACTGGTACACCGCCGGAGGCATTCATATAGAGTCATACTTTGTTGTTGTAGTATCGAGTTATAATATCGAGTTGTAATGAAAGTGTGATGATCGTCATTATTAGAGCATTATCCCATGGGAGGAAAGGCTAAATCTATAAAGGCCCTCCGCAAAAAGAAGGCCAAAGAAAAAAAAAGGCCCAACAAAAAGGGAAAGAAAAAAAATAAAAAAAAGAAAAAAAGAAAAGAAAAAAGGGACAATTGCTACTATCTTTTTTCCACACTTTCATATACTAGTGAGAATTTTTATTATAGAACTTGGCTTGTATATTCCAACGATGGGCTTCCTCAAATGCCCTAGGTCTTCATGAGCAAGCAAGTTGGATGCACACCCACTAGTTTCTTTTGTTGAGCTTTCATTCATATTTAGCTCTAGTGCATCCGTTGCATGCCAATCCCTACTCACTGACATTGATATATATATTGATGGGCATCTCCATAGCCCGTTAATACGCCTAGTCGATGTGAGACTATCTCCCTCCTTTTCGTCTTCTCCACAACCACCTCTATTCCACCCATAGTGCAATGTCCATGGCTCACGCTCATGTATTGCATGAACGTTGAAAGGTTTGAAAAGATAGAGTATGAAAACAAGTGCTTGGCTGAAATCGGGGTTGTGCATGATATTAATATTTAGTGTGATAACAAGGGAGCATAGCCAACACTATATGATTTTGTAGGGCTAACTTTTTTTAGCCATAGTATTTTGAGAAGACATGATTGCTTCGTTAGTATGCTTGAAGTATTATTATTTCTTATGTCAATATAGACTTTTATCTTGAATCTTTCAGATCTGAACATCCGTGCCACAATTAAGAGAATTACATTGAAAAACTATATTTGTTAGCATTTCACATCAAAAATTCTTTCTTTATCTTTTACCTACTCGAGGACGAGCAGGAATTAGGCTTGGGGATGCTTGATACGTCTCCAACGTATATATAATTTTTTATTGTTCCATGCTATTATTTATGAAGTCTTGGATGTTTAAGGGGCTTTATCATTCACTTTTATATCATTTTTGGGACTAACCTACTAACCCAAAGGCCCAGTCCAGATTGCTGTTTTTTGCCTATTTCAGGGTTTTGCAGAAAAAGAATATCAAACGGAGTCCAAACGGAATGAAACCTTCGCGAGAGATATTTTTGGAGAAAATCACGCACGAAGAACTTGAGAACCATGTCAGAAGAGCCACGAGGGGCCCACGAGGGTGGGGGGCGCGCTCCCTACCTCGTGCGCCCCCCGTGACTCTCCCGGTATCCTCCTTCTTCCTATATAAGTCCACGTACCCCAGAAACTCCGTGGACAGAGAGAAAACCCTAATTCCACCGCCGTACCTTCTGTTCCCATGGAGATCCCATCTTGGAGCCTGTTCCGGAGCTCCACCAGAGGGGGATCCATCACGGAGGCCTTCTTCATCATCATCATCGCCCTCACCATGAGTTGTGAGTAGTTTACCACAGACCTTCGGGTCCATAGCTAGTATCTAGATGGCTTATTCTCTCTCTCTGGATCTCAATACAAAGTTCTCCTCGGTCTTCGAGGAGATCTATTCAATTTAATCTCCTTTCGCGGTGTGTTTGTCGAGATCCGATGAATTGTGAGTTTATGATCAAGGTTATCTATGAAAGATATTTGGTTCTTCTCTGAACTTTTTACGTGTGCTCATAATATCCTTGCAAGTCTCTTCGAATTATTGGTTTGGTTTGGCCTACTAGATCTATAGTTCTTGCAATGGGAGAAGTGCTTGGCTTTGGGTTCAATCTTGCGGTGTCCTTTCCAAGTGACAGTAGGGGCAGCAAGGCACGTATTGTATTGTTGCCATCGAGGATAAAAAGATGGGGTTTATATCATATTGCTTGAGTTTATCCCTCTACATCATGTCATCTTGCTTAAGGCGTTACTCTGTTCTTATGAACTCAATACACTAGATGCATGATGGATATCGGTCGATGTGTGGAGTAATAGTAGTAGATGCAGAATCGTTTCGGTCTACTTGTCTCGGACGTGATGCCTATATACAATGATCATGCCTAGATAGTCTCACAATTATTCGCTTTTATATCAATTGCTCGACAGTAATTTGTTTACCCGCCGTAGAATATCGCTATCATGAGAGAAGCCACTAGAGAAAACTATGGCCCCCGGGTCTATTCTCAACATATCAATCTACATCTACTTTACTTTCATCGCTTTTATTTGATGTTCTTATAAACCAAAAATACCAAAAATACAAACTATCTTCTCTATCAGATCTCACTTTCGTAAGTGACCGTAAAGGGATTGACAACCACTTATCGCATTGGCTGCAAAGTTCTTATTTGTTTGTGCAGGTGCGAGGGACTCGCGCGTGGTCTCCTACTGGATTGATACCTTGGTTCTCAAAAACTAAGGGAAATACTTACGCTAGTGTGCTGCATCTCCCTTTCCAGTTCGAGGGAATACAACGCAAGCTCAAGAGGTAGCGCTCCCCTAGTCCAATTCGGACTCCCCTGGGGAGGGGGCGCGCCACCTCCTGGGCTGCTGCCCTCTCTCTCCCCTAAGGCCCAGTAGGGCCCAAAACTTCCCCGGGAGGTTCCGGTAACCCCCCGGCACTCCGGTTTAATTCGAAACTTTTCCGGAAGCTTCCGGTGTCCGAATATAGTCGTCCAGTGTATCTTTCTTTACGTCTCGGACATTCCAAGACTCCTCGTCATGTCCGTGATCTCATCCGGGACTCCGAACTACCTTCGGTACATCAAAACTCATAAACTCATAATACCGATCGTCATCAAACATTAAGCGTGCGGACCCTACGGGTTTGAGAACTATGTAGACATGACCGAGACTCATCTCCGGTCAATAACCAACAGCGGAACCTAGATGCTCATATTGGCTCCTACATATTCTACGAAGATCTTTATCGGTCAAACCGCATAACAACATACATTGTTCCCTTTGTCATCGGCATGTTACTTGCCCGAGATTCGATCATCGGTATCTCGATACCTAGTTCAATCTCGTTACCGGCAAGTCTCTTTACTCGTTCCGTAATACATCATCTCGTGACTAACTCATTAGTCATTTGCTTGCAAGGCTTATTATGATGTGCATTACCGAGAGGGCCCAGAGATACCTCTTCGACACTCAGAGTGACAAATCCTATTCCTGATCTATGCCAACACCACGAACACTTTCGGAGACACCTATAGAGCAGCTTTATAATCACCGAGATACGTTATGACGTTTGATAGCACAAAAGGTGTTCCTCCGGTATTCGGGAGTTGCATAATCTCATAGTCATAGGAACATGTATAAGTCATGAAGAAAGCAATAGCAGTAAAACTAAACGATCATAGTGCTAAGCTAACGGATGGGTCTAGTCCATCACATCATTCTCCTAATGATGTGATCCCGTTGATCAAATGACAACTCATGTCTATGGTTAGGAAACATAACAATCTTTGATCAATGAGCTAGTCTAGTAGAGGCATACTAGGGACGCTCTGTTTTGTCTATGTATTCACACATGTACTAAGTTTCCGGTTAATACAATTCTAGCATGAATAATAAACATTTATCATGATATAAGGAAATAATACTAACTTTATTATTGCCTCTAGGGCATATTTCCTTCAGTCTCCCACTTGCACTAGAGTCAATAATCTAGTTCACATCGCCATGTATTTTAATACCGATAGTTCACATCGTTATGTGAATAACACCCATAGTTCACATCGCCATGTGACCAACACCCAAAGGGTTTACTAGAGTCAATAATATAGTTCACATCGCTATGTGATTAACACCCAAGAGTAATAAGGTGTGATCATGTTTTGCTTGTGAGAGAAGTTTAGTCAACGGGTCTGTCACATTCAGATCCGTATGTATTTTGCAAATTTTTATGTCTACAATGCTCTGCATGGAGCTACTCTAGCTAATTGCTCATGCATCCAGATTGATTCTTAGAGTCATCTGGATTAGTGTTAAGCTTGCATCGGTGTAACTCTTTATGACAAACTCTTTATGTGATCTACTCCTGGATCACTTTTGTACCCCCTTGCCAAACTCATGGCAAGGTACACAATAGGTTTGGTACACAGCATGGCATACTTTATAGAACCTATGGTTGAGGCATAGGGAATGACTTTCATTCTTTCTCTATCTTCCGCCGAGGTCGGGATTTGAGTCTTACTCAACTTCATACCTTACAACTCAGGCAAGAACTCCTTCTCTGACTGATCCATTTTGAACTACTTCAAAAACTTGTCAAGGTATGTACTCATTGAAAAAACTTATCAAGCGTCTCGATCTATCTCTATAGATCTTGATGCTCAATATGTAAGCAGCTTCACCGAGGTCTTTCTTTGAAAAAAAAACTCCTTTCAAACACTCCTTTATGCTTTCTAGAAAATTCTACATCATTTCCGATCGAAAATATGTCATTCACATATACTTATCAGAAAAGGATGTAGTGCTCCCACTCACTTTCTTGTAAATATAGGCTTCTCCAAAAGTCTGTATAAAACCATATGCTTTGATCACCTCATCAAAGTGTATATTCCAACTCCGAGATGCTTGCACCAGTCCATAGATGGATCGCTGGAGCTTACACACTTTGTTAGCACCTTTAGGATCGACAAAACCTTCTGGTTGCATCATATACAACTTTTCTTTAAGATATCCATTCAGGAATGCAGTCTTGACATCCATTTGCCAGAATTTATAATCATAAAATGCGGCAATTGCTAACATGATTCGGATAGACTTAAGCATCGCTACGGGTGAGAAAGTCTCATCGTAGTCAACTCCTTGAACTTTGTCGAAAACCTTTTGCAACAAGTCGAGCTTTGTAAACAGTAACATTACCGTCAGCCTTGTTCTTCCTCTTGAAGATCCATTTATTTTCGATGGCTTGCCGACCATCGGGCAAGTCAACCAAAGTCCACACTTTGTTCTCATACATGGATCCCATCTCGGATTTCATGGCCTCAAGCCATTTTGCGGAATCTGGGCTCATCATCGCTTCCTCATAGTTCGTAGGTTCATCATGGTCTAGTAACATGACTTCCAGAACCGGGTTGCCGTACCACTCTTGTGCGGAATGTACTCTGGTTGATCTATGAAGTTCAGTAGTAACTTGATCCGAAGTTTCATGATCATCATGATGGCTTCTCGCCCCTCGTTGGTTACCCCAAGTGGAAGGTTTGAGATGTAGCGTAGCGGCAAGTTTCCCTTGGCAAAGATACCAAGGATCGAATCTCGTGAGACTCCGAGGGTCGACAAGAAGGTGTCAATAGCGCCAGAAACTTTTGCTTGACAGGACCTGCACACAGATACAAATAACTTTGCTCCCAACGAGTACAGAGAGGTTGTCAATCCCTCCGGCCTTGTCGTTTACAAAGGATCAAACGCAAGAGATAATAGTGATAGGTATGACTGCAACTAGGAAATAAGAACAGGAAGTAAATAGCGGGTGTGATCAGTGATGGTAATATGGACCGGGGTCCCATGATGTTCACTAGTGATGTCTCTCTCCCAAAATACGATAAAACAGCTAAGCGAGGTAAACAAATTACAGCTGGGCAACTGACAGGATTATGTGCGCAAACCAATGCTAACTATGCTGTAAAGAAAGGTAGAGGCTCAAAAGCATGGGCGGTACGCCAAGGAAAGTAGACCGAAATCCATCTGCATCTACTACTAATCATCCACCTTGAGATATCTATCCAGAACATCTCGCTGGTATTAAGTTGCGAGTCCCACCCATAGTGTAAACTCAAAGCAACAGACAACTGCATTAAAAGAACTTTGCGTAAAGTAAACAATCCTTGCACCCGCAAGTACAAGCACCGTTGTTTTCCCCCTTGTGGCAACAGCACATCCCCTAGACTCATGTTTCTGTCACTCAAGCTAGTCATCGAGGGGCATGAACCCACAATCAAGCATAGCGTTCCCTCTTGGAGTTACTACCTACTACTCGGCCAAAGCAATAAATAGCAACGAAGAACATGCAATAATTACTCAAGAACATAAATATAAAAGAGGTGAATCAAATATATTACTCACACACAATCTGAACATAATCTCATAATCCATCGGATCCCAGCAAACTCAGCATAGCAACAGCATAAAGATTACATATGTGCCTCGATCATGTAGGGCAGCTCACGAGGTCTAATCGATGAAGAACAAAGAGGGGAGGAGAACATCACATAGCTACTGATCATGGACCCATGGTCCAAGGGAGACTACTCACAACTCATCCGGGAAGCGTCCATGGTGGTGGAGAAGCTCCCGGTGGTGGTTCTCCCCTCCGGCAGGGTGCTGGGAAGAGTTCTCCTGGTGCTCCCGATCATGGAAGCACGGCGGCGGCGGAACAGAGATGAGATCGCGAAAAAGGGTTCCGTCCTCGAGGGTTTCGGGACGCGTGCAATATATATGCCAAAGGGGGTCACCAGAGGCGGAGGTGGGGCCCCAGGCGCCCCCCTGGCGCGGCCAGGGGTGGGGTCGCGCCGGGTGGCCGCCTGGGCCGCCCCAGGCTCCCCTCTGGCCCTGCCTTGGTTTTTCCGGAAGCTCCCGATACGCTGATTTTTCCTGTATTTTTCTCGGAATTTTTAGGGCACTTTTAATATGGGGGAAACCTGAAATAGAAAAACAGCAGAAAATAGGAACTGGCACTGTGGTGCACTGAGTTAATAGGTTAGTCCAAATATGATCAAAAGTGTATGGAAGTGCATAAATATCATAGCAATATCACACAAAAGAGGCATGGAGCAAGCAGAAATTATAGATACGTTTTGGACGTATCAACATCCCCAAGCTTAATTCCTGCTCGTCCTCGAGTAGGTAAATGATAACAAGCATAATTTCTGTGGTGACATGCTATCAACCATATAAGAACTTTTAAGTAAAGTAATCAAGGCATGTAATTCAATTCAAGTCATAACAAGCAAGAGTCTATATTAGCATTGTAACAAGTAACATAAGAACATAAAGGTGCAAGAGCTCTCGCTGTCCGTGACTCGAATGTCTCCAAATGGTGTTTGCATGCAAGAAAGGGGATAGGGATATATGAGAGAGTAAAACATAGTTTTTATATTGTTGAGAACTTAATCTACTAAAGTTTCACACTTGGTCTTCTTTGGAATCTTATCTTGACTCATCCCCAGACCGTCAGCCAGGTACAAGTCAAAATGATCCACTCCCTTTCGATATTTTGAGCACTCATGCAATGGATGAGCGTAAGCAAGAAAGTCGACACTTAGGATGGCAAAGAGAGAAAAATGATAGAGGGGGAAGACAAAAAAGGTGTGAAAGGCTCACATCAATGAGGACAATCATCAGTGAGAGAAAGCCAAATGATAGATATGATGTGAGGAGTAGGGATTGCCATGCAACGGATGCACATATGAGCTACGGTAAGCTCTCCAATGGAACTAGTGGGGGTGCATCCAACTTGCTTGCTCAAGAAGACCTAGAGCTCTTTTGAGGAGGCTCATCATTGGAATATACAAGCCAAGTTCTGTAGTGTAAAGGTCCCCACATAGCTATATGCATAAATGATAATCTCTATGGAGTACAAAGTATAAGATGGAGTACGAGTGTGGATCTCTCAAAAGGAAATAGTAGTGTGCCCCCTTCTCTCTTTTTATTTCTTTTTCTCTTTTTTCCGTTTTTTTATTTTTTGTGGCCTCAATGGCTCTTTCTATTTATCTCTCATTTGTCCTCTTTGGGATCTTTTGATTTTGTCCTCTTTGGGATCTTTTGATTTGTCCTCTTTGGGATCTTTTCCTCACTTTAGGGGCAACACTCTATGTATTACAAGAAGTATAGAAGATCTTTCACACTTTACAAAAGTACTCAACATAAAGAAAATGAAACTATCATGATGTATGCAAATGTATGCCTCTGCCAGTGTAGCAGGATATGCAATGATACTAGCGCGTCATGTAGCAATGATTAGGACAAGGCCCAACTAGCATGCGGCTCATCGATCAAGCAAAAAGCATGTATGACATGAAGATCAAGTCATGAGAAGATGTATGTTGCATGGCAATGTATCTTGGAAAGGCTATGGAAATGCCTTAATAGGTAGGTATGGTGGCTGTTTTGAGGAAGGATATAATGAGGCTTATGATGACAGGGCGTATCATGCCAAGGATTTGGATGCACCGACGAAGTATGCGCCAACTCTCGAAGTGAGAAAGGGCAATGCACGGTACCGAAGAGGCTAGAAAAATATGGATAGGTGGAAGTGTCAACTTTCGAATACTCACATTAGTCCGAAGAACTCATGCACTTATTATCGGTAACTCTCAATCTAATTAGGAGGTTCACAAAGAGACAAGTACCCCGAGGAGGTGTGTATGGGGGTTTGGTTACCCTTGCGCATCCTTGACCCATGGTACGTGAGTGTACTCTAATATTCGATCCCTCCAAAGATTAGTGATCCATTTAGTAGCTAAAGTTCTCAACTATTTTGTAGGTTTTCGAAAATAAACACGGATTGCCCAAAATACGACATCTATCACTAATAGGCTAAAGCTCTTGACACCAAAAGTTCAGACATTACTCATGGCAATACCTCAAAACTATTGCAAGTTACTACTAAAATTAAATAGCAACCTCAATTACCTACTTTAAGTTAAGACACACAACTCAGTGCAACAGACAAACTCTCTTAACAAGATAAACATGAAAACTCAAGAGAGTTCAGCAACCAACTAAACAAAAGCTCTTTAAAAAGAAAAGCATGAAAACTAAGAGCTAAACATGACAGTAGCTATGGAAAGACAAAGAACACACACAACAAAAATAAGCATGAAAATCCTATGTTGTGTTCTAGGTTGAAGTGGAGTGTGTTTCTCTCCCACACAAAGAAAGCTGGGTTCTAACTCGTTATGAACAGCAAGCAAAGCTAAAGAAAACTAAAAAGGAAACTAAAAGCAAGACGCTCCAAGCATAGCACATAACGCATGAAGGGATTAAAATATAGTGGAACGAAAGACTAACTGATAATTGTTGATGGAGAAGGGGATGCACGGGGGCATCCCCAAGCTTAGACGCTTGAGCCTTCTTGAATATTTCTTGGGGGTGCACGGGGGCATCCCCAAGCTTGAGCGTTTGACCCTCCTGAATCTTTTTATCATCTTCCCTCGCACACTTGAAAACTCCCTTCATACATAACTCATCATAATGTGATTAGCGAGGTTAGTACCCATAATAAAATAACTTTTCCCTGCTGGAAATAAGGATAATCTTGAAGACCTACTGTTTCTCAAGATTGCCAAAAGGTTTTTGCAAAGAAAAAGCAAGCTCAAGGTTTGCAAAACGAAGAAAAGGCAAAACAAGACAGAATCTGTGAAAAACAGACCAGAAGGTAGTAAATAATTTTTTCGGGGCACTTCTGCCACTCAAATCAAAAAACTCAGAACAGACGCCCGAAAGCCAATTGTATAGAGCATGCTGTCAAAAAAAATCAGATCAAAAAGATGATATGGTGATTTTATACGAATTTTCTGTCCAAGGACAGAATCTGTTTTCTGGACTGCACGGCACAACTTTTGAACTTTCTTGCAATCGGAGGCTAAACTTGGCACAAAGTTGAAAAGAAAAGATACAATGATGATGCTACTGTAGTAACAACCATCAAGACACAACAAAAGCAAAATAAAACTTTATTCGTTGTGGGCTGCCTCCCAAAAGCGCTTTCTTTTATGCCTTTAAGCTAGGCATGATGCAAAAAGATCAAGTTGTATCAATTGAACCATCATCAAGATCATCAAAAAGCTCTTCAATAGTACAACTAGTCTTAAGAGGACTTTCAAATAAAGGCCCAATAGAGATACTTCTAGGGAGAAGACCAAAAGGTAAAAAGTCAATGGAAGATTCATTTATAAATTTATCAAAGAGAGGTGTTTCTTCCAAAGTCTTCACAGTTTCAACCCCTTTGGCAATAGATGGATTACTTTTGGAACGAGGAGCCTTTGGAACGTAAACGAACTTAGGCTCCTTCTTTGCCGGAGTTTCTACCTTTTTGGTTTTGATTGAGGAGAAGGTAGTTCCTAAAGTGTCAAAGATTTCCTCAATCTTGTCTATCCTAGAAGAATCCAAGTCATGGGATTTGATGGTCTCCAAAGTTTTGAGAATTTTATGCATGGAGCTATCAAGCCTATTCAAATTCCCTTGGATCTTACGGTCCAACTCATTTATCTTATTAATGTTTGGCATCTCTAGCTCTATCTTTTCAAGTTTTTTCATAATGTGAGCTAGGGTAATGTCCTCTTGAATGCTAACAACAGGGGGATTTCCAACAAGATTTTCCATAATACTAAGAGATTCCCAAACTGGGGCTTCTAGGAAATTTCCATTAATAGCAGAATCTAGAATAAACCTATTCCAAGAAGTAAGTCCAACATAAAAATTTCTAAGCAGGATAGTAGTAGATTGCTTCTTGGTGGCTCTTGTATGAGAATCATTAATTCTATACCAAGCATCTTTTAGACTTTCCCCACCTCTTTGTTTAAAGGTGAGCACTTCTGCCTCACCAAAGGCAAAAGGACCAGACATAATGCCAACTAAAAAGCGAGATAACTATTTTTGTGATTTTTGATAGAAGACACTAAAGCAAAAACTGAAAGGTAAACTAACAAGACTAAAAAGCAAAGATAAAAGATAGCGTGAAACTCCCCTATCTTGAAGAGTGGAGTCCCCGGCAACGACGCCAGAAAACTTGCTTGATGGCTTCTCGCCCCTCGTTGGTTACCCCAAGTGGAAGGTTTGAGATGTAGCGTAGCGGCAAGTTTCCCTTGGCAAAGATACCAAGGATCGAATCCCGTGAGACTCCGAGGGTCGACAAGAAGGTGTCAATAGCGCCAGAAACTTTTGCTTGACAGGACCTGCACACAGATACAAATAACTTTGCTCCCAACGAGTATAGAGAGGTTGTCAATCCCTCCGGCCTTGTCGTTTACAAAGGATCAAACGCAAGAGATAATAGTGATAGGTATGACTGCAACTAGGAAATAAGAACAGTAAGTAAATAGCGGGTGTGATCAGTGATGGTAATATGGACCGGGGTCCCATGATGTTCACTAGTGATGTCTCTCTCCCAAAAGACGATAAAACAGCTAAGCGAGGTAAACAAATTACAGCTGGGCAATTGACAGGATTATGTGCGCAAACCAATGCTAACTATGCTATAAAGAAAGGTAGAGGCTCAAAAGCATGGGCGGTACGCCAAGGCAAGTAGACCGAAATCCATCTGCATCTACTACTAATCATCCACCTTGAGATATCTATCCAGAACATCTCGCTGGTATTAAGTTGCGAGTCCCACCCATAGTGTAAACTCAAAGCAACAGACAACTGCACTAAAAGAACTTTGCGTAAAGTAAACAATCCTTGCACCCGCAAGTACAAGCACCGTTGTTTTCCCCCTTGTGGCAACAGCACATCCCCTAGACTCATGTTTCTGTCACTCTAGCTAGTCATCGAGGGGCATGAACCCACAATCAAGCATAACGTTCCCTCTTGGAGTTACTACCTACTACTCGGCCAAAGCAATAAATAGCAACGGAGAACATGCAAGAATTACTCAAGAACATAAATATAAAAGAGGTGAATCAAATATATTACTCACACACAATCTGAACATAATCTCATAATCCATCGGATACCAACAAACTCAGCATAGCAACAGTATAAAGATTACATATGTGCCTCGATCATGTAGGGCAGCTCACGAGGTCTAATCGATGAAGAACAAAGAGGGGAGGAGAACATCACATAACTACTGTTCATGGACCCATGGTCCAAGGGAGACTACTCACAACTCATCCGGGAAGCGTCCATGGTGGTGGAGAAGCTCCCGTGGTGGTTCTCCCCTCCGGCAGGGTGCCGGGAAGAGTTCTCCTGGTGCTCCCGATCTTGGAAGCGCGACGGCGGCGGAACAGAGATGAGATCGCGAAAAAGGGTTCCGTCCTCGAGGGTTTCGGGATGCGTGCAATGTATATGCCAAAGGGGGTCACCAGAGGCGGAGGTGGGGCCCCAGGCGCCCCCTGGCGCGGCCAGGGGTGGGGCCGCGCCGGGTGGCCGCCTGGGCCACCCCAGGCTCCCCTCTGGCCCTGCCTTGGTTTTTCCGGAAGCTCCCGATACGCTGATTTTTCCTGTATTTTTCTCGGAATTTTTAGGGCACTTTTAATATAGGGGAAACCTGAAATAGAAAAACAGCAGAAAACAGGAACTGGCACTGTGGTGCACTGAGTTAATAGGTTAGTCCAAATATGATCAAAAGTGTATGGAAGTGCATAAATATCATAGCAATATCACACAAAAGAGGCATGGAGCAAGCAGAAATTATAGATACGTTTTGGACGTATCACATCATCATTAGCTTCCTCACTAATTGGTGTAGGAATCACTGGAACTAGTTTATGTGATGTACTACTTTCCAATTCGGGAGAAGGTACAATTAGCTCATCAAGTTCCACTTTCCTCCTACTCACTTCTTTCGAGAGAAACTCCTTCTCTAGAAAGGATCAATTCTTAGCAACGAATATCTTGCCTTCGGATCTGTGATAGAAGGTGTACCCAACAGTCTCCTTTGGGTATCCTATGAAGACACATTTCTCCGACTTGGGTTCGAGCTTTGAAGCTTTTTCACATAAGCATCGCAGCCCCAAACTTTAAGAAACGACAACTTTGGTTTCTTGCCAAACCATAGTTCATAAGGCATCGTCTCAACGGATTTAGATGGTGCCCTTATTAAATGTGAATGCAGTTGTCTCTAATGCATAACCCAAAATGATAGTGGTAAATCGGTATGAGACATCATAGATCGCACCATATCTAATAAAGTACGGTTACGATGTTCGGACACACCATTACGTAGTGGTGTTCCGGGTGGCGTGAGTTGTGAAACTATTCCACATTGTTTCAAATGAAGACCAAACTCGTAACTCAAATATTCACCTCCACGATCAGATCGTACAAACTTTATTTTCTTGTTATGATGATTCTCTACTTCACACTGAAATTCTTTGAACTTCTCAAATGTTTCAAACTTGTGCTTCATCAAGTAGATATACCCATATCTGCTCAAATCATCAGTGAAGGTCAGAAAATAACGATACCCGCTGCGAGCTTCAACACTCATTGGTCCACATACATCAGTATGTATGATTTTCAACAAATCTGTTGCTCGCTCCATTGTTCCGGAGAACAGAGTTTTAGTCATCTTGCCCATGAGGCATGGTTCGCAAGCATCAAGTGATTCCAAAAGTCCATCACTATGGAGTTTCTTCATGCGTTTTACACCAATATGACCTAAACGGCAGGGCCACAAATAAGTTGCACTATTATTATTAACCTTGCATCTTTTGGCTTCAATATTATGAATATGTGTATCACTACGATCGAGATCCAACACACTATTTTCATTGGGTGTATGACCATCGAAGGTTTTATTCATGTAAACAGAATAACAATTATTCTATGACTTTAAATGAATAACCGTATTGCAAAAACATGATCAAATCATATTCATGCTCAATGCAAATGCCAAATAACATTTATTTAGGTTCTACACTAATGCCGAAAGTATAGGGAGTGTACGATGATGATTATATCAATCTTGGAACCACTTCCAACACACATCGTCACTTCACCTTTAACTAGTCTCTGTTCATTCTGCAACTCTCGTTTCGAGTTACTAATTTTAGCAACTGAACTGGTATCAAATACCCAGGGGTTGCTATGAATACTAGTAAAATACACATCAATAATCTGTATATCAAATATACCTTTGTTCACTTTGCCATCCTTCTTATCCGCCAAGTATCTAGGGCAGTTCCACTTCGAGTGACCATTTCCTTTGCAGTAGAAGCACTTAGTTTCAGGCTTGAGTTTAGCTTTGGGTTTATTCATGGGAGTGACAACTTGCTTGTCATTCTTCTCGAAGTTCCCCTTCTATCCCTTTGCCCTTTACTTAAAACAAGTGGTCTTGTTAACCATCAACACTTGATGCTCTTTCTTGATTTCTACCTTCGCCGATTTCAGCATCGCGAAGAGCTCGGGAATTACTTTCGTCATCCCTTGCATATTATAGTTCATCACGAATTTATACTAACTTGGTGATAGTGACTAGAGAACTTTGTCAATTTTTATCTTATCTAGAAGATTAACTCCCACTTGATTCAAGTAATTGTAGTACCCAGACAATCTGAGCACATGCTCACTGGTTGAGCTATTCTCCTCCATCTTGTAGGCAAAGTACTGTCAGAGGTCTTATACCTCTCAACACGGGCATGATTATGAAATACTAATTTCAACTCTTGGAACATCTCATATGCTCCGTGGCGTTCAAAACGTTTTTGAAGTCCCGGTTATAAGCCGTAAAGCATGGCGCACTAAACTATCAAGTAGTCATCATACCGAGCTTGTGTTCATAACGTTTACATCTGCTCCTGCAATAGATATGTCACCTAGCGGTGCATCAAGGACATAATACTTATGTGCAGCAATGAGGAAAATCCTCAGATCACGGAACAAGTCCGCATCATTGCTACTAACATCTTTCAACTTCTAGGAACATATAAAAAATCATAGGGGAGCTATAACGGGAGCTATTGATCTACAACATAATTTGCAAATACTATCAAGACTAAGTTCATGATAAATTAAAGTTCAATTTAATCGTACTACTAAAGAACTCCCACTTAGATAGACATCCCTCTAGTCATCTAAATGATCACGTGATCCAAATCAACTAAACTATGTCCGATCATCACGTGAGATGGAGTATTTTTCAATGGTGAACATCTTATGTTGATCATATCTACTATATGATTCACGCTCGACCTTTCGGTCTCCAGTGTTCCGAGGCCATGTCTGTACATGCTAGGCTCGTCAAGTTTAACCTGAGTATTATGCATGTGCAAAACTGTCTTACACCCGTTGTATTTGAACGTAGAGCATATCACACCCGATCATCACGTGGTGTCTCGGCAGGACAAACTTTTGCAATGGTGCATACTTGTGACGCCCGAGACCGACGTCCCAGAAGATTCCAGAAGGTTCCAGATGTTCTGGGTTGCCGTGTGTTTCTTTTGAGCTTGTGTTAATTATTTTTCGCATTGCATCATGTCATCATGCCATCATGTCATATTTTATTTTTGCATCTCAACCTAATAAATCGTGTGGACCTTCGGTCCATTTAAATCGAGGGAAGATGTCTTCTCTTTATAACATATAAAATCCTCCTAATAATTATTAGGAGCTATATTAATAATTATTCCATTGCTTCGGAATCACCATAACACACTTGCATAATTTCCCCATGTCTTTTCACTTCGAGTTTCACCTTCAAAAATCTTGACAATAATTCTTTTCCGTTGTTTCGAGGCTCCTCCAAAATTCCGGACATTTTTGGACACTTCAATAATCACGTCTTAGTTCAAACCTATTTGAATTAAATTCAAATATGTTTGAATTATTCCGTTCATGCCTTTCTTATTTTTCTCCGGTCGTGCTTATTTTTATGAGCCCGAGAAAAATATAATTCCATGTGTCTTTTCCCTAAACCTTCCTCTTTCTTTCTCTTTTCCTCGTAGTTGTTTTTCTGCTAAGAGAAATTAAAAGGGGAAGGAGGCCCAGGCCAGCAGCCTTCCATCTCTCTCTCCCCAAGCCGCCAGGCCCATCTCCACCTACCTAAGCCGGCCCAGGCCTCCCCAGGCCTCAGCCCGACCGCTCCTAACCCTAGGACGCTCGCTCCCACAGCCTCTCGATCCTCCCCGTTTTTTCCTTCCCCGCCGCCGCACTCACCTCACCCTCGAGCCCCCGCGCCCGATTCCTCGAGGGCTTGTCTCGTTCGCTCGCCAGAGCCCCATCGAGCCTTCCCTCGATCTCCCCTCTTTTTCCTCTCGCCCGACCCAGTCTCGCTCTTCTCTCCCTCGGCGCCCCGCACTCCTCTCGATCTCCCCCCGAGCCCCGATCCACTCGACCGCAGCGCCCCTCTTCTCTCCCTGCGCGCGCGAGGCCTCTGCCTCGCCAGCAGCCGGCGACCGCCCCGCGCTGGCTCCCTCCCCGTCCTCCAGGGCCGCAGCGACGTCCAGGCCCGAGCGCCCCGAGCCCTCGTTCAGCGCCCGGCCAGGAGGCTCTCTCGGTCTCCAGCGCAGGCCAGGCGAGCCGCCCGCCGGCCAGTTCCTCGTCCAGGGCCCGAAGCCTCCCGCTCGAAGCCCGCGGCCAGAGCGCAGCCGCGCCAGAGGCTCTGTCGCCAGCCTCGATGCCGTCCCTCGGGCGGCCTCCTCCAGTGTGCGACCTCCCTCCGGTCTCCAGCAGCAGACGCCGCCCCCGGACGCCCGTCCTCCGCGCCAGAGGAGCTCGTCGCCCGAGCGCGTTCCTCCTCTCCTCTTCGTCGCCAGGGAAGGAAGCTCTGCGGTTCCCTCCGCGCGGCCCTCCAGTTCGAGCCAGCGGCAGCCGCAGCTCCTTTCTCCATGGCTCTCCTGCGCGCCCGGCTCCATCCCGTCGACCTCCAGGAGTTACAGCAACACCGCAAAGGCCGTCCAGCCCCGTCTCCCGCTCCTGCTGTCCCGTGCTGCCCTTTTTGTTTTGCTCCTGTTTGTGTTTTGTGTTGTTCTGTTGACTTGTCAGGAGACCCGTTGACAAGTCCGAGATCCGAGTACAACTACATAACGACGACCGAATGACTACATGAACAACTACGAACGAAAACGCCTCCGAGAACAAGTACCGCGACCGACTCGACAAGTACCTCTTCGGGTGCGTCAAGTTCGACTACACGGCCGCCATGAGTACCCCTACGCCGAGTACCACTACTTCCTCTACCGTCGCCCGAGTACAACTACCGCCGACGGAACGACTACTTCCTCTTCGGAAACGTGAACGACTACTTCCCCTACTTCCACTACTACGGCTACTTCCTCGACGCTCTCGAACCGTCCCGAAACGAGGGTTTCGAAGGTATAACGAGACGATGACCCGTGTGAATGCTTGCTTGTGTTGTATGAATGCCTCCCGTGTGTGCTCCGTGCCCGTTCCACCCTTTTGTCATGTTCCTCGGTTGCCTCGTCACCGACTCGTGGGAACCCGGTAACGGGATCACCCCACCTTTCATCTTGTTCCGCACGTTCACTCCACCTTTGCTTTTGCATCGGACTCTCAACGAGTTACCGGTACCGAGTTGTTGCCTTGCATCATTTCGGATCGTTGCCGTGGCACCCTTTCGTTCCACCACGGTGACAAATGCTTCTTATCCTCTTAAGTCAACCTGTTAATAAAATTGCATAAACATGTTCATGTCATCCGCATCATGTTAACAACACTAAAATGTTAATTGTTGTTGCTTTATAATTATTAAACATGCTCATGAGGATTTTCCGGACATGTTGTTGTTATTCTCCGGCCTCATTTAAATTGCCTAAATAGTGTAGTTTCTTTATGCTTCACCTCTTGCCATTCGAAAAACATTTAATCTTGGCTTGGAAATAATGAGAGTCAACTAAATAATTAAATGTGGTGTTTCGTCAATATGCAACTCGTTGCATATTGATCTCCACTTAACTTGTAGTATTTGTTTGTGCACTTTGCCATGCCATGCTTTTAAACCGGACATGCATCATACTTGTTTGTGCATCGTATGCCATGTTTATGCTTGTGTGTTTACCGTGTTGTTTCTTTTCTTTCCGGTTGCTTCTCTTGTTAGCTTCGGTTTCGTTTCGGAGTTGTGAGGTTTCTCTCGTCTCTGTTGCTCCGTCTTCTTCGTGGTTCCGTTCTTCTCCCTTGTGGAATCCCAGGCAAGATGACCGAACCCGGATACCATTACTATTTTGCCTATTGCTAGAAGTCTCGATCTTTAGTTTTGCCTCGATGCCCATGTTTTCCTGTCAGCCTCCTATTGTAACCCATTGCCATGTTTAATCACCCTACCTATGCAAACCGTTGTTTGGCTAAGTACGCTTCGCTCAGCCCTTTTTATAGCATTGTTAGTTGCAGGTGAAGTTTGAGGATGCTTGCTTCATGTTGAAGTTTGGTTGGGTTATATCACACTATATAAATGCTTAAATGAAATCATCTATATACTGGCAGGGTGGAAGGCTAAGCCTTTTGCTTGGTGTTTTGTTCCACTCATGCCGTTAGGAACCGTATAAACCGGTGTTATGTTCCTTGATTATGCGTTCCTAACACGGTTGGGGTGTATGGGACCCCCTTGATAAACCGCTAAGTGCTAAGTCTTTTCCAGCAAGTCCCAACATTGGTACTATTCGCCTAATAACTAATAAAACATGCATAAGGGTCTTGCAAACCCTCTTTTATTTAATTCAACCCCCCCGGGCCAGTGCTCCACATGAGTGTTGGTCCGAACTGGGCAACCTGCGGGGCCACCTCGAGGAAACTCAAGGTCTGGTAAAAACCCGTAGCTTGTCCCATCCGGTCGTGGCCTGAGACGAGATACGCGCGGCTACTATCAGGGTGTCGGCACGCCGGGAGGATTTGCTGGATTAGCCTTACCTTAGTTCGGTTTAACTTGAGCACGGGATTCCGAGGATACTCGGGTCTTCCCACCTATGGAGTTGCGACTCCGCGGATCGTGGGCTTGTAATGGGTCAAGTTGGAACACCCCTGCAGGGTTTGAACTTTCGAAAGCCGTGCCCGCGGTTATGTGGCAGATGGGAGCTTGTTAATTCCGGTTGTAGATAACTTGACACAATGTTTCCAATACGCTACCAGCGTGTGTACCGTGACTGTCAATTTTCGAATAGGGATTCGGGAGTTGAACACGGTGGGGTTATGTTTGACCGGCTTAGCTAGGATCACTTCGTGATCATCTTTCGACCGATGCTCTTCTCTTCTCGCTCTCTTTTACGTAAGTTAGTGCTAGTTGCTGCTGCAGACTCTTGTTTTGTTTCCTTCACCTCTCGTTCTTTCTTCAGCCTTATCCTCACCCAAGGCTTAAATAGTCTTGTTACCCGGGAACGGGATTGCTGAGTCCTCTGTGGCTCACAGT
This sequence comes from Secale cereale, assembly GCA_902687465.1. NCBI lineage: Eukaryota > Viridiplantae > Streptophyta > Magnoliopsida > Poales > Poaceae > Secale > Secale cereale. The sequence continues at coordinate 103,376,308 of LR738710.1, forward strand.
TGCTTCACCACACCAGTTGCAGGTTCAGCCGAGCTCGATGCAGGAGCTGGTTCAGTTCTTCACCCGGGAGCCCGATGAAGATCGTGGCTGTTTGCTTGAGACGTTTCGATGTTCAGTAGTGGTTTCTACTAGGATTCGATCCTGACCTGTGGCTTTATGTTGTTTTGGTATCTTTCTTTTGGATCTTACCCGTAGTCGGGTTGTGATGTTTTGAATGATGATTGTTTATGTAATGTATTGTGTGAAGTGGCGAGTGTAAGCCAACTATCTCCTTTTTTAATTTAATCCCTCTTTTACATGAGTTGTGCAAAGATACCAAACTTGAGATCATTCTAGGATGGACTTATGCCTTTAAGTCGTGCCTCGACACGTAGGAGGTATAACTCCATCCTGGGCATTACAAGTTGGTATCAGAGCCTTCTCCGACCTAGAAGCCCCCACTGATTGATCGAATCGTTGACGGTTGAGTCTAGGCACACACTAAAAATGTTTTGAGTCCTATATATTATATCGGAGAGTAGGATTTCTTTGCTTCTCATCCCTTTTCTCTCTGGTGAGGACTCCTGACGTCTACTCTTACCTCTTCTACTTTCAAAAAATTGCACCAAATTTTTTTTTAGGATCTCGCGAGTATTCTGGGATTGTTTCGATGTTCTTCTGACAAGGATATTGTTCTCGATGCCTCCTGTTACCGAGGAGTTGAGCTTCGGGGTATCATTGACACGAGCATATCGCGGCAGTACTAAATACTTAAGACGGCCGACATCGAAAATCTCTCCTATACGGCCAGTGGCAAGATAACCCCGACATCACCCAGTACTGGGGAGGTAGTTCGAGAGTATTGCCATAGCTTGTTATAGTGGATGCTTTTCGAAGGTCCGAGGTAAACAGTTTCCGAGAAAGACTGGTTATGTGTTGAAGGATGGATACACCTGGATGTAGGTTTAGAGTTGATTGCGCGGTGCTTCCCGTGTATCCCCAACACCTGATTGCATAACTGGAAACTTTCGGAAATCTATAGGTGGGTTCATCTAGTAGTTCTAGGCATTCTTCCAACGGATGCTCGATATGAAGTTTGGGGTTCTACATCGAGTGAAGTGGTTTTATGGACTTGTTCTGATCGGGAGTTGCATCTTAAAGGGTCCTTGGCTATGCTGATCCGGGGATGACAAAACCCTTTTGTAACATGTTCCATGAGCCTTCAGCATGAAGATGTCGAACGAAACTTCTATCTTGTATTTGTTCTATCTGTTCCTTGTTCCTTTTTATTTTCATTTTGTTCTCCAAGTGGCTTCTCGTCGAGCTGATGTACCTGCGGAATTCATCCGTTCAATTCTCTGTTCGGATGATATTGTGAAGATGATGTTGCATACCTATCCTTTGTTTTGTTTTGATTCTGGTATTCGAGTTGCTTCGATGTCAAATGTTGATTCCATACCTTTCATAATCGGTGTTCTCATATTTCTATGGGAGTGCTATTCCTCTTGACCATCAAGATTTTCATGTTAAATTCTTCTCAACCGGCGTCCTTTTCCTTCGAGTTAATCAGATCTTTTCATCATCTGCAAGATCAACTCTCAGTCTTTTCTCAACGGTGTATGTTCTTTCATCCCAAGTTGTCCTTGTTTTCCCCGCCCTCCCACCCTTCTTTTTCTTGGAGCCTGAAATTCTTAATGAAGTATCCATATTATTCATGTGATATTTCTTCATTCTTTTCCTTCAATGCCCTTATCCGGTGATTACTCATGAAGATGCTCAAGAGCTTCAAGTTCATTATTCTTTTGTTCTCAGATTCTGCCGGTGGTTTTAATTCAAGATTTCGGTGTTGATCTTATCCTTTTCCTCTTTTCACAATGCTTTCTTATTCCGGTGCACCAATTAATCATTCTCCTCTTGCTATTCATATCCGGAGTGCAGAAGATCCATAATTCCATTCTTAATCCATTCAAGCCATTTAATTTAACCGGTGCAATATCTCTTAAGCAATCTTTTTCAACGGTGATTTCTTTGAGTGGGCCCTAACTCACAGGTCTTTCCCAGGATCTACCTGACTCTTCTAAGTTTTTTTTCTAGAGTTATACTCAAATTCTCTCAAATGTGACGTAAGAATGATTTCCATCAGTCACATGCCTTCTTCAAGCTTGTTTTCAATTATTTCCATCTTTAGCTCCACCTTCCTCTTGTCATTCGTCCGGAGTATCTCGAAATCCTTCATGGCATTTCTCATCGTCTTCTCAACATTTGGAGACCGGAGAAGTGTTTCTCTTAATTCTTGGCCCTTCTCTTGAAGATTCGTGATTCTAGCTTCATGCCATCCTCATTATTGTTCCGATTGTGAGGAATTCTTTTATACCCATCCGGAGCATTACATGAATTCTTTTCTTTGTGATCCTCCGAAGGCCATCATTTCAGAAGATTCTTCGTTCTCAGTTTTCAACTTCGTCCTACAAATATTGTTCATTGATGCCTCTTCGTTCGTCTCCTAATTCTTACGGTGGTTCATTCAAGTTTACCCTTCCGTTGTTATCGTTTTAATTCATTTGTTCTTTTCATAATCCTACCGGTGCTTTGTTGAATAATTATCCAAGCTTGTGCGGGATCTCTCTTTAATTCTTTGCAACGAGAATAAGTAGTATGCCAAATCCTTTGGTTGTCATCAATTTAAATTGGTGAAGGATATGCATAACATAAATCTTATTCTAGTTTCTTCCAAGAGGTTAATCTCTTTCTTCAGAGCTTGTTCATCATATCATATTCTCGGTTCTAAGTTTTCATCTTGTTTTCCGGAGCTTCAAGTTATTTCAATTATATCATTTCAACCTCAATCTAATTCATCGCAGGCCTTGAATCTTATTCTTTTCATCTTTCACTTCTCGTCCTTTTTGTTACCGGAGTTTTCATGGTGGTTCATCATGTTTTAATTCATCCTCGAAGTCTTCATCAAGATTCTTGTTGGAGCTCAAGCATTCTTCTTCATGCTTTCCATTTGCAATCCTTTCTACCTTATCTTTTCAGTTGGTGTTATGTCATTCTTGTTAATTCCTTCATGTTTCATGACTCACGAGTTGTCAAGAATGAGATAATTAAAACCATCATTTTCCTTGTTCAAGAGATCTTCTCAACCCTTCAATTTATTCCTTGGAGTTATCTTGGGTCGTATTTAACCTAAAAGCTTTCCCTAAGGTTTGTTGCTAATTATGGTGCTTATAAATGACCCAAGTTCTTCATTTTTCATTCCGGTGAATAAGCTTTTCATATCCTTGTTGATCTTAATCCAATCAATTGTTTTCATTAGTGGCTGGTTGTCACCTCTTAATTTTGAGATGTTTCCATAAGCCCACATCAAGCTTATTCTTTCGTTGTTGAATTTCCAACAACTCAGTTCAACCCTTCTTTGTAAGATGCTCTTTCAAATTAAATTTTGAGAGAGGTTGTCATATTTCTTCTCCATTCATTTCTTTCGTTGATCTTTATGCTATTTCTTTCATTCCGGAGGCATTGTTATGTTGCTCTCTCCAAACCATCATATCGTTTTATCGAGATCTTGTTCTTTCCCTTGCTTATCATTTAACCGGAGTGTTGTATTCTTCATTCTAGTTCACTCATCTCATCTAGTTTTTCCTATCTTTTTAACCGGAGTGCTGTCTGAATCTTTCTTACCCCTTGTGCCATTCTTTCAATTGTTTCGGAGGCAATATGTTGTTGTTTTCATCAAGTATCATCTCAACTTGGCAAGTGCTTGTCCAATTCCTTCCATTTTTCAGACGAAGTGCTGCCTGAATTCCGTCATTCTTATTCCTTAGCAATACCGTTGCAGTTTCATATTCTTTTGGTCCGTGAGCTCTTGTTCCATGTCTTTCAACCTCTCAAGGTTCTCTTAGTGCTCCTGGTTCCTCTTTTCTAACGGAGTGTTTTCATCTTCGTTCTTCTCCGTTGCATTCTTTCTTTCAAGTTTGTTCAACCTCTCAAGGTTCTTTGGTTTCACTCGTCTGTCAAAGAAGCAACTTTGTTTTACCTCTTCCTCTTCCGTTTTTACCCGGTGATATCTCTAGGATCTCGGGTCGAGATCCTCTGTTAGTGTGGGAGAGTTGTGACGCCCGAGACCGACGTCCCAGAAGATTCCAGATGTTCTGGGTTGCCGTGTGTTTCTTTTGAGCTTGTGTTATTTATTTTTCGCATTGCATCATGTCATCATGCCATCATGTCATATTTTATTTTTGCATCTCAACCTAATAAATCGTGTGGACCTTCGGTCCATTTAAATCGAGGGAAGATGTCTTCTCTTTATAACATATAAAAGCCTCCTAATAATTATTAGGAGCTATATTAATAATTATTCCATTGCTTCGGAATCACCATAACACACTTGCATAATTTCCCCATGTCTTTTCACTTCGAGTTTCACCTTCAAAAATCTTGACAATAATTCTTTTCCGTTGTTTCGAGGCTCCTCCAAAATTCCGGACATTTTTGGACACTTCAATAATCACGTCTTAGTTCAAACCTATTTGAATTAAATTCAAATATGTTTGAATTATTTTTCCGTTCATGCCTTTCTTATTTTTCTCCGGTCGTGCTTATTTTTATGAGCCCGAGAAAAATATAATTCCATGTGTCTTTTCCCTAAACCTTCCTCTTTCTTTCTCTTTTCCTCGTAGTTGTTTTTCTGCTAAGAGAAATTAAAAGAGGAAGGAGGCCCAGGCCAGCAGCCTTCCATCTCTCTCTCCCCAAGCCGCCAGGCCCATCTCCACCTACCTAAGCCGGCCCAGGCCTCCCCAGGCCTCCGCCCGACCGCTCCTAACCCTAGGACGCTCGCTCCCGCAGCCTCTCGATCCTCCCCGTTTTCCCTTCCCCGCCGCCGCACTCACCTCACCCTCGAGCCCCCGCGCCCGATTCCTCGAGGGCTTGTCTCGTTCGCTCGCCAGAGCCCCATCGAGCCTTCCCTCGATCTCCCCTCTTTTTCCTCTCGCCCGACCCAGTCTCGCTCTTCTCTCCCTCGGCGCCCCGCACTCCTCTCGATCTCCCCCCGAGCCCCGATCCACTCGACCGCAGCGCCCCTCTTCTCTCCCTGCGCGCGCGAGGCCTCTGCCTCGCCAGCAGCCGGCGACCGCCCCGCGTTGGCTCCCTCCCCGTCCTCCAGGGCCGCAGCGACGTCCAGGCCCGAGCGCCCCGAGCCCTCGTTCAGCGCCCGGCCAGGAGGCTCTCTCGGTCTCCAGCGCAGGCCAGGCGAGCCGCCCGCCGGCCAGTTCCTCGTCCAGGGCCCGAAGCCTCCCGCTCGAAGCCCGCGGCCAGAGCGCAGCCGCGCCAGAGGCTCTGTCGCCAGCCTCGATGCCGTCCCTCGGGCGGCCTCCTCCAGTGTGCGACCTCCCTCCGGTCTCCAGCAGCAGACGCCGCCCCCGGACGCCCGTCCTCCGCGCCAGAGGAGCTCGTCGCCCGAGCGCGTTCCTCCTCTCCTCTTCGTCGCCAGGGAAGGAAGCTCTGCGGTTCCCTCCGCGCGGCCCTCCAGTTCGAGCCAGCGGCAGCCGCAGCTCCTTTCTCCATGGCTCTCCTGCGCGCCCGGCTCCATCCCGTCGACCTCCAGGAGTTACAGCAACACCGCAAAGGCCGTCCAGCCCCGTCTCCCGCTCCTGCTGTCCCGTGCTGCCCTTTTTGTTTTGCTCCTGTTTGTGTTTTGTGTTGTTCTGTTGACTTGTCAGGAGACCCGTTGACAAGTCCGAGATCCGAGTACAACTACATAACGACGACCGAATGACTACATGAACAACTACGAACGAAAACGCCTCCGAGAACAAGTACCGCGACCGACTCGACAAGTACCTCTTCGGGTGCGTCAAGTTCGACTACACGGCCGCCACGAGTACCCCTACGCCGAGTACCACTACTTCCTCTACCGTCGCCCGAGTACAACTACCGCCGACGGAACGACTACTTCCTCTTCGGAAACGTGAACGACTACTTCCCCTACTTCCACTACTACGGCTACTTCCTCGACGCTCTCGAACCGTCCCGAAACGAGGGTTTCGAAGGTATAACGAGACGATGACCCGTGTGAATGCTTGCTTGTGTTGTATGAATGCCTCCCGTGTGTGCTCCGTGCCCGTTCCGCCCTTTTGTCATGTTCCTCGGTTGCCTCGTCACCGACTCGTGGGAACCCGGTAACGGGATCACCCCACCTTTCATCTTGTTCCGCACGTTCACTCCACCTTTGCTTTTGCATCGGACTCTCAACGAGTTACCGGTACCGAGTTGTTGCCTTGCATCATTTCGGATCGTTGCCGTGGCACCCTTTCGTTCCACCACGGTGACAAATGCTTCTTATCCTCTTAAGTCAACCTGTTAATAAAATTGCATAAACATGTTCATGTCATCCGCATCATGTTAACAACACTAAAATGTTAATTGTTGTTGCTTTATAATTATTAAACATGCTCATGAGGATTTTCCGGACATGTTGTTGTTATTCTCCGGCCTTATTTAAATTGCCTAAATAGTGTAGTTTCTTTATGCTTCACCTCTTGCCATTCTAAAAACATTTAATCTTGGCTTGGAAATAATGAGAGTCAACTAAATAATTAAATGTGGTGTTTCGTCAATATGCAACTCGTTGCATATTGATCTCCACTTAACTTGTAGTATTTGTTTGTGCACTTTGCCATGCCATGCTTTTAAACCGGACATGCATCATACTTGTTTGTGCATCGTATGCCATGTTTATGCTTGTGTGTTTACCGTGTTGTTTCTTTTCTTTCCGGTTGCTTCTCTTGTTAGCTTCGGTTTCGTTCCGAAGTTGTGAGGTTTCTCTCGTCTCTGTTGCTCCGTCTTCTTCGTGGTTCCGTTCTTCTCCCTTGTGGAATCCCAGGCAAGATGACCGAACCCGGATACCATTACTATTTTGCCTATTGCTAGAAGTCTCGATCTTTAGTTTTGCCTCGATGCCCATGTTTTCCTGTCAGCCTCCTATTGTAACCCATTGCCATGTTTAATCACCCTACCTATGCAAACCGTTGTTTGGCTAAGTACGCTTCGCTCAGCCCTTTTTATAGCATTGTTAGTTGCAGGTGAAGTTTGAGGATGCTTGCTTCATGTTGAAGTTTGGTTGGGTTATATCACACTATATAAATGCTTAAATGAAATCATCTATATACTGGCAGGGTGGAAGGCTAAGCCTTTTGCTTGGTGTTTTGTTCCACTCATGCCGTTAGGAACCGTGTAAACCGGTGTTATGTTCCTTGATTATGCGTTCCTAACACGGTTGGGGTGTATGGGACCCCCTTGATAAACCGCTAAGTGCTAAGTCTTTTCCAGCAAGTCCCAACATTGGTACTATTCGCCTAATAACTAATAAAACATGCATAAGGGCCTTGCAAACCCTCTTTTATTTAATTCAACCCCCCCGGGCCAGTGCTCCACATGAGTGTTGGTCCGAACTGGGCAACCTGCGGGGCCACCTCGAGGAAACTCAAGGTCTGGTAAAAACCCGTAGCTTGTCCCATCCGGTCGTGGCCTGAGACGAGATACGCGCGGCTACTATCAGGGTGTCGGCACGCCGGGAGGATTTGCTGGATTAGCCTTACCTTAGTTCGGTTTAACTTGAGCACGGGATTCCGAGGATACTCGGGTCTTCCCACCTATGGAGTTGCGACTCCGCGGATCGTGGGCTTGTAATGGGTCAAGTTGGAACACCCCTGCAGGGTTTGAACTTTCGAAAGCCGTGCCCGCGGTTATGTGGCAGATGGGAGCTTGTTAATTCCGGTTGTAGATAACTTGACACAATGTTTCCAATACGCTACCAGCGTGTGTACCGTGACTGTCAATTTCCGAATAGGGATTCGGGAGTTGAACACGGTGGGGTTATGTTTGACCGGCTTAGCTAGGATCACTTCGTGATCATCTTTCGACCGATGCTCTTCTCTTCTCGCTCTCTTTTACGTAAGTTAGTGCTAGTTGCTGCTGCAGACTCTTGTTTTGTTTCCTTCACCTCTCGTTCTTTCTTCAGCCTTATCCTCACCCAAGGCTTAAATAGTATTGTTACCCGGGAACGGGATTGCTGAGTCCTCTGTGGCTCACAGTTGCTTCACCACACCAGTTGCAGGTTCAGCCGAGCTCGATGCAGGAGCTGGTTCAGTTCTTCACCCGGGAGCCCGATGAAGATCGTGGCTGTTTGCTTGAGACGTTTCGATGTTCAGTAGTGGTTTCTACTAGGATTCGATCCTGACCTGTGGCTTTATGTTGTTTTGGTATCTTTCTTTTGGATCTTACCCGTAGTCGGGTTGTGATGTTTTGAATGATGATTGTTTATGTAATGTATTGTGTGAAGTGGCGAGTGTAAGCCAACTATCTCCTTTTGCAATTTAATCCCTCTTTTACATGAGTTGTGCAAAGATACCAAACTTGAGATCATTCTAGGATGGACTTATGCCTTTAAGTCGTGCCTCGACACGTAGGAGGTATAACTCCATCCTGGGCATTACAATACTCAGGAAGAACACTTATACCTTGAAATTTAGTGAGAGATCATCTTATAATGCTACCGTCGATCTAAGGAAAATAAGATGCATAAAAGATAAACATCACATGCAATCAATAAGTGATATTATATGGCCATCATCATCTTGTGCCTTTGAACTCCATCTCCAAGACACCGTCGTGATCACCATCGTCACCGGCGCGACACCTTGATCTCCATCGTAGCATCGTTGTCGTCTCGCCAACTATTGCTTCTACGACCATCGCTATCGCTTAGTGATAAAGTAAAGCAATTACATGGCGATTGCATTTCATACAATAAAGAGACAACCATATGGCTCCTGCCAGTTGCCGATAACTTTACAAAACATGATCATCTCATACAATAATGTATAACTCATCATGTCTTGACCATATCACATCACAACATGCCCTGCAAAAACAAGTTAGACGTCCTCTACTTTGTTGTTGCAAGTTTTACGTGGCTGCTACGGGCTGAGCAAGAACCGTTCTTAGCTACACTTCAAAACCACAACGATATTTCGTCAAGTATGTGTTGTTTTAACCTTCACAAGGACCGGGCGTAGCCACACTCGATTCAACTAAAGTTGGAGAAACTGACACCCGCCAGCCACCTGTGTGCGAAGCACGTCGGTAGAACCAGTCTCGCGTAAGCGTACACGTAATGTCGGTCCGGGCCGCTTCATCCAACAATACCGCCGAACAAAATATGACATGTTGGTAAGCAGTATGACTAGTATCGTCCACAACTCACTTGTGTTCTACTCGTGCATATCATCTACGCATAGACCTGGCTCATGATGCCACTGTTGGGGAACGTAGTATTTCAAAAATTTCCTACGATCATGCAAGATCTATCTACTAGATGCATAGCAATGAGAGGGGAGAGTGTGTCTACGTACCCTCGTAGATCGAAAGCGGAAGCGTGTAGTGACGCGGTTGATGTAGTCGAACTTTTTCGCGATCCAACCGATCAAGCACCGAACGTACGGCACCTCCGCATTCAGCACACGTTCAGCTTGATGACGTCCCACGAGCTCTTGATCCAGTAGAGCTTCACGGGAGAGTTTCGTCAGCACGAAGGCGTGGTGACGGAGATGATGAAGCTACCGGCGCAGGGCTTCGCCTAAGCACTGCAACGGTATGACCGAGGTGTGTTTCTGTGGAGAGGGGCACCGCACACGGTTGGGAGAGATCAACTGATCAACTTGTGTGTCTAGAGGTGCCCCCTGCCCCCATATATAAAGGAGCAAGGGGGGAGGCCGGCCAGCTCCTATGGCGCGCCCTAGAGGGCCAATCCTACTAGGAATATAATTCCAATCCTATTCCTAGTAGGAGTCCACCAAGAAGGAGGGGGAAGGAAGGAGAGGGAGAGGGAGAGGGAAAGAGGGGTCGCGCCCCCTCCCCTAGTCCAATTCGGACTCCCCTTGGGAGGGGGCGCGCCACCTCCTGGGCTGCTGCCCTCTCTCTCCCCTAAGGCCCATTAGGGCCCAAAACTTCCCGGGGGGTTCCGTGTGACGCCTGAAGACCGACGCTCCAGAAGATTCCAGATGTTCTGGGTTTTCCCGTGTGTTTCATTTGTGCTTGCTTCATTTATTTTTGCATTGCATCATGTCATCATGCCATCAAGTCTTTTATTTTTTTTAAACTCAACTAAATAAATTGTATGGATCTTCGGTCCATTTAAATCGAGGGAAGAGTGACTTCTCTTTATAACATATCCTCTCAATATATATGGAGCTATATAAATATTCCATTCCTTGGAATCACCTATAACACAGCCGCACCGTTCTTCAATTTCCTTTTGGCCAACTCAAATTCATTTCTTCCTTTGAGGCATTTTAGTAAAACTGGGTTGCAATTTTACTTTCTCTAGAAATGTTCCAAATCTGCCCATAAATCACATCTAGTGTGTAGGGTCATCTCGTATAGTTTCAATCCTTTTGGAGTTCATTTGAATGGGTTAAAAATTCAAACATGTCGAGTTAGATTCAACATGTTTGGATTTTACTTCCACTAGAAGACCTCACGCCATTTTTGTTATATTCCTCATATTTTTATGAGTCCAAGAAAATGGCCTTGTGCTCAAATTATTCGTCTAGACACCCCCTCTCTATTTTTTATTATACCCTCTGTTTATTTGTTAAGCAGCTAAAAGGAGTTAATAAAAAAGAAGAAGAAGGGGCCCAGCCTCAGCCAGGCCTCTGGTTGTTTCCCTCGCCGCCGGACTGGGCCGGCCTCTAAGGCCCATCTCACTGCAGCCACTGGCCCAGCCTCTCGTCTCCCTTGCTTAACCCTAGCCCGTTGCCATCCTCTCGATCTCTCCCGTCTCTTTCCCTCTGTCGCCACCACTCATCGCTACCAGGGAAGAAGCTCGACCCCCCTCGCTCGATCTGCTCCTTGAGCGCCTACGCCACCGCACCAGGCCGCCGCCTCCCTGTGCTCGACGCCCAGGCCGCGTCCAACCTCCGCCTTCCCGACGACTCCTCCATCGTGCCGTCTTCCTCAAGCCTTTCGGCTCCCGATCCGCCACCGCGCCATGGTGTCCGTGACGTCCAGCTGCGCCGGCGAGCACGAGCCACCACGGGCCACCCGACAGCGCGGCGTCGTCGCCCTGCCGCTGCTCTTCGCCAAGCCCCTCGAGCAGCCTCGGCCAGGCAGGAGCGCCGCCGCCCCGCGCGCCTCCTCGCCTTGGCCTCGACGCCCTGCCGCCGCTCCATCGCGCCGTGCTGGCAACCCCCGCCGCCAACATCTCCAGCGCCTCTGCGCCCGTCTTCTCCGCCGGACCTTACCCCGCGCTGAGCTGCTCCACCCCGTTCTCCCTTCCTTTGATTCGTTCGCAACACCTCTACTCATCCCGCTAGGCATGGCCGCCGCCGCGAAGCTTCTAGCTTCCGGCAGCAACAGTTGTAGGTCTGGCGGCCTCGTACCCGCCGTGGCCCTCCTCGTGTGGCGTCTCTGCCTTCAGGTGTGATGCCCAAAGACCGACGTCCCAGAAGATTCCAGATGTTCCGGGTTCTCCCGTGTGTTTCATTTGTGCTTGTGTTATTTATTTTGCTTTGCATCATGTCATCATGCCATCATGACTTTAATTTTGTATCTCAACTTATATAAATCGTGTGGACCTTCGGTCTATTTAAATCGAGGGACGAGTGACTTCTCTTTATAACATATCCTCCTAATATTATGGAGCTATTATAAATAAATATTCCATTGTTTGGAATTAACTGCAACACACTTGCATATTTTTCCCATGCCCCTTTTGCTTCAAGTTTCCCTCCTACCTTGCCAACTTTTGCTTTCCCTTTTATCAAGGCTCCTCCTAAAGTCTAGACTCCTTTCAAACTCCTTTAAGGCAAGCTAAATATTTTGGTTTGCACTTCCCTATTTTGTTGGAACCACTTTTGTTGGGTTGGTAATATTCCTTAATACCTTACAAAAATGTTCCATCATTTATTTACTGTTCATGGCCTCTTTTCTTAATAATTTTGAACTCTCTCTATTTTTTTCTGCTAAAGAAATCAAGAGGGAGAGTGTCGGTGTACTAAAGTAGGGGTACCTTAGTATCCCGAACTTGTGCACGGGCAGTTGCAGCGTCCCGCGGCGGGGCTTGCTAGGCGACCGCCAAGACCCCTCGTGGATCCTTTAGAGCCATTCAAGAACAAAGTATTCAAGGATAAAGAGACAAGGCCCCGGCAAGAGGAGCTTGCCGGGAAGGCCACTCAAGGCATGAAATCGCTCAAGACCACTTCATTGGCGCAAGACCCTGGCAAGAGGAGCTTGTCGGGAAGGCCAAACGTGGCATTTCAAGAGACTTGCCGCGACGCGCCACGCGTTCCGGCAAGGCCCGGCGAGCGACAAGCTCCCAGGCGCGACAAGATGGCGACCGCGGCAAGGAACTTGCCGCGGCAAACTTCCACTAAGTACCCGCGCTCCAGCTCATCCGCCCACGCGTCGCCCTGGGACCCTTCCAGGCGCACGTGGCGGAAGGCTGTGTAGCCTGGGGTACACGGTGGCAAGGTGCGATGACAAGGCCACCGTCGTGGCGGACGGTGGCGCCCTGACGGTCGCTTTTTGCACTGTTTGGGGCGACGGCGACGGGCATTTAATGCCCTTGTCCCCTGCCGTCAGAGTTAGGTATAGAGCACTATGCAAACACTGTTCCAACTACCACCCATTTTACATTTTTACCCTCGGCTGCGTTGCCACCTGTCGGTGACCCCTTTAACCTATAAAAGGAGGCCCATGCGCAATGTAGAAGAGGTTCCGATCACCGATCACTCTCACGCTCGGTACTGCTAGCGATCAGCACTGTAGTTCTTCTCGCTCCCGAGCCCAGAACGCAATACAAACCAAGGCAGGAGTAGGGTTTTACGCATCCATGCGGCCCGAACCTGGGTAAACTACTCGCATGCTCGCCTCGATCCGCTCTTCGTGCATCCTCCGCCCCCTTGCCGTACCGAAAAGGGGCTCCGGTCTCATAGGTGTTCGTGGGCGATCAGTTTCCCCGACATCTTTGGCGCGCCAGGTAGGGGTGCATCGAGGCTGTGTGAACCCGATCCGGCGTTTACGCGAGCCAGATCTTCACCAACTTCATCAACTTCATCGGCTTCACCAACATGCCGCCGAAGAAGAAGGCTTCGGAGGCAGCAGGCCCGTCCGCGTCGATCCCACCACCGCCGGAGCCGACGGCTGGTGGGGTGGACGCTGGCGGAAGGACGGACGTCGGCGAGGAAACTCACGGCGCCGCCAAGTCCAAGGACAAGACGGACGACCGGGCGCACTCCAAGGCCTCGGCGTCTGTACATGCACCGCGTCCATCTCAGGAGGCGCGGGACCGACAGCGACGTGGTACTCAAGGTACCATACGCTTGCTGGGACAAGGTCAAGTTGGCGGGTCCCGGGACGCTCAAGGACAACATGCGCACCAGCATGCCGGCAAGAGCAAGGCACGGTCGCCGGGATGGGACAATGCTCCTTCTAACGTAGTTAGAAGTCCAAGCGTATCCCGCTCCTCGCACCGCTCGCCGCCGTTACCCTCCACTCCAGCAGAAGCTCTAGCGCGAGCTCAACTGCTACTCGACTTCCCTCCAGCGGCAGACAAGGCCGACAATTGGAGGGCCACCATTCAAAGTCTCATCGCCTTCGCCAACGGCGACACACCGCAGTAGCCGAGCGCGTCACCGCCGCGGCAAGTCCGCCAGGCGCGGGCCGATGGCGACAAGACCGCCGGGGGTGCAACCACCGTGCACTCCCCGCCACGAAGACCAAAATCGCCGACTCGTCGGATCAACATCGACGACGACTCCACCGCGTCGTCGGATCCGCGAGCTCGCCGCGATCAGTGCCAAATCCTCGACGATCGACAACAAGAGGACGCTCGAACCCGCATCGAGCGTCGGAGAGAAGCACGGCGTCAATTTGACCAGCGCGCTGGGCCCGCTGTTGACATGCAAGCGCCAGGGGGACCAGGCGACCTGCCGTATGCGGCAGGTTGCCCTGCGTTCACTCGTGAGCTGCGGCAAGTCCAGTGGCCCAGCATGAAGAACTTCAAGCCCGACGTACCGGAGAAGTACGACGGCAAGACTCATCCGTCGGAGTTCCTCAGCATCTACACCATCGCGGTGCAGGCTGCCGGGGGACGAGACGAGAAGATACTCGCAAACTACTTCCCGCTAGTGCTCAAGCCAAACGTCAGATCTTGGCTCATGCACTTGCCGGAGAACTCCATCTCTTCTTGGGCCGACCTGTGCCATCAGTTTGTCGGCGCCTTCACAGGTGGCCACAAGCCCCATGGCCAGGAGAGCGACCTTCACATACTTGCCCAGAAGGAAGGAGAGTCCCTGCGTAAGTACATCCAGAGGTTCAGCCGTGTCCAGCACAACATCCCGGACGTCCACCCTGCCGCGGTTATCACCGCGTTCCACCAGAACGTGCGTAACCGCAGGATGAGGGAGGAGATGGCGATGTGCAAGATCCGAGACGTCAGTGAGCTTTATGCCCTGGCCGACAAGTGCGCACGCGCTGAGGAGGGGAGGAAACTCCCCGGAGAGGACACTGGAGCAGGGGGATCAGATAGTGAGGATGCCGCCCCGGCGAAGAAGAACCGGCGGCGGAACAACAGGAAGAGGAAGAACAAGGAAGTGCTAGTCGTCGAGCAGTCCGGCAAGGAGGCTGGCGCCAAGAAAGCCCAGACTAGCGGCTCCGGCAAAAAGATTGCCGCGTGCACCAACTGCCAGGCTGTGGCAGCCGCCGACAAGCAGGACGGCATCGACAAGCAGTACTGCAAGATCCACCGCACTAAGGGCCATGACCTTCAGAACTGCAAAGGGTCGAGTAAGTCGTCGAGCAGCAAAAGGCTGAGTACGAGCGACGCGACAAGGAGAAGGCCCAAGGAGGTGATGGGGGGTCCAGCAAGAAACGACCATTTAACGGCCGGGGAGGACGCCGCGGCAAGGCCAAGAAGCGGCAAGGAGACAGACCTCCCCGCGGCCGCGACAAGGACGAAGACGAAGACGACGATGAAGATATGGACGATGGAGAGAACAGCGAGCAGGAGTTCCAGAAGGCTACACAGGTTCTGTGCGTTGACGGAGGTGCTTCTCTGCATACTTCCCACCGCCAACTCAAGCAATGGGTGCGGGAAGTTAATGCAGCAGAACCGCCCGTTGAGTCGCGCAAACTTCTGAAGTGGTCCAGCACGCCTATCATCTTCGACATTGAGGACCACCCTGATCGCACAACTGCGGTCGGGTGCTTGCCGATGTTGGTTTCACCAAATATCCGCAACCTCAAGGTCACCAAGATGTTAGTTGACGGCGGGGCCGGCCTGAATTTGATCTCCTCCACTGTAATCCAGAAACTCCAAATCCCCGACAGCGAGCTCGAAGAAACTGGCACATTCCAAGGGATCAACCCGGGAAGGAGCAAGCCGAAGGGGAAGATCACGCTGCCAGTGACATTTGGCGGAGAGCTGAACTTCAGAACTGAGAGGATCACCTTTGACGTTGCCGATATTCCTTTGCCTTACAATGGAATACTTGGCCGTCCAGCGCTCGCCAAGTTCATGGCAGCCTCCCACTATGCCTACAACATGCTCAAGATGCCGGGCCCGATAAGCGTCATCTCTGTCCCCAGCGACAAGAAAGATGCCCTTATCTGTGCCGACAAGATTTACCGGGATGCAGCAGCCGCAACAGATAGCAAGACACTTGCCGCTGAAGCTCCCGGGGGGAAGAACAAGACCAAGTCCGGCAAGAGCTCTGGGGCCCACTCCGGCAAACGCACCTCTTCGGAGTGCTGCGCTGCCGTCGAGGACGCACCATCGAGCTCCACCGGCAAGTGTAAGAGGACGATAGCGGCTCCACCCGCAACCAAGAAGGTGTCCGCCAAAGAGGACGGCACTGGTGGTACTTTCACCATCAGTGCCACGCTCGATCCTAAATAGGAAAGCGCGCTCATTGCTTTCCTGCGGGCGAACGTCGACGTGTTTGCATGGCAACCGTCCGACATCCCCAGTGTTCCCAGGAAAGTGATTGAGCACAAGCTTGCCGTTTGTCCTCACGCGCGGCCCGGTCAAGCAGAAGGTTAGAAAACAAGCAGTGGAGCGCCAAGAGTTCATAGCAGAAGAAATCAAGAAGCTGGAAGCGGCAGGCCTTGTCAGAGGTGTACTCCATCCCACGTGGTTGGCCAACCCTGTTGTCGTGCGTAAAGCAAACGGGAAGTGGAGGCTTTGTATTGACTTCACCGATGTGAATAAAGCTTGTCCCAAAGATCCATTTCCCTTGCCGCGCATTGACCAGATTGTTGACTCCACGGCCGGATGTGAGTTGCTTTCGTTTCTTGACGCATACTCAGGATACCACCAGATTTTCATGGCTGAGGAAGATGAAGAGAAGACCGCATTCATTACTCCATGTGGCGCTTATTGCTTCATACGCATGCCTTTCGGATTGAAGAATGCGGGTTCAACATTTGCAAGGGTTGTCCATACAGCTTTTGAGTTACAGATACACATAAATGTAGAAGCTTACATGTATGACATAGTGGTCAAGAACAAGGACAGGGCAACTCTGATACAAGATCTAGATGAAACCTTTGCGAATCTGCGCAAGATCCAACTCAAGCTTAACCCCGAGAAGTGCGTGTTTGGAGTCCCCTCCGGCAAGCTTCTCGGGTTCTTCGTGTCTCAAAGGGGGATTGAAGCCAACCCCGACAAGATCAAGGCCATCGAGCAGATCGAAGCTCCGAAGCGCGTCAAGGATGTACGAAGACTTGCCGGCTGCGTGGTTGCTCTAAGCAGGTTTATCTCTAAGTCTGTGGAACGCGCCCTGCCGTTTTTCAAAATTTTGAAAAAGGCAGGTCCAATGAAATGGACTCCGGAAGCGGAGGCAGCGCTGCAAGACTTGAAGAGGTACCTGTCCTCCACTCCAATACTTGTCGCACCTAGGCCACAAGAGAAGTTGCTGCTGTACCTAGCAGCAACCAATCAAGTGGTTAGTGCTGCGTTAGTAGCGGAGAGGGAGGCAGATGATGAGCCAACAGCCCCGGTAAGCACATCCAGCGACAAGCAGGGGGCTTCTCTGACAAGCTCTGGTCCCGACAAGGATGGAACCGCGCAGATGCAAGAGGAAGTGCGGAAGAAGATGGTGCAGCGCCCAGTCTACTTTGTCAGCTCCCTTCTCCAAGGGGCTAGGTCAAGGTACTCCGGGGTGCAAAAGTTGCTTTTCGGCCTTCTCATGGCCTCGAGAAAGCTGCGCCATTACTTCCAGGCACATGAGATAACAGTGGTCACTCGCTTTCCGCTGAAAAGGATATTGCAAAATCCAGAAGCAACAGGCAGGATTGTCGAGTGTGCACTAGAACTGTCAAGCTTTGGCCTTAAGTTTGAAAGTACTTCAACTATCCAGAGCAGAGCATTGGCAGAGTTCATAGCAGAGTGGACGCCAACGCCAGACGAAGAGATTCAAGAGACGAGCATCCCCGTCAAGGAAGCAAACAAAGAATGGATAATGTACTTTGATGGTGCCTTCTCGCTGCAAGGCGCCGGTGCCGACGTATTGCTTGTCGCACCCACCGGAGAGCACCTCAAGTACGTGGTCCAGATGCACTTTCCCAAGGAGCAAGTGACGAACAATACTGCAGAGTATGAAGGTTTGCTTGCCGGCCTCAGAATTGCGGCAGACCTTGGGATCAAGAAGCTGATTGTAAGGGGTGACTCGCAGTTGGTCGTCCGCCAAGTGAACAAGAGCTACCAGAGCCCGTTGATGGAAGCTTACGTCGACGAAGTGAGAAAGCTTGAAGAGCACTTTGAAGGCCTACAGATGGAGCACGTTCCAAGAGCCCAGAACGACATCGCAGATGGCCTGTCAAAGTGTGCTGCATTAAAGCTACCTGTGGAACCAGGGATCTTTCTGCTCAAGCTAACTCAACCATCCGTAACACCATCAACTGGACAGAGCAAGAAGAGGAAGTTGGTTACTGGTGACTACTTGCCGACAGAGCTTCCCGAAGCCGCCGCCAATAAGGTCCCCAAGGTCAACGACAAGATTGCTGAAGAGCAGTCTGCTCCTGCAAACCCTAGGGTTTGTACAGTTGAAGTAGGCGTTCCCGACAAGTTTTGCTCCGGCAAGCTTGCCGGGGAACGTCAAGCTCCGGCTGAGCCGCAGGTTCTTGCCATAGAAGCTGACGTTCTCGCAGTAGCACAGATGCCTTTAGTCCTTGTTGTTGAGCCACAGGCTCCAGCATGGGCGCAGCAGATTGTCCGTTTCCTTCAGACAGGAGAACTTCCCGAAGAGCAAGAAGAAGCTGAAAAAGTAGCCCGGCAGTCAATTATGTACCAGTTTGTTGACAACACACTGTGCAAAATGAGGCTCAACGGTGTGAAATTGAAGTGTATTCCCCGGGAAGATGGACAGAAGCTGTTGGCAGAGATACACGGAGGCATATGTGGCCACCACATTGGCGCAAGAGCACTTGTCGGCAAGGCGTTCCGGCAAGGTTTCTTTTGGCCAGAAGCCCTCCAGGATGCAACTGCACAAGTAACCAAGTGTGAAGCGTGCCAGTTCCATTCCAAACAGATACATCAACCAGCTCAAGCTCTCCAGACGATCCCTTTATCCTGGCCATTTTCGGTCTGGGGGCTCGACATCCTCGGCCCCTTTCCCCGCGCAGCCGGGGGCTTTGAGTTCTTATACGTTGCCATCGACAAGTTCACAAAGTGGCCAGAAGTGGAACCAGTGAGAAAGGTGACCGCACAGTCAGCAGTCAAGTTCTTCAGGTCGATTGTTTGCCGTTTCGGAATCCCTAATAGGATCATCACTGATAATGACACACAATTCACAAGTCGCACCTTCATGCAATATGTCCAAGACCTTGGTGCCAAGGTCTGCTTCACTTCTGTTGCTCACCCGAGAAGCAACGGTCAAGTGGAGAGGGCAAATGCTGAAGTGCTGTGCGGCCTCAAGACAAGGACTTTCGACAGGCTGCACAAGTGCGGAAGAAACTGGATCGAGGAGTTGCCGGCGGCTCTTTGGTCGATCAGGACGACGCCAAATCGAGCCACTGGACAGACACCTTTTGCTCTAGTCTATGGAGCAGAAGCAGTTCTCCCCACGGAACTCGTATACGGGTCACCTCGAGTGCTCGCTTATGATGAGCTCAAGCAAGAGCAGATGCGACAAGACAACGTGCTGCTCCTTGAGGAAGACCGTCTTCAGGCTGCTGTACGAGCTGCTCGATACCAGCAAGCTTTGCGCCGCTACCATAGCCGCAAAGTTAAAGCCAGAAGTCTCGAGGAAGGCGACCTTGTTCTTCGGCGCGTTCAGTCCACCAAGAATTCCAACAAGTTGACGCCGAAGTGGGAAGGCCCTTATCGGGTGAAACAAGTCACTAGGCCCGGCGCAGTCCGCCTAGAGACCGAAGATGGCTTACCGGTGAGCAACTCCTGGAACATTGAGCATCTTCGCAAATTTTACCCGTAAGGCGTGGTTGCCGTGATCCGCTCCGGCAACCACCTTTTGTACAAGTCTTGCCGCTGTTGCATGTAATCCTTTGTACAAAGCCGCGCGCAAACCCCGTGCATCAGTAAAGCTTATGTGCCTCGCACAACTTGTCATTTCATGCCCTTTTTACTTTCTTGCATGTACTATCTGACACTTTGTGCAACACCTATCCCCGGTAAGCAATAACGAGCCACAAGGCTCCATATCTCTGTTTTCTCTTCTTTCTTTTTTCTCAAGCAGAAGAAGTTTCCCTCGCGCACAAGTTTGCCAGGGGGGGAAGGAGATAGTGGTATGGACCAAGTGCCGTTCAAGAGAGCCTTGCCTTGCCGGGAAGCAAACAACACAAAAGTTAAGTTAGCTAAGTTACCAAAGTTTGAGCAATCAAATTTTTGAATTTTTAAGTTATCTTCCTTGAACGATCGCACTTTGTATGGAAAACTTGTGCGCGGAGGAACCAACTCGTGGCTAGCCGCGCCCTTATTTTGTTTCGAGCACGCTCAACGACTTAAGTGTGCTGCGATTAGTGTCGCGCCCTTACTTCGTTTTCGAGTTCGCTCAACAACCTAAGTGTGCTGCGACTAGCTGCGACAAGGTTTCTTGTCGGTTACGTCACTGCCGGCAGGCTGCTGAAGTTCCGCACTCAGCGCTCGCGGCAAAGGTGCCTACGCCGGCAAGTTCCCTAAAAGCGTAGGGTGAAAACATACAAAGCAAAGGAATCAAGTAGAGGAAATAACGTTGCATTAACTACCCAAAATAAAGTTATATTACAAAGCAACTTGTCGCAGTTCTAATAGACTATTGTTCATAACGTGGTTGGCAGCGACTAGGAAAGAAGAAAGTAAACAAGGCTAATCCGCGCGGTCGCCCTCAACCCTCTTGATGCCGCCCACCTTGTTCACAATAGGCGCGACAAGGGCCTTGAGCGCCTCCTGGTCAACGTCCGGCGGCAGAGTCCTGAGGACGTTGGTGAGGTTGAGGCCTAGGTTGAGGTGCGCTATCTTCATCAACACCTTCTCGAGGGCCCCCGCGCAGAGCCTGCGCGACTCGTCCGCCAGCTGCTTTGGGTCCTTTCCCGGAGCTGCTGGAGGGCCGTCGCCACACCCCTGAAGAACAAAGTTAACTTGGCGCTGTGATGGAGATTCTCGTCGGTGGAGTACCCGAGGTGCTCCGCCCCCAGCTCCGTCAGCTCCTTGTCGATGTCGGCGGTGGCAGCGACAAGGCCCTCTGTCCAGTGCTCCACCGTCAGCCTGAAGTTGTTCTGGGAGATGGCGGCGCTGTCCAGCAGCGCCTTCTCAGCCCTGAGCTCCTCCTTTAGGGTCACCTCCCGCTCTCTGGCGCCGTCAAGCGTCGTGGTGAGAGTGGACAGCTTCAGCTCCAGATCGGCGATGGAATCCTTAGCGACGGCGAGCTCCTTGCCCTTCTCGGAGAGGCGGACCTGCAGCTCAGAATGGCTGTGGGCATCCTTCTCCCTCTCGAGCTTCAGTGCGGCAACCTCCTCGCCGCTCGTCTTGAGGTTGGCCTCCAGTTGCGCCACCCTCGCCTCCAAGTCCCTCTTGGCGGTCTCGGCAGCCGCAGCAGCATCCTTCGCTTCCTGCAGAGCTCCGCCAAGAGACTATTCACGCGCGGCAAGCTCGTCCTCGTGGCTGTCGAGGTCGACCTTCCGCTGCGTCAGTTCGCCTTCTCGCCAGGACAACTCCTCGGCGGAAAGCCGTTGCTGCTCCTCTGCTTCAGCCTTCTCAAGAATGAAGGCCTGATGCGCCTCGGCAAGCTGCTCCCGCTCCTCCGCCAAGGATCGGAGAGCTGCTTGGTTGTTGGCTCAGAGCTCTTCGGCGCGCTTCTCCAAGTCGGCGCCCGCCTTGGCGGCCAAAGCCTCTCGGGACTCCAGCTTGGCCTTCCGTGCGCGGTACAAAGCCAGAAGCTTGCGCAGCAGCCGCTCCTCCTCGGGCTCGCTGCTGCTGCTTGGCGCGTCGACGAGTTTCAGTCCGGCGGAGGCAAGGACCTCCCCGTTGAAGACCTCTCCCTCAGCAGGCGCCCTAGACGTGGACGCCCACGGGAGCTGGATGAAGACGCCATTGCCGGCCTCCAGATAGGCGCCTGGCTCGGCCGCGACAGCAGAGGGATCGGCAGTCGGCGCAGCGTCTGACGCTCCTGCGGCCTCAGGGCCGTCAGTGCGACTGCCGGATCCCTCCTCAGCTGCCGCGCCAGCAGCCTTGGCGGCCTCGTCGGCGGCGGACTCGTCAGCACCAGCCGCCTCTTCGGTAGCGGCGGCGTCGCCAGTGTTGCCACGCGCGTCCTCCTCGGCGGCGACCTCCGTCTCCATGGGCTCGGCGGCGAACGGGTCTGACAGAAAAAAGAAAGAAAAGACGAACAAGTCAAGCAAATATCCAAAAAAGAAGGTCAAAAGAAGAAAAGTCCAAGGGTTTACCTACGCGGGCCGGCTCCTCGGTGAGGTTCCTCGCCGGAGAGCTCTCCCTCGGCGGCGTTGTGGCAGTTCCCGCCGGCGGAGGGCCGCTAGCGCCATCCCTTGGCGGGGTGCTCGCCCTTGGCGGGGTGCTCGCCCTTGGCGGGGTGCTCTCCCTTGGCGGGGTGCTCGCCCTTGGCGGAGTGTCCTCCCTTACCGGGGAGCTCCCCCTTGGCGGTGCGGTCGAGACGTGCGGCGCACCGGGGGCGGTCTCCTGGCGCTCCTGATGCTGCTGCTCTGCTTCTGCACAAGTCAACAAACAAAACATCAACAAGGATAGAAGACCCACGCGCGCCCGACAAGCGGAAAGAGGACAAAGGACTTACGCTGGGGCTGCGCTGGGGGCTGCTCTGGAGAACGGCTGTCGGGTCCGACAAGCTTGCCGCAGGCACACCCCCTGCTGTTGCGGCGGGCTCGTCCTCGATGACGATCACCGGGACCTTGGCCCTCTTCGCCGCCCTTTGGGCCAAGGTTCTGGAAGAAAAACAGGTTCAGAGATACAAGACAAGAAACAACAGCAAATTGAAGAACTACAAGAATTGCGAAGACTTACTCTTCTTCCTCCTCGTCGGAGCTGAGCGCGGAGAAGTCGAAATCCGGCTCGCGCACCCCGGCGCGAGGAGGCGGAGGAGTGGGCTCCCTCGGCCACTTAGCGGGAGCAGGGACGGTAGTCTGGGAAGACCCCGCTCCGGTTGCCGCCGAAGCACGAGGAACAGCGGGAGCAGGGGCGCTAGCCCGGGAAGATCCCCCTCCTGTTACCGCTAAAGCACGAGGCGCTCCCTTGGCGGCCTTGCTCATCGCGGTGGCACGTGTCGGGCGGCGCTGCGGCTGCTAGCCCGCCGGCCGCCCCGCCACGTCTGCGGCCTTGCGGAGGCGCCTCCTTGTTTGAGCTGGAGGACTTGCTGGTGGCGGTGAGCTGCCCGAGGACGAAGATGAGGAGCCGAGGTCCAGCGAGCCGCCCGAGTCCTCGGCAGGATCGCTTGGCCCGACGCCCTGCTCGGCGGGCCCGCTCGACTCGGCGCCTTGCTCGGTGGGCTCGCTTGTCCCGGTGAGTTGCCCGGCAAGTTTCCCCGCTTTGCGAAACTCTTCCTCCTCGGCGAGGCTTGTCGCCTCCGCTGCCTCCGCCTCCTCTACAGTATACCCAAACTCACCCGCGGCCCTGGCTGCCGCTGCCTCTTCCAGTCTGGTGGCAATGTATGCCATCTCCTGGTCAGTGGTGTCGCGGGTGAGGCCTCTCTTCTCGTAGGATTTGATGGGCTGTTCCACCAAGTTGTTGAAGAATGCCTGCACGGCTTCGTCGGAAGGTTCTTGCCAAGTGGGATCGATCCCGTGGGAATCGCATAGTGGCATCACTGCACGGATGGCGCTGAGCGTAGAGCTGTTGCACAGCGGGACGACCCCTTGCGGCAAGGCGAACCATTCAGGGTGGGCAGAGTCGTACTTGAACAACGCTTGGAGCATCGCGTTAAGCTCCAGGACGGTAAAATTCCAATTGAGGCCCGGGCGTAGCCTCATGACATCTGCCGCGTTGTCAAACTCCCAAGCAGCCCTCTTCCTCTCCTGCAAAGGGGCGATGCGGCGGCGGAGAAAGTCTGCTCCTACTACGCCAACAGTGAGCCTGGCTTGCCGGAGGCGAAGAATCCGGGCAGTGGCTATCTTTAGCCTGTCGTCTTCAGGGGCCAGGTCGCTCCAGTCGTTCCCGCGAACTACTGCGGCTTGGCGCCGGGAAGTGAATGGCTGCGGGTCATCCTCTACGATCCAGCACCAGTTGGCTCTCCACTCATCCCACTTGCCGCGGAGCTCCCCCGTCAAGTAAGCCTCTTTCTTATGGGTCCTAGAGATCCAAGAGATTCCGCCAGACAGAGGTGACCCTGCCTCGACTCGAGGTATGAAGTAATGGCGGAAAAGAGCTACATTGGGGTAGACTCCGACAAAATTTTCACACAAATGTGCGAAAATGGCCATGGTCAAGACGGCGTTGGGGGTGAAGTCAAGGAGGTGGAATCCATATGTGTTCATGACGTCGCAGAAGAACTCGGAATAGGGCGGGCAGAGCCCGCAGTAGAATAACAGGGCAAAGAAGGCGTAGCCGTTCGGGTACATCTCGCAGGCTACGGCGGGGAGTACCTTGGTGCGCGGGTGCGCCTTCGTTTCCCTCGACCAGAACAGGTAGAAGGAGTCTTTCAGCTCCTCCGCGTCAAGCTTTGGCGGGAAGACCGCCATCTTCTTCCGCATTGCTGCTAGCCGCAGCGCCTCGGCGGACTTCGCGGCCTTCGCCTTCTCGCCCTTCGGAGCCATGGCGAGGGTGGGGGAGGTCAATGGCACTGGTGATGCTGGTGGTGGCAGAGGGAGGAACGCTGCTCTCTTTCGGCCTTCGGGAAGGAGGGGAGCGGCGAGGGTTTCTGAGGATTGAAGAAGCAATGGGCGAATGGAAGGAACTGCCCCTGTTTCCCCTGCTTTTAAGGGGAAAGAGGGGGACGTTCCGCATTTCCCATTAAAGAAACAGGCCACGATCTCTCCCACGACGCCGCATTGAACGCATGTCGTTAAGGGAGGGCGCTGTGGATACGGAGTGGGATACGACGTGCCGCAGGCCGCGTGTGCCCGTGCACTGTTTTGGGCCTGGCCCAACAGCGCTCGGCATCGTGTATGGCCCAGGCCCGGGGGCTCCTGTCGGTGTACTAAAGTAGGGGTACCTTAGTATCCCGAACTTGTGCACAGGCAGTTGCAGCGTCCCGCGGCGGGGCTTGCTAGGCGACCGCCAAGACCCCTTGTGGATCCTTTAGAGCCATTCAAGAACAAAGTATTCAAGGATAAAGAGACAAGGCCCCGGCAAGAGGAGCTTGCCGGGAAGGCCACTCAAGGCATGAAATCGCTCAAGACCACTTCATTGGCGCAAGGCCCTGGCAAGAGGAGCTTGTCGAGAAGGCCAAACGTGGCATTTCAAGAGACTTACCGCGACGCGCCACGCGTCCCGGCAAGGCCCGGAGAGCGACAAGCTCCCAGGCGCGACAAGATGGCGACCGCGGCAAACTTCCACTAAGTACCCGCGCTCCAGCTCATCCGCCCACGCGTCGCCCTGGGACCCTTCCAGGCGCACGTGGCGGAAGGCTGTGCAGCCTGGGGTACACGGTGGCAAGGTGCGATGACAAGGCCACCGTCGTGGCGGACGGTGGCGCCCTGACTGTCGATTTTTGCACTATTTGCGGCGACGGCGACGGGCATTTAATGCCCTTGTCCCCTGCCGTCAGAGTTAGGTATAGAGCACTATGCAAACACTGTTCCAACTACCACCCATTTTACATTTTTACCCTCGGCTGCGTTGCCACCTGTCGGTGACCCCTTTGACCTATAAAAGGAGGCCCATGCGCAACGTAGAAGAGGTTACGATCACCGATCACTCTCACGCTCGATACTGCTAGCGATCAGCATTGTAGTTCTTCTCGCTCCCGAGCCCAGAATGCAATACAAACCAAGGCAGGAGTAGGGTTTTACGCATTCATGCGGCCCGAACCTGGGTAAACTGCTCGCGTGCTCGCCTCGATCCGCTCTTCGTGCATCCTCCGCCCCCTTGCCGTACCGAAAAGGGGCTCCGGTCTCATAGGTGTTCGTGGGCGATCAGTTTCCCCGACAGAGAGAGAGAGATGGCCCAACAGCCAGGCCAGCCGCCGGCCTGCGGCCAGGCCCAGCCGCTCCATCAGGCCGAACCGCCTCCTAACCCTAAGCCCGACCGACCCCTCGCTCGTTCCCTCGCTCACCCCCGTGCGCCGCCAGGGACATCTCCTCTCGATCCCCAGCCTCCTTCCTCCCATCTCGCACCCCCTCCTCCCTTCGATCCCCATCGATCTCTCCTTCCAGCGCCTCGTCTCCAGCGTGCCCAGGCCGTCGCCTCGCCTTGGAGCCCCGCCCGGCCTCCGCGCTGGCCATTGGAGCCGCCGCGCCGTGCCGTCTCCGCCTCGCCGGAGCACACACCGCCTCCGCGCGACTCCTCCACATCACCTCCAGCGCCTCGCCTCCTCTTCGCCATCCCGCCGCCGTGCTCCATGGCGCCACCCGAGCGGCCCTGGCAGAGGAAGGAGCGGCCCTGCGCCCGACCTCCTCCTCACTGCCCCGCTGCCGAGTGCCTCCAAGACCGCCGCCTGCCTCGTCCTCGCGACCTGCACCTCTGTCCGTTCGCCATGTATTGCATATTGTCATGTTGCTTGTGTTATTTTGTTGTGCTTCCTGTATAGTCTTGTAGTGCATCCTATATAGAATTGTCATGCATCATACTTGGATGTGCATCGTATGCCATGTTTATGCTTGCGTGTTTACCGGGTTGCTTGTTTCTTTCCGGTTTGCTTCCCTCGTTAGCTTTGGGTTCGTTCCGGAGTTGTGAGGTTTTGTTCGGCTACTTCATGGACCCGTTCTTCTTCCTTGCGGAATCCCAGGCAAGATGATCATACCCTTGGATACCTTTACTACCATTGCCATGCTTAGTTGTCTCGATGCTATCGTTACATGTCGCGCTACCCATCTTTTATTGTCAGCCCTCTCCTTGTTGCCATGAAACCTCTAACCTTTGACACCTTCCTAGCAAAACCATTGTTTGGCTATGTTACCCGCTTGCTCAGCCCCTCTTATAGCGTTGTTAGTTGCAGGTGAAGATGAAGATTGTTCCAGGTGGGAACTTGTTGTTGTAATATCGCAATATCTATTATTATTATTATTAACACACTTATATACTGGGCATGGGTGGAAGGCTTGGCCTTTTGCTCGGTGTTTTGTTCCACTCATGCCACCTTAGGCGCCGATAAACCGGCATTATGTTCCTTGATTTTGCGTTCCTTACAGGATGGGTATATGGGGACCCCTTGACACTTCGACTTTGAATAAAACTCCTCCAGCAAGGCCCAACATTGGTTTTAATTTGCCTCATAATAACAACTTAATTAAATAATTAAATTTGCATAGGGGGTCGCACCCTCGGGTACTCTTTTCTACATAGCAGGGGGGCAGTGCTTAAGGTGTTGGTCCCAAACGGGCAACCCGCGGGGCCACCTTGGGGAAACTCGAGGTTTGGTTTTACTCGTAGCTTGTCCCATCCGGTTGTGGCCTGAGACAAGATACGCGCGGCTACTATTAGGGTGTCGGCACGCCGGGAGGTCTTGCTAGACTTGTTTTACCATTGTCGAAATGTCTTGTGCACCGGGATACCGAGCCTGATCGGATTTTCCCTAAGATAAGGGGTGATGATATTATATTTATCACTTCAGCTAATCGTGAGAGCTTGTGATGGGCTAAGTTGGGACACCCCTGCAGGGTTATAATCTTTCGAAAGCCGTGCCCGCGGTTATGTGGCAGATTGGAATTTGTTAATGTCCGGTTGTAGAAAACTTGATAGAGGATCCGAAGTAAAACACACAACTGTGTGAGTAACCGTGACTGTCTCTTTTCACTTTGAGAAGAGAACACGGTGGGGTTATGTTTGACTCGTAGGTAGTTCAGGATCTTTAGCGATCACTACTAGTTGCGACCGTTTGCGTAGATGCTCATCTTATTCTTGTACTTGTAAGTTAGCCACCATATATTGCTTAGCCGCTGCTGCAACCTCACCACTTTACCTCTCCTTACCCACAAAGCTTTGCTAGTCTTGATACCCATGGTTATGGGATTGCTGAGTCCTCGTGGCTCACAGATACTACAACACCAGATGCAGGTTCAGCCGAGAATGATGCAGGAGTTGGTTCAAGTACTTCACTGGGAGCTCGATGAAGAGAGTGGCCGTATGTTTGTGACGTTTTTCGACGATCAGTAGTGGTTTCTACTAGGGGCGATTCTGACATGTGGCTTTATGTTTTGGTATCTTTCTTTTGGATCTTCGCTCGTAGTCGGGTTGTGATGTTCTGAATGATGTTTTGCTTATGTAATGTATTGTGTGACATGGCGAGTGTAAGCCAACTATCTCCTTTTGCAATTTCATCCCTATTTTTACATGAGTCGTGCAAAGATACCAAACTTGAAATCATTCCAGAATGGGCTTATACCTTTAAGTCGTGCCTCGACACGTAGGAGGTATAGTCCCATCTTGGGCATTACAAGTTGGTATCAGAGCCTTCTACGACCTAGGAGCCCCCACTGATTGATCGAATCGTTGACGGTTGAGTCTAGGCACACACTTAAAATGTTTTGAGTCCTATATTATATCGGAGAGTAGGATTTCTTTTGCTGCTCATCTCTTTTCACTCTGGTGAGGACTCCTGACGATTACTCTTGTCTCTTCTACTCTCAAAAATGCACCAATTTTTTTTTAGGATCACGCGAGTATTGTTTGGATTGTTCCGATGTCTTTGTGACGAGAACATTGTTCTCGATGCCTCCTGTCATTAGGGGTTGTGGCAGTGTCCCGGGGAGTTGAGCTCCGAGGTGTTGTTGTCACAAATATATCGCATCAGTTCTGGAATACTTAAGACGGACGACATCGAAAACTCTCCTATGCGGTTAGTGGCAAGTTAACCCCGACATCACCCAGTACTGGGGAGGTAGTTCGGGAGTATTGCCATAGCTTGTATAGTAGATGCGTTTCGAAGGTCCGAGGTAAACGGTTTCCGGAAATAACTGGTTATGTGTTGAAGGATGGATACAGCTGGATGTAGGATTAGAGTTGAGTGCGCGATGCTTCCCCTGTATCCCCAACACCTGATTGCATAACTGGAAACTTTCGGAAATTAATAGGTGGGTTCATCTAGTAGCTCGTAGGCATTCTTCCAACGAATGCATGATATGGAGTTTGGGGTTCTACATTGAGTGAAGTGGTTTATGGGCGTTTGTTCCGATCGGGAGTTGCATCTTAAAGGGTCCTTGGCTATGCTGATCCGGGGATTGCAAAACCCTTCTGTAACACGTTCCATGAGCTTTCATCACGAATATGTCGAATGAAACTTCTATCTTGTATTTGTTCCATCTGCGCCTTGTTGTTTTTAATTATCTTTTGTTCTCCCAAGTGGCTTCTCGACAAGTTGATGTACCTACGGAATTCATTCGTTCAATTCTCTGTTCGAATGATATTGTGAAGATTATGTTGCAACATATCTATCCTTTGTTTTGATTTGATTCTGGTATTCGAGTTGCTTCGATGTCAAATGTTGATTCCATACCTTTCCTAATCGGTGTTCTCATATTTCTATGGGAGTGCTAATCCTTCTTGATCATCAAGAATGTCATGTTAAATTCTTCTCAACCGGCGTCCAGCAAGGGGGTAGGATAGGTTGACGGAGATCCAGCAGCACGACGGCGTGGTGGTGGATGCAACGGGAAAAACTGCAGGGCTTCGCCGAGACCCTGTGGGAGGAGTAGGAGGTGTAACGCAGGGAGGAGAGGCGCCAGGGGCTGAGGTGCGGCTGCCCTCTCTCCCCCCACTATACATAGGGGGCCAGGGGGCGCCGGCCCTAGGAGATCCAATCTCCTAGGGGGGCGGCGGCCAGGGGGGTATCTTGCCCCCCAAGCCAAAGGGGGGCGCCCCCACCCCTAGGGTTTCAACCCTAGGCGCATGGGGGGAGGCCCATGGGGGTGCGCCATCCCACTAGGGGCTGGTCCCCCTCCCCCTATGGCCCACGGGCCCCTCCGGGATGGGTGGCCCCACCCGGTGGACCCTCGAGACCCTTTCGGTGGTCCCGGTACACTACCGGTGACCCCCGGAACTCTCCCGGTGGCCGAAACTAGACTTCCTATATATCATTCTTTACCCCCGGACCATTCCAGAACTCCTCGTGACGTCCGGGATCTCATCTGGGACTCCGAACAACATTCGGGTTTCCGCGTGCATATATCTCTACAACCCTAGCGTCACCGAACCTTAAGTGTGTAGACCATACGGGCTCGGGAGACACGCACACATGACCGGGACAACTCTCCGGTCAATAACCAACAGCAGGATATGGATACCCATGTTGGTTCCCATGTGTTCCTCAATCTCATCGGATGAACCACGATGTTAAGGATTCACTTAATCCCGTATGTTATTCCCTTTGTCTATCGGTACGGTACTTGCCCGAGATTCGATCGTCGGTATACCGATACCTTGTTCAATCTTGTCATCGCAAGTCTCTTTACTCGTTCCGTAATCCATCATCCCGTGACTAACTCCTTAGTCACATTGAGCTCATTATGATGACGTATTACCGAGTGGGCCCAGAGATACCTCTCCGTCATACGGAGTGACAAATCCCAGTCTCGGTTCGTGCCAACCCAACAAACACTTTCGGAGATACCCGTTGCGTACCTTTATAGCCACCCAGTTATGTTGTGACGTTTGGCACACCCAAAGTATTCCTACAGTATCCGGGAGTTGCACAACCTCATGGTCTAAGGAACAAATACTTGACACTGAAAAGCTTAAGCATTACGAACTATACGATCTCGTGCTAGGCTTAGGATTGGGTCTTGTCCATCACATCATTCTCCTAATGATGTGATCCCGTTATCAATGACATCCAATGTCCATGGTCAGGAAACCGTGACCATCTGTTGATCAACGAGCTAGTAACTAGAGGCTTACCAGGGACACGTTGTGGTCTATGTATTCACACATGTATCGTTGTTTCCGTACAATACAATTCAAGCATGAATAACAGACAATTATCATGAACAAGGAAATATAATAATAATCCTTTTATTATTGCCTCTAGGGTATATTTCCAACAGTCTCCCACTTGCACTAGAGTTAATAATCTAGTTACATTGTGATGAATCAAACACCCATGGAGTTCTGGTGTTGATCATGTTTTGCCCGTGGAAGAGGTTTAGTCAACGGATCTGCGACATTCAGATCCGTATGCACTTTACAAATATCTATGTCTCCATCTTGAACATAATTCCGGATGGAGTTGAAACGGCGCTTGATGTGCTTGGTCTTCTTGTGAAACCTAGGCTCCTTGGCAATGGCAATAGCTCCAGTGTTGTCACAGAAGAGAGTCATCGGGCTTGACGCGCTTGGAATGACTCCTAGGTCGGTGATGAACTCCTTCATTCAGACTCCTTCTTGGGCTGCTTCGCAAGCAGCTATGTACTCCGCTTCACATGTAGAATGCGCCACGACGCTCTACTTGCAACTGCACCAGCTGACTGCTCCTCCATTCAAAATATACATGTATCCGGTTTGCGACTTGGAGTCATCCAGATCTGTGTCGAAGCTAGCATCGACGTAACCCTTTACGACGAGCTCTTCGCCACCTCCATAAACGAGAAACATATCCTTAGTCTTTTTCAGGTACTTCGGGATGTTCTTGACCGCTGTCCAGTGTTCCATACCGGGATCACTTTGGTACCTCCCTACCAAACTTATGGAAAGGTTCACATCAGGTCTGGTACACAGCATGGCATACATAATAGAACCTATGGCTGAGGCATAGGGGATGACACTCATCTTTTCTCTATCTTCTGCCGTGGTCGGGGACTAAGCCGTGCTCAATCCCATACCTTGTAAAACAGGCAAGAACCCCTTCTTGGACTGATCCATATTGAACTTCTTCAATATCTTGTCAAGGTATGTGCTTTGTGAAAGACCAATGAGGCGTCTCGATCTATCTCTATAGATCTTGATGCCTAATATATAAGCAGCTTCTCCAAGGTCCTTCATTGAAAAACTCTTATTCAAGTAGGCCTTTATGCTTTCCAAGAATTCTATATCATTTCCCATCAGCAGTATATCATCCACATATAATATGAGAAATGCTACAGAGCTCCCACTCACTTTCTTGCAAATACAGGCTTCTCCCCAAGTCTGTATAAATCCAAACGCTTTGATCACATCATTAAAGCAAATATTCCAACTCCAAGATGCTTGCACCAGCCCGTAGATCGAGCGCTGGAGCTTGCACACCTTGTCAGCATTCTCTGGATCAACAAAACCTTCCGGCTGTATCATATACAGTTCTTCCTTGAGGAAGCCATTAAGGAATGCTGTTTTGACGTCCATTTGCCATATCTCATAATCATAGAATGCGGCAATTGCTAACATGATTCGGACGGACTTTAGCATCACTACGGGAGAGAAAGTCTCGTCGTAGTCAATCCCTTGAACTTGTCGATAACCTTTAGCGACAAGCCGAGCCTTATAGATGGTCACATTACCATCCGCGTGTGTCTTCTTCTTGAATATCCATTTATTTTCTATGGCGTGCCTATCATCGGGCAAGTCCACTAAAGTCCATACTTTGCTTTCATACATGGATTCTATCTCGGATTTCATGGCTCCAAGCCATTTATTGGAATCCGGGCCCGCCATCGCTTCTTCATAGTTCGAAGGTTCACCGTTGTCCAACAACATGATTTCCAAGACAGGGTTGTCGTACCACTCTGGTGCGGAACATGTCCTTGTGGACCTTCGAAGTTCAGTAGTAACTTGATCTGTATCTTCATGATCATCATCATTAACCTCCTCCCTTGTTGGTGCAGGCACCTCGGGAACAACTTCCCGCGCTGCGCTACTTTTCGGTTCGGGAAGGGTGACAGTCACCTCATCAAGTTCTACTTTCCTCCCACTTACTTCTTTCGAGAGAAACTCTTTCTCCAGAAAGGATCCATTCTTGGCAACAAAAATCTTGCCTTCAGATATTAGGTAGAAGGTGTACCCAATTGTTTCCTTTGGGTATCCTATGAAGATGCATTTTTTCGATTTGGGTTCGAGCTTTTCAGGTTGAAGTTTCTTGACATAAGCATCGCAACCCCAAACTTTCAGAAACGGCAGCTTAGGTTTCTTGCCAAACCAAAGTTCATACGGTGTCGTCTCAACGGATTTTGACGGAGCCCTATTTAAAGTGAATGCGGCAATCTCTAAAGCAAATCCCCAAAAAGATAGCGGTAAGTCAATGAGAGACATCATAGATCGCACCATGTCCAACAGAGTACGATTTCGATGTTCGGACACACCATTACGCTCAGGTGTTCCTGGCGGTGTCAATTGTGAAACAATTCCACGGTTCCTTAGGTGCGTGCCAAATTCATGACTCAAATATTCACCCCCACGATATGATCGTAAGAACTTTATTTTTCTGTCACGTTGATTCTCAACCTCATTTTGAAATTCCTTGAACTTTTCAAAGGTCTCAAACTTGTGCTTCATCAAGTAGACATACCCATATCTACTCAAGTCATCTGTGAGGGTGAGAACATAACGATAGCCTCCACGAGCTTCAACACTCATTGGACCGCACACATCGGTATGTATGATTTCCAATAAGTTGGTCGCTCGCTCCATTGTTCCGGAGAACGGAGTCTTGGTCATCTTGCCCAAAAGACATGGTTCGCACGTGTCAAATGATTCATAATCAAGAGACTCTAGGAGCCCATCTGCATGGAGCTTCTTCATACGCTTGACACCAATATGACCAAGGCGGCAATGCCACAAGTATGTGGGACTATCATTATCAACTTTACATCTTTTGGCATCCACACTATGAATATGTGTATCATCACGTTCGAGATTCATCAAAAATAAACCATTGACCAGCGGGGCATGACCATAAAACATATCTCTCTTATAAATAGAACAACCATTATTCTCGGATTTAAATGAGTAGCCATCTCGTATCAAACAAGATCCAGATACAATGTTCATGCTCAAAGCTGGTACTAAATAACAATTATTAAGGTTTAAAACTAATCCCGAGGGTAGATGTAGAGGCAGCGTGCCGACGGTGATCACATCGACCTTGGAACCATTCCCGACGCGCATCGTCACCTCGTCCTTCGCCAGTCTCCACTTATTCCGCAGCTCCTGCTTTGAGTTACAAATGTGAGCAACTGCACCGGTATCAAATACCCAGGAGCTACTACGAGCGCTGGTAAGGTACACATCAATAAAATGTATATCATATATACCTTTGACGTTGCCAGCCTTCTTATCTGCTAAGTATTTGGGGCAGTTCCGCTTCTAGTGACCCGTTCCCTTGCAATGAAAACACTCAGTTTCAGGCTTGGGTCCATTCTTTGGCTTCTTCCCGGCAACTGGCTTACCGAGCGCGACAACTCCTTTGCCGTCCTTCTTGAAGTTCTTCTTACCCTTGCCTTTCTTGAACTTAGTGGTTTTATTGACCATCAACACTTGATGTTCTTTCTTGATATCCAGCTCCGCTGATTTCAGCATTGAATACACCTCGGGAATGGACCTCTCCATCCCCTGCATATTGAAATTTAACACGAAGCTCTTGTAGCTAGGTGGGAGCGACTGAAGGATTCTGTCAACGACCGCTTCGTCTGGGAGATTCATTCCCAACCGAGACAGGCGGTTGTGCAACCCAGACAACTTGAGTATGTGCTCGCTGACAGAACTATTTTCCTCCAGCTTACAACTGTAGAATGCGTCGGAGACGTCATATCTCTCGACTCGGGCATGAGCTTGGAAAACCATTTTCAGCTCTTGGAACATCTCATATGCTCCGTGGTGCTCAAAACGCTTTTGGAGCCCCGGCTCTAAGCTGTAAAGCATGCCGCACTGAACCAGGGAGTAATCATCACAACGCGACTGCCAGGCGTTCATAACGTCTTGGGTCGCCGGGAGAACGGGTGCATCACCTAGCGGTGCTTCAAGGACATATGATCTCTTGGCAGCTATGAGGATAATCCTCAGGTTACGGACCCAATCCGTATAGTTGCTACCATCGTCTTTCTGCTTGGTTTTCTCTAGGAACGCGTTGAAGTTGAGGGCAACTTGAGCATGGGCCATTTGATCTACAAGACATATTGTAAAGATTTTAGACTAAGTTCATGACAATTAAGTTCATCTTAATCAAATTTAATGAACTCCCACTCAGATTGACATATCTCTAGTCATCTAAGTGATACATGATCCGAATCGACTAGCCCGTGTCCGATCATCACGTGAGAAGGACTAGTCATCAACGGTGAACATCTTTATGTCGATCGTATCTTCTATACGACTCATGTTCGACCTTTCGGTCTTCCGTGTTCCGAGGCCATGTCTGTACATGCTAGGCTCGTCAAGTGAACCCTAAGTGTATTGCGTGTGTAAATCTGGCTTACACCCGTTGTATGCGAACGTTAGAGCCTATCACACCCGATCATCACGTGGTGCTTCGGAACAACGATCCTTAGCAATGGTGCACAGTTAGGGGGAACACAATTCTTGAAATTTTCAGTGAGAGATCATCTTATTTACTACCGTCGTTCTAAGTAAACAAGATGCATAAACATGATAAACATCACATGCAATCAAATAAAGTGACATGATATGGCCAATATCATTTTGCTCCTTTGATCTCCATCTTCGGGGCACCATGATCTTCTTTGTCACCGGCATGACACCATGATCTCCATCATCATGATCTCCATCATCGTGTCTTCATGAAGTCGTCTCGCCAACTATTACTTCTACCACTATGGCTAACGTTTAGCAATAAAGTAAAGTAATTACATGGCGTTATTCGGTGACACGCAGGTCATACAATAAATAAGACAACTCCTATGGCTCCTGCCGGTTGTCATTTTCATCGACATGCAAGTCGTGATTTCCTATTACAAGAACATGATCAATCTCATACATCACATATATCATTCATCACATCTTCTTGGCCATATCACATCACATAGCACATGTTGCAAGAACAAGTTAGACGTCCTCTAATTGTTGTTGCAAGTTTTTACGTGGCTTCTATAGGTTTCTAGCAAGAACGTTTCTTACCTACGCCAAAACCACAACGTGATATGTCAATTTCTATTTACCCTTCATAAGGACCCTCTTCATCGAATACGATCCGACTAAAGTGGGAGAGACAGACACCCGCCAGCCACCTTATGCAACTAGTGCATGTCAGTCGGTGGAACCAGTCTCACGTAAGCATACGTGTAAGGTCGGTCCGGGCCGCTTCATCCCACGATGCCGCCGAATCAAGATTGGACTAGTAACGACAATAGAATTGAACAAAATCAACGCCCACAACTTGTTTGTGTTCTACTCGTGCAAGATGCTACGCAAAGACCTAGGTCAGATGCCACTGTTGGGGAACGTAGCAGAATTCAAAAAATTTCTACACTTCACCAAGATCAATCTAAGGAGTTCATCTAGCAACGAGCATAAAAGAGTGCATCTACATACCCTTTGTAGATCGCGTGCGGAAGCGTTCGAAGGAACGTGGATGATGGAGTCGTACTCGTCGTGATCCTCGTCATCGATGATCCCAGCGCCGAACGAACGGCACCTCCGCGTTCAACACACGTACGGTACAGCGACGTCTCCTCCTTCTTGATCCAGCAAGGGGGTAGGAGAGGTTTATGGAGATCCAGCAGCACGACGGCGTGGTGGTGGATGCAATGGGAAAAACTGCAGGGCTTCGCCGAGACCCTGCGGGAGGAGTAGGAGGTGTGACGGGGGGGAGGAGAGGCGCCAGGGGCTGAGGTGCGGCTGCCCTCTCTCCCCCCACTATATATAGGGGGCCAGGGGGGCGCCGGCCCTTGGAGATCCAATCTCCTAGGGGCGCGGCGGCCAGGGGGGTATCTTGCCCCCCAAGCCAAAGGGGGGCGCCCCCACCCCTAGGGTTTCAACCCTAGGCGCATGGGGGGAGGCCCATGGGGGGTGTGCCAGTCCACTAGGGGCTGGTTCCCCTCCCCCTACAGCCCACGGGGCCCTCCGGGAAGGGTGGCCCCACCCGGTGGACCCTCGAGACCCTTCCGGTGGTCCCGGTACACTACCGGTGACCCTCGAAACTCTCCCGGTGGCCGAAACTGGACTTCCTATATATCATTCTTTACCTCCGGACCATTCTGGAACTCCTCGTGACATCCGGGATGTCATCCGGGACTCCGAACAACATTCAGGTTTCCTCGTGCATATATCTCTACAACCCTAGCGTCACCGAACCTTAAGTGTCTAGACCCTACGGGCTCGGGAGACACGCACACATGACCGGGACGACTCTCCGGTCAATAACCAACAACGGGATGTGGATACCCATGTTGGTTCCCACGTGTTCCTCGATCTCATCGGATGAACCACGATGTCAAGGATTCACTTAATCCCGTATGTTATTCCCTTTGTCTATCGGTACGGTACTTGCCCGAGATTCGATCATCGGTATACCGATACCTTGTTCAATCTCGTCATCGCAAGTCTCTTTACTCGTTCCGTAATCCATCATCCCGTGACTAACTCCTTAGTCACATTGATCTCATTATGATGACGTATTACCGAGTGGGCCCAGAGATACCTCTCCGTCATACGGAGTGACAAATCCCAGTCTTGGTTCGTGCCAACCCAACAAACACTTTCAGAGATACCCGTTGCGTACCTTAATAGCCACCCAGTTACATTGTGACGTTTGCACAACCTCATGGTCTAAGGAACAAATACTTGACACTGAAAAGCTTAAGCATTACGAACTATACGATCTCGTGCTAGGCTTAGGATTGGGTATTGTCCATCACATCATTCTCCTAATGATGTGATCCCGTTATCAATGACATCCAATGTCCATGGTCAGTAAACCGTGACCATCTGTTGATCAACGAGCTAGTAACTAGAGGCTTACCAGGGACACGTTGTGGTCTATGTATTCACACATGTATCGCTGTTTCCGTACAATACAATTCAAGCATGAATAACAGACAATTATCATGAACAAGGAAATATAATAATAATCCTTTTATTATTGCCTCTAGGGCATATTTCCAACACTTGGATATTACCTTGGGGGTGTCTTGGGTATCCCCAAGCTTAGGCTCTTACCACTCCTTATTCCATAGTCCATCGAATCTTTACCCAAAACTTGAAAACTTCACAACACAAAACTCAACAGAAAACTCGTAAGCTCTGTTAGGATAAGCAAATAAAGCCACCACTTAGGCACTGTTGTGAACTCATTCTTTATTCATATTGGTGTAATATCTACTGTATTCCAACTTCTCTATGGTTCATACCTTCCGATACTACTCATAGATTCATCAAAATAAGCAAACAACACATAGAAAATAAAATATGTCAAAAACAGAATAGTCTGTAGCAATATGTAACTTTTTGAATACTTCTGTAACTCAGAAAATCCTGAAATAAATTGGTGGACGTGATGAATTTGTCTATTAATCATCTGCAAAAAGAATCAACTTAAAAGCACTCTTCTGTAAAAAATGGTAGCTAATCTTGTGAGCGCTAAAGTTTCTATTTTTTACAGCATGATCACATAAACTTCACACAAGTCTTCCCAAAGGTTCTACTTGGCACAAACATTAATTAAAACACAAAACCACATCTAAACAGAAGCTAGATGCAATATTTATTCCTAAACAGAAGCAAGAGCAAAGAACAAAAATAAAGTTGGGTTGCCTCCCAACAAGCGCTATCGTTTAACGCCCCTAGCTAGGCATGATGATTTCAATGATGCTTACATAAAAGATAAGAATTGAAACCTAAAGAGAGCATCATGAAGAATATAACTAGCACATTTAAGTCTAACTCACTTCCTATGCATAGGGATTTTGTGAGCAAACTACTTATGGGAACAATAATCAACTAGCATAGGAAAGCAAAACAAGCATAGCTTCAAAACTTTAAGCACATACAGAGGAAACTTGATATTATTGCAATTCCTACAAGCATATGATCCTCTCTCATAATAATTTTCAGTAGCATCATGAATGAATTCAACCATATAACCAGCACATAAAGCATTCTTTTCATGATCTACTTGCATAGAAATTTTACTACTCCCATCATAACTAAAATTCTTCTCATTCATAGTAGTGGGAGGAGCAAATTCAGCAAAATAACTATCATGTGAGGCATAATCCAATTGAAATTTAAAATCACGATGACAAGTTTCATGGTTAGCTTTATTCTTTATAGCATACGTGTCATCACAATAATCATCATAAATAGGAGGCATGCTTTCATCATAATAAATTTGCTCATCAAAACTTGGGGGACTAAACATATCATCTTCATCAAACATAGCACCCCCAAGCTTGTGGCTTTGCATATCATCAGCATCATGGGTATTCAAAGAATTCATACTAACAACATTGCAATCATGCTCATCATGCACATATTTTACGTCAATCATTCTATGTAATTCTTCTTCTAGTACTTGAGCATAATTTTCCTTCCATCATTTTCACGAAAGATATTAAAAAGATGAAGCATATGAGGTAATCTTAATTCCATTTTTTAGTTTTTTTTATAGACCAAACTAGTTATAAAACAAGAAACTAAAAGATTCGATTGCAAGATCTAAAGATATACCTTCAAGCACTCACCTCCCGGGCAACGACGCCAGAAAAGAGCTTGATGTCTACTACGCAACCTTCTTCTTATAGACGTTGTTGGGCCTCCAAGTGCAGAGGTTTGTAGGACAGTATCAAATTTCCCTCAAGTGGATGATCTAAGTTTTATCAATTCGTGGGAGGCGTAGGATGAATATGGTCTCTCTCAAACAACCCTGCAACCAAATAACAAAGAGTCTCTTGTGTCCCCAACACACCCAATACAATGGTAAATTGTATAGGTGCACTAGTTCGGCGAATAGATAGTGATACAAGTGCAATATGGATGGTAGATATAGGTTTTTGTAGTAAAAATATATAAAAACAGCAAGGTAGCAAGTGGTAAACATGAGCATAAACGGTGTTTCAATGCTTTGAAACAAGGCCTAGGGTTCATACTTTCACTAGTGCAAGTTCTCTCAACAATAATAACATAACTGGATCATATAACTATCCCTCAACATGCAACAAAGAGTCACTCCAAAGTAACTAATAGCGGAGAACAAACGAAGAGATTATGGTAGGGTACGAAACCACCTCAAAGTTATTCTTTCTGATCAATCTATTCAAGAGTCCGTAGCAAAATAGCACGAAGCTATTCTTTCCGTTCGATCTATCATAGAGTTCGTACTAGAATAACACATTAAGACACAAATCAACCAAAACCCTAATGTCACCTAGATACTCCATTGTCACCTCAAGTATCCGTGGGCATGATTATATGATATGCATCACACAATCTCAGAAACATCTATTCAACCAACACAAAGAACTTCAAAGAGTGCCCCAAAGTTTCTATCGGAGAGTCAAGATGAAAACGTGTGCCAACCCCTATGCATAGATTCCCAAGGTCACGGAACCCGGAAGTTGATCACCAAAACATACATCAAGTGGATCACGTGATATCCCATTGTCACCACAGATAAGCACATACAAGACATAC
Source organism: Secale cereale (assembly GCA_902687465.1). NCBI lineage: Eukaryota > Viridiplantae > Streptophyta > Magnoliopsida > Poales > Poaceae > Secale > Secale cereale. The sequence goes on from LR738710.1 coordinate 103,416,449, forward strand.
ATCAAGTGTTCTCAAATCCTTAAAGACTCAATCCGATAAGATAACTTCAAAGGGAAAACTCAATCCATTACAAGAGAGTAGAGGGGGAGAAACATTATGAGATCCAACTATAATAGCAAAGCTCGCGATACATCAAGATCGTGCCATCTCAAGAACACGAGAGAGAGAGAGAGAGAGAGAGAGAGAGAGAGAGAGAGAGAGAGAGAGAGAGAGATCAAACACATAGCTACTGGTACATACCCTCAGCCCCGAGGGTGGACTAGTCCTTTCTCGTCATGGAGAGCGCCGGGATGATGAATATGGCCACCGGAGAGGGATCCCCCCTCCGGCAGGGTGCCAGAACGGGTCTAGATTGGTTTTTGGTGGCAATAGAGGCTTTCGGCGACGGAACTCCCGATCTAGGTTATTTTCCGGAGGTTTCAGTATTTATAGGATTTTTTGGCGTAGGGCACAAGTCAGGGGGGGTCTCCGGGCTGTCCACGAGATAGGGGGGCACGCCGAGGAGGGTGGGCGCGCCCCACCCTCGTGGGCTGCCCGAGACTCTTCTGGCCCAACTCTTTTACTCCGGGGCCTTCTTTTGGTCCATAAAAAATCATCAAAAATTGGCACGTCAATTGGACTCCGTTTGGTATTCCTTTCTGTAAAACTCAAAAACAAAAAAACAGAAACTGGCACCGGGCTCTAGGTTAATAGGTTAGTCCCAAAAATCATATAAAAGTGTATATAAAAGCCCATAAAACATCCTAGAATGATAATATAATAGCATGGAACAATAAAAAATTATATGTACGTTGGAGACGTATCAGCCAGTAGCACGTCCAATTTTTATATGTTGATTTCTCAATTGATTCCATTAATATTGCTTGGGGGATGGAGGTGGCTTTCTTTTTGTTGATTGAAGAACTGGTGGATTCTCCTGACGCTTGTGCATGCTAATTATGCCTATTCTTGGGACAGGGATCCAGTGACTGGCCTCTGGCCAGTCACGCCGTGACTGGCGGGCGGCCAGCCGTTGGATCAGGGGAGGGCGGTCCAGATTGAATTCTGTAGCAGAAACACTGCAGACGGCACTGTAGCAGAAAATACTGTGTAAAGAACACTGTAGAGAAAGCAATGTAGAACGGGTACTGTTCATGCGGATCTGTCCGTCGATTTCAGATCGGACGGTGTGGAGAGGGGGCCAGTCACCGTACTGTTCATTGGTGACTTGTGACTAGCAAGTCACTGAATCTCGATCCCTATTCTTGGTATGTGACCTACACGCGTATGCTTAGATGCTCTTCTAATTTTCTCTCATGCTTATACATATATTTTTATTGATTTGCCACTAATATGTATTGGAGGCCAATTATTGGTCTCATGCATGCCTGTACATAATTATTATTGATTTAGCACTATTTTGTATTGTAAGTTTGCAACCTCGTGATATAACACTATTATGCACTGTAACACTATTCACCCACGAAGACTGATGCTTGATGATTTTATTGTAAAGTTGTTAATTAACTCTACTCTTTGCGAGAAGTGCATCGCTGCATGCAGTGGCAGCTGCACGCATCGCATCTATGGCGCGCAGTGCGTCGTGATTCGTAGCAGCCAAACGTGCTACTTGAAGTATAGAGGAGCGCTTGGGATCTCTATGTTGTGTATTGATGTATTCCAATGACCACGCACTGACACAACTGACACAAGAAAGCAACGCAGTCCACACGCGAGGACGATGTACGACCATTGCATGGGTACTGGATTTTACCATGATCTACTTTAAGACCATGGACCCGGATCGATCACTCTCACACGTCCCGGGAGAGTACTAATCAGTTGCACCGTCTGCTTTCCACTACACATAACCAAATTAGCATGGCGTACTACGTTTTTACCTTATTTTTCCTAGGCAACTAAATAGCGATTCATCACACAAATTTTTATCTCTTTTGCACAGGTCACAAAAAAAATTTATTTTTCATGAAACTTTGTGCACTCACATAGAACATGAAGAAGTATCAGTGCAACCTTTTTCAGATTTTTTTGGCATTTAGAAATGTATTTTTCAAAGTGGGTTCATATGTATGTGTGTGCGTGGCACAAAGTTTTACAAAACTACTCCCTTCGTCCCATAATGTAAGATGTTTTTTCACACTACACTAGAGTCAAAAAACATCTTACATTATGAGACGGAGGGAGTATATTTTAAGCATATTTTGAAATGTCAAAAAATATAATAGAAAATTTTATGCATACATGTTCGCAAATGTGTGTGCGCGGCACAAAGTTTTGTGAAAAAACATCTTCCGTAAAAAAACAAATGTCAGTGCTTCTAAATTCATGCTGCACACTTCGTCCACGTCCCCGCCACCGTTTCCATCAGGCTGGTCACAATGGGGTGGAACTTATGAGTAACATCACATATTTTAATAGAACGTTGCTTATGTGGCACATATTTAATGAAGAGGGAGGTGCTTGTGGTAACTAGCTAAGTTACCGGAACATCACACACTTCAAGAAACAATGAGTCTATAAGCTAATAAATGCATCATTGCATGACACTACCTACATATTCCTACCCACTGTGAAGATAGTAACATAGTCTAGATAAGTGTGTATGTTACTACCTTATGTTTCTGCCCATTGTGACCAGCCTCATACACCCTCGAGGACGCGTCCTCTGCGTGCGGGCAGGGAAAGGCCCCACCGCCGCCAGTGTTGACAATCAGGTCATGGCACACTGTAGTAAAAAGAGAGCCAGGCCGGTAAAGTAAAAGGAGACACGCTGCATGCCTTGTCCTTTGCATCAGTTTTGTACCTGCTCTGCAACCTGCATGTGCATGCAAACCGCGTGGACACTGTATTCGTAAGTATGGTTGGATGTATGCCATCCTTTTGCATTTCAAAAGAATTTAATGTGCAGATCATCGCGCCTGGACGTGTGGCTGGATAGTTGCGTTCAGCTGCCGCTGCGTTCAGCTGCCGCTGCGTCCAGGACGTCCGCTCTCTACTCTTTGCAGCTCATTGGCTTGGTCAGAAACCAGAGTCATGTAGGCTTGTCACACTATCATAGGAAACAGGGAAAATTTCCGGCAAGGCATGATTTCACTAACCTCCGGTACTATTAACAATTGTATTATAAGTATGTTTCATGAAAAAAATGGAAGGTTGTTTTTCAATGTGGAAGAAATAATTTTACAGTTAACCGGCATATTTGATGTACTACCAGAATATGATCCAATTGTACACACACGTCCTGCCTTGTTGCCCATGGGCACGAGTTTCCAAGTTCTTTTTGTGTCTTCACTTGCATTGCTAGACTTATTCGCTCAAAAGATGAACACGTCAAAGAACATGTGTATGATTGGACTTTATAGTATAATTATTTGTGTGTAAGTTTGTATATTTAAGACCGTTCTTGCGCATTCATGGTAAATTGTAAATTGTTCTGAAATGTTGGCATAGAATAGATCCAAGCAAAACGGTCGCCATCATTTGTAATTATTTGGATAAAAGGACACAAGTTTTCATTCTTTCATGTTTGTAAATATCTGAAACAAATTTAATACTAGAGTATAAAGCAAGACATGTGTAATGTAAATCTCTAGGTACTGTCATTCTCTTTCATGACCTCTTCGAGGACTATGACTTACTAAAAGGATCAAAAGGAAACAACGAAGTTTTCAGATCGTATATATTCAGTTTAGCATGATAAACCCTTTTTAGCTATTTGTAATGCACGTATATCGTATATGCAGGCCACGGTGCCTCTGCCCGTCTACCGCCAGCCTCGACGCAGGGTCCCCGCGCCTGGTGGCATGATGTCTCCCTCTTGTCCGCCCATCTGTTTCGGCCACCGAGCCGTACTCCCATGAGGCCACCCTCATGTGCGGTGTCTGTCCCGCTCTCACTAGGGTGCCACTGCCCTCCATTGTATTATTTTTTATTTTCCTAGCGCCAGGGTTTTATTAAATTTTGCCATAGTACAAATGTATAGGTGCCACCAGGTTTTCCTATGTTGATCCAAATTAGTACAAAATGTTAGTCCATGGCATAAAAATCCGTTTAACCTCTCTTTTGCACGTGCTGACAAATTTTATATATTGTTGTGCAGATTTAAAATTGGCTTTTCTACAAGGAAATAAAATTCAAGAAGTAGGCATCCTTATCAGAGCAATTGCATTGTAAAGTAGTTTGCATTTTATTTTCGATGGCTACACTAGAAGTGAAGACTGCATGCCTATTAGTCAATTTTGTTTTCTGTTGCTAAATCTATACTTCCAAGTCAGAATACCATGTCCACTTTAGAAAATACCATACCTGTACATAGGATAAATTGATGAAGTATTGAATAGTCATTGGTAGAATTGAGCAAGTGTTGCATAATCTTAACTTTTTTGCTTGCATGTTCATCTTGTGTAAATTCATCTCGAAAATCAGTTTGTTCTAAAAGCTTAGTAACCATGGCCAAATGCTTGATTCTTCACTAGGTTGCTGGATCACAACGGTGTATCACTTTTAAAAATACATTTAGAGTGACATCTATTTTGTATCCATTTCATTTATGTTCTTTTGCAAGAATTATTTAAATTTATAATATGTGAACTCCCTTGATCATTTTAGACGTGCCTTGCACGTGCATGCTTACTAGTGCAGTATAAAAAACATTCACGCGACTAAAATGACAATAGCATTAAATAATGTTGGTGACATTTTAAAAAGTGTTCACACGTTACAAAAATGTGCTCGTGACATTTGAAAAATATATGCACAAAAAATGTTTGTGTAGTTCAAAAAATGTTTCATACCATTCAAAAAAATGTTCAACGTGTCTTTAAAAAATGTATTGCATTTATTCAAAAAAATATTCAGACATGTATTTCAAACAAGTATTTATCATGTATTTGAAAAAAATGTTTATACAATGTAAAAAATAAGTAATTTAAAAAAACACCATTAAAAAAGTTCAATGTGTATTTAAAAATGTACAATATGTATTTAAAAATGTTCAAGACATGTACTTAAAGAAATGTTCATCACGTTTGACAAATGTTTGACGTGTATCAAAAATCAGTTCCGTGTGAATACGAAAAATGTAAAGCATATGTTGAAAAAAGTATACATGCATTAAAAAGAAAAAAACGAAGAAACTGATAAAAACACATATAATCAAAGAAGAAGAAAAAAAATGAAAATGAAACATGTATTGAAAGTATTTTTAGCAGCATTTACCCCCAATTGAATGGATATCTGACTATTCATATGCAACGTGAGTTAGTTCCTTCAATAGTCCGGATATTGAAATGAAACGTGGCAGATCTATCGACGACGAGAAGAATGTAAACAACAACGCGACAAAAACAACAATGAAACCAACAAAGGATACCCGATCTTGTATGTGAAAAATGTACCAATGAGATGATTCTGATCTACCGATGTTGTATGTGAGGCTAGAAATGCATGTTTATGCCATGAAATGCAATGTAAAAGATTCGCATATCTGCATATGAGATGAAATATTGACAATATTTGTATATGATGTTGTGATTTATATAGTTGGGGATGCACTGTTACGTTAGTCCCACTAAATTGTACTGCTAGTTGTGCAACCCAAAGTTGTCAATGATGAAACTATGCTTGGGGCCCTTGTGATAGTCATCACTCGTTACCTGACCCACCTATAATGATGAAGTCATCGTTGACCTGGAAGCGCTGACGGGTCATTGCATATTGGTGATGAGGCACTTTAGTCGGTCAGTGCTACTTTAGCCCTATAGTACTGATTACATCATATCTACAAATACACGCTACAAGAATAGAACACTTGCAACACCCTTTAAAAAAATATATAGTAAGAACACTTTTGTGACAAGAAACTTGGGAAAACATGTATTGTCGTGAATTGTAGACAGGAGGGCCGGAACTTTTCGACGATTGCTCGGGTGAGTTGCACCTTGCTCAATATACACCCGGTCTTACTGACCTGGTCATGCTCGGATTTCAGCATCTCATACAAACGCCTGATGCGGGGTAGTTTGCATCTAACATATTCTCAAAATAGTGTTCATGCATTTAAGAAACAGTTTAAAAACGAGTGGGAGAGGGGCGGTGCATGAACCAAGTGCGAGGAGCTCACAGAGGATGGCCCTCATATCCAACTCGACGAGGTTGTTTCTAAAGTTTGAAACATTGGCGTGGTTCAATGATGAGCGTGTCTCGTGTGGTGGTCTGGATCATTGCCTTGCTATTGATCATGTTTGGACGCCTTGCAATCAGCTGGACATGGTGACACTTTCAGCGAGGACGAGAAGAAAGCAGCATTGCGGCAACATAGATGGGCGTCAAATTGAAATAGATGATGTGGTATTGTTGAGGGGTCTCGAATCGTGCTTACTGAGGCAGGTGCAGGCAATTTTGTTCTCCAGTTACAATGCGCAAACATGTTTCCTAGTATAGTTAAACGTATGAAAAAGTTATCTTCATGCCTAAATCATACAATTAGATGGCATATATTTTTCTTTGCTTGGACTCTCTTTTTTGGTTACAGAAAATGCAATACCCATTGTGCTTCTTTTGTAAGCAGGCACCTTCAAATGGATGACATGGAAACTTATTTTCTGAAATACCTTTAGAAGGATACAAATTTGACGTGGAAACTTAATTAAAATACAAGTTTGGCAAAATTAAAAGGTAAATATCTATATCATCTTTTTTTTTGCGAGAAAACTTCCAATCTATTCATCTTCAATCATGACAGTACAACGAACACAAGAAATAAAAATTACATCTAGATTCATAGACCACCTAGCGACGACAACAAGCACTGAAGCGAGCCGAAGACGCGCCGCCGTCATCACCCCTCCATCGCCGGAGTCGGGTACACCTTGTTGTAGTAGACAGTCGGGAAGTCGTCGTGCTAAGGCCCCATAGGACCAGCACCCCAGAACAGCAACCGTCGCCGATGAAAAATAACGTAGATCGGAAGGATCCAAACCGAAGACACACGAACGTAGACGAACAATGACGAGATCCGAACAAATCCACCAAAGATAGATCTGCCGGAGACACACCTCCACACGCCCACCAACGATGCTAGACGCATCGCCGGAACGGGGGCTAGGCGGGGAGACCTTTATTCCATCTTCAGGGAGCCGCCGCCGTCTCGTCTTCCTGAGCAGGATACAAACCGTAGCAAGATTGAAAAAATCGACTAAAAGCGGAGCCCTCCCGCCGGCCCTTGCCAGGATCCACCGCGCCTCCATGGCCCTAAAGCCACTGGAGACGAGGCGGACCTGCGCCGGCGCCGGCGAGAGGCACGAACCCTAAACTTTCTTTCTTGGAGGAGGAGACGGCGGCTATGTTTTGCCTCTTCTCAAATATCTATATCATCTGACCGACCTTACTCTTCGACGGTCACCCCACTTGCTCGCTTTTAGTAGGCTTCGTATGTAAGCCACATACATCGGCAAGGCCCACCCACCGCTTATCCCTTATTTTTTGATCCTATCAAATGGAGAGTATCATGCTTTAACCGGTTCATTTTCTCCCGCATATCTCTCCTGCTTGTGTCACACCTCCCACCTAGCAGCTCACCAACTATGGCCGCCATCACCCCATGCGCACAGTCGTGTGCCTGCACATGCGTACACCCATGTCATGATGTGGCGTGCAAGGTCATCGGCATGGGGACTGCATGGACCGCGTGTTGCACCCCTAGCCAGTCACCGGGACGACAAGCTGCGATGAGAAGTCCACCCCCATCCACATGAAGACGCCATGACCGTGCGCTACCCACCAGTGTAGTCCTCCTTTGTCGTGGTCATTGCGCGCTCCGACGGATCGTGCTACAACCGATGGCCAGTCGTCGTGTTACGACCAACGCCCGGACACGCTGCAGCCATGACAGGTAGAGATACGCCCATCGACGGGGCGTGCTACAACCGCCGACGGGGGAGTTGCACCCGTCAGTGCGGCAGTGGTGCAATCTGCGACCAGAAGAGCTATGACGGGTGTATGGCGTGCGAGGACACTGGAACACACTACCATTTTTGTTGGGCTCCTCTTTCAGAAGCACTTTTTTTAAACGGAAAGCACATTTAGTAGAAGGGAAAACTTGTGTACGAAGGAGAACCATATATTGAGAAGAAAAAAACAACATCAGTACAGCCTAGTACAGGTCAAATTTAGTAGCTTCAGAAATATATGTGATTTGCTAAAAAAAACAATTATGCGATTGATACACCTCATTTTGGGATGTGCTTAAGACCAATACAAACTAAAATTGATCTTTGTACCACCGAATTAGCAATGAATTTTCTATCTGCCTTAGGCTGGTGCCAACGCACCGCCCCACTATCGCCCCGCCACGTCAGCTTTTACCCTCACTCTCACCCCACTCTCACCCCACTCTCACATCACGGTGCCAGTGCACGGGCTGTAGTGGCAGACTACCGCCACGTCATCTTCTCTCTCCTCAGATTTAGTTATTTCACTCGCATTTCTTTAGACATTCAAAATAATGTAAGAAAATAATTTTATTCAACTACAAATTGTACTGATTACATAATAAATAAAAAAATTACATAATAAATAAAAAAATTACATAAAAAATTAAAAAAATTACATAATCTAGGCATGATTATTTGCCCACACATGCTCAATCAAATCCTCCTGGAGCCGTGCATACATCGGTGAGTCCCTCATTTCGGTGTCCATCTGAATCCTGGCTGCTAGGCTTGGTGGTGCATTGGTATGTATCGGCGGCCCGACATTGGACGCAACTGTCTCATAGATGGCGTCCAAATTGGTACCACGCTCATCGTCGATGATCATGTTGTGCAGAATGACACATGCACGCATGATCAACCCAAGAGTACGCTGCGAGAAGGAGCGTCCGGGAACTGCTAGAATGTTGAACCTAGACTTGAGCACTCCAAAGGCACACTCGACATCTTTGCGCCAAGCTGATTGAGCTTTTGTGAATAGCCGATGCTTTTCACTTTGTGGAAGGGTAACACCTTTCATGAACACGGGCCAGGAGGGGTAGATGCCGTCGGCCAGGTAGTAACCCCTGTTGTACTCGTGTCCATTCACCGTGAAGTTCACTACGGGTGCTTCTCCCCTAAGCACATCAATGAACAACGACGACTGATTGAGTACATTGATGTCGTTGTTGGACCCGGCCACTCCAAAAAATGCATGCCAGATCCAACGATCATACGATGCAACGGCTTCTAAGATTATGGTAGGGTGTTTGATGTCTCCCCTTGTGAATTGACCGGCATGCGCCACTGGGCAGTTCCTCCACTGCCAATGCATGCAATCGATGCTCCCTAGCATGCCCGGAAAGCCACGCGCCTCGGCTTTCGCTAGTAGACGCTGAGTATCCGCGACAGTTGGTCGACGGCAAAACTCATCCCCGTAACAGTGAATGATGCCTTCACAGAATCTCTCTAGACAATCTAAAGAAGTTTGTCTAGCTAGCTTTAGCCAGTCATCTACCGTATCCGCAGCGGCTCCATAAGCTAACAAGCGCAAAGCCGCAGTACACTTTTGTAGGGGAGAAAAACCAAGACGGTTGAGAGCATCAACTCTTTGCGTGAAATACGGAGAGTATTCACCCAATCTATCCACAATGCGTAGAAAAAGTTGTCGCCTCATCCGATACCTTCGCCGAAAGAAGTCCGGAGGTAAATTACAGTTGATGGCGAAGTAGTCCTCGTAGAGCCGATCGTGGGCACCCTCACGATCACGCCTGAAGAACCGTCGACGGCGTCGCCTCCTCCTCGAGGTTGACTCCGCCTCGAGGTTGAGCATCCCCTCATACTCCGCTTGCAATGCATCTATCATAGCACCCTCCATTCCTTCGCTCGAACTGCTGCTGGACGAAGACATGGCGTCTAGAGGAGTGGAAATGGAGAGTGGAGGAGAGAAATGAGATGAAATGGGGTGTCGATTGAGTGAACCCGGTGTGGGGGTATTTATAGGGGTTGGGGATGAAATTTGGAATTTTTTGGAATTTTTTTTAAATTTTTTGGAGCTCCAACGGATACATCAACGGCTAGCTGACGTGGACGAATCACAGCGCGCCACGTCAGCTAGCCGTTACCCTCTCGCTCTCGCCCCCGCTCTCGCCCCCGCTCTCCAGCGCGCCGCCCCCTTCTCGCCCCCCCTCTCGCCCCCCTCTAGCCCCCAACGCGGGCGGCAGCCGGGCGGTAGCGGGCGCTACCGCCGGGCGGTGGATCCACCGCCCCGCGCTGCCGTCTCGCCTCGCTCTCGCCTGCCTATCGCCTCCGGGCGGGCGGTACCGCCCCCACTACCGCCCGCGTTGACACCAGCCTTAGCATCCTCTTCCTATTTACAGTATGATAGAAATTCGTCAATAGGATTCAGAGGCGTCCATGTTTTTTAACTGAAGAAATCCTATTTATGGACTGAGAAACTGAAGACGTTCTACTGCTTATTTCTTCAGTTAAAAACAGCTGGATTAACAGCGCGTGAGATTGCCGCAGCCGAGCTCGAGTCCCATTCCAGTTCCAATCCAGCCGGCGGCAGTTCCAATCCGAGTTCGGCAAGAATCAGGAGCTCTCCCCTGAATAAATGGGCAGCGGCGGTGGCTCCAATTCGATCTGCTCGCCCACCTTCCCGATCTCCAGACCTAGGCACGCCATCCATGGCGACCAAGGTGCTCCAGCTCCGCAGCGCCGACGGCAAGGTGCTCGTCGCTCCGGCGTGGGACTATCGCCCGGTCGCCGCCCAAGCCCGCCCGCTGGAGTTGCGGGTGCCCTCGCGCGCCCTTGAGAGGGTGCTCCAGTACTGGACCAAGCACAGCCTGGCCAAGGCCACCGGCGAGTCCCGGGAGTCCCTCGCCCGCTGGGACGCCGACTTCCAGCGCCGTCTCGAGGAAGACGGCCTCGCCAAGGAGGCCGGCGCAGCCGCCCAAGAACTCCGCCGCCACGGCGTCCACCATGGAGGGCGCCCCCGTCGCCACGCCGCCACGGGCGCATCTGATGTCGCTGCTCCAGCCACCGCCACCCGTGCTGATCCCGTCCGTGCCTGGTGCCAACTCCTTCACCACCTCAAGGGTGTCAACCACGACGAACCTAGCCCAGCGCCGACGGCGTCCATCGCTTTCCCAGTGCCGACGGCCGCTGCTGGTACTGAACCCGTTGGTGTCCGGTGCGCCATCCGTGCCCGTGGACGCCAGATGGCTGAAGACGAGGAGTCCGATTGCCACCACCGCAAGCACCCGGCTTCCAAGGAATCCAAGGCTTCCAAGGCTGCTGCGCCCGTGAAGAAGGTCTCTCGTCCCGTCGCTTCCAAGGTGACTCCAGCAGTTGTCTCTCGTCCCATCACACCATTGCCTGTCACTGCTGTTGCGCCCGTAGTGAAGAAGATGACTCCGGCATTTTCAACTCTGCGCGCAAGAAGGGGGATGAGGGAGCTCAGCTGCAAGGTTCCCAAGCAAAACCGTGTCACCGCTGCAGCACCAAAGAAGCAACCAATTCCTTGGCTGCGTCCAGTGGTATTACGCCTTTGCTAGTCTTTTACCTTCCAAAACCATGCACACATGAGTTTCATTTAATCTTTGCATCTCTAGGTTCTGCACTTAATCACCAAGATTTCTAGTGTTCTTTGAATCCATTTCAGTCATTAGTAATTTTACAAGGGTGTCAGCTGAGTCTCCGTGCATCTAGGCAGCAAAAATCATGCTAAGATGTGTACGACATAGTTACACTACATCCACACCTGGTCCTAAGTTCAGGGTTTAAGTAAATAAAAGGGCATTTTCAATAAAAGTAAAGCAGATGAGCCTAAAAAGGAAACTCATGTACTGCAGTTCTGGCACCTCGCCGCAAAATGAAAAACGCCCGTTTACTACCCGGCTTGTAGCAGGAAAATGGAGTAGAATTAAACTTGTCGATTCACACATAATCATGTGAGCTGCCTAGTGTTTGGAGACTCTGCTGACTTTCTTGTAAAATTAATCTTGGCTGAATTGGATTCTTAGGCATTGGCGTCTTGGCGAGTTAAAGTTGCAGTTTCCGACGAGTAACATTGGTTAGTGAACTCTTGTGTGTATGTGTGGGTGAAGCTTTGAGCTAAGCAAGTCCTCAATGTACCGACTATCAAGTCATACTGTAATCAGATTCAGATATGAATGAAAAATTGTTGGCCTGAATTTGTGCAGAGCATTTGAGTAACTTTCTGTATATATGTTTGTTGTATGCATCTATGACTTATTAAAGCATTCTGCTGCTCTAGTCGGAAAAGGATGTGTACTGAGGCACCGATCCAATATAACTCACCTCTGATTTCTCAATTCTTCATTTGAGTGGTGAAGCACAGAACCATGTTTTTGACAGTTAATGGTTAGAAGATTTTTTTGGTTTGAGATACTGTAATCTGAATTTGTTGGCCTGAATCTGTGCAGAGCATTTGAGTACTCTTTCTGTATATATGTTTGTTGTATGCATCTATGGCTTCTTAATCATTCGTTTACTGAGGCATGAATCTGCTCTAGTCGAAAACGTGTGTACTGAGGCATGGATCCAAAGGATTCATCTCTGATTACACAATGCTTCGTTTGAGTGGTGAACCACATAACCATGTTTGGAGGTTAGAAGATTCTTCTGGTTTGTCAAGAATGTGAAAATTGTTGCAGCATAGTGCAGCAATTTGACAAATTGGTTTGGTTTTTCTCATATCATGTTAGCTTTTCATTCGAATTATTAAACATAAGTAAATAATTTATAATTTGGCATCGAAAGATGATATTTTCTCTTGTGTAGTTGTGCTCTGCTTGGCAAGTCCAACGCAGAGGTACTGTTGAAAGAGAAACCACCTAACTGGATCTGCACAGCATAAAGTGCAATCTTTGCAAGGTCATATAATCCATGGGATGAAACTTACAAGGTCTAAATGGACACCAAATCGAAGCAACGCATACGAAATTTATCCAACTAACCTGATGGAAAAAGTGTGTCCATTTTAAGGTCGAATTTCAAGGCATTGCTTGGAATCGCTGGATCTAATTTTGAGGTTGATTAAAATTCTCTCCGTACTTGTGAAAATGTGATGCAACTGATGGCATTATCTACATTTCAGTGAAACTGTTCTGAACTCTGATGTGCAGTTGCTTTTATTCCTTGGGAGCCTGAGATTGTGCAAATTAGTTTATATTTGCTTATGTGAGTTTATACAGATTAGGAAAGATGTCGAATTAAGTGCTGAAAAAAAATCGAAGTGCAAAAATACATATAAAATAATAATATTTACATGACAAAAGTATTAAATTCGGCTTGCATTTTAGGAGCTTTGCTGGCCCAAGTTTCACGAAACAAGCGACCCAGGACAAAAACGCCCACAGCAGTTCCAAAGCTATTCTTGCCATATGCATCACCACAGCGACCAGCATATATGAATAGGATCCTGAATGCTTGAGCGTAACCTGAAGAAAACACTTCTCATTAGGCAGCAGGGTAACCACATCGAATAAACAGTATAGACTCTAGTTTTAGTTCCCAAAAGGCAATTAATTAGAAGGAAATGACGAATTAGATATACCTCAATTGTAGCTAATCCACGTAACACAAAGCAAATTGGTTTAAAAAAGTTGGAAACTAGGATCCTTTTACTCTTTTAGCATTGCGGGGGATTATGATTATTCCATTGATCCGCTTTTAGATATTCCTATATTTTGTTTGTTGTGTTCCAAATCATACGAAGACAATCACAGGAAATCTGAATTTATCTATTGATCAGATTTAATAAAAGGAGTAATAGACCGTATGCATCATTTTGATGCAGAGGCCGGGGTCCAAGCCCCTTTTCGAAGACTTATTGGAAACAGCGGAAAAAGGTCTGTAATCATGATGTTCAAGGTCTCTACAGCTACAATGCAGAATCATGCACAAGCATCCAATTGGCTGCATGGATTACTCTGGAAAAAAAACTCTGTTTCGGCACAGTGCAATAGAAACCTAGAAAAAGAGCAATACTGATCTAGGAAGTTAGAAACTAGGCTCATTTACCCTTTTAGATAGTCGTATGTTCAATTTACTATATGAGAACAGTCACCGGAAAACATTGGTCTACGAGTGATCATAGTTTTAAATAGCCGACTATAGTCTTTTCAGTAGGGTGCCGCTAAATGGTCTCATGTACAAATAGCCTGCTATAGCTGATTTTGAGGTCAGCCGCTATTTGGCATAGCCTGCTATTTAAAACATTGCAAGTGATACACGGAGGCGTAGTCCGTCCAGTTTGATGTTGCGATCTTCGCAGTAATTCTGGACTTTTTCTGATGTAAAGTTTTTCCAGTTGTCCCTGATTCACCGGACAGCTAGGCAGCTTGGCTGGTGACCGGGTTCGCTTCAATCCGCTTGGCGAACTTATCAACCATGACATAGTGGCAGACCTAGAGAGTATTTTGACTAGGGGCAAACTATTTGAGTGGGGGCATGTTCTTTAAAAATTCCAAATTTTAAGCATATATTTCAAAAAACACAAGCAAATATTAGTGCAGTTTCAAATTTTGGGTGGGGCATGGGCCCCTACTCACCTCAACGTAGGTCCACCCCTACCATGACGAGGAGGTATTTATTATCACCATCACCCGTACGAAGAGGTCCGACAATGTCCAGCCCCTAGACTGTGAACGGCCAGGTTATGGGAATCGTTTTAAGGGATGTGGTTGTAAGTGTTGCAGTACACGGTAGGGTCTGTCGACTGCAAATTACAATTTTCCTACTTGCAGAATATCCAGGAACATGCTAAGATAGGTGGATCACGTATCGTTACCACTAGACGCGCAGTCGTGCAGCGGAAGTAGAGTTGGCGCAGCGCGTCTCTGGAGTCGTCTCCTCCTCGTCGATCTCCCACGTAGCCGATCGGATCCCTCGAACAGGTTCGCCGGAGCGGCGCAAGTGCACCGCCTCTAACGGTATCTGTGCATGCAGGAGGAATGTCGTGTGGCGAACTGCCAGGTCCGATCACTCAATCGGTAGCGAGTGGAGGTGGCTAGTTGCAATACATACAAAGCCCTAATGACACGGTGCCGAAGCGATCAACCAAATGAGTGTGTCGCACCTCCACTATTTATAGGCATCCGTCGCGGGCTCAACTCTTGGGCCTCGCACAAATCCTAAAGCCCACAAGTCTACCCAGTCACAATCCAAGTCTAGCTTGGATCACATCTAACCAGTGTCCTCGGATCCGACCTCGTAGATTCCTTCCCTTAAGCGTGCGGCCCCTTAGGTTCAAGTCGGCCTGGTCGCAGGTCGGATCACCTCCGACCTTCTCGGCTGGTAGCGGCCTCTAGCAAGGCGTGTCGACCACCAAGTAGACCATGAAGCTGGTTAGCGAACATGTACTACATGTCACACTTCTGTTCCCTTTTCCACACGATACATGTTGTTGGGCTCAAGGTGGGACTGTCATCCTTGTGCTAGCCCGACCTCTTTCTCGTTCCGGTGATGCCGACCACAGACCGGGTTATCTAATAATCCTGGTCGCATGGCCATGCTTATCTTGGTCGGATCACACGAGTGGCCCAGAGTATATCACTCCTGATCGGAGGGGCAAATCCCATCTTGCTCGACCATGTCTCACAACATGGGTCTGGACAAGCCCGAAACCTACCTTACCCAGTCACGGAGTAGAGTTTGGTCGGCCCAAAGCAAGTCTATCACCATCTCAAGTACATGTGTCGGCTCAGGTCTTAGGACATAGAACGTATGTTGCACTAGAGACCCACATATGACATATCGTTGTGTCTCATAGTTGGGTCTGTCCAATCCGATATCCATCCGAGCTCAGATCCGATCAGATTCATGCAGTTCGACCACATCACATGCTTCATGGCTAGTGAGACAAAACCATCCACCGTATTGCATGCTAGTCTAGTTTGACGTGCACCCACATGCCATTTACTACTAGGTACCTTTTAGGACAGTCATCATACAATGTATAGTCCCACAGACAAGTCACGTACTTGCTGATACACATCATTGATAATGTCCAAGGACTATCTTTATTCATAAACACATAGGAAATAACATCATACATGATTGCCTCTAGGGCATGTCTCCAACAGTAAGTGGCCGGTATAAGTAAATAACTGGTACTCCAAGCACTTTTGGACAAGGTTCGTGGTGTCTGCTCTTGTAGTAGGCCAATAGAAGCCAGTGCAATAGGCCTTGCTCACCAGGGTCCGAGGGACCACACGGTGACCGCTAGTGCAAGAGTGAATCTCGTGAATGAGTCATCATCTCTCTTCAGGAAAAATACAACGTTGGAAAACTCCACTAGCGTTGCGCTTGTACAGCTCTCTTTCATTCTTGGCATAAGCGGTAGCTCGACGAACTATACGTTGGGCTTTCATCATGCCTCGGGTAACTCCTAGGATAGACTCATTCCATGCCAGGATAATCGCCATAATTTTATGGACCAAGGAAGTTAATTTTACGTCCCAACCCTTGATCCTAATGACGCCGGGATCTAGGCCCATGGGCATCTCGAGGCCGAGGTTGGAGGACCCCATCCTGAGAGGCCGATGTGACGCTGTCTTCCTGACGTGCAACTTCATGGAGGGTTTGAAGAGTGTTAGGACTGAGAGTATATCGAGCAGAGGGGGTGAATGGGAGATTCGAAAATTCTTGCAAATATTTTGATCTGATTCCAAACACAGCAGTGGAAATAAGGTTTGGTAGAAAAAGGACTCAACCAAGCACGTTATGAAGGAACATAAGCATCGATGTAGGAAGCAATGACAACACAATTATAATATATCACATGCTTGACAATAACAATGACAATGCAGCAGGCTAACAGGAATAGTATCATGAGAGAGAAACAAGGTATAAGATACGAAGGAAATACTCGATGAATAACTAAGACGAAGTGAATTAAACTACACACATGAATCACTCCAGTCTAAGTAAGACAGGTGCATATAGAAAACAATATTACTGGAATGACTAATCTGAAAGAGGGTAATGTAGAATGATATGAACCAAAATAAAACAGATGTGAATGATATGAATGATGTGCAACAAACAGAGAAATATCAGATAAACTACCGTCATAGAGCACGAGAGCAAACTGCAGAGCACGAAAGTAATATTTTGAAGGAGTTACAGTAAGATAGATTGAACCAGTGGTGCTCGATGGCGAAAGATGAATTTGGTAGACTAGTTCGCCCTTCTGCCAAAGAACCACGTCTGGTTGGAGGGGTTGTGACTTGACACGGAAGATAAACTCTTTTGGCCCTATTCTCCTTCAACTCGGAGCTGATCAGACTCCAATTGGTTTCACTTGTGGTAGATACTTGTCGGCGATCTCCAAACCTTCGATCGACCTTCGCGAACCATAATCACTCTTGGTTGCTGAAGCTCTTACTCGGTGAAGACAACAACTCTTCAACACTCGAGCTGACACCTATCCGTCTAGAGAGTGCGCAACTCTCAACAGTAATAGGTATAAGAACTCTCACTCAGAACTACTGTGATGCTCAATCCTGTCTAAGTTTGGGCTATTAAGGGTGCGTTTGGTTCCTTAGCAAAAACGGTTTTAGCCTTGCTAAGCTAGGTTAGGTGTTTGGTTCCACAAAAATAAGCTAGCTTTTGGAGGCCGGGTAGCCACACTGGGCAAGGAAAACCTTGCTCTGCGGGGAGAGCCAATTTGGCTCGCCTCCGACAGCAAAATCGGATTGCGAGCAAAAATCAACAACTAACTCTCCTAATTGGCCAGAGCTAAGCGCAATTAACCAAACGAGGTACCTATGGCAAGGCCGACAAAGCTGGGTTGAGCTAGCTGGGCTAGCTTAGTTATAGCCTACCCGTGCAATGCAACCAAACACACCCTAATTTTTCTCTCGGTGGATCTTAAACTCAAATCACTCGGAGAGGGGATGCTTAGTCAATCTTCTCAGAAATCTTAAGCGGGGCAGCTAACGGACAACGTTGGCGCGGGGTGGCTATTTATAGCCGCATCCTTTCCTGAAGGGAAATGATCAAATTGGACATGTGGAGCAGCCAATGGCCGAACTACACGAGTCCAACGGTCGGAAATTGAGCACAACAGTAACATTACTTGCGGAGCAAGTAAAGCTAATGATAACCCACAAGCATAGGGTATCGCAACGGTTTTTGAGGGTAGAGTATTCAACCAAAATTTATTGATTCGACACAAGGGGAGCCAAAGAATATTCTCAAGTATTAGCAGCTGAGTTGTCAATTCAACCACACCTGGAAAGACTTAGTATCTGCAGCAAAGTATTTAGTAGCAAAGTAATATGGGAGTAACGGTAACGATAACAGTAGTAGCAGTTTTGTAGTGATTGTAACAGTAGCAGTAACGTAAGTAATGAAGCAAGTATCAATATGGAACGAACTCGTAGGCAATGAATCGTCAATCATAGGTGTTGGATAATATTCATCATGCAACAATTATAACCTAGGGTCACACAGAAGTAGCTCTAATTCACCAATGTAATGTAGGCATGTATTCCGTACATAGTCGTACGTGCTTATGGAAAAGAACTTGCATGACATCTTTTGTCCTACCCTCCCGTGGCAGCGGGGTCCTAGTGGAAACTAAGGGATATTAAGGCCTCCTTTTAATAGACTACGAACCAAAGCATTAGCACTTAGTGAATACATGAACTCCTCAAACTATGGTCATCACCGGGAAGTGCCCCGGTTATTGTCACTCCGAGTTTGCTGGATCATAACACACAGTAGGTGACTATAGACTTGCAATATAGGATCAAGAACACAAATATATTCATGAAAATATAATAGGTTTAGATCTGAAATCATGGCACTCGGGCCCTAGTGACAAGCATTAAGCATAGCAAAGTCATAGCAACATCAATCTCAGAACATAGTGGATACTAGCGATCAAACCCTAACAAAACTAATTCAATTACATGATAAATCTCATCCAACCCATCACCGTCAAGCAAGCCTACGATGGAATTACTCACGCACGGCGGTGAGAATCATTAAACCAGTGATGGAGGATGGTTGATGATGACGGCGGCGACGATCTCCACTCTCCGGAGCCCCGAACGGACTCCAGATCAGGTCTCCCGATGAAGAACATGAGGTGGCGGCGGCTCTGTATCGTCAAACATGATGGGATCTTCTCTCTGATTTTTTTCTCCCCGAAAGAGATTATATGGAGTTGGAGTTTACGTCGGTGGAGGTCCAGGGGTCCCACAAGGTAGGGGGCACGCCTTAGGGGGGCACCCCACCCTTGTGGCCAGGGTGTGGGCCCCCTGTGGTAGTTCTTTTCGCCAGTATTTTTTATTATTTCCAAAAGTTATCTCCATTGATTTTCAGGTCATGAACTTTTATTTCTGCACAAAAATAACACCAAGGCAATTCGGCTGAAAACAATGTCAGTCCGGGTTAGTTCCATTCAAATTATGCAAATTAGAGTCCAAAACAAGGGCAAAAGAGTTTGGAAAAGTAGATACGACGGAGACGTATCAACTCCCCCAAGCTTAACCCATTGCTTGTCCTCAAGCAATTCAATTGATAAACTGAAAGTGGTAAAGAAAAAATAATTACAAACTGTGTTTGATCTTGTTGTTGTAAATACGTAAAGCCAACACTCAAGTTTTGAGCAAAGATTATGAACCAACCATATTCACAATAACATTTAGGTCTCATGTTTACTCATATCAATGAATAATTAGCTAGCGAGCGATAATAATAAATCTCGGATGACAACACTTTTCCAAAACAATCATGATATAATATGATAAAGTGGTATATCGCTAGCCCTTTCTGAGACCACAAAACATAAATGCAGAGCACCTAAGAAGATCAAGGACTGACTAGACATTGCAATTCATGGTCAAAGAGATCCAGGCACACTCATACTCAACATCAATTAATAACAAAGCATATAAATGACAGAGGTGCTCTCCAACTGATGCTTTTTATAAGAGGATGATGACTCAGCAATAAAAGTGAATAGATAGGCCCTTCGCAGAGGGAAGCAGGGATTTGTAGAGGTGCCAGAGCTCAAATTTTTAAATCAGAGATGAATATAATTTTGAGCGATATGCTTCCTTTGTCAACGCTACGACCAAGAGTTCTCTTTATCTTCCATGCTACATACATTATAGGCGGTTCCCAAACAGAATGGTAAAGTTTTACCCTCCCCTCCACCATCAAACACACTCCACGACTTATCCGAAACAACTGGTACCGTCCAAACCAACAACAGTCCTGGGGGAGCTTTGTTAATTTATATTTTGATTTGATTTTTGATCTTTTGATCATGGGACTGGGTATCCCGGTTACCAGCCATTTTCTCGTGAATGACAAGCGGAGTCCACTCATCGTGAGAATAATCCACCTAGCATGGAAGATAAAGACAGCCCCTGTCGCCGCATGAGCGATTTGGGCATACAAAACAGAAGTTTATTTGAAGGTTTAGCGTTTGGCACAGGCAAATTTACTTGGAACGGCAGGTAAATACCGCATATAAGTAGGTATGGTGGACTCTTATGGAACAACTTTTGGTTTATGTAAGTGGATGCACAAGCAGTATTTCCACTTAGTACAGGTGAAGGCTAGAAAGAGACTGGGAAGCGACCAGCTAGAGAGCGAAAACGGTCATAAACATGCTTTGAGATTAACCAACATTGAGTGCAAGCATGAGTAGGATATAAATTACCATGAACATAAATATCGTGGAGGCTATGTTGATTTTGTTTCAACTACATGTGTGAACA
Source organism: Secale cereale (assembly GCA_902687465.1). Classification (NCBI taxonomy): domain Eukaryota; kingdom Viridiplantae; phylum Streptophyta; class Magnoliopsida; order Poales; family Poaceae; genus Secale; species Secale cereale. The sequence goes on from LR738710.1 coordinate 103,437,186, forward strand.
TGTGCCAAGTCGAGCCACTTAAATCATTCAAAGGAGGATACCATCCTATCATACTACATCACAACCATTTTAAAAGCATGTTGGCACGCAAGGTAAACCATTATAAACTCTTAGCTAATTAAGCATGGCATGAGTAACTATAATCTCTAATTGTCATTGAAAACATGTTTCATTCATAATAGGCTGAATCAGGAATGACAAGCTAATCATATTTACAAAAACAAAATAGGTCGAGTTCATACCTGATTTTCTCCATCTCAATCATTTCATCATATATCATCGTTATTTCCTTTCACTTGCACGACCGAATGGTGTGAATAATAATAATAGTGTACGTGCATTGGACTAAGCTGGAGTCTGCAACACTTATTCAAAGGAAAAGACAAGGTAATATGGGCTCTTTGTTAGTTCAACAATAATGCATATGAGAGCCACTCATCATTTTCATCGTGGTCTTCTCCTCTCGACCCCTAAAGGAAAAAAGAAAAGGATTTCAAAGAAACACACTGAAATATTTTTGGAGTTTTTGTTTTTCTGAAGAAAGCAAAACAAGAACGAGAAAACTATTTACACGGGAAAGCTCCCAACAAACAAAAGAAGAACGAGAAATCTTTTTGGATTTTATTTTAATACTACAAACTACTAAAAGAACTGACAAGAAAGAAAAGAAAAAAAAGCAAGAAACATTTTTGGGTTTTCTAAAGTTTTTTTAAAACACACAAGAAGCAAGCAAGAAAAATAAACTAGCATGGATGATACAATAAAAAAGTATGAACACCAACAACTGGAATTACACCGACAACTGGAATTAATGTGTGAACATGAATGTAATGTCGGTGAGAAATATGTATTCCCCCAAGCTTAGGCTTTTGCCTAAGTTGGCCTAGGGCCACGGCTCAAAGTATCCCTCTCCTGGGTACTGAGGCGGATCCTGGGGGTTCCACTGGTTAGCGAGCTCCTGCGACTCCCGCTGAAAGATATGCTCATGATAAGGATCAAGGGACGGTGCTGGCTCGGGCACTCCGGGCTGTGGAAGTCCCCAAAATCTGTAGATGCCCTTAGGCCAAATAGTGTACTTGCCTGAATGAATATCAAACAAAGAGGGTGCAGGCAAGGTAATAGTCTGAAAAGTATTCTGACTGAATATCAAATTATAAATAAGCTTATTTTCCTCATCAGAACGAATGAATTTATGCGCTACCATGCTGTCATAATCTAAATAAATAGTGGGTAGCAATTTCTCCTCGTTTTCATAATGCCTAATGGGTATCTCAAAGCGTTGATCAAGGCGAGTGGCAAAGATACCCCCGAAAATAGGACCCTTGGTACGGTTTACACTCAGCCGTTTAGCAACCATAACACCCAAACTAAAAGTTCTATCGTGAAGCAAAGCATGGCGCAAAATGGCAAGGTCAGGAGCACTAAGGCCACCACTCTCCCCACAACCAACCAAACATCTCCTGGCCAATAGTGAATAATAGCGTAAAATAGGAAAATGTATACTGACAACTCTCGCTTCCGACACCCTTCTCCTTTCACCTACGACAATTCCATCAATGAATTCTTCCACATCTCTAGCGCGTGGTTCATTGATGTTGCCTTCATAAGGTAATTTGCATACCTCACAAAAGTCATAAAGTGTCATCTCCTTATGCACATTATATAATCAAATTCTACCATAGGTGGTGATTTCCTAGCATGAAAATGAAAATTTGGCACGGAAGTATTAGTTAGGAGATACTGATCACACTAGTCGCGGAGGAAGACGGTGATGCCTACATTCTCGGCCAAATAATAGAAATCATCGTAAATTTCGGCCGCCTGTAAGAATGCATCGCATGGCCATTCACACGCCCAAATCTCCGCGGTACGAGGAAGATTATACTTGGGCTTCTCCTTCTCCTCATTCTCCTTTTCCTTCGAACCCCGACTCGAGGAGCCTCCTCATCCTTTAGTGGCCTCATAGTGATCAACAGATATAAATCCCATGTAACTCAGAGAATAGAGCTATGCTCCCCAGCAACGGCGCTAGAAAAAGGTCTTGATAACCCACAAGTATAGGGGATCGCAATAGTTTTTGAGGGTAGAGCATTCAACCCAAATTTATTGACCCGACACAAGGGGAGCCAAAGACCATTCAGAAGTATTAGCAGCTGAGTTGTCAATTCAACCACACCTGGAAAGACTTAGTATCTGCAGCAAAGTATTTAGTAGCAAAGTAATATGGGAGTAACGGTAACAGTAACCGTAGTAGTAGTTTTGTAGTGATTGTAACAGTAGCAGTAACGAAAGTAATGAAGCAAGTATCAATATGGAACGAACTCGTAGACAATGGATCGGCAATGATAGGTGTTGGATAATATTCGTCATGCAACAGTTATAACCTAGGGTGACACAGAACTAGCTCCAATTCATCAATGTAATGTAGGCATGTATTCCGTATATAGTCATACGTGCTTATGGAAAAGAACTTGCATGACATCTTTTGTCCTACCCTCCTGTGGCAGCGGGGTCCTAGTGGAAACTAAGGGATATTAAGGCCTCCTTTTAATAGAGTATCGGACCAAAGCATTAGCACTTAGTGAATACATGAACTCCTCAAACTATGGTCATGACCGGGAAGTGCCCCGGTTATTATCACTCCGAGTTTGTCGGATCATAACACATAGTAGGTGACTATAGACTTGCAAGATAGGATCAAGAACACAAATATATTCATGAAAACATAATAGGTTTAGATCTGAAATCATGGCACTCGGGCCCTAGTGACAAGCATTAAGCATAGCAAAGTCATAGCAACATCAATCTCAGAACATAGTGGGTACTAGGGATCAAACCCTAACAAAACTAACTCGATTACATGATAAATCTCATCCAACCCATCACCGTCTAGCAACCCTACAATGGAATTACTCATGCACAGCGGTGAGCATCATGAAATTGGTGATGGAGGATGGTTAATGATGACGACGGCGACGATCTCCACTCTCCGGAGCGCCGAATGGACTCTAGATCAGGTCTCCCGATGATGAACAGGAGGTGGCGGCGGCTCCGTATCGTAAAACGCGATGAGATCTTCTCTCTGATTGTTTTCTCCCCAAAAGAGATTATATGGAGTTGGAGTTTACATCGGTGGAGGTCAAGGGGGCCCACAAGGTAGGGGCGCGCCCTAGGGGGGCATACCCCCCACCCTTATGGCCAGGGTGTGGGCCCCCTCTGATAGTTCTTTTCGCCCGTATTTTTATCATTTCCAAAAGTCATCTTCGTTGATTTTCAGGTCATTACGAGAACTTTTATTTCTGCACAAAAATAACACCTAGGAAATTCTGCCGAAAACAACATCAGTGCGGGTTAGTTCCATTCAAATTGTGCAAATTAGAGTCCAAACAAGGGCAAAAGAGTTTGGAAAACTAGATACGACGGAGACGTATCAACTAACTCCTCAGTTTGAAAGATATCTCCTGTAGTATGAGGAACAATGTCCACTGCTAGCATGTAATCTTTCGAAACATAAAGAAATATCTCTTGCATCTTTCATAGGTTTTGGGCTAAGCATCACAACAGATCTAAGCTTCGAGAACCTATACCCCTCTTAATAGTACATAGGTCCTATGACTCAAATGAATGGACAAAGAACAATGAAATGAATACTACGTCTTCACTTTGTCTTCGACTTCCATTCGCTGCAGTCAATTTACTTCGGACATAATCTCCAAACCAATTGCTTCACGCAAGCAATGAAATTTTTGAGGGGTCAATTCTCTCACGTCAATCTTCTCGCCTACATGTCTTCAAAAGATGTAGCTCATCCTTCTCTGCAATACATATATCCTTTGGTGAAGTTCCTCGAACTTGACATTGGAGTCAGCATTCTCTTTGGTTCTGCATGGACTATTTCTCTCTGTATGCACTACAAACAAATTAGTCCATGTCTGTTTCGGTTAACAATCTCCAAAACATAGGAGGGAAAATATTGCACGAACAATGTCCCCCTTTTTGGACGATTGCTGACAAAACAGAACACATCGAAAGATAGATAATGGAATGAAGTGGAATGCGAAGTAAAATGAAAGACAAGAGATATTTACGAAGATAAAAGCACGCTCCCCCTGAAGGTATGCATGGGAGTCACACCGGAAGGTAGTGAGGTAAATCTTCGTAAGAGTGGCATTGACATAAAGTCTCTTCGTGATTTCTTTCAATGCACTCGACTGTGTCTGATGTATTTCCTGTCACACACAACCTTTTAAAATGATTTGTTAGATATACTTTGAAAAGATTTGTGACGAAGGATAAGCCATGAGTATTAGCTCAAAATACAATTTGAATCCACATGAGATATAAGTTTCCTGCAACTATGATATACATGAGAAATCAGATGAAAGGAATTATAGATATGTTGCTCGAAGTGGATATGCTTCTGAATAGGTTTTCCTGCAATGAGAATAGTATGAAGAAGATGTGCGGGAAAACAACTTAAAAGATAGAGAGAAATTGTTCTTGAATTTCTCGGAATTCATTCTAAAGCAAATTTCTTCTCCCACAAGGTTAGAAAGTGAAGGATACTCATCAGAGAGTGTCTAACCAAAATATACATATAGTTTCAAGGAGTAAGATATCTCTTTTAGAGAAGCATGATTTCCAATCCTCCTTGAAATGTCTTTACTTTCCCTACACGAAAGATAAGTATCGAGGATAAATTTTACAAGGGAGTAAACTCTTGATTGCACCTGCAAACATATAATTGGAGACAAATAGCATTGCGGCGGGGG
>LR738710.1:103442053-103494630 GCA_902687465.1 Secale cereale
GGGGGGGGTATTAACGGTACATGACGACCAAGTATTTCCACACCACAAGCGGCGTTCCAAGTTTCCAAAAGCTAATAGTTTGATGAAACCCAAATTGTTCGACTGAAAAGCAAATGGCGAAAGGAAATATCCTGCAAATAACCCGCTCATCTATCACTCGATGTTCTTCTCCCCCTTTTGTCAACAAGTGTCAAAAAGGAAAGAGAATGCATGCATGGAACTACTCGACCGAAGAACCCTCATCAGAACTCAAACTATTTGGGGAAGTAGAGCGAGTGATGGCTGAGGCCGAAGCAAGAGTTGGACAGGCAGCATGAGCTTCGGGAGAAGCAGTGTGAGGTGCATCTGGCTTGTAGGTAAAGGTTCCAGCTGCGTCTTCAAGAATATCATCAGTTTCAATGAACAACAGGTCAGTGGATTCAGAATGCTGAGGAATCACAGGAGTTTGCCTTCGGATGCGCGGAACTTCAAACAACTCTAGATAATCATATTACTTTTCGATACCCTTGGCGGAAAGTTTTTTGCGAGAATAATGCTTGCGCAGAAGTGTCCATGAGCGCTTCTTCTGTTCCTTCTCATACAGGAGGGCTTGGCGAGCATAATTGTGTAAGAAATTGATCTCAGATATTATTTCCACCTTTACTTTTCTATCGAGCTTGATATGGCTTTCCAAGGCTTGCTGAGTGCAAAGAAAAACTCATATATTGAAGGATTTTCTTCACGAGGGATCTCAACTTTTGCCTTCTTGGTCTTCGGTGCTCTAATAGTAGCAGGCACAGAGGCAAAGGTAGTGGCATCTATTGGCATCTTTCCTTTGCCGATATCTTTCAAAATTCCGAGTGTGTCACGACTGGTGGCATATAAACTTTCAAAACATAGGCACAAAAAAACTTTTCTTCAATGAGTTGCTCGATTGCGTACATGACCAACGGAGCATATGGCTTCGAAGCTTGAGGGCTATCAGCTGCACATGCCAAGTTGCGACTAAAAATATATGGGATACCAAAGTGAGTACCCTAAGCAGTGGCAAGCAGTGCATTTCCCACGATGCCATTGATTGTTTCTGGTCTTTTAGTCGGAGTGAGGGAGCTGCGGAGGATGTAGAACAATACTTTATTCTCATATGCTAGATTCTTCGGATTTATCTGTAGGAACGAAGTATGTCTGCCATAGGGGGGTGAATGGGAGTTTTAAATTTTCTTCAGAAAACATAAATCTCTCAGAACCCAGCAACGGAACGAATGAAAAACAAGCTACAGTGCACTTAAACAGAGTACCGAAAGGAAACTAAGACAAGCATCGAGGTTAATCATACGAATGAAAATGCATTGAAGGTAAATGAGGGTGATAGAGGTAACCGAAGATGCTCGAAGGCGACAAGATATTTTTTTCAACCAGTTCGTCCTTCTACACAAGGACTACGTGTGGTTGGAGGGGTTGTGACTTAACACGGAAGATAAACTCTCTTCACCCTTGTGACGCCCGAGACCGACGTCCCAGAAGATACCAGAAGATTCCAGAAGATTCCAGATGTTATGGGTTCTCCCGTGTGTTCTTTGTGGTTGTGTTATTTATTTTTTGCATTGCATCATGTCATCATGCCATCATGTCATATTTATTTTGCATCTCAACCTAAATAAACCGTGTGGACCTTCGGTCCATTTAAATCGAGGGAAGAATGACTTCTCTTTATAACATATGCCCTCCCGATATCTAGGGAGCTATATTAATAATATTCCATTCGTTGGAATTAACCCAACACACTTGCATAATTTCCCCATGCCTATTTCACTTCGAGTTTCTCCATCTAAACCTTGCCAATAATTCTTTTCCGTTGTTTCGAGGTCCTTCCAAAAACCCTCCAGCCATTTTAATTAAATTCCTCACATTTTTGTGAGTCCAGGGAATTTTACCCATGCCCTAACTCTATTTCTAGCACCTTCCTTCTTTTCTTTCTTGTTTTTTTTCTGTTTTAATTTAGAAAACAGCAGCAGTTTTAATAAACAGAAGAGAGCAGCCAGGCCAATAGGCCCATCTCCTTCCTCCCTCCTTGGCCCAAGGCCATTCTGGCCCAGCCGCCTCAGCCTTTGGCCCACTGGCCCGATCTCCACCGTAACCCTAGCGAGGCCCGACCTCCCTCCCGCAGCCTCTCATCTCCCCTCGCTCTCCCTCTGCGCCGCCAGAGACCGAGACGACCGCGCCCTCGCTCCCTTCGCTATTCCCCTCTGCCTTCGATCCCGACCCCAGCCTTCGATATCTCTGCCCGCCATCGCACTCTCTAGCACGCCCAGCCTTGGAGCACCCTGCGCTGAGCAACCGGCCGTCTCTGCGCCTCTCGTCTAGCGCCATGGCCCCGCGCCCATCGATCTCCAGCCCTGCGCCCTTCTCCTCGAAGCCGCGACCCCGACCCCGCCGACCTCCTCTGTCCCCAGCGCCCTCGATCAGAGGCGCCCCTCGGTCGCCTCTTCCTCGCCCCGGCCTCGGTTGCCTTCTCGCCATGGAGCAGCCGACCGCCCCGACTGGGCCTCCTCGCCCCGCATCGACAGGACCAGCCAGGAGCACCGCCTACGCCGCGCAGGCCTGCCTCCTCCTCCGCGCTGAGTACCCCGACCGCAGCCCCTCCGAGGAGCTGCTGCAACCTCCAGCGCCGGCGCCGCCTCACCATCTCCCTCGCCCTGCTGCCGTTCTGCTGTCCTTCGAGGCTTTTGGCCTTGCTTCGTTTTTGGATCGCCAAGTTGCCGCTGCTACGAACTCGTCGCCGTGCTGCCCCTTTTGTTTGCTCCTGTGTTTTTGGTTGTGTTGCCTTGTACTGTTGATTTGACAGGAGACCCGTGTACGAGACCGAGACCCCAAGTACCCCTCCGGATATGTGTACATCTACGTAACGAGATCGTCTACCGTCGACAAGACTGAGACACCGAGTACCACGACGACCCGGACGACTACCGTCGCCGTGTACCACTACCGTCGCCGAGACCCTCAAGTACCTCTACGAACGGAACGACTACTCGTTGGCGACCTCGTGTACAACTACTTCCTCTCCGATGAACGAGAACAACTACTTCCCTCTACGGCATGTACCACTACCGTCGCCCCGTGTACCACGACTCGTGTACCACTACTTCAGCTACCGTCGCCCGAGTACAACTACTTCCCTCTACGGAACGGCTACTTCCTCTCCGAACATGAACGCCTTCTTCCTCTACGTCTCGAACCGCCCCGAAACGCACGCTTCAAAGGTATAACGAGACGACCCCGTGGTTGACCCGTGTGATGCTTGTTGTGTTGTATGAAATGTCTCCCTTGTGTGCTCCGTGCCCGTTGTGCCGTTTCGTCGTTTGTCATGTTCCTCGGTTGCCTCGTCACCGACTCGTGGGAACCCGGTAACGGGATCGCCCCACCTTTCATCTCGTTTGGCTCGCTCACGCCATCTTACCTTTTGCACCGGACTCTCAACGAGTTGCCGGAACCGAATTGTTGCGTTGCATCATTTTCGGATCGTTGCCGTGGCACCCTTTTCCTTCCACCACGGGGACATATTCTTCATATCTTCTTCATGTCAACTTTTAATAAAAACTTGCATAAACTTGTTCATGTCATCCGCATCATGTTAACAACATTATATATGTGTGAATTGTTGTTGCTTTAATAATTACTAAACATGCTCATGGGGATTTTCCGGATATGTTGTTGTTATTTCCGGCCTCATTTAAAATGCCTAAATAGTGTAGTTTCTTTATGTTTCACCTCTTGCCATGCTAAAAACATTTAATCTTGTCTTGTAAATAACGAGAGTCAATTAAATAATTAAATGTGGTGTTCCGTCAATATGCAACTCGTTGCATATTGATCTCCACTTAACTTGTAGTATTTGTTTGTGCACTTTGCCATGCCATGCATATTTAAACCGGTCATGCATCATACTTGTTTGTGCATCGTATGCCATGTTTAAGCTTGTGTGTTTACCGTGTTGTTTCTTCTTTCCGGTTTGCTTCTCTTGATAGCTTCGGTTTCGTTCCGGAGTTGTGAGGTTTCGCTCGTCTATGTTGCTCCGTCTACTTCATGGATCCGTTCTTCTCCCTTGTGGAATTCCAGGCAAGATGACCGAACCCCGATAACATTACTATCTTTGCCTATTGCTAGTAGTTCCGCTCTATAGTTTTGCCTCGATGCCCATGATCTTCTTGTCAGCCTCCTACTTGTAACCATTGCCTTGTTTAACCACCCTACCTACGCAAACCGTTGCTTGGCTAAGTACGCTTCGCTCAGCCCTTCTTATAGCATTGCTAGTTGCAGGTGAAGATCGAAGATGCTTGCTTCATGTTGAAGTTTGGTTGGGTTATATCACACTATATAATTGCTAAATGAAATCATCTATATATTGGCAAGGGTGGAAGGCTAAGCCTTTTGCTTGGTGATTTGTTCCACTCATGCCGTTAGGAACCGTATAAACCGGTGTTATGTTCCTTGATTATGCGTTCCTAACACGGTTGGGGTGTATGGGACCCCCTCGATAAACCGCTAAGTGCTAAGTCTTTTCCAGCAAGTCCCAACATTGGTACTATTCGCCTAAACAACTAAAACTTTCCGAGGGAGTAATTAACCCGAGGCTTAATTAATTCAACCCCCTGGGCCAGTGCTCGATTTGAGTGTTGGTCTAAACTAGAGTCGTGTGCGGGGCCCCCCTTGGCAACTTGGGTATTTCGGCCACTGTACGCTGTGCTCATCCGGTCGTGGCCTGAGACAAGATACGCGCGGCTACTATCAGGGTGTCGGCACGCCAGGAGGATTTGCTGGATTAGCCTTACCTTAGCTCGGTATATCTTGAGCACGGGATTCCGAGAATACTCGGGTCTTCCCACCTATGGAGTTGCGACTCCGCGGATCGTGGGCTTGTAATGGGTCAAGTTGGAACACCCCTGCAGGGTTTGAACTTTCGAAAGCCGTGCCCGCGGTTATGTGGCAGATGGGAGCTTGTTAATATCCGGTTGTAGATAACTTGACACAATGTTTCAATACACTACCAGCGTGTGTATCGTGACTGTCAATTTCCGAATAGGGATTCGGGGGTTGAACACGGTGGGGTTATGTTTGACCGGCTTTAGTTAGGATCACTTCGTGATCATCCTTCGACCGAGGCACTTCTCTTCTCGCTCTCTATTACGTAAGCTAGTGCTAGTTGCTGCTGCAGACTCTTGTTGTTCCTTCACCTCTTATTCTTTCTTCAGCCTTATCCTCTCCCAAGGCTTAAATAGTCTTGTTACCCGGGAACGGGATTGCTGAGTCCTCTGTGGCTCACAGTTACTTCACCACACCAGATGCAGGTTCAGCCGAGTTTGAAGCAGGAGATGGTTCAGTTCTTCACCAGGAGCTCGTTGAAGAGTTTGGCCGTATGCCTGTGACGTTTCGATAATCAGTAGTGGTTCTTCTACTAGGATTCGATCCTGACCTGTGGCTTTATGTTGTTTTGGTATCTTTCTTTTGGATCTTCACCCGTAGTCGGGTTGTGATGTTTTGAATGATGTCTTGCTTATGTAATGTATTGTGTGAAGTGGCGAGTGTAAGCCAACTATCTCCTTTTGCAATTTAATCCCTCTTTTACATGAGTCGTGCAAAGATACCAAACTTGAGATCATTCCAGGATGGGCTTATATCTTTAAGTCGTGCCTCGACACGTAGGAGATATAGTCCCATCCTGGGCATTACAACCCTATTCCCCTCGACAATCGACTCGTCAACCGATGTCGATTACTCATGGTAGATACTTGAAGGTGATCTCCAAACCTTTACAGACTTCTTCTTCCAGAACCACAATCACTCTTAGTATCTCAAGAAATTGACACCTAACCGTCTAGAGAGTTTGCAACTCTCAAGAGTAATAGGCGTAGTGTACTAAACTTAAATTCTAGTGATGTTGAACCACTATCTAATTCTTCGGCTCTAGGATTTTTCTCTCGGTGGATTTTAAACTTAAAACGCTTAGAGATGGGTTGCTCAACAATCTTCTCATAATCAAACGGAGCAGCCACCGGACAAAGCCGTCGCGGGGTGGCTATTTATAGCCGCAGCCTTCCCAGATGGGAAATGACCATTTTGGACATGAGGTCCAGCCAATGGCCAACCGACACGTTCACAACGGACATATTTTGGAGCAATGACACCATTACTTGAGGAACAAGTAATGCTAACTCCTCGGACCGAGACAAATCTCTCACATCGAAAAATATCACGGTCTCTTGCTGGCAAGTATTTGCTTGGAACGCAAAGAGATTTATCTCACAACTTTCATAGGATTTGGGTTTAGCATTATAGAATCAAAGGTTCGAATGCTACACCCCCCTTGATAGTACGGTGGTCCTATGTCTCAATGAAAGAAGAAGAACAACGAAACAAATGCTACGTCTTCATCTCGTCTTCATTCTTCCTCGAGCGTAGTCATTTCCTTAGGACATGTACTGAACCAATTGCTTGAACTTCAGCAATTTTTAGGGGTCATTCTTGTTAGCTTCATCTTCTGTGATAACCTTCCCTGCTGCGTAGGGATATTATCTTCGTTGTTTGCATCAAACTCCTCGATACTTCAGGGACCTATTACTCTGTGTGCACTAGCAAACACATAAGTCCCATACTGTTTATGTCAACAAACTCCAAAACATAAGGGGCATATCATTGCACCAACAATCTCCCCCTTTTTTGATGGTTGTTGACAAAACAGATAATCATCGAAGTGAAGATAGATAGGTGAAATGTAAATCGAACAAGAGTATACTTGCGTTACTTGTCTCGATGATGAAATATACCCCCCTAAATGTATGCAGGGTTAATGATATTAGATAATATTCACTGCAATTCATTGACTTGTTCGGAGGATTTTTCAATCATTCGAGGTAATGATTCGCGCCGATGATAAGTAATCCAACGAGAATATAGTGCAATCATTCATGTCTTCTGTTAATAATTCCACCCGCAAAACTAATGCTTCGAGAGAACATAGTGCATCAGCAGGCGGGGTTATTAATATTACAACCCATATCAGAAGTTTCACAACAGAGCACATGAAGGGGCATAAAGTCTTTGAAGTGTACAGTGCAAAAGTCTCATAAACCAGAGCAAATAAGCACGGAGAGACCAAATCCAACAGAGCAAATCTATCGAAACTCTTGATTTGATTCTCCCCTTTTTGTCAACTAGTGTCAAAAAGGTGACGAATAACATGAGTGGGAAAATAGGTGAATTTTATTCACTCTGAGGCATTGCCCTAAGAAGTGCTCGAAGAAGTTTCTGATTCGGAGGTGGCTGGAATATCTTCATCTTCAGCAGCTGCAGCAGATCCTTCAATACTGGCTTGGGGCTGAGAAGACGAAGGCACATTGGGATCAGCCCATTGAGTCTTGCGAGACAGAATATTTCCTCTAGCAGGCTTCTCAGTGGGCGAGGTTGCTTCTAACTCGTCGAGCAATTTGCATAGCTGAATCTGAAGTAAATTGGTTGTTGGTTCATGAGCTGGTAGAGACTGAGTGTTCCGATCTTGAAAGTCTTCATCTGAAAACCCTTGATCAATATACTCATAGAGTTCTTTGAGATGAGAGTTACTTAATTGCTTCTTGGAGAAGAACATGAAGCAATTTCCATAAACGCTTCTTGTTTTCAGTTGTGAACATGTGCACAACTTTTGTTCGGTTGTTGATTGCATTTAGTTCTATAGCTAGCTAGGTGCTCTTTCTCTTGGCGATCCTCAGCCATATGCTTCAGCAGCAATTGTTGATTGCGTAAGCTCACTTCAAGATGGGAAGGAGGTTGAGTGTTCGGTTGAAGAACACGCCGAGGTAGCCGAGGCCCATTCAAAGTGTTATGATAATCAGACGGGCTTGATGCTGGTGCTTTCCCTGAAGAAAAATCTTCCATGATTTTCAAAGTATCACGTACGGGAGGAATGATGCTTTTGTGACTGATTTTCGCTAGATATTCGGTCTTCATTGCATAGTCGACCACCTTCTGAATCCAGGACGCATACCTTGATAGTTTTCGGGTGCTGAGTTGAATCCATCAGAATACACAAGAACTTCGACATCGAAGATAAATAGTTGGGATATGGCATTGATGGTGTTCCGAAGAATATCAGAAATAGTGTTGTCATCCCAGCCAGCGGACAGGGGGTATTAGTGAGAATATGATATAAAATCTGATTGTCGAATGTTAAGTGCTCAGGTAGAGGAGGACCGTTGTAGTCACAAATTTTATCTTCGTCCATTGTGCATCGGAAATCTTCATCAGAGATTGCGTCAATGTTATGAACTCGAATCTCCATCTTGCCATGTTTGAACCGAGGGAAATGAAAGTGAGAGACAAATTCTATTGTAGAGCATTTTATTCTTTCCCTTTGGTCATCCATTCCATGATCCACTATGTGCTATCAGATGCATCACTGGAGATATACAGTGTGGCATAAAATTGAAAAATAATCTCCCTGTTCCATGGATGCTGATATGCAAAGACACGCGTGAGGCCAAATTCTTCGATGTCTTGCAATACTTGATTGAAGTAGCCAATGTTTTTCATCACAGCGATATCCGGGTACTCACGAGGAAAAATCTTGCGGCTGTCATAGAGAATCCACGAATAATATAGTGCCTATCCTTGAGTCCAGATCCAAGGAGATTCAGATGTGTGGGGCTTGCTGTATGGACTCTCTTGAAAGAAAGTAGGATGAGTGTTCCGAATGAAGAGTGGCTCTTTGACGCTAATGCCGATGGAGAACAAAGTCAGTTGCTCGCGAGGATAAGGGTATTTGAGCTCATCTTCAACAGGGATCACTTCATCGCCATAAATGACCGAGTCTGAGTGATGAGTAGAAGCTGATTTTGCTGCAGAAGGATCAACACCTGAAGTTCTTCGTGTAGTATTGAGTGAGATTCGCATAGGAGAAGGATTAGACACTTTTTCAGGTACCGAATTAGGCACCGAATCTTTATCAACCACTGGGAACCGTTGAGGATTTGCTTCAGTAGACGGTTGAGTGATAGAGGGAGGATCTGAATCATTTTGTTCAACGCGAGCTGGAGAAGCATGGGGAGCAGTCTGAGGAATTTCACCTTCTTCCAAAACATTTCGCTGAGGGGATTTTTTTCACGAACTGGAGAATCCACATGCACTATTTCAGTTGGCCTTGGTGAGCTAGGAGCATCTGCACCTGGTGCATGAATCGGTAAAGGAATGGCTCGTTCAGGAGAGTTCTCCTTCTGAGTTTTAGCTTTATGAGATTTTTCTATCTGAGGAGGAGGATGATACGTCTCCAACGTATCTATAATTTTTGATTGTTCCATGCTATTATATTATCTATCTTTGATGTTTTATATGCATTAATATGCTATTTTATATGATTTTGGGGACTAACCTATTAACCTAGAGCCCAGTGCCAGTTTCTGTTTTTTCCTTGTTTTTGAGTTTCGCAGAAAAGGAATATCAAACGGAGTCCAAACGGAACGAAACTTTACGAGGACTTTTCTTGGACCAAAGACATCAGATGGACTTGGAGTACACGCCAGGGGATCTGCGAGGCGGCCACAAGGGTGGAGAGCGCGCCCTGGGGGTAGGGTGCGCCCCCTACCTTGTGGGCCCCTCGCACCTCCCCTAACCTAGCTCTTTCGCCTATAAATTCCAAAATATTCCAGAAACGTCAGAACATCCATCGAAACCACTTTTCTGCCGCCGCAACTCTTTGTTCTCATGAGATCCCATCTGGAGGCCTTTTTTGGTACTCTGCCGGAGGGGGAATCAACCATGGAGGGCATCTACATCAACATCATTGCCCTTCCGATGAAGTGTGAGTAGTTTACCACAGACCTACGGGTCCATAGCTAGTAGCTAGATGGCTTCTTCTGTGTCTTTGTTCTTCAATACCATGTTCTCCTCGTTGTTCTTGGAGATCTATTCGATGTAATCTTCTTTTGCGGTGTGTTTGTCAAGATCCAATGAATTGTGGGTTTATGATCAGATTATCTATGAATAATATTTGAGTTTCTTATGAATTCTTTTATGCATGATTTGATATCTTAGTAACTCTCTTCAAACTATCGGTTTGATTTGGCCAACTAGATTGGTTTTTCTTGCAATGGGAGAAGTGCTTTGCTTTGGGTTCAATCTTGCGGTGCTCAATCCCACTGATAGAAAGGGACATGCCACATATTGCATTGTTGCCATCGAGGATAAAAAGATGGGGTTTTCATCATATTGCTTGTGTGAATTACTCTACATCATGTCATCTTGCTTAAGGCGTTACTCTATTCTTATGAACTTAATACTCTAGATGCATGCTGGATAGCGGTCAATGTGTGGAGTAATAGTAGTAGATGCAGGCATGAGTTGGTCTACTTGTCATGGACATGATGCCTATATTCATGATCATTGCTATAGATGTCGTTATAATTATTCGCTTTTCTATTAATTGCTTGACAGTAATTTGTTCACCCAGCGTAATATTTTCTATCATGAGAGAAGCCTCTAGTGAAACCTATGGCCCCCGGGTCTATGTTACATCTTATAAGTTTCAGATCTACTATTTTGCAATCTTTTACTTTTCAATCTATAAACCAAAAACCCAAAAATATTTACTTTACTTGTTTATCTATCTCTATCGGATCTCACTTTTGCAAATAACATAGAAGGGATTGACAACCCCTTTATAGCGTTGGGTGCAAGTTGTTTGATTGTTTGTGCAGGTATTTGGTGACTTTTGTGTAATCTCCTACTGGATTGATACCTTGGTTCTCAAAACCAAGGGAAATACTTACTTCACTTTGCTGTTGTGACGCCCCCGATTGGACCGTACACTAATCATGCACACAAATGTGTACTACCAAGATCAGGGACTCACTGGAAGATATCACAACATAACTCTAGACATAAATTAAAATAATACAAGCTTTATATTACAAGCCAGGGGCCTCGAGGGCTCGAATACATAAGCTCGAATGCACAAGAGTCAGCGGAAGCAATAATATTTGAGTACAGACATAAGTTAAATAAGTTTGCCTTAAGAAGGCTAGCACAAATGTAGCAACTATTGAAAAGGCAAGGCCTCCTTCCTAGGACCTCCTAACTACTCCTCGAAGTTGAACTTCACGTAGAAACATCCTCGGGGTCCTCTAACTCCTGGACTTCACCGATATGGTTCCATCATCCGAGAAGAGAGGGAAAAGGGGGGAAAGGGGGAGCAAAGCAACCGTGAGTACTCATCCAAAGTACTTGCAAGCAAGGATCTACACTACATATGCAATGATATCTGTGTAAAGGGGTAATATCTGTGGGCTAAACTGCAGAATGCCAGAATAAGAGGGGGATAGCTAATCGAATCGAAGACTACGCTTCTGGGAGCATCCATCTTGCAGTAATAGAAGAGAGTAGCTGAAAAGTAACAAGTATCCTCGCTTCTGGCAGCCTCCGTCTTGCAGTAGTAGAAAAGAGTAGATGGTAAGTTCACCAAGTAACATCGTATAGCATAATCCTACCCGGCGGTCCTCCCCTCGTCGCCCTGTGGGAAAGCGATCACCGGGTTGTATCTGGCACTGGTAAGGGTGTGTTTTATTAAATATCCGGTTCTGGTTGTCATGAGGTCAGAATACAACTTCGGGTCGTCCTGTTACCGTGGACGCGGCTATTCGAATAGATTTCTTCCCTGTAGGGGTGCACCACATAACCCGACACTCTCGATCCCTCTAGCCGGACACACTTTCCTGGGTCATGCCCGGCCTCGGAAGATCAACATGTCGCAGACCTACCTAGACCCGATAGAGAGGTCGGCACGCCGGTCTAAATCATATGCGCGCAGGGGTCATGGGCCATCGACCTTTGCACTCCTGCATGTTGCGAATGCGACCGGTGAGTAGACCTAGGCCCCTTATACAAGTGCGAGCGTTCCAGTCCAACCCGGCGCGCCGCTAAGTCGCTAACGTCCGGAAGGCTTCGGCTGATACCACGACGCCGGTTGACCATATCTTGTCCCACATGGCAGTTAGTGCGTATAAGTCCAACGACCCAACTCAGATCAAATATCCAAACTCGTTAAGCGTGTTATTATGAAATAACAATGGACAACGACCAGGGCCAGACCACCTCTCTCCTTGGTGTCTCAACCTGCCCTATCGCTCCGCCACAAAGAATCACTCGGGGGCTGTCGTGGAATTGTCACGGCAGATGTCCTTAGGATGAGGACTTAGTACCGAGGCCAATGCATCTATGTGGTAGCTTGAGAGGGGTTGAGCGGAATCGAAAGACGCAACACAAGACAAGGATTTAGACAACTTCGGGCCCCGAGAAACATCATCCTATAATAGCCCTACATGCTGTTTGAGGCTAGATCTCATTATGACCCTCATGGAGTCGCCGCATTGGCCAGCTCTCCTTTAGTTGTGTCTAGCCCTAAAGAATATGGAGCTTCTAACTTGTCCCTCTTTGGGGAGCCCTGCCCCTCCTTATATATGTTGAAGGGGCGGGTTACATGACTAGTCCTAGTAGGATTAGGATTACTCTATTATAAGTGGAGTCCTAGTCTTGCTTCCTTTATAGGAGAATATTCCTTGTGCTTTCCTCATAAATCGGCCCACCATAACATGAACCGTCCTTCCATAAAGCATCTTCTGGGCCACTGGGTCTTGTCGTTCCTCTGGCCCGCTCGCCGGGTCACCCATGAGTCGCCAAGTCTAGCCGGGTTATACTTCCGTACGGTTTACGCCACGGGGTATATCCCCGACATTAGCCCCGATTTTAATTTGGATTTATCCATGTTAAACTGATCTGCAACATAAACATAAGAATAAATTTGGCGGCTTGTGCTCCGGGTTAAATATTCTTATAAACCGCCACTTGATCATCCTTAAATCCTTGTCATTTCTTCCTTCTAAAAAATCCGAGTCAATAGACCAGCTTCATAATCAATTTGCTTGCAGAAGATATTAAAATAAAGAATCGATTTGAATCGGCCTTCAATACTCTAATTTGACAAAAATATTGGTCTTCAAATATTCAACTGATATTCAGCCGGTTTGAAAATGTAGAACTTGCTGGTTTATGATTGCCAAAATTGCCGGGTTATAAAAACGGATGATCCCAGGTCATGACCGTTTATAGACGCCGGGTTATGATTGCTGCCAACGCCGGGTCACACAATTAATCTTCTTGATTTGCCCGAAACTGAGAATTTGAAGATGTTCCTCCTTTATATGCATATTACCTGTAGCCCCCAAGTCTTAAGAGGAGAACATAATGATAGCTTAAGACTTGTTTCAATATAAATGTTGCAACCTTGAAGAAATTCAGATTGTTCATCCCAATCACTAGTAAAAACTGAATATTCCACATATGTAGCCCCCAAGTGTCGGGTTGTCATGCTTGCAGCAGCCTGGGACTTATAATTACCTTATGCTCATAGAAACTTCAACCAGTGTAGCCCCCAAGGGCCGGGTCATTATGCAATAATGAGAAGGGACTTTATAAATATGATCATGTAGACTTGAACAGCAACGTGTAGCCCCCAAGGGCCGGCTTAGTAAGATAATACTAAGCTGGGACTTTATTAAAAACAATATCATATGATGTAACCCCCATCATGGGGCTTGTAACCCATGTCCACAAGGTTAAGATCTTTATGCTTTACCAACTGAGCTGTGGACCCTTCAATATAATGGATTAATACTTGTGTACCTTGGTTTGTTGACACGATCAATTGGTAGCCCCCAAGGGCCGGCTCATTACAATGTGATGAGTCGGGTCTTCAATAAGGTTTGCAAAAAATGACTTTGCATTAGCCCCCCAAGTGCCATGGTTCATGCTGGCAGTGACATGGGACTTGTGTATTTGGTGTAATCTCAATTTGAATAATGTAGCCCCCAAGTGCCGGGTCGTAAGCCTGCAGCGACTCGGGACTATTCCTTTGTAGAATAAATCATACCCATTGATAAAATAATAACCATTGCGCTAAAGCGACTTTGAAAAAACCTCAATCATAATATTGGTTATTGATAACCATAATAAAAATCCAGCCATGTTGGCTATTTGAAGATTTGAATAATATAATCCAATGATTTATGAGCGCAATCCAAATATATACTGGCGACTTGTAGTCCCAAGCCAGGCCGGGTTAATAAACACCGGTCATTATAACTGATCATGTACTGACAACTTGTAGTTGAAAGCCAAGCCGGGTTAATGAACACCGGTTTACTTGATGGTGGTGACTTGTAGTCAACCACTAGGCCGAATCGATAGATATCGGATGAATACTAAAATCTCATTAAAGGATTAAAAACTTGGCAAACAAAAGCATATGAAAACTTGTAGTCGAGGCTTTTTACGAGCTGCCAGGCTCCAATTTCGAGGCTTTTCATGGGCTGCTAGGCCACTAAGTGAAACCATTTCACAAAGCCTGTTAAGATGGTCCTCAATCCTTAGCCAATCGTCATTTTAACGTTGACAACTTCAGGGTTTGTTATAAGATTGACTTGTCAATCGTTCGACGGGTCATACCAGGTTTACCTGGGCGGAGTGACTTACTTCATGCAGGCAGGTTAACCCAGGGTTTTAGGTGTATACACCAGGCTTCCAAGCCGTGGCTTGATAGCCTATTACAAGGGCCTTAAAAGCTCTTTGTTGCTGTGCAACAAGAGCCCCCAAGTAACATTTTGAGCTGTGCTCAGCGGGTGCCTATATTTGAGTTGCGATGTGCATCAAACTCTCTTTTGCCCCTTATGATAATGTTGGCTTGATAGCTGGATCACCGAAGTAACCAGAGCTGTGCTCTTATGATATTATTGGCTTGATAGCCGGATCAATAGGGTAGTTAGAAGTCCGCTTTATAAACAGAAGCCCCTAAGTGATATATTTCTGAGTTGTGCTCGCCGGGTACCTATGTTTGAGTTGTGCTGTGCAACAAACTCTCTTTGGTCCCTTTATTTTTTTCTGAGAAATCGAACTTGCGAGAGATTATTCTTTTGAACCGGAAATTCTTAAACCGGATATTGAGAGCTTCAAAGCTTTGTGGGAGACATCTTTCCCTTGAACCGGATCTTAAACCGGAATCTTCATTTTCAGCCGGAATTTTTCCGACGGCCTTTAAACTCGAACTTGCGAGAGAGTAATTCCTTTTAAACCAGAGATTCTTAAACTGGATTTGAGAGCTTCAGAGCTTTGCAGGAGACATATTTCCCTTGAACCGGATTGTGAGCCGAATATTTGAGAGCTTCAGTAAGACTGGTGTCCTTTGAGCCGGATTTTAAACCGGATATTTGAGTCATGTCATCGTAGCCCCCGAGTCTTGAAACTACTCGAGGAGTTGTCTGGAGACTCTCCATATTTGATCATAGCATAAGGTGTCCATCATTGTTGTTGACAGTGCGATATGAATCGATAGAAAATTGAGGTGACTACGGCGGGTTATCAATGATCCCGTATGAGCCGTGTCAGCAACTCGGCCAATGGTTCCTTCCAACTGGTGCCTCCATTTTGTTGAAAGAAAATCGGGCTACCCAAGCTGTGACTTGCTCATACTTAATAAACAGCTCATGCAGACAGGTGCGGCCTGGTATGTTGATGTAGACTAGGCCGCAAGAGACGAACGGTAAAGATGATCGCAGCTTCATAGGCATTATAAGCCGGTGCAGACGGGCGAGTCAATCATAGGCGCGGTCCCGGCAAGTTGATGTAAACCGGGCCGTAAGGGCGGCATCTTGCACGCTTCCATTCACTGTGTAATGTGGCACAGACGAACGCCGGGGAAGACGTTTCCAGCGCGTGCTTCTTACCCATGGTATAAACCATGTTTATAATAAATAACTGTCCTGCATAAAATATACGGATGAAAGTAACTGTTTTCTTGATAAAAACAATATATACCAAGAAAATAGATTTAGATGGATATCACCTGATGTATTTGGACCTTATGATCCTCATCGGTGTCCGTTAGTCAACCCAGCATGTTGAGTAGGATGGACCGCAGGGCAGACAATAAAACAACCACAACATCAGAGGCAGCTCAGACACATGAGTCGGCCGCAGTGTTGTAAGCCAACGCAGACGAGCAAGTTGTCCCCCGCGTTGTAAACCGGTGCAGGACACGTGAACCACCACGAGGGCAAATGAGCGAGTCGTTCGTGGCGTTGTAAGGCGGCGCGGACGGGTAGGTCGGCCAAGGCATTGTAAGCCGGCGCGGGAGTCCGTTGAGTAAGGACGACCACCTGCGCTGAATGATGTTGGCACACCTCCATCTCCGCAGTATAATACCACTTTGTAATGAATAATTTTCCTGGATATAAAATACAGCAGGGCGAGGTATTTTTGCTCGGATGAATTAGTATGTATTTAAAAATAAAGAGGATAGATATCACCTGATTCGCTCGGACAACATATGAGTCGGCCGCGGCATTGTAAGCCGGCACGTACGTGCGAGTTAACCGCAGGCGCAGACAGCTGAGTCGGCCACGTATTGATGTAAACGCAGCAACGAGGGCATCGACTTGCACGCGCATCCGCCGGGCGGTTTATGAGATCGGGTGCGGCACCGGCGTGTTAATGTAGAACGGACCGCAGAAGCGGTGGCGTGCGCACGTCCATTGACGAGGGAGTCGGCCGCGGTGTTGGAGACCAGCGCGGGCGGGTGCAGACTGATGAGTCGGCCACAACAGTGGTAGCCGATCGCAGGCACGAGACTTGGCCACGGCATTTAAGCCGGTGCGAGCCTCATTTTTATGATGTCATTTTTGTAGTAGACTTTGCCCTGCATAAATAATATTGCAGACCAAGGCAAAGATAAACTGCTCTTTGACAAAAAATAATATGTGCTAATAAAATCAACCTTGGATGGATATCACCTGGCATTTTTATATGATCTCAGGCGCTCATACTGGATAAGCGCGTCTTGTTCCGCGGGTAATTCAGTCCTTGGAACATGTATTGTGCATGCGCTTGGTTCAGTGACTTGCGCCCAGCCTCCGATTTCCTTCATCTCAGATGGCTTGTAGTTCTTTTCTGTGAGATCACACGGGTGGCTCACTCCGGCGACAACAATGGCGGCTCAGGAGCTGGTTCAAGGCAAGAAGGCTCAGCGGCCTACGGCGGAGCAACCCGACCAGTGAGGCTCAGGGCGGAGGCGTGGCCAGGGCCAAATCGGATGGAGCTGCGACGGCGACTCGGACCGGAGTGGATGGCGGTTTGGCGACCGGGCCGGCAATTTTGTCGGCGACGGCTTCCGCAGACGGCTCGCGACGGAGGAACAACACGTTGGAAAAAATAGAACGGCCCGAAGCGCAGCAGGAGCAGCTCAATGCGGAGCCAGTTCAGCAGGGAGTAAAGTCGTGTCAACATGCGGGGAAATCGCGTCTTCAGGCTTAAGAGAGGCGAGGGTGCGAGGCTGGTGCTTGGCACGGCTGCGACCTGCGGAGCGACTCGGAGTGGGATGCATGTTAGAGTCGGAGGAGGAGCCAATCTAGCCACCGATCGTGGTCAGCCTTCCAGATCATGGCAAGTCTGACCAGTTCCGGTTTGGGTCTTTGACCGTAGTTTCTCTTGGGTCTTGATTTGACCTCGTGTTCTCCTGTTTTAGAGCTGAAACGGTAATAGTGCAGGCACACGTGATGGATGTGGTTGATGGGACACATCCTTTTAGGAAAATCCATCGGTCTTGGCGACTCGAGGTCCACCGAATAAGTCACAGGACAACGGTGTAACCCTAATTCATCTTGATGGCGATGTTGAAAAAACTTCTTTGATCTTTAACTGATTAACTTTTCGATCCCTAGGAGAGATCCCTCCAAGAACTCAACACCACCGTGCGCAAGCCCCACGGTGGGTGCCAACTGTCATGGAATTGTCATGGCAGATGTCCTTAGGGTGAGGACTTAGTCGCGAGGCCAACGCATCTATGTGGTAGCTTGAGAGAGGTCGAGCGGAATCGAAAGACACAACACAAGACAATGATTTAGACAGCTTCGGGCCCCGGGAAACATCATCCGGTAATAGCCCTACATGTTGTTTGAGGCTAGATCTCATTATGACCCTCATGGAGTCGCCGCATTGGCCGGCTCTCCTTTAGTTGTGTAGATCCCTAAAGAATATGGAGCTTCTAACTTGTCCCTCTTTGGGGAGCCCTGCCCCTTCTTATATATGTTGAATGGGCGGGTT
Organism: Secale cereale; assembly: GCA_902687465.1. Taxonomy (NCBI): domain Eukaryota; kingdom Viridiplantae; phylum Streptophyta; class Magnoliopsida; order Poales; family Poaceae; genus Secale; species Secale cereale. The sequence goes on from LR738710.1 coordinate 103,460,222, forward strand.
ACATGACTAGTCCTAGTAGGATTAGGATTACTCTATTATAAGTGGAGTCCTAGTCTTGCTTCCTTTGTAGGAGAATATTCCTTGTGCTTTCCTCATAAACCGGCCCACCATAACATGAACCGGCCTTCCATAAACCGCCTTCTGGGCCACCAGGTCTTGTCGTTCCTCTGGCCCGCTTGCCAGGTCACCCATGAGTCGCCAAGTCCAGCCGGGTTATACTTCCGGCCAGTTTACGCCGCGGGGTATATCCCCGACAGGGGCCATCAGCAACCCAGGCCCACCACTACCTGGATGGAGCCACCTGTCCTTTCAGCTCCCAATCCGTGAATCACTTGCGGGTACTCTACGAGCCGACCCAACTTTAGTCACAACATGTATCATGTAACAAATGTATATAGTATATACCCGTGATCACCACCAGAGTGATCATGGCCCAATAGTATAGCATGGCAGACGGACAAGAATGTAGGGCCACTGATGGAATACTAGGATCCTATACTAAGCATCTAGGATTGCAAGTAAAGGTATCAACAATGGTAGTAACAATGACATGCTATGCATCAGAATATGAGCTATCGAATAATCAACAATAGCAAATCTAATGCAAGAATAAGAGAGAAGGGAATGTGCGATATCTGGTGATCAAGGGGGGTGGCTTGCCTGGTTGCTCTGGTAAGAAGGAGGAGTCGTCGTCGATGTAGTTGATCATGGGGTTATCGGCAACGGTCTCGGGATCTACCGGAAAGAAGTAATAGAGGGGGAACAAAATAAATAACAGAGCAATCAAGCATCACAAAGCATAACATGGCAATACGTGGTGCTACGAGTGATCTAACGTATGTCTACACGATATAGGTGAAGGGGGAAATCAACCGGGAACGTTATCCCGGTGTTTGACGTTTTCGGGCAGATGAAACAAAGGGGGAATGTTGCATGATCGATATGCTAGGGACGTGTGGCTGACAAGCGGACCGTGTATTCGGATTCGTCTCATCGTTCTGAGCAACTTTAATGTACAAAACATTTTCACCCGAGTTACGGTTTATTTTATATTAATTTTCAAAGTTTTAATTCATTTTCAGGAATTATTAATAATTCAAAAATAAAGCAAAATTGCTATGTGCACCCAGCCATGTGTACACATAGGTGTACATAGAGGCTGACATGTGGGCCAAGGCCTCGGGGGGCCCAGTTGACCAGTCAAAGTTTGACTCGTCAGTAGGGGGTGGGCCCTCTGTCATACTCTGTTTTGACTAATTCTAAAAGTGTAATTAGACTAATTAGGTTATCAGGCTAATTAAGTTTTGTGTAATTAAGTTAATTAATTAAATCACTAATTAGCTAATTAATTAATTACTTTTATTATTATTCATTTTACTTATTCATTTTTGTTGAGTACAGGGCGGGCCCCCGTGGTAAGTGGCACAAGGCCACGGTGGGTTAGCGGGGGTTGGGCGAGCACAGCCTGGCGGACTCCGCCGGAACAAAGCGGGTGGGGCCGCGGGCGGGCAATGGCGATGAAGCATGGTGGCAGGGGCGGCGAACGACAGCCGGCGCGGGGAGCGACGGCCGGCGGTGGTTGCGGTCAAGAGAGGTGGGGCCAGCCACGGGGAGGCAGCGGGCGACGCGAGATACATTGGGCAGGACAAATTGGCAAATATTATCTTTGTCAAAGAACAATTACTTTGGTCTATATATTTTCATGGGCAGGACAAATTGTCTGCTACAAAAGTGGCCACCATATCACCAAGTTTATTGAATGATTCATATTGGGATATACATTGATATTACGGTCAATTATGGAGAATTTCTTGCGGCCTGGTCTACATCAACATACCGGGTCGTACCTACCTGCATGAGCTATTTATTGAATATGAGCAAGTCACAACTTGGGTAGCCCGGTTTTCTTTCAACAAAATGGAGACAAATTATCATATACTATCAACCGGCGTCTGCATCGGGTAGCTCAAGGGGCAGGCGCACAAGTCGCCGCCATTACAGTTTAGCAAATTTAAGAACTCCAGGACGATGGACGGAAAGATAACCCGGTCCCGGAGGCAACTGCTGTATTGATGAAAATTCAAAGGACATCAGTCTTATTGAAGCTTTCAAATATCCGGTTCACAATCCGGTTCAAGGGAAATCTGTCACCTACGGAGCTGTGAAGCTCTCAAATCTGGGTTAAGAATCTCCGGTTCAAAAAGAATTAATCTCTCGCAAGTTTGAGTTTAAAGGCCGTCAGAAAAATTCTGGCTGAAAATGAAGATTCCGGTTTGAAATCTGGTTCAAGGGAAAGATGTTTCCCACAAAGCTGTGAAGCTCTTAATATCCAGTTCAAGAAGAATAATCTCTCGCAAGTTCGAGTTCTCAAGAAAAATTAAGGGGACCAAAGAGAGTTTGTTGTACAGCACAACTCAAACATAGGCACCTGGCGAGCACAGCTCAGAAATATATCACTTGGGGGCTTCTGTTTATAATGCGGAGTTCTAACTACCTGTAACATCCCAAAATTCTAAATTTAGGAATGTTATAATAAATAGATAGATTAGATTGCTGTTTGATGTGCTGAGTGAATTTGAAACTTTTGAAAGTTAAATGAGAGGGAATAAAATGACTTTCCCAAAACTTTCACTTTGCTTTTGGATCTCCGAGGGAATTCAAATTCTTTTCAACACAAAACCCTAGAGTGAAGATAATATGACTTCTTCCATTTATTCTAAATGATAAAGGGCTTTGAAAGGATTTTGAATTTCATTCACGAAATATTTCAATTCAGAAACTTTAAGCAACTCAATGATTTTCCCGAGAGAAGATAAAATGACTTCTTCAAAATATAGGAAATATGAGTTGGAAGTTTTTCTGAAATTTTCTGCAACTCAATTTCAAATATTGAGTTATTTGGGTTTTATGAAAATTATTTTTCTCCAAAAAGAAATTACATGGAAAATAGGGTAACATGATTCCCTCGAGCAGAAAATTGGAGAAAAATAAATTTGAAGTCATTTTGGTATTTTAAAGTGATTTTATTTGGGATTTAATTGCAACAGTAGGACCTTTTGATTTATTAGATTTTGTGGGCATTTTATTTGACAATAGTAAAATGCATGTTGTAGGGCTTAATTTTCTGCAAATTTTGATATAGTATATGTCTATAGGATATTTTTAGTTATTTGGATTTTATTCGTTTTTCTGACTGTTCAAAAAAAATGTGTTTAAAAAAAATGCTCTCCGCCGAACTAGGCCGGCCCAGCCCCTGCCAAGCCGCGGCCCAGCACCCCACCGCCCCCAACTCCGGCTCGGGACAGAGTCCCGAGCGAAACCGCCGCCGCCGGAGTTTCGTGCCGCCACCGGACTCCCCTCGGCCGACCCCTCCCCCAAGCAAAACCCGCCCCTCCCCTCCATATAAGACCGCCGCCGCCGCCCCGAACTCTCCTCCCCTCGCCTCGCGCATCTGCGCCGCCGCCACATCGCCAAACCGCCGCTGCCGCCGCATCGCTTGCCGTCGCTGCCTTGTTCCGCCACCGCCGCATCCCTTGCTCGCCGCCGCCGCCGCTGCTGCCTCCCCACCATCGCGCCGCCCGCTCCTTGCAACAAACGCCCAGCGCCACCGACGCAGCCTCGCCGGCCGGAGCTCACCGCCGGCCGGAGTCCGATCTGTTCGGTCCGTTTTTTTTTCTGGATCCGCCCGAACCGCGCCGAACCGCCGGTTTTCCTCGAACCAGACAAAAGGTAATAAACCGTTCGGTTTCTATTTAGGTTTTCTGTTAAAAACCCTAGGTTTAGATTTGTTTTTTTAGGCTAGTTATTTAGAGATCGTTCGCTGTTTAGGGTTCAGTAGTGAACGTTCGTTCTGTAGTTTTTTCTTTTCTTTTCCTTTCTGTTTAGTTTTCTGGCCAGGGACCCGTCTGTAATTATTTCTTTTATAGATTAGCCCCTAAACTTCTTTCGGCCATAACTTTTTACCTGTTGGTCCAAATCCAACGAAACCAACGCCCACGTCTTCGTTACGACCCCCTCTTTCCAGTAATACAACTTAAACAAGTTTTTGAAAATTTTAAAATTTGAATTCAACTAGTTTTAGATTTGAACTTCGTTTGATCATAACTTGAGTTTCGTACCTCCGTTTCAGTTGATTCTTTTTGCAAATCGAAGCTCTTGACCTAAACTTTCCGATAAGGCCAAATTCACATAACTTTGGTACTGTTGGAAATTGTTTTGTGTTTCAAGAGTCATTCGTTTGTTTTCGAAGTTTTCCGAAGTGTTTATTCGCTCTGTCTGATCTTTCTGAGTGATTGCTTATGTGTGGTTACTATTGCTTGCTTACGATAGATTGACCGGAGTGTGACGAGTAGATCTATCTAGAGTTTTGAGTGCGAATCATCTTCATCAACATTGTAGGCAAGTAACACTTTGATCATGCTTTCCAATTACCCTGTTTTCATTGCATTAGTCAAACCCTCACACATTGCATGAGTAGGATCAATTAACTTGTGGGATTGGGAAGTAGTTTGAGGTAGTACCTATTACCTGCATTACATTCAAACCTTTGGGAGTTACTTCTACGTTTGCTGATAGGACATGCTATGCTCCTAGACGTGGATTGGGTGAGTGAAATCCATGACAGATGTGAGTTTGTTAATTAATGGTTGAACTTAAGGTGGCAACATTCATACACATCTGGGTGGATTGAGGCATCTGGGTATTCCAGGATTGCCTGTTTTTCTTTTGGACCGCCACCCAGGCTCAAAGGGATCATGACATTATTCATACTAGAAACTTCCGTGTGCAGCCACAATGCTATTATGGGCTCTAGCATAGTATGAGTAAGTTGTGCGAACTCTTACAGTGGTGGACTAGCAGATGTAGGGGATGTAGGTTGGTACGGTCCGCCCGATCGTAAGGTGCTAGCGCTTCTGAAAGACTATGTCTCAGTCATCCGTTTCTCAAACACCATGCAGTGCGAGAAACCAAACGGAGGCGATCGAGTCTTGTGGGAAAAGTGCACAAACCTCTGCAGAGTGTACAAACTATTCATGAGTAGTCGTGTCCCCGGTTATGGACATCTTTGAGTATCTAGAAGTGGATTATTTGCTGATCTCATCATGTTACTCTAATTAATTTTGTGGGTTTAATGATTATTTTTAATTGGGGTTGAGAGGATGTCTATCTTCTCAACAATGTTTCAAGTACCATGATAGTTAATTAAAATATATTCCTTTGCAGTAGGTAAAAATTGGCTTTACGCAAAAACTTTAGCCTTACAGCCTCCACCAGCCATATATGCATGTAGTTGTAGGCTTTGTTCATCATTATCATTACAGTGTGAATTTGCCAGCATATTCCATGTGCTAACCCGTTTTCGGGCTGCAAGGTTTTATGTTGCAGGATTATCTTACGACGAGTAAGTGATACGTTAGGGGTTACGATTTCTACAGTCAACTTTGCCGTTGGTGTTGATGGGAATTCACGACCTTTGTTGCTTCTGCTATGATCGATTGAGGTAATAGTATTTACGTTAATTAATACATGTGATTTACCTCTGTTATAAATCCTGTTTGTACTGTGTGTGTCAGCATACCGATCCAGGGATGACACAGAACACAGAGACTTCGGTCCATTCGGATCGTGGTCGCTACACTACCCTATTGATCCAGCTACTAAACCAAGACCATCATAAGAGCATAGCTCTGGTTGCTTCGGTAATCTGGCTATCAAAGCCCACATGATGATGAGGGGCAAAAGAGAGTTTGATGCATAGCACAACTCAAACATAGGCCCCGACGAGCATAGCTCAAATGCTACCTGGGGGCTCCTGATGCATAGCATCAACGAGTTGACAACCCTTGTAGTAGGCTATCAAGCCATGGCTTGGAAGGGATAATGCTGGCGTGGCCTCCGTCTCTGAAGTATAACACTACCTTCATAATGAACAATTATTCTGATGACTTTGCACTTGTAGCGGATGGTGGACGCCCGGTAGATGAATAGTTGATCTGATGTACATGCATTAGCAGCCCACTAACAGTTTTTTGCTGTAGTTGTACAACTTGACGATGTTGCTGGAGCTCATGGCCCCATGTCACGCACGCATGCATGTGCGTTTAATGAATTCTCCCTTGTACGTACACATGTGCCCTGGGTTTTTGTTTTTGCTGCTCCACCAATTTCTGCAGCGCGCATAGTTGGGTAAAGAGCCGCGACGGCTTGAGGCATATGCGGGGCAGCTCGGAAGAGAGCCACATGAAAGGAGGGCCGGCGAGAGGAGGCGTGGAGACTCATGGAAACTGGTGAAATCACGTGCAAGAGGAAAACAATGCTGGCGACCATAGAGGCAGAGGCGGCTTTATTGCAGCGGCAACTCGTGGCGATTTAACGTGGTATTTGGTAGAGGAATGAACAACGCAGCAGCACGGGGCGGAAGCTGCGGGGCTAAGTGGAGGCGTGAGCCGGCGGGCTGGCACAGTGGAAGGGCGCGACAATGGAGACGACATCTCGGAGCAGGCGGCCTGGACGGCAGTTCGCCGGGGCGGAGTCAACTCGTCGTCCGGGGCGGCTCGACAGCAACGGAAACCATCCGAGGCTTGGCTGGAGACAGGGCAGTTGAGGCGAATGGCGGCTCAGCAAAGAACGCCACAAGGGAAGCACTTGAGATGGCACGAGGCGGTAGTAGTTTGCCGTGTTGGCTTGTGACTCATGAGCAGCTTGGAGACAGAACGGCCGCGGCGACTCGCTCAAGGCCAGAGGCGGCGGCTCGTAACAGCACCGTGGTAGCCGCAAACACAACGACGGCGACCGGCGGCTTGAGGAGGAGCGACGGGGCGGGCCTCCGGCGGGGACAGCTCGAGGGCAACCAGCCTAGGGCCATGGCTGTAACACACCGGCGGAGTCCGAGGCCGTGGCGGCGGATTGGCGTCGCGGCGACTTGAAGCTCTGGCAGAAACGGAGCTGGCGGAGTTGTAGCAAGGAAAATCAGGTGGGGACTTAGAGTGGAGACCGAGGCGGAGACATGCCCTGGTGGAGGTGGAGTAAGGCGGCCGACAACTGCGGCGTGAGGCTGAGCGGCGGCGGCTCGGAGGTGCGCGGCCACTGCGGCGACTTCGTGAGGCCCCAAGTGCTCAGGGGCGACTTGGAGATAGTGTCAGGTGGCCAATCGGAGGCGATCATGGCGAGGCGTGCTTCGGGCGGCTTCTGCGAGGCGAGCGGGAGGCAACTGAATCCGGGTCGAAAGCAGACCGCGACAGTGACGTGACGGGTTAGCGGTCACGAGGCAACCGAACCCGGGTCATAGGTGTCTTTGGACAATTCGCGTCTTGCCTCTTTTCTCTTTGACTTTTCCCTTGTTGTTGATGGTTAATTGACATACCCAAAAAACGATGCGGCGAGTTACCGATGGAAACTTCATACACCGAAGGCAAAAATAGGCCATCGAGGGAGACGATGGTATTGGCAACTTGCGGCAGTCATAAGATTGAAGTTGATGTAGATCCTTTCTGTAGGATCGAAAGTATGTCTAGAGGGGGGGTGATTAGACTACTTGACAATATAAAAAATCTGCCTTTTAATCATGCAATGTTTTTGGCAGTTTCACAATTAAGATCAATTCAAGTAACACCCTACACATGCAATTCTAGAGTATAAGCAGCGGAAAGTAAATTGCACACGTAGTAAAGAGAGGTGGAGAAGATCAAACGCAGTTTGGAGACACGAAGATTTTTGTCGTGGTTCCGATAGGTGGTGCTATCGTACATCCACGTTGATGGAGACTTCAACCCACGGAGGGTAACGGCTGCGCGAGTCCACGGAGGGCTCCACCCACGAAGGGTCCACGAAGAAGCAACCTTGTCTATTCCATCATGGCCTACGCCCACGGAGGACTAGCCTTACTCGGGGTAGATCTTCACGAAGTAGGCGATCTCCTTGCCCTTACAAACTTCTTGGTTCAACTCCACATCTCAAAGACGGAGGCTCCCAAGCGACACCTAACCAATCTAGGAGGCACCACCCTCCAAAAGGTAATAGATGTTGTTGATGATGATGAACTCCTTGCTCTTGTGCTTCAAATGATAATCTCCCCAACACTCAACTCTTCTCACTGATATGGCTGTGGTGGAAGAAGGGATTGAGTGGAAAGCAACTTGGGAAGGCTAGAAATCAAGTTTCATATGGTAGGAATGGAATGACTTGATCTCAACACAAGGGTAGGTAGTTCTCTTCTCAGAAAGTGTATGGTAGGAGTGGTAGACTTTCTGATGGCTCTCCTCACGAATGAAGAGGGGGTGGAGGGGTATATATAGCCTCCACACAAAATCCAACCGTTACACACATATTTGAGCAATCTCGGTGAGACCGAAGTGAAAACTCGGTCAGACCGAAAGTTCAAATATAGTGAACGTTGGGATTTTCGGTGGGACCGAAAATACCATCTCGGTGTGTCCGATGTGAGTCAAAGGTGGGAGCTTGCCATTCTCGGTGGGACCGAAATTAACAACTCGGATATTCCAAAGTGATGTCAATTGGTTACAGAAGGTTGGCAGTCCAGTTTCGGTGAGACCGAACTCAAAATCGGATGGACCGAAAAATTAGGGTTTGGAAGAATAACTGAGGTGGTTCATCTCGGTGGGACTGAGTTTGCAGAATCGGTTTGTCCGAGATTACTTATGAGTGTGTTAAGTAGTGAAAGTTGCTGATAGTTGAGGGAGCTAGATCACTAAGCACTTGAGCAACCAGATCATCAACACAACCTCATCCCCTTTTAATAGTATTGGCTTTTCCTATGGACTCAATGTGATCTTTGATCACTAAACCAAAAATAGAGTATTGAGCTTTTGCCAATGCTTGTCTTAGCATTTTGAGGGGTCCACTTCTTCAGACATTTCCATACCCATATCATCGAACTTCTCTGAAATGAATCTCAAGTAAATATTAGTTCAATGATATATATGTTGTTATTAATTACCAAAACCACCCGGGGATTAGTTGCACTTTCAATCTCCCCCTTTTTGGTAATTGATGACAACATATAGAGCAAAGCTTCGACAAAAGATATAATCAATGAATAATATCGTCGCTTTGAGAAGTATGTGATAAACAAGAGCTCCCCCTAAATTTGTGCATTATTTAAAATCTGCGTTTGAATGCAAATGCACAATCGATTAGGATTATGGGTCACTCTTCCATGTCACATACATCTTGGTGGAGCGCACAAAATGATAAGAATGAATAACATGCACTCAATCACCAAGACAAGAGTAAATAGCCATACAATAAGGAATAGCATATGATAAGCATTAAGCACACATTAAAGCATAGTATGACCAAGCACTCATTAAGGTAGCATCAAACGTAGTAGCAAGCACACTGAAAGTTTCGAAAGACCAAAAGAAACCAATGTATCTCAAGGAAACCGGCAAAAGAACGAAAGAGCACTCTCTCTCTCGAAGCCCTATGATCTATACAATTTCTCCCCCTTTGGCAACAAGTTACCAAAAAGTTCGAAAAGGTATAGAGCTAAGCGTCACTGCGGGCTCTGCTGGCGGCTCCCGTCTGGGTAGATGTCGGTGTAGAAATGACTGCATCGGCGAAGACTTCTGCTGATGTCTGCGCTGGAGGAGTGGATGCTGGAGCTAGAGTAACTGCTGGAGCTGTAGCTGGTGCTGAAGTGGTAGCCCTGGAGTCAGTCACTGGGATAGCTGCAGATCGGGATCCTCTGGGAACCGGAGCAGTCTGGCGATGAGAGTCCTGGACTAGATCATCCTGCATGAGTTCTGCTCTCTCCTGCCTTGCTTCCTCCATGTCTGCCTCAAGCTTGTTGACGGACACCTGAATCTCTGTCAGCTTCACGTCCAGAGCATGGATCTTGTCCTCAACAATCCTCTCTAGGCTTTCCTGAGATTGCTCAATGCTGGCCAGGCGTTGTTCAATCCTCTGGGTAGCTTCAAGAATCTGTTCTCCGAAGCTCTTTGGCTTAGCTGCTGCTGCTGCTGCCTCTTTGTCAGCTTTAGCTTTCTTCGCAGCTTCGATTTTGGCTTGTCCTTCAACTGAGGTTGGATCCTCCTCCTCCATCACAACTACGTTATCCTCATGCTCTGGCTGCAGTGGCAAGTGCTTCCTATCCAACATGAATTTGCCCGTGCCAAACTTGGCATTGATGAGCATCTGAATCTGCGGGGCAAACCCACACGACCTCTTCTGGTCAGCTGCAGTCCTCTTAATGGTCTCTACCATTAAGTCCATCACCTTGAAAGGTGCCTTCTCATCAAGAATGTGCAGCATGTTGATAGAATAGCCTCGAATCATGCGGTGGTCTCCAGACTTGGGCATCAAGGTATGCCTCAAAATAGTGTTAGTGGTGGTCAGACCTGCCTGGAGATAGTACACTGAGCCAAGCTTCCACCCTTCCAAGTCAGCAGCGGGGATCTCCTTGTACATGTTCTTCATGGAATCATGACTCTTCTTAGGAATCCCATAGACATCAATGTCGTCCTCTCTCTGCACTGGAGCATTCAGAAGTTCTGCCCATTCTTCAACAGACGAAGAAAACCTTTGACCTTCAGTCATCCAGGTGATCTTGCCATCAGGATAGAAGTGGGCAGTGGCGTAGAACTGCATGATCATCTCGTCATTCCAAGCTGTCAGCTCTTGACCCACAAAATCAGCAACTCCACATGCAGTAAAGTTCTCATGCACATGGGGAAAGAAGTCTCGCTGCTCTTCACTGTCAATGTATTTCCAGTCAACATACCTGGTGTCAGCAACAATGGGCTTCTTATCCATCAGCACGGTCTCATAGAAATCCTGCTGCTCTCTGGTGTGGAATCTGGGGTCCACAGCAGTCCTTCTCCTCACAGCATATGGATCAGACTGTCTCCATAGCCTGAGACCTTTATCCTTCCTTGCCTTCATGTCCTCAGCTTGAGGATGAGCATCATTGTGGAGTGGCAACTTGGGACGGAGCTTAAGCAACACATGCTCTTCATCTGATTCAGATGGTGGCATCTCACCTTTGTTCTTCTCAGAAGCTGGAATGCTCCTGGTTGTTCTCTTGGGCTTGGCTGGAGCTGCCTTGGCTTGAGCAGGCTTCTTGGGCTTAGAGGAGGCTTGAGCCCGAATAGCATCACCCATGAACTTAGCTTTCTGAGGAGGAGGCTGGGGTGCATCTTCTTCTTCTTCTTCTTCAGCAGCTGCATCAACTTGAGGTTCAGCATATACTACCCTCTTCCTCTTGGAAGTTTTCTTCACCTTACTTGGAGCTGGCTCTTCCAAGTTGAGCTTCTTTGCAACAGCTGACTGCTTTACCTTGCTTGTGCCTTTCCTTGACTGCTGCCCTTGGTGCTCTTTGGCAACCACATTCCTCTTTGGCTTGGAGGTAACTTCCTCAGCAACGAAGTCAGAGTCCTCATCATCAGAATTTCTCTTCTTCCTGGTTCTAGTGGCTGCAGGAGGCAAACCACTAGGGGTGCTCCTCTCACCATCATCACTGGAACTGCTAGCCTCATGACTTGTATCTGCCTCTGGAATCTCAGCAAAAGGTGACTCAGACCTGTTCTGGCTGTCACTGACATCTGACATGGCTGACAACCTGTGAATAGATAAGGTATAGGCAGAGTAGAAGAGTTATCACAACTGCAGAGGTTTTTGCAAAAAAATGAGTTCAAAACTTAGTTTTGAGTTTTCACAGAATGCATTTCGGTCAAACCGATTTTAAGTTTCGGTGAATCCGAAGTGTATACAGAGGCCTACACACCACTTTCGGTCAGACCGAAATGGGTTTCGGTCCTGCCGATAACCTAGGGTTTCACTGAAACTAAGTTTCGGTCACACCGATTTGCACAACTCGGTTAGACCGAATGATGCAGTGCAATGGCCAGAGGCCAAATCGGTCATTCCGAGTTTCAAAATCGGCTTCACCGAGATGCGTTCCGTGGAAACCTAAACCTAAGAATTTCGCTCGAAACTGGAGGATCTGATCTGATGTTTAGGGAATATCTCAAACGTGGATAGATTCATGGCAAACCATTCGTGCAAGAGTCAGATGGGGAGCACGAAAGGGATCGGGACTCACCCTAACTTGGTGGAGTCCCTCTACTGCGGCAACGGCGCGGAGAGGATTACCGTTGACGGCGGCGGAGACCTACGGCGAGGGCGCACAGGCGACGACGGCGATGATCCGTAGACCAGGGCGACGGCAGCAGGGGACTTGGGGGCGAACGGTTTGAAGAGTTAAATCGCGCGCAGCCCTCAGGTATATATATCCCCATACTTTCGGTGGGACCGAGTTGAAAAACTCGGTGTCACCGAAATGTATAACTGCTGTGCAGTTACGCATATCGGTCAGACCGAGATTTTGAACTCGGTTTCACCGAGATGAAACCTAGATCAGTCTAAGCGTTTCGGTTGGACCGAGATGGAAAAGCCGGTCAGACCGAAATGGACTTAGAAGGTTTTGGAAGTCAGCCTTAGACGGATCGGTGGCTCCGAGTGCTCCTCACTCGGAGAGTCCGAAAATGACTTGTTCAAAGTTGTGATATGAGCATGAATAGAATTTGAGACAAGAAAGCATAGATAGCTAGGGAAGGTGCTTAGGCATTCTTGTCCATCCATTTGGCCAGAAAAATCAAAACAATCAAAGCAACAAATGGATGTCCTTGAATGGATAAAATCATGCATTCAACATGCTCACACAATAAGATAGCAACTGAAATATGTGTCAAACATGCACAACCAACACTCTAGCTACTAGCACACAATTTGTCGATGACTAGGTCATCTATATATGAGTATTTTGACTTAGGAGCCAAATAAGAACATTTGATCATAGGTCATACTCATCGTTTAAGCACAAGTGGGGTTACCACTTTTACATAAAGCATTTATGTGTTCACATCATTTGGAGATGCTTTAGCTCAATTTTTAGAGCAAAGCTCCCCCTAGATGTGAGAACCCCTTATTAAAGGGTCAAACTAACCTTGGGTTGTCGTAGAAGACTTCATGTAGATGTTGAAGATGTGGATGCTCAATGTTGATGTAGATCATCAAGAGTTGGGAGCTATCCTTTGGATTAGGGCACTTTCAATACCTACATGGGTTAGTCCCACAAGGAACAAACAAGAATATCCATAGACATAGATTGAAGTTCACAAAAGATGATGTCCATGAAAGCAATGATTACCTTGTCCCTTGACTTACCAACAAGAGGGTTTGTGACTCCATGAACTAGTGCATGATGTGGAAGTTGATTGCACAAGTTCTTGCCAAAATGAATATGAGTGAAGTTTGTTGGCGGAGTCACCCTCAAGAACCTTCTAGTTCTTCTTCTTTGGGATCCACATCATCTTGATGGGAATCCTTGGGGTTGTAGTTGAGCTTGACGAAGTAGAACTTGATGTGTCCTTGGGAACCCACTTGACCATGGCTTGAGGTGCTTCAATGAATGCATCAATCTCCTCTTGAAGCTTGTCCTTGGCCTTTAGCTTGTGGTCTTGTGGTGGAAGGTCATCTTGAGCTTCGGCGTTGAACTTTCGCTCAAAACCAATCCCTTGATTCTTCCGGTGTCTTCCTTGTTTGCGAACAATCTCCTCAAAGTTCTTGCTTCCGGCAAGACTCTTGAAGACACCTTTCTCTATGATTTCCTTCAATAAGCTATTTTCTTGCTCAAGTGTAACTTGGCTTGAAACATTGTTAGTGGAATCAAGAGAACTACTAGAAGCAACAATATTGGATTTAACATTGTTATTGTTACTACTAGAGGAAGAATTTTTCTTATGCTTGTCATGCTTAGTCTTAATAGGTGGCAAGAAATTAGACAAGAGAAGTCGTTTGGCAAGATATGAAGAACTCTTCTTTCGAAGATCGTCATTGATCGCTTTTAGAAACTCATGTTCTTGCTCTAGAGTGAGCTTCTCGAAGCGTAGCTTCTCATGAGATCTTAGGAGCTCTCTATGATCTTCTTGAGTTGTTTCATGAGCTAACTTAAGAGTGTTTAGTTCTTTAGTTAGACGCTCAATCTCCTTCATAGCATTGTCATTCGACTCTTCTCGACTATAAAGACTACTAGCATTTTCATCATTACTAAGCTCACTAGATTTATCATGCAAGAGCTCATCTTCACCGAGCAAGTCATCCTCATCACTATCAAAGTCAATGAATTCAGGGTGTGTTACCTTGGGGCCTTTAGCCATGAAGCATCTTCCAATTCCCTCATTTGGTGAATCAAATAAGTCGTAGGAGTTGGAGTTGGAGGATACAAGTGCAAGTCCGGCAACACCTTCATCTTGACTGTAGTCGGAGTCGGAGTGATAGCTTCCATCGGATTGATTGTCGGAGTCGGAGCCGGAGACCCATTCACCTACATGAGCTTGATGTCTTCTTCTTGTGTAGCTCCTTGATGACTTGTCTTTCCTCTCCGAATCCTTGCTTCTCCGAGAGGGTCTTCTTTCATAACGATCATCTCTACTCCTTCTCTCTCTCCGAGGTGACTCATCTCTTGCTCTTCTTCTTGGAGATTCTTCTCTTCTCTTGTGGGGAGCCGTACACTCATTTGAGAAGTGTCCGGGTCTTCCACAATTGTAGCAGTTTCGATCACGACTAGAAGATCTCTTTTCATCATATGATCTAGACTTTGAGCTTCTTTCTTTGCCTCTATTCTTGTAGAACTTGTTGAAGTTCTTGACCATTAGGCTTATATCTTCATTGGAAATTAGCTTGTCACTTGAGGTAGTAGGAGCATCACTTGTAGCTTTGTAAGCACCACTTGACTTATTGTGAAGCTCTTCCTTATCCTTAAGTGTCATCTCATGAGCAACAATTCTTCCAATGACTTCAGTTGGCTTGAGAGTCTTGTAGTTTGGCATCATTTGGATCAAAGTGCACACGGTGTCATACTTTCCATCCAAAGCTCTGAGAATCTTCTTAATGATGAATCGGTCGGTCATTTCTTCGCTTCCTAAGCCGGCAATCTCATTTGTGATGAGAGCAAGCCTAGAGTACATTTCAGCGACTCCTTCACCATCCTTCATCTTGAACTTGTCAAGTTGTCCTTGAAGAATATCTAGCTTTGATTCCTTCACAGATTCAGTACCTTCGTGCATTTCAACCAAAGTATCCCAAATCTCTTTAGCATTCTCAAGACGGCTGATTTTGTTGAACACCTCGGGACACAAAGCATTGAAGAGAATGTCACAAGCTTGAGCATTGTTTTGCAACATCCGCAACTCTTCCGGTGTAGCTTCGCGATCCGGAACTTTTCCTTCCTCGAAGAAATCACCTTGCATACCAACACAAATAATGCCCCATGCGGCTGGGTTATGACCAAGAATATGCATTTTCATTTTATGCTTCCAACTAGCAAAATTTGTACCATCAAAGTAAGGACCTCTACGATAATTACCCTCACTAGACGCCATACTCTCCTAGGTTGTGAAACCAAGCTTATGGAGTCCAATGCAATGGAAACCAAAACAATGGAGACCAAAGCTCTGATACCACTTGTAGGATCGAAAGTATGTCTAGAGGGGGGGTGATTAGACTACTTGACAATATAAAAAATCTGCCTTTTAATCATGCAATGTTTTTGGCAGTTTCACAATTAAGATCAATTCAAGTAACACCCTACACATGCAATTCTAGAGTATAAGCAGCGGAAAGTAAATTGCACACGTAGTAAAGAGAGGTGGAGAAGATCAAACGCAGTTTGGAGACACGAAGATTTTTGTCGTGGTTCCGATAGGTGGTGCTATCGTACATCCACGTTGATGGAGACTTCAACCCACGGAGGGTAACGGCTGCGCAAGTCCACGGAGGGCTCCACCCACGAAGGGTCCACGAAGAAGCAACCTTGTCTATTCCATCATGGCCTACGCCCACGGAGGACTAGCCTTACTCGGGGTAGATCTTCACGAAGTAGGCGATCTCCTTGCCCTTACAAACTTCTTGGTTCAACTCCACATCTCAAAGACGGAGGCTCCCAAGCGACACCTAACCAATCTAGGAGGCACCACCCTCCAAAAGGTAATAGATGTTGTTGATGATGATGAACTCCTTGCTCTTGTGCTTCAAATGATAATCTCCCCAACACTCAACTCTTCTCACTGATATGGCCGTGGTGGAAGAAGGGATTGAGTGGAAAGCAACTTGGGAAGGCTAGAAATCAAGTTTCATATGGTAGGAATGGAATGACTTGATCTCAACACAAGGGTAGGTAGTTCTCTTCTCAGAAAGTGTATGGTAGGAGTGGTAGACTTTCTGATGGCTCTCCTCACGAATGAAGAGGGGGTGGAGGGGTATATATAGCCTCCACACAAAATCCAACCGTTACACACATATTTGAGCAATCTCGGTGAGACCGAAGTGAAAACTCGGTCAGACCGAAAGTTCAAATATAGTGAACGTTGGGATTTTCGGTGGGACCGAAAATACCATCTCGGTGTGTCCGATGTGAGTCAAAGGTGGGAGCTTGCCATTCTCGGTGGGACCGAAATTAACAACTCGGATATTCCGAAGTGATGTCAATTGGTTACAGAAGGTTGGCAGTCCAGTTTCGGTGAGACCAAACTCAAAATCGGATGGACCGAAAAATTAGGGTTTGGAAGAATAACTGAGGTGGTTCATCTCGGTGGGACTGAGTTTGCAGAATCGGTTTGTCCGAGATTACTTATGAGTGTGTTAAGTAGTGAAAGTTGCTGATAGTTGAGGGAGCTAGATCACTAAGCACTTGAGCAACCAGATCATCAACACAACCTCATCCCCTTTTAATAGTATTGGCTTTTCCTATGGACTCAATGTGATCTTTGATCACTAAACCAAAAATAGAGTCTTGAGCTTTTGCCAATGCTTGTCTTAGCATTTTGAGGGGTCCACTTCTTCAGACATTTCCATACCCATATCATCGAACTTCTCTGAAATGAATCTCAAGTAAATATTAGTTCAATGATATATATGTTGTTATTAATTACCAAAACCACCCGGGGATTAGTTGCACTTTCACTTTCCATCCAGGTTTTCTTCATTGGAAAACTGCGAACTCCTGGATCCTTGTGAGGGATCCCTCCAGGAACTCAACACCACCGTGCGCTAGCCCCACGATGGGCGCCAACTGTCGTGGAATTGTCACGGCAGATGTCCTAGGGTTAGGACTTAGTCGCGAGGCCAACGCATCTATGTGGTAGCTTGAGAGGGGTTGAGCGGAATCAAGAGACGCAACGCAAGACAGGGATTTAGACAGCTTCGGGCCCCGGGAAACATCATTTGCTAATAGCCCTACATGCTGTTTGAGGCTAGATCTTATTATGACCCTCATGGTGTCGCCGATAAACCGGCTCTTTGTGTCTAGCCCTAGAAATTGTTTCTTCTTTCTTCTGCCCCTTTGGGGAGCCCTGCCCCTCCTTATATATGTTGAAGGGGCGGGTTACATGACTAGTCCTAGTAGGATTAGGATTACTCTATTACAAGGAGTCCTAGTCTTGCTTCCTTTGTAGGAGAATATTCCTTGTGCTTTCGTCATAAACCGACCCACCATAACATGAGCCGGCCTTTCATGAACCGCCCATTGGGCCACCGGGTCTTGTCGCTCCTCTGACCCGCCTGCCGGATTACCAATGAATCGTAAACCGCCAGGTCAAAGTGGGCCGCCTGTGAATCGCCAAACTCCAGCCGGGTCATACATCTGGCGGTTTATACAGCGGGGTATATCCCCGACAGCCGAGGTGCAGGCGTGCGTGCTGGCAAGGGCGTGCGCGCGTGAGCACGCCGGGGCGTCGACGCTGGCGTGTGGTCAGCGACGCGGCTCGCCGGAGTAGGTGCGGCGGGGCAACGCGAGGCGGGCAGCAGACATGGGTTGCACGGGCGGGCAGCTCATCAGAGCGTAGCCACGGTGTCGTGGTTTTGTCACAACAGATGTCCTAGCAAAAGGACTTAGTCGTGGAGCCATCGCTACGGGTTAGCTTAAAGGGGTTAAAGCGGACAAGGATGCAAGGTTTTTTTACTAGTTCGGCCCCTTCGATGAAGGTAAAAGCCCGTGTCTAGTTTGGTGTGGTATTGCTAGGGTTTCGATGACCAGGGAGCGAATCCGCTTTGCCTGTGTCTCGAGTTGTTGTTCTCTCCCCTGAACCGTCGCCGGGTCGTCCCTTTATATACACAGGATGACGCCCGGTCCGGTTTACAGAATCCCGAGGCCGGCTCATAAACGTGCCCGTCTCGGTCTCTATCTTTCCTATCTTACAATACAAGTTATACGCCCTATGGCGGTTTACACTTACGGGCCCTAACTCCTCTTGGGCCCTGCTCTCTAGTCTTTAATAATAAAGTGCCATGTTCTATGCCTTGCTGGGCTTTAGTAGAAATAATCCTTATGGGCATAAACCGGCCCCTCCCTGGGCGGTTTATACCTAATAGTTATATCCCTGATATTAGGCCCCAGATTGATTTGAACCTGTTCATGTGAATCTTCAACACCTTGTAGAAGCTTGGTCCTCCGTGGCTTCAAATATTTCGTAAACCGCCGTGACGTCATCTTCTTGGATCACATTGAACCGCCGTGACGTCATCTTCTTGGATCACATTGAACCGCCGTGACGTCATCTGCTCATTTAATGCTTCTACCTGTTTTATTATTTACTTATTAAAATCTCCGAAGATCGAGGCAACAATATCATCCCATATCCACCTGTCGGGCTCCTTGATTCCCGCGCCTGCCGTTTCACCTTTTGGCTTATAAATAGGGCGAAGGGTCATTTCCTTTCCCCCTTCGCCTCTTCTCTTCTTCTTCTTCTTCTTCCTCATGCTCGCCCGTGCTCAAGCACTGCCGCCGCCGTCGACCTCTGCACCTTCGTCAACTCAGGCCGCTGCATCGACCTGTTCGGACCAGAAACTTGCGAGCGTGCCTCCGCACCCGTCAGCTCCGGTAAGTTCCTTCCTTATTTCTTATATAGATCTCATTAGGGTTTCTGCTGTGAGTTCGTCATGGCTAGGGCGCTTGTTCTTCGTCGTAGCTCCGATAAGTAGTTTAGATCTGATGTCTTCGCATGCGATTGTATTAATAACTCCGCTCAATTAAATGCTTATCCTCCTTTACAGTATTCCCCCTATCTAGATCCATCTGAACTGCTGCAGCGTCTGATCAATATTAATCCTGAATATTTCTGAATTTCTGACATGCCGTAGATCTGTAATTCTGTTGCTGATTTTGCAAAACCTATTTTTCCATAACTTTAGATCTGTACCTTTCATCTTCTCCTCGGCGGTTTAACCTTAAAAAACCATAAACCGGTAGATATCATTAGGCCCCGCTTAAACTGTCGTTACCGTCGCTCTCATGACACTTTCGGTTTATCATTGCATAAATCATAAATCGGCCCTTCACTATATTTTCAGCTTTTTCCTTCAAAATGGCAAAGCAAGCCAAGCAATTTACTTCCTGCAACTGGGTCCAGTCTCGGGTTACCGAAGAAGAACTTCATGATCGGGCTAAAGTTGGCGCTTTAGGCAAGAAGGATGTCCTCCGTTGGAGAGTCCCTGGACCGGAATGTCCCCCAGAGCCCAAAGATGGAGAGGTTATCGTATTTATGGATCATCTATCCCGAGGGTTCAGTCCTCCCGGATCAAAATTCTTTTGCGACGTTCTGGCTAACTTCCAACTCCACCCTCAAGATATTGGGCCAAACTCTGTATCCAACATCTGCAATTTTCAAGTATTTTGTGAAGCTTACCTGCAAGAAGGGCCTTCAGTTGAACTGTTTACAGATTTCTTCCACTTAAACCGCTGCACAGCGTTCACTGATGGGCCTAACACCGAACTTGGCGGAATGTCCATCCAAAAGAGAAAAGATGTCAGCTTTCCTCACGCCCCACATCACAACCATCCTAAAGATTGGAACCAGACCTAGTTTTACTATTTAGACACATGTCCAAATGACGAAAATCCTATGCCGGCTTACCGTTCTCATCGGCTTTATGAGAATCATCCTTTCCCTCAACGGCTAAGTGCCCAAGAGCGAGCCCAATACGTACCACAACTTTCAAAGCTCCGGGCCTTCACCGCAAATGGCTTGACATGCATTAACTTTGTTCGCTGTTGGATTTCTTGGAGTATTCTCCCGCTAAGCCGGTGCTCCGGTTTAATGTGTGAATACACCGGAGACCCCAAAGATCCTCTACGCCATACTGAAGTTGTGCTGTCAGAGAATGAGGTCACTGAAGCTGTTAAGAAACTATTGAATGAACCGGTGGATGTCTGCAGCAAAACCGGGCTAGCCCCTTTCTGTGGGTCCAATAAACCACCGTCGGTAAGTCTTCTTATATCGTTTGCTTTATTTAAATTTGTTTTTAGTATCCTTTCTGAACGACCTCACAACCTTTATCAGGGTAATGATCCGTTCTGGAAGAGGAAAACCCAGGATAAACCGGTAAAGGCAGCTTGCCAGAAAACCAAGGCTGTTAAGAAAACTGTTAAGAAGAAAACCACTGAAGCATCTGAATCCAATCTTGATGATGATGAACCGGCCTCAGAGGTATCACTTGACTCCCTTGGTTCCCTTTTCTTGCATCTTATTGACAATGATTGTACTCAGGGAAACGCTGAAGGCAGCAAGGCTGACGACGTCGAGGTAATTACCCTTTCCTCCGGCTCAGATCCTTTGCCAACACCAAAAATTCGTCGAGCAAGCCGGAAAGTACAATTTTCTCACCCTTTCGCTTACTTGGACCCAAAATTTATTTTGAAGAAACAGCAACATGAAGCTCGCCGCACAACGCGGCATAGTGGTCAAGTTATCGAATCCACCGGTTTACCACACACCAGCCCGAAGACGTCGATCCGAGGTTTTACATACTCCGGATGCTCTTTATCCCAAAGCGGGTCATATTCGCCAGCCTCTTAATCCGTCTGATTCAAATTATCAGGATACTCCTCATTCGTCATCCGGCGAGTCAACAACTACACAACTTCCTCCTCTCAAAACTGTTCCTGGGTAAGTTTTTATTTTTCTGTTAATCTTTTCTTTTCACTCCAGTGATTTATCTTTACCTTTATATTTTGCAGTAAGCCAAAGCCTAGCAAGAAGGCTAAATTGAATAACCCGACAGGTGATAATACAAACCCTCAACCGGAAAAGAATCCTGAGCCAGCCGAGGAGAATGCTGATGTCTTGCATGACGATCCTCCTCCAATGGATCATGCAATCTTTACTGAACAAGAAGCTGCGCGAATGGACCTTGGCGATAATCTGACTAGCCTCGTCCGGGCCAGTAATACTCCGGCCAGTCCTGTCAAAGCCGCTGCCGCTTCAACAGAAGATGTCCAAATTACTGGTTTTGGCTATACTACCCCTAGTGAACCCATTGCATTAACCAAGCATACTGCTAAAGAAGAAGTCTCTGGGAAAGACAAAGGCAAGTGGAATGCCGATTTGTCAAGCTATGCTCAACTCAGCACCCATTCCGGATATTTGAACCGGTTGTATACCAGCCGTGATTATGAAGCCGGTTTAGTGAATCTTATGAAGGAGCGTTATGAGGTAAACTTCTGCTTAATTTCCTTCCATCTTATTCCTGCTTAAGCCCAATAGCTTGTCTCAACTCCACCATAGCCCCCAAGGGCCGGTTTATTCCTTCAGGATGAACCGGTGCTTCAGAATACCCATTTAATAATTTTTCACATGTGTAGTCCCCAAGGATCGGTTTATCTCTTCAGGATGAAATGGGACTTTTATTTTGTAACCCTCTTTGAACAATAATGCATGAGCCCCCAAGTGCCAAGTGTATAACTTGTTATGTGCTTGGGACTTTATTAAAAATGCCTGATAACTGCAAATATGCATTAGGCCCCAAGTGCCAAGTGTATAACTTGTTATGTGCTTGGGACTTCCAATATGCTTTACCAATGTATGATGTGTGCTTCTCTTCGCAGGCTGACCTAAATCAGAAAGAATCTCAAATGGCTGAGCTTCAAGACAACCTAAAATTCCAGCAATCCGACACTTCCAAGACCAAGGATGAGCCGACTCTCGCTTTAGCAAGCCTGGAGAAATTGAAGAAAGACTTCCAGAAGGAACGAGCGGATTGGGATGCAGAAAGAGCCGCTTTGGAGAAAAAGGCAGTTGATGCAGAGACCGCTCTCACTCCAGTGTCAGAAGAGCTATCTGGCTTAAAGCGGCAGATAAACGCCATGACTACTGCTGTCTTTGGTAAGTACTCTTATCACAATTCTGAATATGATATTTCCACAATTTTCCGGTTTAACTCTAGTTCCATTGATGCAGGAAAACGTACTGCTCATCTTGATGCTGACATGCAGAAGAAATTGAAGGCTGCATATACTCTTATAGAGCAGCTGTATACCGATGATCAAAGGATTGTTTGTGCTGCTTCTCATAACAAACCGGCTCCCAAGTTGATCAAGGAGACGTTGGAAAAGTTATCAGTGCTACCTGCCCAGTTTGGAGAGCTAAAGAAATCAGCTGACAGGGCGGGCGCTTTTAATTGCACTAACTCGGGCGAAGGCTTGGGTACCTGATCTTGATCTGGCCGATGTGAAGAACGGCTATCCAAGCATGAAAGAGGACGGATCAGAGTTCACAGATGCAGACTTGCGGGCTTTAACAAGATAAATGCGGCCCTTGGCCAGCAAATTAGTCGATGAAGCTGATCTGTCCCGCTATGAGGCGGGTTACGATGCTGACAATCGCCGGGTTAATACTCCGGTCTATGAAGTGGAAGATCTCATCCCGCCCGTCCGTAAGCATACCTACGCCCCTGATGTTGAACCGTCTGAACTCATAAGCGATGAAGCTATTTTCCAGGTTCTGACAAAGATCAATTGGGAAACCACTGACTTCCAGCTGCTGGATGAGAACGAAGAGGAGACGGGGCAGGATGATCCTCAACCATCTAGCCGGGCTGACGCCGAGCCATGAACCGGCGCTGGTTTAACATTCATTATACCACAATACTTGGCGAGGAACATATATTCTTTTGGGCTGAAAAACGCCTTGTAATAGGATAGCTGAAACATTTGGTTATGTCTTCCTGTGTTTTCCTTCTGCATAACATTGCTCAATCCGGCAGTTTCATAGTTTTTCTGTTTATGATGCTGAACAGTTTTATTCAACCTGTGTCTGCAGAAGACAAAATTTAAAGGGTCCTGGCAGTTTATTGCCGGACGGGTCATAATGCCCAAATACATGATCTAGGTTTATAACCTGAGATGTATTAAAATATGAAACACATATCATACCTATGATATATAAATCGTGTCATTGGCTTAACCAACGTTTTGCAGTAAGGGCGATGATCCCAACTTGTGAGTATTGATGACTCCTGCAATATTTTGCCGGTTCATGATAAAATCATACCGGGCTATGATAAACACCGGTTTAGCTACAAATTGTACTGGCGATTTTGTAATCAAACCAGACCAGGTTCTGTGAACGCTGATTTTTTAATGGTGGCAACTTGTAATCAACCACTCTGCCGAATCAATAGATATCGGATTAATAATCTCTTTGAGAAATAAAAATTCAGCAAACAAAAGCAAATAAAAACTTGTAGTCGAGGCTTTTTACGAGCTGCCAGGCTCCAAATTCGAGGCTTTTCATGGGCTGCCAGGCCACTGAGTTGAACCATTTCACAAAGCCTGTTAAGATGGTCCTCAATCCTTAACCAATCATCATTTTAATGTTGACAAGTTCAGGGTCTGTTTTAAAATTGACTTGTCAATCGTTCGACGGGTCATACCAGGTTTACCTGGGCGGAGTGACTTACTTGATGCAGGCAAGTTAACCCGGGGTTTTAGGTGTATACACCAGGCTTCCAAGCCGTGGCTTGATAGCCTATTACAAGGGCCTTAAAAGCTCGTTGCCGCTGTGCGACAGGAGCCCCCAAGTAACATTGTGAGATGTGCTCATCGGGTGCCTATGTTTGAGTTGTGCTATGCATCAAACTCTCTTTTGCCCCTTACCATCATGTTGGCTTGATAGCCGGATTGCCGAAGTAACCAGAGTTGTGTTCTTATGATGATATTGGCTTGATAGCCGGTCTAAGAGGGCCATAGGAACTCCATCTTAACACACAGAAGCCCCCATGCGACAAACTCTTATGAACAAAGCAGCACATACCCCGCTTTAACGGGGATGCCGGTTTATTATATTGATCATAATATATACATTGCGAACATATGTACATAAAGCGGAGCTTATGGCTCAGGTGTAGTAAGGCCGAAGATGAGTGATGTTCCACGGCCGTCGGGTCTCCTCCTCCGCGGTGCGTGAATCCTTGTGTTCTCGAACATCGACAAGGTAGTATGACCCATTGTGTAGGTTCTCGCTGACCACAAAGGGTCCTTCCCAAGGCGGGGATAGCTTGTGCATATCTGTCTGGTCTTGGATGAGCCGGAGCACTAGATCGCCTTCTTGAAACATTCTGGTGTTAACTCGGCGACTGTGGTATCGACGCAGGTCCTGCTGATAAATCGCCGATCGAGCCGCTGCAATGTCTCGTTCCTCATCCAGCCGGTCCAACATGTCTTGCCGTTCCTCGTTATCAGCTTCAATGTAAGCCGCCACCCAAGGCGAATCATGACGGATGTCACTAGGGACAACCGCTTCAGCTCCATATACCATGAAAAAAGGTGTGTAACCCGTGGACCTGTTGGGTGTGGTGTTGATGCTCCATAACATAGAGGGCATTTCCTCCACCCAACAACCTGGCGTCCTCTGCAAAGGGACCATGAGCCGGGGCTTGATGCCTCTCAAAATCTCTTGATTGGCTCTCTCAGTTTGACCATTGGACTGGGGGTGAGCCACTGAAGATACGTCAAGCCGGATGTGCTCTCGTTGACAAAATTCTTTCATAGCCCCCTTGGATAAATTGGTACCATTATCAATTATAATATTGTGTGGAAAGCCAAACTGGAAAATCACCTTCTTGACGAATTGAACCGCCGTCGCTGCATCACACTTGCTGACTGGCTCCGCCTTGACCCACTTGGTAAACTTATCTACCGCCACCCGAAGGTGGGTCTTCTTATCTGGAGATCTCTTAAAGGGCCCAACCATGTCTAGCCCCCAAGTCGCGAACGACCAAGTAATTGGAATCATCCTCAATTCTTGAGCCGGTATATGAGCACGCTGTGAGAACTTCTGGCAAGCATCACACTTTTTGACCAGGTCCTCTGCATCAGCATGAGCCGTCAGCCAATAGAACCCATGACGAAAAGCTTTAGCTACCAAAGATTTTGAACCGGCGTGGTGTAGCGACCAGACCTCAAACAGTCTGATCTCTGTGCATCAGTGTCATCCCTGGATCAGTAATGCTGACACGCATAGTACTTGAAGGATTTATAACAGAGTGGCAATCACACACTTATTACATCGATAGTCCAACGATGAATTTAATACAATAAATATGGCTGAAGGCCATCTAACACGATAACAGCGGAAGGCTTGGAAGATAAGTGAGTCCATCAACACCAGCGGCATCACTGAGTATAGAACCACGACCTAAAAAGGGCATCTTACTCGTCGTTTGAAAAGTCTGCAACATGAAACGTTGCAGCGCGAAAACGGGTCAGCACATGGAATATGCTGGCAAGGTAACACAAGAGAATGCAATGAAAGTAAAGCTATACTATATGCATATTTGGCTGGTGGAAAGCTCTACGGTTAAGTTTTTGCGTAAAGCCAATTTTTCCCTACTTCAAAGGAATGCATTTTAATTAACTATCATGGTGGTTGAAACATCGTTGAGAAGATAGACATCCTCTCAACCCCAATTAAAGTAATCATTAAACCCAACAATATTAAATTAGAGTAAAACGATGAGATGCACATGAAAATCCAAGTACTAGATACTCAAGACGTCCATAATCGGGGACACGGCTAATCATGATCAGTTTGCACACTCTGCAGAGGTTTGTGCACTTTCCCCACAAGACTCGATCGCCTCCGTTTGGTTTCTCGCACTGCATGGTGTTTGAGAAACGGATGACCGAGACATAGTCTTTCAGAAGCGCTAGCACCTTACGATCGGGCGGACCGTACCAACCTACATCCCCTACATCTGCTAGTCCACCAGTGTAAGAGTTCGCACAACCTACTCATACTATGCTAGAGCCCATAATAGCATTGTGGTTGCACACAGAAGTTTCTAGTATGAATAATCTCATGATCCCTTTGAGCCTGGGTGGCGGTCCAAAAGAAAAACAGGCAATCCTGGAATACCCAGATGCCTCAATCCACCCAGATGTGTATTAATGTTGCCACCTTAAGTTGAACCATTAATTAAATAATCTCACATCTGTCATGGATTTCACTCACCCAATCCATGTCTACGAGCATAGCATGTCCTAGCAGCAAACGTAGAAGTAACTCCCAAAGGTTTGAATGTAATGCAGGTAATAGGTACTACCTCAATCTACTTCCCAATCCCACAAATTAATTGATCCTACTCATGCAATGTGTGAGGGTTTGACTAATGCAATGAAAACTGGGTAATTGGAAAGCATGATCAAAGTGTTACTTGCCTTGCTGATGATCCGCAAAACCTAGAGACTCAAAGTAGCAAGCGGCGCACTCCGGGTACTCTATCGCAATCAAACAAACAAGCATACAATAAGTACTTAACTAATGCACGGGTAAAACTCAAATAAGAGATCTAACCAGAAAGTTCAACTTAAGAACTCCGGTTTGCAAAAAGAATCAACTCGAAAGAAGCAACGAAACTCAAACTGCAAAAGAAACGAGCTCCGAATTACTAGTTGGCCTAAAGTCAAATTTTACAGTAGCCAAAACTTTGTTCAAGTTGATCTAACGTAAAGAGAGCTTCGAGACGAAGATCTGGGATTTTGAATCACCTGATTCCGACTCTCGGGCGAAAATAAAAACGAAAAACAAGATCAGGGCAGAAATCGCGATCGGATAATCGTGGATAAATACCCCGAAAAAGAAAAACGGACGAACAGGCTAACGAACGAACGTTCGCTGTCTGCGGTTAACTAACGAAAACCGTTCCTTAAAACGAAGGTACGGACGAACGTTCGCTAAATAGCTAAACCGAAAAAAACCGAACCGATCTAATCTAATAATAAAAAGACGAATCTACGGATTTATTTTTCTAAACCGACCGGTTAAACGAAAAAAACCACCTCTCTGTAACAACTCCGGCGGGATCTCCGGCGGGATTCCGGCGGGGCGGGGCGGCGGTGCTCCGGCGGCGGGCGGCGGCGCGACGCGGGAGACGGGGCGGTGCGGCGGGCGGCGGCGGGCTGGCGAGGCGGCGGCGGCTGGCGAGGCGGCGGCGTGGGTGGCTCGGGCGCTAGGGTTGGCGCTGGCGGGCTGAGCGAAACGGGCCGGCTCTGGCGCTATATAAAGCCGAGAGTCCTGGTCCTTCATGAGTCTAAGTCGGTTTCTGTTTTTTTTCTAAAGAGTCCCGGTGCAGAAAAACTAACGAAAGAAATACCAAACGGACTCCAAAATTCCCGAAATAAATTTTCACCGTCCTCTAATAATATTTAGGACAAAGTGAACATTTTTCCCGGACCTAAATGCAATTTTGAAAAACGCGTATTTTTCCTATGCAAATAAATCCGCAAATAAATCCAGAAAAATACCAAAAGTGATTTTAACATTTTTCCTCCAATATTTCTGTTATTTTGGAGAAGTCATATTATCTCCGCTCATATTTTGTTTCTAGAGTTATTTTTAGGAGAGAATAATAATTAGAATCACACTGTCCTCGTACCGGTATTCGAGCGAACTCAAATACGAAAACGGTAAAATCCCCAACTCTCTCCGTGGGTCCTTGAGTTGCTTAGAATTTCGAGGAACTCCCCGAACAAAATGCAAAAACATGCAAATGCAAATATGATCTATGTATAACATTCCAAATTGAAAATTTGGGATGTTACACGTGGTGACCACAATCTCCTTCATGTATCTCTCGAAGAATCTCGCAGCCCTCCTCTGGTGACACACAGTGTTGAAACGACCCGGATACACTGCAATGATGCAGTTCTCCATTGACAATAGTCATCGATTTGGACCGCCGGACTAACTGCCTAGCCAAGACTTCATCCTCTGGTAACTCACCTCGGTTCATGTACGCTAGATACGGGACTGTCCAATCCGGAATAGCATGAAGCACCGCCGCTAATTGAGCCTCCAGATCAGGAACAACCAAATCCTATTCTGAAGGTAACCTCACCGAGGGATTATGCAATACGTCCAGGAAGACATTAGTTGGAACCAGTTTACGGTGGGAACCCAGACGGCTTAACGCGTCATCCACTTCATTCTTTTGCCGGTCCACATGGTCCACGTGATAACCCCTGAAATGCCTAGCGATAGCGTCCACCTCTCGATGATACACCGCCATAAGTGGGTCCTTGGAGTCCCAAGTACCAGATACTTGTTGTGCCACCAGGTCCGAATCACCGAAACATTTAACCCGGCTTAAATTCATCTCCTTAGCCATTCGCAGACCATGGAGGAGAGCTTCATACTCACCTGCATTGTTAGTACAAGGGAACATTAAACGGAGGACATAACAGAACTTATCACCTAGTGGGGAAGTTGATACGACTCCAGCCCCCGAGCCCTCCAATTGCCTGGATCCATCAAAGTGAATAGTCCAGTACATGTGATCCGGTTTTGCCTCTGGTGCTTGCAACTCTGTCCAATCGTTGATGAAGTCCACCAGTGCTTGAGATTTGATTGCAGTGCGAGGCACATATTTCAGCTCGTGAGGACTAAGTTCAATGGCCCACTTGGTAATCCGACCAATTGCTTCTCTGTTCTGGATTATATCTCCCAAAGGGGAAGAACTGACCACAGTGATTGGATGGCCCTGAAAATACTGCTTAAGCTTCCGGTTTGCCATGAAGACTCCATATACCAATTTCTGCCAATGCGGGTACCTCTGCTTTGACTCAATGAGCACCTCGCTGATATAGTAAACCGGCCTTTGAACCAGATATTCCTTTCCTGCCTCCTTGCGCTCCACTACAATGGCAACACTTACGACTCGGGCATTAGCAGCCACGTATAACAACAACGGCTCATTATCAACTGGTGCAGCAAGGATAGGCGGCTCTGCCAACTGCTTCTTTAAGTCTTTGAACGCGACATCAGCAGCATCACTCTAGACAAAGCGGTCTGTCCTTTTCATCATCTGATAAAGCGGGATGGCCTTCTCTCCCAAACGGTGATACGTCCAAAACGTATCTATAATTTCTGCTTGCTCCATGCCTCTTTTGGGTGATATTGCTATGATATTTATACACTTCCATACACTTTTGATCATATTTGGACTAACCTATTAACTCAGTGCACCCCAGTGCCAGTTTCTGTTTTCGGCTATTTTTGTATTTCAGGTTTTCACATTACGAGAACTGCCAGGAAAAATCCAGAAAAATTATATAAAAAATCAGCGTTCCAGAAACTACCGTGCGCCCGAAGGACAGCCGGGGGGGGGGGGGGCACCAGGGCTCCAGGCGCCCTGGCGGCGCGCCCCCCCTGGGCCGCGCCGGGGGGGCGCCTGGGCCCCCCGAGGCTCCTCCGATGCCCCCCTTTGGCATATATTTAAAGCGTCTCCCGAAACCCTCGAGGGAGGAACTCTTTTCGCGATCTCATCTCTGTTCCGCCACCGCCGCCGCTTCCAAGATCGGGAGCACCAGGAGAACTCTTCCCGGCACCCTGCCGGAGGGGAGGATCACCACCGGGAGCCTCTCCACCACCATGGACGCCTCCCAGATGAGTTGTGAGTAGTCTCCCTTGGACCATGAGTCCATGACCAGTAGCTATGTGATGTTCTCCTCCCGTTCTTGTGCTTCACTAATTAGCCCTCATGAGCTGCCCTACATGATCGAGGCACATATGTAATCCTTATGCTGTTGCTATGATGAGTTTGCTGGGATCCGATGGATTATGAGATTATGTTCAGATTGTGCTTGAGGAATATATTTGATCTACCTCTTTTATATTTATGTTCGTAAGTAATTCTTGCATGTTCTCCGTTGTTATTTATTGCTTTGGCCAAGTAATAGGTAGTGACTCCAAGAGGGAACGTTATGCTTGATTGTGGGTTCATGCCCCTCGATGACTAGTTTGAGTGACAGAAACATGAGTCTAGGGGATGTGCTGTTGCCACAAGGGGGAAAACAACGGTGCTTGTGCCCGCGGGTGCAAGGATTGTTTACTTTACGCAAAGTTCTTTTAATGCAGTTGTCTGTTGCATTGAGTTTACACTATGGGTGGGACTCGCAACTTAATACCAGCGAGATGTTCTGGATAGATATCTCAAGGTGGATGATTAGTAGTAGATATTGATGGATTTCGGTCTACTTACTTTGGCATACCGCCCATGCTTTGAACCTCAACCTTTCTTGCAATGTAATCAGCATTGGTTTGTGCACATGGTACTGTCAATTGCCCAGCTGTAATTCGTTTACCTCACATAGCTGTTTTATCGTCTTTTGGGAGAGAGACATCACTAGTGAACATCATGAGACTCCGGTCCATATTACCATCATTGATCACATCCGCTATTTACTTTTCGCTATTATTTACTATAGCAATTATATCTATCACTACTATCACTTGCGTTTAATCCTTTGTGAACTACAAGGCCGGAGGGATTGACAACCTCTCTATACTCGTTGGGAGCAAAGTTATTTGTATCTGTGTGCAGGTCCACGTTGATTGCTAATATCTGGCGCCGTAGCAGTTGACACCTTCTTGTTGAACCTAGGAGTCTCTGGGGATTCGATCCTTGGTATCTTTGCCAAGGGAAAAACTTCCGCAACACTACATCTCAGACCTTCCACTTGGGGTAACCAACGAGGGGCGAGAAGCCTAGCAAGAGTTTTTCTGGCGCCATTGCCGGGGACTCCACTCTTCAAGATAGGGCAGTTGCACGCTATCTTTTACCTTTGCTTTTAGTCTTGTTCGTTTACCTTTCAGTTTTCTTTATGTCTTTTCACTAGTTATGCTTATGGACAACCTTGCTATTGGATCGTTGCTTACGGGAAGACGCCCCACACCTGTGGTGGTTGCTCCTCCCCCTACTAAAATTGCGCCCTATAAAATACCAGCTGGTATTATCAATTATGTTTTGGCTAATCGTTATGCAGGAGACAGACATCCCGGTGAACACTTGCTATATCTGTCACAATTATGTTCATTATTTAAGCTTGCAGGTGTATCAAGGGAGTTTGTCATGAGGACATTGTTCGCCGTATCACTTATAGATAAAGCTTCAGATTGGTATAAGCTTCTCGATAACTCGCACTTGCTTGATTGGCAAGAGCTTATGTCTTTCTTTTATACTAAGTTTTATCCTCTTCATGATGCTTATGTGGGGAGTAAGAGTACCTTTTTGCATGTGGATCATGGTAACAATGCTTTATGTGATGCTTATATTTTTGAGTTTATTCGTGATCCCACTGAAAATTATTATGACAAGAGAACATATGCTTATAGATATTTCAATAATATTAAGTTCCCTCCCTTTATGTTGAAGGTTTTGAAGCTGCACTTGTTTTATCTTCCTATGCTTATTGCTTTGTGCTTCAATGAATTATTCTATTGCAATGTTCCTATACATAGGAAGCGTGTTAGGCTTATAATGTGTTTGGTGCTTGCTTCTTGATGCTCTCTTTTGTTCTTCAACTCTTATTCCTACGAGAGCATCATTAAAGTCTTATGCCTAGCTTAAAGGCATAAAAGAAAGCGCTTTTGGGAGGCAGCCCACATGAATAAATTTATTTTGCTTTTGTTGTGTCTTGATGTTGTTTACTACAGTAGCATCATCATTGTATCTTTGCTTTTCAATTTTGTGCCAAGAGTAGCCTCTGATTGCTAGAAAGTTCAAAAGTTGTGAGGTGCTGTCCAGGAAACAGATTCTGTCCTTGGATAGAAAAATTCGTATAAAATCACCAGATCATCTTTTTGGTCTGAATTTTTTCGACAGCGTGCTCTATATAATTGTCTTTCGTGCGTCTGTTCTGAGTTTTTTGATTAGAGTTGCAGAAGTTCCCCGAACAAATCAATTACTACCTGCTGTTCTGTTTTTCACAAATTCTGTCCTGTTTTGCCTTTCCTTCATTTTGCAAACCAAGAGCTTGCTTTTTCTTTGCAAAAACCTTTTGGCAATCTTGAGAAACAGTAGACCTTCAAGAATATCTTTATTTCCAGCAAGGTACAATTATTTTATTATCGGTACTAACCTCGCTAATCAGATTATGATGAGTTATGTATGAAGGGAGTTTTCAAGTGTGCGAGGGAAGATGATAAAAAGATTCAGGAGTGTCAAGCGCTCAAGCTTGGGGATGCCCCCATGCACCCCCAAGAAATATTCAAGGAGACTCAAGCGTCTAAGCTTGGGGATGCCCCCGTGCATCCCCTTCTCCATCAACATTATCAGTTCGTCTTTCGTTCCACTATATTTTAATCACTTCATGTGTTATGTGCTATGCTTGGAGCGTCTTGCTTTTAGTTTTCTTTAGTTTTTCATAACGAGTCGGAACTCAGCTTTCTTTATGTGGGAGAGAAACACGCTCCACTTCTACCTAGAACATAACATAGAATTTTCATGTCTATCCTTGCTGTGTGTGTTCTTTGTCTTTTAATAGCTACTATCATGTTCAGCTCTTAGCTTTCATGCTTATCTTTTCAAAGAGCTTTTGTTTAGTTGGTTGCTTGAACTCTCTTTAATTACCATGCTCACCTTATTAAGAGAGTTTGCTTCCGTTGCATTGGTTGATATGTCTATGATAAAGATGCTACGTGCATGATGGCGCTTAGTAGTTCATGTTTTCTTATGGTTAG
Source organism: Secale cereale (assembly GCA_902687465.1). Classification (NCBI taxonomy): domain Eukaryota; kingdom Viridiplantae; phylum Streptophyta; class Magnoliopsida; order Poales; family Poaceae; genus Secale; species Secale cereale. The sequence continues at coordinate 103,493,032 of LR738710.1, forward strand.
TCTCAAATAACTGGGGGGTTCCCAATGTGTTATTGGAGTACCAACATGATTTGTTTGCCTATGATGTGGTATGGTTTAGTAATATCTTCCTTCGAGAATTTATTTTGATTGACTTGGCGTATGCTCACGCATATTTAAGACTGTAAAGAAAGTCTGTCAAGCCTTGATGATCTTTTATTTCTGAGTAGCGATATAACTACCATGCCTGATTCAATGTTGCTTTGTCGCTCTTCATGATTATGACCGTCATTGCTCTCTTAGTTGGTCACTCCCAGTCTTTTGCTAACCTTCACCTGTACTAAGCGGATTGACTGCTTGTGCATCCACATCCTTTAATCCAGTTATGCCATATGAGTCCACCATACCTTCCTACATGGTATTTACCTGCCATTCCTAACGGAGACTTGCATGTGCCATCTCGAAATTATTCAAAGAAAAAGCATTCTTATTTTGTGCCTCTGTCGTAAGTTAATGAGGAAGTAGTGCTTAATTCATGACCTTTTTAAGTTGGACAAGCTTCACCCCGGGATTGCATGTATAATGTGCAAACCCATAATACGAGAAGGAACTGGCATTGAGTGCGCCCGGCTCAAAAAGATAATATAACAAACAAACCCTCCTTCACGCTTTGTTCATAAGAAATCAGAAAACTTTGGCACTGATAAACAAAGGATATTAAGAGGATGTGATCGTCCTCATTCGGGAGCTGTTCCTCGAAACTTGTCCATCTCGAAAAGTGATTGAGTTGTCTGCTAGCATTCGTTGACGAAACATGCATGATCTAAAATAAATTATTACCTCTGTTTTAAAACCAAGAGCTCTGGTACATGTTTTGTCTTTGTTTCCAACTACGGGTTTTCAACCTTGCCAACAAAAGCCATGGTTCGAGAGTCTCCACCTTCTTTTAAAAGCACCAACTACTGAGAGCATGATTGTCATTCTGAGTGTAATGTGCATTGTCCCAAAGTAGCATTGTCTTTTGCATGATTGTGATATCGTTTATTCTGAAATCATTGTATCTAGTCATCACTTAAACCTTGGAGGTGCCCCTGCATTTATGTTTTGCTTCACTAAAGGGGGCAAGCTAGATATCACTTTATCATATTTGCACATCATGTTCATTGCAAATCTATTTGATGTTCCAGTATCATATTGTAAAACTTTCAGTCCTTTGTGATTTTCTCATGAGGCAACTTAATTACTATAGATTCATTCTCTCAGTAAGCTTTTGTCATATGACTATGAAAAAGTCCTATATGGTTAATAGCATGTCACCACAGAAATTATTCTTGTTATCATTTACCTACTCGAGGACGAGCAGGAATTAAGCTTGGGGATGTTGATACGTCCAAAACGTATCTATAATTTCTGCTTGCTCCATGCCTCTTTTGGGTGATATTGCTATGAGATTTATACACTTCCATACACTTTTGATCATATTTGGACTAACCTATTAACTCAGTGCACCCCAGTGCCAGTTTCTGTTTTCGGCTGTCTTTGTATTTCAGGTTTTCACATTACGAGAACTGCCAGGAAAAATCCAGAAAAATTATATAAAAAATCAGCGTTCCAGAAACTACCGTGCGCCCGAAGGACAGC
>LR738710.1:103494757-103575078 GCA_902687465.1 Secale cereale
GGGGGGCACCAGGGCTCCAGGCGCCCTGGCGGCGTGCCCCCCCTGGGCCGCGCCGAGGGGGCGCCTGGGCCCCCCGAGGCTCCTCCGATGCCCCCCTTTGGCATATATTTAAAGCGTCTCCCGAAATCCTCGAGGGAGGAATTCTTTTCACGATCTCATCTCTGTTCCGCCGCCGCCGCCGCTTCCAAGATCGGGAGCACCAGGAGAACTCTTCCCGGCACCCTGCCGGAGGGGAGGATCACCACCGGGAGCCTCTCCACAACCATGGACTCCTCCCGGATGAGTTGTGAGTAGTCTCCCTTGGACCATGAGTCCATGACCAGTAGCTATGTGATGTTCTCCTCCCGTTCTTGTGCTTCACTAATTAGCCCTCGTGAGCTGGCCTACATGATCGAGGCACATATGTAATCCTTATGCTGTTGCTATGATGAGTTTGCTGGGATCCGATGGATTATGAGATTATGTTCAGATTGTGCTTGAGTAATATATTTGATCTACCTCTTTTATATTTATGTTCGTAAGTAATTCTTGCATGTTCTCCGTTGTTATTTATTGCTTTGGCCAAGTAATAGGTAGTGACTCCAAGAGGGAACGTTATGCTTGATTGTGGGTTCATGCCCCTCGATGACTAGTTTGAGTGACAGAAACATGAGTCTAGGGGATGTGTTGTTGCCACAAGGGGGAAAACAACGGTGCTTGTGCTCGCGGGTGCAAGGATTGTTTACTTTACGCAAAGTTCTTTTAATGCAGTTGTCTGTTGCATTGAGTTTACACTATGGGTGGGACTTGCAACTTAATACCAGCGAGATGTTCTGGATAGATATCTTAAGGTGGATGATTAGTAGTAGATATTGATGGATTTCGGTCTACTTACTTTGGCGTACCGCCCATGCTTTGAACCTCAACCTTTCTTGCAATGTAATCAGCATTGGTTTGTGCACATGGTACTGTCAATTGCCCAGCTGTAATTCGTTTACCTCACATAGCTGTTTTATCGTCTTTTGGGAGAGAGACATCACTAGTGAACATCATGAGACTTCGGTCCATATTACCATCATTGATCACATCCGCTATTTACTTTTCGCTATTATTTACTATTGCAATTATATCTATCACTACTATCACTTGCATTTAATCCTTTGTGAACTACAAGGCCGGAGGGGTTGACAACCTCTCTGTACTCGTTGGGAGCAAAGTTATTTGTATCTGTGTGCAGGTCCACGTTGATTGCTAATATCTGGCCCGTAGCAGTTGACACCTTCTTGTTGAACCTAGGAGTCTCTGGGGATTCGATCCTTGGTATCTTTGCCAAGGGAAAAACTTCCGCAACACTACATCTCACACCTTCCACTTGGGGTAACCAACGAGGGGCGAGAAGCCTAGCAAACGGCTGATAAACCGGCTCAGTGCCGCAATGCGGCCTGCCAAGCGCTGGACATCGTTAATGCACGCCGGTTTAGCCAAGGAGGTAATAGCCTTGATCTTCTCCGGATTAGCTTCGATTACCCTGTTTGACACCAAGAACCCCAGGAGCTTGCCTGCAGGTACACCAAAAATGCACTTGGCCGGATTAAGCATCATCTTATAAACCCGAAGGTTATCAAAAGGTTCCTTCAAGTCAGCTATCAATGTCTCTTCCTCCCTGGACTTTACTACAATGTCATCCACATATGCATGAACGTTCCACCCAATCTGCTTATGAAGACAATTCTGCACACAACGCTGATAGGTCGCCTGGGCACTCTTGAGCCCAAAAGGCATGGATACATAGCAGAAGGCTCCAAAGGGAGTTATAAAAGCTGTTTTTCCTGGTCCTTAACTGCCATCTTGATCTGATGATAACCGGAATACGCATCCAAAAAACTTAAACGTTCACAACCCGCTGATATGTCTCCAACGTATCTACTTTTCCAAACCCTTTTGCCCTTGTTTTGGACTCTAACTTGCATGATTTGAATGGAACTAACCGGACTGATGTTGTTTTCAGCAAAACTGCCATGATGTTGTTTTTGTGTAGAAATAAAAAGTTCTCGGAATCGCCTGAAAATCAACGGAGATTTATTTTGGAAAATATAAAAAATATCTGCAAGAAGATCCACACCAGGGGCCCCACGGCCTGTCCACGAGGGTGGGGGCGCGCCCCCTGCCCAGGGCGCGCCCCTGCCTCGTGGGCCCCTTGGTGCTCCACCGACGTACCCCCAGATCCTATATCTTCACTTTCGGGGAGAAAAAAATCAGGGAGAAATAATTATCATGTTTCACGAGACGGAGCCGCCACCAAGCCCTAATCTCTCTCGGGAGGGCTGATCTGGAGTCCGTTCGGGGCTCCGGAGAGTGGAGATCATCGCCATCGTCATCATCAACCTTCCTCCATCACCAATTCCATGATGCTCATCGCCGTGCGTGAGTAATTCCATCGTAGGCTTGCTGGACGGTGATGGGTTGGATGGGATCTATCATGTAATCGAGTTAGTTTTGTTAGAGTTTGATCCCTAGTATCCACTATGTTCTGAGATTGATGTTGCTATGACTTTGCTATGCTTAATGCTTGTCACTAGGGCTTGAGTGCCATGATTTCAGATCTGAACCTATTATATTTCCATGAATATATGTGTGTTCTTGATCCTATCTTGCAATTCTATAGTCACCTACTATGTGTTATGATCCGGCAACCCCGAAGTGACAATAATCGGGACCACTCCCGGTGATGAACATAGTTTGAGGAGTTCATGTATTCACTATGTGTTAATGCTTTGGTCCGGTACTCTATTAAAAGGAGGCCTTAATATCCCTTAGTTTCCAATAGGACCCCGCTACCACGGGAGGGTAGGACAAAAGATGTGTCACACCCTGCATTTTGTAACATGTTATTTGCATCAATGAAGCATGAAAATTTGGACCAGCAATTTTTTTTGGCATCATTTGGCTTTTATTTGGAATTGAGTTTTTCTTCATGTGGTTTTTATGTGCTCATTAAAGTCAACTATTACCTCTTGTAGAATTCATCCCCATACCCAAAATTTCTGCCCAATGATCATGCCATGTGTTATATAACAGTATAGTATTTTCTTACAAAATTAATTTGGCCAAAATGTATTTTATAAATTTATTATTCCCAAAACCCCTGAATTAAGGTTTGCACTGCAAGTGCTTGATTTAGGGTGAGAAAATTATTTCAAAAGGTACATTTGAGACCTAGTAGTCATAGGACTCCGAGAAACCACAAAAGTATAATTTTAAAAGTTATTTTCCTATTTTATTTAAAAGCTTTTTCTTGAGGCCAGAAATGGTCTTTAATAGGGAAAAATTATTTAAGTATTTCAAAAATATTTGCCAAAATTCAGGGAGACTCATAGGACATATATTGTCCATATATAAGAGTTTCAACACTTGGTCATGTTCAAAATAATGGGCTAATCCCTCTAAAACCCTTTCTGGATATTTCAAGTTTTTGAAATATTTACAAAAGGAAATGTTCTCCAAAAATTCCAGGGAAATTCTATTATGTCACATATGACATATTTGATGATCTTGCCAAGTCCCATGCCTTGGAAAGCAAGAAAACATCCTCAAAACCCCTCATAACCATTCTGTCCATATTTGAAGTTTGAGCAACTTTACATTGCCAAACATATCCAAATGCTCTCAAACTTGGTGCACATGCTAGAATGGCCTAATAAGGCATCTAGACCAAATGGCACAAGAATTGGAGTAGGGTAACTTGATCAGAATACCCCAAAATCATTTCTGTTCAAATGCAAATTTGAACAACTTTACATTACCAACTTTTTACCTGGAGCTTCAAACTTTGTGGGCATGATCAACACCCCAAATTATGAAACTACACCAAGTGGTGCATCAAGGGGAGATGATTAGCTTGACTCAAACAAGATGAAGCCATTTCTGTTGATTTCTAGGGTTCACCAAAGTTACATTGGCTAGTTTCTTCAAATGAGCCCAAATTTGGTGAAACACCCTATTTCCTTATAACATTCAATCCTGTTAAGTGTCATGGCAAGTGGAGATCATTTGCTTGACCAAACACTGATCAAGCACCTTCTGCTATTTTACCAAAACTACCATCTTGATCACTTTTACTATTTACCTTGGCCTCAACTTTTTACCACAGCTTCATCTGGTTACTAGCTACCTCCAGTAACTCTCCCATGTCTCCTGCTCCATGATTGAGGGGTAAAAACCCTAGTTCACCCTGCTGGACAGCCATTTTCTACCAAGTCACCAGCTTCTCTTCTCTCTCATAGCATCTCCAGAGCATCCAAAGCCACAGACGAGCTGCTTGCATCACCCTGGACCCCCCAGACACGATGGACGCGCCCAGAGGGCCAATGGCATGCCATGGCATGCGATAAGGCCGCTCCAGAGCGCGCTACAGTGCGCCCCCGCACTGTAGCTTCGCCCAATCCAGCGCAGCCGACAGCCTCGAGCTCTCCCCTCGCGCCTCCCAACGCCCCTCGACGTCTGCAACGTCCACCGGTGCTGTCCCCCTCCTCCTTCGCCCTCCAGTGGCTGTCTTCACACGCGCGCTGGCCGCCCGCAGCATCCACTCGCCAGCTTCGCACGCGCGCGCTGTCTGGAGCTCTCCCCGCTCCTCCTCTCCCCTTTGCTAGGCGTAGGACTCGTCCAGCTACGCCACAGACTCACTCCCGTTGCCTCCCGTGCACTGTGGCATCGAGCAGAAGCTCGCCGGCGCACAGGTCCACGGGACCTCGCCGCACCCCTATAAATAGGACCCCCCCGAGCCCTCTACTCTGCACCAACAGCCTCCCGACATCCCCTTTAGCCCTCCAGCACCACTAGTTCGTCCCCGAAGAGCCCCAGTGCTCGGGATCGACCGGAGCTCCGCCGCGTCGGGCAGCTGGCGATCTCGCAGTACAGGCCTCCTCCGCCCGTCTTTTCGCTCGATTTGGAACCACCACACATCACTGATGCATTCCCCTCCCTTTTCCCCTTCTGCAGCTGCCGGAAACGAGCTAGCCAGCAGCTTCCCGACGACCCTCCGCCGTCCCACCTCGCCGCCGACGAGCCAGGCCTCCCCGGCGAGTCACACCACCACCCCTGCATCCACGACTCGTTGCTGAGCCCGTCCCTGCCCTCCGTTGGCTCCGCCGTGCCCGGATTCGCCGCCGGTGAGCTCGCCGTCGCCGTGGCCGAGAGGTTGAAGATGACAGGCGGGCCCCGCCTGTCATCCTCATCGCTCCCTTTCTTCCCTCGCAGCCGCTGACCGCTGGGCCCCGCCCGTCAGGTTTAAAACCCTGACGTGCCCGCGCTGGCGCCCGAGCGGCTGGGCTAGATGCCCTGGGCCGTGCACTGTGGCCGCTCTGGCCCAGTGGCATAGGGCCATTTCTTTTTATTCTTTCTGTAATTAATTCACTTAATTTTACAGAAATGAATATTAGTCCAAATGAAATAATTCCAACTCCTAAAATCTTGTAATAATCCAACCTATTTAATGGTGTCAGTTTCACACATATCCATGAAACTTTTCTGTTCTGTTCAAATTTAAATTCAAATTTGAACAATAAAACTCCTGTTTTAAAATCCCTAGATTCCATTCTGTAACTCCAAAACTCCAACTAAGAATTTTCTCCATCTTAGTTTTCCCTCTAGTATTTAACAAAAATAACTTGACATTTTTCTGAGCACTTTGATTTTTCTGTTTTCATTGTGGTATTATTTTTCCGTTGTTATTATGCGACGTATAGATACCGTATTTGACAAAGTTGCTGAGGAAGAAGGTGGAGAAGGATTTGAAGACTTTGAAGACCAAGCCAATCCAGGCAAGCAGCCCTTTGACCATGATACACTTGTTCTTCGGAACCCATTTGTTTCCGATGCATGATGATAGAGTTACGGTGGTGACCTAGTTGAACCACCACATGATGCATGCCTTGCTCATGATCTTGCTATGTGCTAGTTGTCATGCAAAAAGTTAGTAGTGATGCTTAGTGATGCATGTGAGTCATGAAACCTTCGTGGTTGAAATCTTTTCATAAACCCCATCGGGTGCCCCTAATGCCCGAGGGTGATGTTGTGTTAGGTCATCACTTGAGGAAGAAGTGATGTGCCGGTAAAGATCTTGTGCATGGGTGAAATGATGGATTAGATTTATGTGTGACTACCGTCCCAACCGTATATGTGCAACCACTCTACCCCTTATGGGACGGGGCGTTATTTATTACTTAGGCCGATACTAGCATGCTGCCCGCATTACTAGTGACGGGAAGACTTGAGGTCTTTCCCGGGACGGGGTCGTGCTTGGATAGACGACCATGACTGTTTTCATAGGGCACCGGACACACCGTTGGTCCCTTCGGGTACGCGTGACATTGAAATTAGGGCAAGTCCCATGATCTATTGTTTGTACTCGAGGGCCGTGTACCAACGAGTGGACTCTATGTTAGTGTCGTCTAAGGAAAGATAATGATTGGGTGCTTCCCCCGAGTACTTGAGGTACTGCGGGATCGTGGGTGACACGAAAGCTTCCCGGATCTTGTGGGTAAAGTGCGCAACCTCTGCAGAGTGTAAAACTATTCAAATAGCCGTGTCCACGGTCATGGACAGTTGGGTGGTGCTACTTAAACTATGTCCATAATTTTACTACATCGGTGAAAGTACGTGTATGTTGAGCCAAGGTGGTGACTTGACTCGTTGAGTTGAATCATATTCATGTTGATATCGGTAACCTGTTTTCGAGGTTACTTGAGTTTATTGATGCATATACTTGATGGTAGAATATTTATTCTAGCCCATTGCTAGATTGCTCATTGTTGTTCAATTGCATTGTTACTTTGAACCAAATCATGGGTTTCTTGCGAGTACATTCAAAGTACTCATTGGCTTGCCACTGGTTATTTAATTGGCCAGGCATGGAGGAACAGTAATATGAGGAAGAGTTCTTTGGAGACGAACATGCGAACTAGGACACTATCCCAGTCAGAATGCCTGTAGGGTTAAGGCAGATGGCATGGGTCCTACCTATCATCGAAGACTTCCGCTATTTGAGTTATTTGCTATTTAGCCCTTGAGGCTTTATCTATGTAAGACTTGGCCATAATGGCCTTAATTTGTGTAAGACGATATGTATGGATGTAAGACTCTTGTTATTCAGCTTTTGTGTGTTCAGTGAGCATTGATCTCTGGGATCACTGTACACGTGCATTCGGTGATCTCGACTTCTAAGTCGGGGTCCCTATAGAGCTGGTATCAGAGCCATCCTGACTGTAGGAAGCCTTAGTTAGCATGGACGTTAGATAGATGAGACCCTTTTTTCAAAAACCTTCTGAACCTCTCTTCTTTTCTAAACCTGAGATTTCATCAGCTTATTAACCTCTCCTATTCCACCTTTGTAGATGGCCGCTGTACCCGAAGAGCACCTGACCACTGGGTTTCCCTTGCTTCTCGAGGATAGCCTCCAGGAGTGTCAGTTCCACCGAGCGCCCATCCTCACCTACCTTGAGCATTGGGTTAGCGACACTGAGGTGGAGTACCACGTGGAAGTAATCGTGAAGGCAAATGATCCTCCCACAAGTTGGTTCTTCGAGGGACCCCAGATGGCAACACTACCTCTCGCTGTCGAGGCTGCTGCACTCAAGGCACTAACCCGTCTCCGCGAGCTTCTTCCGGAGATGGCAGCCAAGATGACAACCCGCTTCTTACCTTACCGGAAGGAAGGTGAAGATGAAAGCAGTGCACTAGCCCCTCCACTAAAGGAAGGACTCTCGCTTCGGTTCCAGACCTACTTCAGTCTATGTGCCGACAGCTTGGCACAAGACTTAGCCTCGGAATCAATGAAGCTTCGAGAAGAACTTCACAAGACCAAGGCACTTCTTCGCCGAGCTCAAGAGAAGACAAATGGGATCAAGAAAGAAGGAGCACCTTCCGGACAGTCTGCTATCGCATACCGAGGCGGAAGGCCCTCCGAAGATGTATCTTCCAAGAATGAAGAACCACCTCGGCGACGCCGGATGACGGCAAGGGAATATCGCAAGCTTTTCCCTGCACCACCGATGAAGCACCGTCGTATCCAACTCCTCCACTCCCCCACACCTTCAAGTGACAAGGGGGCCCAGACAGATGAAGATAAGGAGGAAGACCCAGAAGAGCCGGAATACGCGACCGAGCATTCCGCCGCTTAGGCATTATTCGCTACTCGGATATGCCAGTTGTGACCTCTACGGTAGGATAGGTCGTGTAACCCCTATGCGCAGTTGAGTCCTTGTATGGTTCATATGAAACCATCTAGTGTTTGCTTTTGTCGTGTTTGAATGTATGTCGTATTCTTCCTTTAGGAATGTGTAAACGACTGCATCACCCGTTTGGATTTTAATGAATGTGTTTTGGCCTTTCGGCCCTTGCATGATTTGATTAGTGTCACACCCACCCCCTTACTAGGCATCCATCTATCTTGCTTTCCCTCTTCCAAGTCATGAGACCTTTTACCGCTCCAACAGGATGCCTGTTGTAACTCGTACTGGTACCTCTACCCAGCAGCCTGAAGCCGGAGCAGCCGCTCAGTCAGAGGCAGGCCACGACCAAGCTCCACCACCACCACCTCCTCCGAACATGGACATGGATCAGCTTCTCCAAGCTTTCTGAGAGGAACGCCAAGCCAACATTGCAGCCCTTCAGTTGATTGCTCAAGCTGTCACCAACAACCGCCAGCCGGCGGGGAATGGCAATGGACGTTCCATGTTGGCAGAGTTCAAGAAGCATGCACCACCAACTTTCATCGAGACTGCTGAACCCCTGGATGCAGACGACTGGGTCCGCACCATTGAGGACATACTGGAACTAGTCGGATGCACCGAAGACCGCGAGAAGGTGGCTTATGCAGCCCACTGCCTCGGGGGGACTGCTAGAGCTTGGTGGGATGGATTCAAGGTCATGCATGTTGAACAAGACATCACTTGGGTCAACTTCAAGGCAGAATTCCGCAAGGCCCACATTCCTTCCGGAATCATGGCTATCAAAAAGCGTGAGTTCCGAGCCCTGAAGCAAGGAAGTGGCACTGTCAAGGAGTACATGCAGAAGTTCAGTGTTCTGTCAAGGTATGCCCCTGAGGATGTCAGCACTGATGCTGCAAAAAGGGAGCACTTCATGGAAGGCCTCAATCAGACTCTGCAATACTTGCTTGTCGTGTGCGACTGCCCAACCTTCCCTGACCTGGTGAACAAGGCACTTATGCTTGAAGACAAGCGGCGTGCTTTGGAAGACACTCGCAAGCGCAAGATGGTCAGCAAGGAAAGTTCCAGTAACCAGAAGCCTCGTTCGTGGCAGTCATCCCCGGCCAAGCCAACCTATCAGCAACCAAGAGCTCCTGCACCTCGCACCAACTATCAGCCTCAGCAGTATACCAACCCAAGGCCAGCCTTCAACCCCAATAACAGTGGTGGCAACAAGATCAACAATCCAAACCAAGTCACTTGCTTTGGATGTGGTCAGTCCGGACACATCTCAAGGGTGTGCCCCAACAAGAAGCCTGATGCCCCGCGCCCCATGCGCAGAATCCAGGACAAGGCCGCGAGATACCACCAAGGAACCCAGCTCCTCGCAACCCACCTAACCATGGGAAGGGGCGTGTGAATCATGTCACTGCTGAAGAAGCCCAGGAAGACCCGGACGTCGTGCTGGGTATGTTCCTTGTCAACTCAGCACCTGCAACTGTCTTGTTTGATTCTGGAGCAACGCATTCATTTGTCACTCAAAGATTTGCATTAAAAAGTGGCATGACCCCTACACCCCTGAATAACCCTATGGTGGTACAAACCCCCGGAGCAGAGATGAGAGCCAAGATAGGCTGTAAAGGAGTCAGTATTACCATTAACGATGTAGATTTCCTAGCAGACCTCATCATCCTGAGATCGCAAGGCTTGGATGTGATCCTAGGGATGGATTGGCTCAGCAAGCACCAAGGCTTGTTAGACTGTGCCAATCGGACAATCACTGTGACCAATGACCAAGGAGTCAAAGTCAAGTTTGCCCCCAACTCCTCTTCCGCTCAAGCCATTCAAGTCAACTGTCTATCTGAAGTTGGGCTAGAGCAAGTACCGGTGGTATGAGAGTATCCTGATGTCTTTCCGGATGAGCTACCGGGAATGCCCCCTGACCATGACATTGAGTTCATCATCGAGCTCGTGCCCGGAGTAGGACCCATCTATAAGAAGCCTTATAGAATGGGGACGGAAGAATTAGCCGAGTTGAAGAAGCAACTGGAAGAGCAGCCGAGGAAGGGATTTATCCGCCCGAGTGCCTCCCCTTGGGGATCTCCTGTTCTGTTTGTGGCAAAGAGGGACGGTACCATCCGCTTATGCATTGACTATCGTTCCCTCAATGAAGTTACAATCAAGAACAAATATCCACTTCCCAAGATTGAAGATCTGTTTGATCAGCTCAGCGGAGCCAAGGTGTTCTCCAAGATCGACCTCAGATCTGGGTACTACCAGCTGAAGATCAAACCCCAAGATATTCCGAAGACGGCATTCGTAACCAGATATGGCCTGTACGAGTGCACGGTCATGTCCTTTGGGTTAACCAATGCCCCAGCTTACTTCATGTATCTCATGAATAAAGTCTTCATGGAATATTTGGACAAGTTCGTTGTTGTCTTCATCGATGACATTCTTGTCTTCTCGAAGAAGGAGGAAGAACACGAGCAACATTTGAGGATGGTCCTAGACAAGCTTCGGGAGCACCAACTTTATGCCAAATTCAGCAAGTGTGAATTCTGGCTGCATAAAGTTGGATTCTTAGGTCATGTCTTGACCGAAGAAGGATTATCAGTTGATCCCGCGAAGATCGAAGCTGTGACCCAATGGCAATCTCCAACGACCGTCAAGGAAGTCAGAAGCTTCCTCGGGCTTGCGGGCTATTACCGCAAATTCGTGGAAGGATTCTCTAGCATTGCCCAGCCAATGACTCAGCTCCTCAAAAAGGACAAGAAGTTTGAGTGGACGCCAAAATGTGAAGAGAGCTTCCAAGAGCTCAAGAAGAGATTGACCACCGCCCCAGTTCTGGCAACACCCGATATTCACAAGGAGTTCGTGATATATTGTGATGCCTCTCAAACCGGATTGGGAAGCGTTCTGATGCAAGAAGGCCGAGTCATAGCATACCTCTCCAGGCAGCTACGACCTCATGAGGAGAACTACGCTACTCACGATCTTGAGTTAGCGGCAGTAGTTCATGCCTTGAAGACATGGCGGCATTACCTCCTAGGGAAACGGTGTGAGATATACACAGACCACAAAAGTCTGAAGTACATTTTCACCCAAAAGGAATTGAACATGAGGCAGCGAAGATGGTTGGAACTCATCAAGGACTATGACCTCAGTGTTCAATATCACCCCGGGAAGGCTAACGTGGTCGCCGATGCCTTAAGCAGGAAGGCTTGCTCTTTGAATGCCATTATTCAAGAAAGGCAGCCAGCCTTGTTTAAGGAACTCGAACAATTCAGTTTGGAATTGGTCACCCCTGGATTTCTGGATCATTTAGAAATCAGACCGACCCTGATGGACGAAGTCAAGAAGGCACAAGATGGACACGCAAGCATTGAAGGCATCAAGAAGAAGATGAAGCTAGGCAAGGCCCCAGGATTCTCTGAAGACGAGCACGGGATTGTTTGGTACAAAGGCCGCATCTGCGTACCAAACAAGACGGAGCTGAAGAACCTAATCCTGCAAGAAGCCCACGACACTCCGTATTACATCCACCCCGGGGGAACCAAGATGTATCAAGACTTGAAGGCAAGATTCTGGTGGCACGGGATGAAAAGAGAGATTGCAACCTATGTTGCAAAGTGTGATGTGTGCCAAAGGGTCAAGGCTGAATATCAGCAACCCGCTGGATTGCTTCAACAACTCAAGGTTCCTGAGTGGAAGTGGGATAAAGTCGAAATGGACTTCATCACTAGATTACCGAGGTCGAATAGAGGACATGACTCCATCTGGGTCATAGTCGACCATTTGACCAAGGTGGCCCATTTCATTCCTGTCAAGACTACTTATGATGGCAACCGGCTGGCAGCTCTCTACATCGACAGAATCGTAAGCCTTCACGGCGTTCCCAAGGAGATTGTGTCAGATCAAGGAACCCAGTTCACCTCACGGTTCTGGAAGAAGTTCCAAGAAGCCTTGGGAACCAAGTTGTCTTTCAGCACAGCTTTCCACCCATAGACCGGAGGTCAGACAGAACGAGTAAATCAGATTCTCGAAGACATGCTCCGAGCCTGTGTCTTGGCATATGGATTCAAGTGGAAAGATTATCTCCCTTTTGCCGAGTTCTCCTATAACAACAGTTATCAGTCGAGCCTTCAGATGGCACCATTTGAGGTGTTGTACGGACGCAGATGTCGCACACCCCTCAACTGGTCAGAGACTGGAGAAGGACTAGTCTTTGGACCGGATATTCTCCACCCAGCAAAAGAGCAAGTCCAACTAGTCAGAGAACGTTTGAAGGCAGCCAAGTCAAGGCAGAAGAGCTATGCTGACACTCACCGTCAGGACATGGGTTTCCATGTCGGGGACCATGTGTACCTGCGGGTAACTCCTCTAAAGGGAACCAAGCGTTTCCATGTCAAGGGGAAGCTCGCACCAAGGTTCATTGGACCCTTTGAGATCACTGCACGACGAGGAGGAGTGGCTTACCAGTTGGAACTACCACCTGAGCTATCCGATGTGCACAACGTATTCCACGTGTCACAACTCCGGAAATGTCTCCAAGTTCCGAACAAGCCTAATCTCTACAAGGATGTTGATCACCAAGCCATTGATCTGCAGCCTGATTTGACCTACCGCGAGAAGCCCATTCACATTCTGGATGAAGCAGAACGACGGATGCGAAGCCGTACCATCAAGTACTTCAAGGTTCAGTGGAGCAACCACACGGAAGCAGAAGCAACCTGGGAACGTGAAGACTACCTTAGATCCGAGTTTCCCGATCTCTTTTAAGACCTAGTTTAGGAATCTCGGGGACGAGATTCTTGTAAGGGGGGTAGGTCTGTCACACCCTGCATTTTGTAACATGTTATTTGCATCAATGAAGCATGAAAATTTGGACCAGCAATTTTTTTTGGCATCATTTGGCTTTTATTTGGAATTGAGTTTTTCTTCATGTGCTTTTTATGTGCTCATTAAAGTCAACTATTACCTCTTGTAGAATTCATCCCCATACCCAAAACTTCTGCCCAATGATCATATCATGTGTTATATAACATTATAGTATTTTCTTACAAAATTAATTTGGCCAAAATGTATTTTATAAATTTAGTATTCCCAAAACCCCTGAATTAAGGTTTGCACTGCAAGTGCTTGATTTAGGGTGAGAAAATTATTTCAAAAGGTACATTTGAGACCTAGTAGTCATAGGACTCCCAGAAACCACAAAAGTATAATTTTAAAAGTTATTTTACTATTTTATTTAAAAGCTTTTTCTTGAGGCCAGAAATGGTCTTTAATAGGGAAAAATTATTTAAGTATTTAAAAAATATTTGCCAAAATTCAGGGAGACTCATAGGACATATATTGTCCATATATAAGAGTTTCAACACTTGGTCATGTTCAAAATAATGGGCTAATCCCTCTAAAACCCTTTCTGGATATTTCAAGTTTTTGAAATATTTACAAAGGAAATGTTCTCCAAAAATTCCAGGGAAATTCTATTATGTCACATATGACATATTTGATGATCTTGCCAAGTCCCATGCCTTGGGAAGCAAGAAAACATCCTCAAAACCCCTCATAACCATTCTGTCCATATTTGAAGTTTGAGCAACTTTACATTGCCAAACTTATCCAAATGCTCTCAAACTTGGTGCACATGCTAGAATGGACTAATAAGGCATCTAGACCAAATGGCACAAGAATTGGAGTAGGGTAACATGATCAGAATACCCCAAAATCATTTCTGTTCAAATGCAAATTTGAACAACTTTACATTACCAACTTTTTACCTGGAGCTTCAAACTTTGTGGGCAGATCAACACCCCAAATTATGAAACTACACCAAGTGGTGCATCAAGGGGAGATGATTAGCTTGACTCAAACAAGATGAAGCCATTTCTGTTGATTTCTAGGGTTCACCAAAGTTACATTGGCTAGTTTCTTCAAATGAGCCCAAATTTGGTGAAACACCCTATTTCCTTATAACATTCAATCCTGTTAAGTGTCATGGCAAGTGGAGATCATTTTCTTGACCAAACACTGATCAAGCACCTTCTGCTATTTTACCAAAACTACCATCTTGATCACTTTTACTATTTACCTTGGCCTCAACTTTTTACCACAGCTTCATCTGGTTACTAGCTACCTCCAGTAACTCTCCCATGTCTCCAGCTCCATGATTGAGGGGTAAAAACCCTAGTTCACCCTGCTGGACAACCATTTTCTACCAAGTCACCAGCTTCTCTTCTCTCTCACAGCATCTCCAGAGCATCCAAAGCCACAGACGAGCTGCTTGCATCACCCTGGACCCCCCCAGACACGGTGGACGCGCCCAGAGGGCCAATGGCATGCCATGGCATGCGATAAGGCCGCTCCAGAGCGCGCTACAGTGCGCCCCCGCACTGTAGCTTCGCCCAATCCAGCGCAGCCGACAGCCTCGAGCTCTCCCCTCGCGCCTCCCAACGCCCCTCGACGTCCGCAACCTCCACCGGTGCTGTCCCCCTCCTCCTCCGCCCTCCAGTGGCTGTCTTCACACGCGCGCTGGCCGCCCGCAGCATCCACTCGCCGGCTTCGCACGCGCGTGCTGTCTGGAGCTCTCCTCGCTCCTCCTCTCCCCTCTGCTAGGCGTAGGACTCGTCCAGCTACGCCACAGACTCACTCCCGTTGCCTCCCACGCACTGTGGCGTCGAGCAGAAGCTCGCCGGCGCACAGGTCCACGGGACCTCGCCGCACCCCTATAAATAGGACCCCCCGAGCCCTCTACTCTGCACCAACAGCCTCCCCTCATCCCCTTTAGCCCTCCAGCACCACTAGTTCGTCCCCGAAGAGCCCCAGTGCTCGGGATCGACCGGAGCTCTGCCGCGTCAGGCAGCCGGCGATCTCGCAGTACAGGCCTCCTCCGCCCCTCTTTTCGCTCGATTTGGAACCACCACACATCACTGAAGCATTCCCCTCCCTTTTCCCCTTCTGCAGCTGCCGGAAACGAGCTAGCCAGCAGCTTCCCGACGACCCTCCGCCGTCCCACCTCTCCGCCGACGAGCCAGGCCTCCCCGGCGAGTCACACCATCACCCCTACATCCGCGACTCGTTGCTTAGCCCGTCCCTGCCCTCCGTTGGCTCCGCCGTGCCCGGATTCGCCCCCGGTGAGCTCGTCGTCGCCGTGGCCGAGAGGTTGAAGATGACAGGCGGGCCCCGCCTATCATCCTCACTGCTCCCTCTCTCCCCTCGCAGCCGCTGACCGCTGGGCCCCGCCCGTCAGGTTTAAAACCCTGACGTGCGCGCGCTGGCGCCCGAGCGGCTGGGCTAGATGCCCTGGGCCGCGCACTGTGGCCGCTCTGGCCCAGTGGCACAGGGCCATTTCTTTTTATTCTTTCTGTAATTAATTCAATTAATTTTACAGAAATGAATATTAGTCCAGATGAAATAATTCCAACTCCTAAAATCTTGTAATAATCCAACCTATTTAATGGTGTCACTTTCACACATATCCATGAAACTTTTCTGTTCTGTTTAAATTTAAATTCAAATTTGAACAATAAAACTCCTGTTCTAAAATCCCTAGATTCCATTCTGTAACTCCAAAACTCCAACTAAGAATTTTCTCCATCTTAGTTTTCCCTCTAGTATTTAACAAAAATAAGTTGACATTTTTCTGAGCACTTTGATTTTTCTGTTTTCATTGTGGTCTTATTTTTCCGTTGTTATTATGCGACGTATAGATACCGTATTTGACGAAGTTGCTGAGGAAGAAGTGATACGTCCAAAACGTATCTGTAATTTCTGCTTGCTCCATGCCACTTTTGGGTGATATTGCTATGATATTCATACACTTCCATACACTTTTGATCATATTTGGACTAACTTACTAATCCAGTGCACCCCAGTGCCAGTTTCTGTTTTCGGCTGTTTTTGTATTTCAGGTTTTCACGTTTCGAGAACTGCCCAGAAAAATCCAGAAAAAATATATAAAAAATCAGCGTATCGGAAACAACACTGCGTCCGAAGGGCAGCCTGGGGGGGGCACAGGGGCTCCAGGCGCCCTGTGGGCGCGCCCCCCTGGGCCGCGCCGGGGGGGCGCCTCGGCCCCCCGAGAGCCCCCCGGTTCCCTACTTTGGCATATATTTAAAGGGTTCCCCGAAACCCTTGAAAGAGGACTTCTTTTCGCGATCTCATCTCTGTTCCGCCGCCGCCGCCGCTTCCAAGATCGGGAGCACCAGGAGAACTCTTCCCGGCACCCTGCCGGAGGGGAGGACCACCACCGGGAGCTTCTCCACCACCATGGACGCCTCCCGGATGACTCGTGAGTAGTCTCCCTTGATCCTCAATCTCTCATGAGAATGTGCTTATGCATTAAAGAGGAGTCCATCATCTATTTTCTATGTTGTCCCGGTATGGATGTCCTCAAGTAGAGATTTATCAAAAACGAGAAATCAAATGCGATCTATCTCCTCGGACCTTTGTACAGGTGGCATAGAGGTACCCCTTTGTGACACTTGGTTAAAACATATGCAATGCAATGATAACCCATGGGGATCCGAGCTAATTAGGACAAGGAGCGAGCACTATTGGTATTCGATGCATGAGGCTTGCAACTTATAAGATGTTTTATACATGACACATATGAAGTACTACTACCGTTGACACAATTGCTTCCATGTTTCAAAATAAAAAGCTCTAGCACTTTAAGCACCAACTACTGAGAGCATGATTGTCATTCTGAGTGTAATGTGCATTGTCCCAAAGTAGCATTGTCTTTTGCATGATTGTGATATCGTTTATTCTGAAATGATTGTATCTAGTCATCACTTAAACCTTGAAGGTGCCCTTGCATTTATGTTTTGCATCACTAAAGGGGCAAGCTAGATATCACTTGATCATATTTGCACATCATGTTCATTACAAATCTTTTTGATGTTTCAGTTTCATGTTGTAAAACTTTCAGTCATTTGTGATTTTCTCTTGAGACAACTTAATTACTTTAGAATCATTGTCTCAGTAAGCTTTTGTCATATGACTATGAGAAAGTCCTATATGGTTAATAGCATGTCACCACAGAAATTATTCTTGTTATCATTTACCTACTCGAGGACGAGCATGAATTAAGCTTGGGGATGTTGATACGTCCAAAACGTATCTATAATTTCTGCTTGCTCCATGCCACTTTTGAGTGATATTTCTATGATATTCATACACTTCCATACACTTTTGATCATATTTGGACTAACTTACTAATCCAGTGCACCCTAGTGCCAGTTTCTGTTTTCGGCTGTTTTTGTATTTCAGGTTTTCACGTTTCGAGAACTGCCTAGAAAAATCCAGAAAAAATATATAAAAAATCAGCATATCGGAAACAACACTGCGTCCGAAGGGCAGCCTGGGGGGGCCACAGGGGCTCCAGGCGCCCTGTGGGCGCGCCCCCCCTGGGCTGCGCCGGGGGGGCGCCTCGCCCCCCCGAGAGCCCCCCGGTGCCCTACTTTGGCATATATTTAAAGGGTTCCCCGAAACCCTTGAAAGAGGACTTCTTTTCGCGATCCAATCTCTGTTCCGCCGCCGCCGCCGCTTCCAAGACCGGGAGCACCAGGAGAACTCTTCCCGGCACCCTGCCGGAGGGGAGGATCACCACCGGGAGCTTCTCCACCACCATGGACGCCTCCCGGATGACTCGTGAGTAGTCTCCCTTGGACCATGAGTCCATGACCAGTAGCTATGTGATGTTCTCCTCCCGTTCTTGTGCTTCACTAATTAGTCCTCGTGAGCTGCCCTACATGATCGAGGCACCTATGTAATCCTTGTGTTGTTGCTATGTTGAGTTTGCTGGGATTCGATGGATTATGAGATTATGTTCAGATTGATCTTGAGTAATATATTTGATTCACCTCTTTTATATTTTAGTTCATAAGTAATTCTTGCATGTTCTCCGTTGTTATTTATTGCTTTGGCCAAGTAGTAAGTAGTGACTCCGAGAGGGAACGTTATGCTCGATTGTGGGTTCATGCCCCTCAATGACTAGCTTGAGTGACAGAAACATGAGTCTAGGGGATGTGCTGTTGCCACAAGGGGGAAAACAACGGTGCTTGTGCCCGCGGGTGCAAGGATTGTTTACTTTACGCAAAGTTCTTTTAATGCAGTTGTCTGTTGCATTGAGTTTACACTATGGGTGGGACTCGCAACTTAATACCAGCGACATGTTCTGTATAGATATCTCAAGGTGGATGATTAGTAGTAGATATTGATGGATTTCGGTCTACTTACTTTGGCGTACCGCCCATGCTTTGAACCTCAACCTTTCTTGCAATGTAGTCAGCATTGGTTTGCGTTCGTGGTCCTATCAATTGCCCAGCTGTAATTTGTTTACCTCACATAGCTGTTTTATCGTCTTTTGGGAGAGAGACATCACTAGTGAACATCATGAGACTCCGGTCCATATTACTATCATTGATCACATCCACTATTTACTTTTCGCTATTTTATTTACTATTGCAAAACACTATCTATCACTACTATCATATTGCTTTTAACCCTTTGTGAACTACAAGGCCGGAGAGATTGACAACCTCTCTGTACTCGTTGGGAGCAAAGTTATTTGTATCTGTGTGCAGGTCCACGTTGATTGCTAATTGCGCCGTTAGCAGTTCACACCTACCTGTTGAACCTAGGAGTCTCTGGGGATTCGATCCTTGGCATCTTTGCTAGGGGAAAACACTTCTACTTACTGCATCTTACACCTTCCACTTGGGGTAACCAACGAGGGGTTCGAGGCCCATCAAGGAGTATTTTCTGGCGCCGTTGCCGGGGACTCCACTCTTCAGGATAGGGGAGTTGCATGCTATCTTTTACCTTTGCTTTTTAGTCTTGTTAGTTTACCTTTCAGTTTTTGCTTTATTATCTTTTATCAAAAATCATAAAAAATTTATTTACCTTTTTATTAGTAGTTCTTTCTGTTTAGTCAAACATGTTAGGATTTGGTGCTTTGAGGGAATCAGAAGTTCTAGATTTCCATCAAAGGGATGGAGAAAATATGAAGAAGGCATGGGACAGGATTTCTGATGCACATAGGAGAATTATGCCTTGGATACCTATAAAAATTGTGCTTAGGAATTTTTACCATGGTCTTTTTAAATGGTTTAAACACTCCCTTGACATTATAGCCGAGGGAGATTTCTTAGAATGTGATGAAGCTAGAGCTCTTGAGATTATACATGGTCTATCTAGTTACTTTGTTTATGATCATAACTTTGATACTATCATAGATAGACTTGCCACTATTGAGAAAAGAATGGATGCTCTAGACTTAACGAAGGTAGAGAAACCCAAACCCAATAAGAGAGATATTTTGGAAATAGATAATGACTGGGAACCTCTTGTTAGGATTAGCATCTCTAATCAAGACTTCCTTGCTTATTGTGATATTGGATCTATGGTTTCTACTATGCCAAAAGTTGTTCGTGATTCTTTAAAATTTAACATGGATAGATTACCATCTTATCATGAACACACTAATGGAGATATTTCAGAAATTCAGGGAAAAATAAAAGACGTACCGGTTAAATTCCTAAAAGGGATTGCAATGATTGATTTCTTCATCGTGGAGCCAAACCAAGGAAATATAGTGCTTGGAAGGGACTTCCTCCGAGCAGTTAAAGGCTTCATCGATATAGGTAAGGGACAAATCCGCTTACGCGGGAAGGCAAAAGGTGTCTACCCCTTTCCTAGAAGGAACAAGAATGAACTTGTCGAGGAATCATTTGAACCAATGTATAACTCTGATTATTATGATGATTATTGATTCCTCTATGCATTATGCCTAGCTTAAAGGCATAAAAGAAAGCGCTTTTGGGAGGCAGCCCACATGAATAAAAAATTTGCTTTTGTTGTGTCTTGATGTTGTTTACTGCTGTAGCATCATCATTGTATCTTTGCTTTTCATATTTGTGCCAAGTATAGCCTCTGATTGCTAGAAAGTTCAAAAGTTGTGAGGTGCTGTCCAGGAAACAGATTCTGTCCTTGGATAGAAAAATTCGTATAAAATCACCAGATCATATTTTTGGTCTGAATTTTTTCGACAGCGTTCTCTATATAATTGTCTTTCGTGCGTCAGTTCTGAGTTTTTTGATTTGAGTTGCAGAAGTATCCCGAACAGGTCAATTACTGCCTGCTGTTCTGTTTTTCACAGATTCTGTCCTGTTTTGCCTTGCCTTCACTTTGCAAATTAAGAACTTGCTTTTTCTTTGCAAAAACCTTTTGGCAATCTTGAGAAACAGTAGAACTTCAAGAATATCCTTATTTCCAGCAAGGTATAATTATTTTATTAAGGGTACTAACCTCGCTAATCAGATTATGATGAGTTGTGTATGAAGGGAGTTTTCAAGTGTGCGAGGGAAGATGATAAAAAGATTCAGGAGTGTCAAGCGCTCAAGCTTGGGGATGCCCCCGTGCACCCCCAAGAAATATTCAAGGAGACTCAAGCGTCTAAGCTTGGGGATGCCCCCGTGCATCCCCTTCTCCATCAACATTATCAGTTCGTCTTTCGTTCCGCTATATTTTTATCACTTCATGTGTTATGTGCTATGCTTGGAGCGTCTTGCTTTTAGTTTTCTTTTTAGTTTTTCATAACGAGTCGGAACCCAGCATTCCTTTATGTGGGAGAGAAACATGCTCCACCTCTACCTAGAACATTACATAGAATTTTCATGTCTATCTATGCTGTGTGTGTTCTTTATCTTTTAATAGCTACTATCGTGCTTTGCTCTTATCATTCATGCTTATCTTTTCAAGAGCTTCTATTTAGTTGGTTGCTTGAACTCTTTCTAATTACCATTCTCACCTTATTAAGAGAGTTTGCTTCCGTTGCATGGGTTAATGTGTCTATGATAAAGATGCTACTTTCATGATGGTGCTTAGTAGTTCAGGTTTTCTTATGGTTAATCTCAAATAGCTGGGGGGTTCCCAATGTGTCATTGGAGTACCAACTTGGTTTGTTTGCCTATGATATGGTATGGTTTAGTAATATCTTCCTTCGAGAATTTATTTTGATTGACTTGGCGTATGCTCACGCATATTCAAGACTGTAAAGAAAGTCTGTCAAGCCTTGATGATCTTTTGTTTCTAAGTAGCGATATAACTACCATGCCTGATTCAATATTGCTTTGTCGCTCTGCATGATTATGACCGTCATTGCTCTCTTAGTTGGTCGCTCCCAGTCTTTTGCTAACCTACACCTGCACTAAGCAAATTAACCATGCAATACATAGCTCATGGGAAAGTAGCCTAAAAACTATTGTGGTAAAGAGTATGTTGCTTATGTATCTTATTTCTTATGAGTTGCTTGCTGAGCGGTAACCATGTTTCTGGGGACGCCATCGACTGTCACACTTTTGTTGAATATCATGTGAGTTCCTATGCATGTTCGTCTTGTCTGAAGTAAGGGTGATTTACCGTGGGTTGAATTAATATGCATATTGTTAGAGAAGAACATTGGGTCGCCAACCAAAGCCATGCATCATGGTGGAAGTTTTAGCTTGGACCTTAATCCTCAATCTCTCATGAAAATATGCTTATGCATTAAAGAGGAGTCCATCATCTATTTTCTATGTTGTCCCGGTATGGATGTCCTCAAGTTGAGATTTATCAAAAACGAGAAATCAAATGCGATCTATCTCCTTGGACCTTTGTACAGGTGGCATAGAGGTACCCCTTTGTGACACTTGGTTAAAACATATGCAATGCAATGATAACCCATGGGGATCCGAGCTAATTAGGACAAGGAGCGAGCACTATTGGTATTCGATGCATGAGGCTTGCAACTTATAAGATGTTTTATACATGACACATATGAAGTACTACTACCGTTGACACAATTGCTTCCATGTTTCAAAATAAAAAGCTCTAGCACTTTAAGCACCAACTACTGAGAGCATGATTGTCATTCTGAGTGTAATGTGCATTGTCCCAAAGTAGCATTGTCTTTTGCATGATTGTGATATCGTTTATTCTAAAATGATTGTATCTAGTCATCACTTAAACCTTGAAGGTGCCCTTGCATTTATGTTTTGCATCACTAAAGGGGGCAAGCTAGATATCACTTGATCATATTTGCACATCATGTTCATTGCAAATCTTTTTGATGTTTCAGTTTCATGTCGTAAAACTTTCAGTCATTTGTGATTTTCTCTTGAGACAACTTAATTACTTTAGAATCATTGTCTTAGTAAGCTATTGTCATATGACTATGAGAAAGTCCTATATGGTTAATAGCATGTCACCACAGAAATTATTCTTGTTATCATTTACCTACTCGAGGACGAGCAGGAATTAAGCTTGGGGATGTTGATACGTCCAAAACGTATCTATAATTTCTGCTTGCTCCATGCCACTTTTGGGTGATATTGCTATGATATTCATACACTTCCATACACTTTTGATCATATTTGGACTAACTTACTAATCCAGTGCACCCTAGTGCCAGTTTCTGTTTTCGGCTGTTTTTGTATTTCAGGTTTTCACGTTTCGAGAACTGCCCAGAAAAATCCAGAAAAAATATATAAAAAATCAGCATATCGGAAACAACACTGCGTCCGAAGGGCAGCCTGGGGGGGGGGGCACAGGAGCTCCTGGCGCCCTGTGGGCGCGCCCCCTGGGCCGCGCCGGGGGGGCGCCTCGGCCCCCCGAGAGCCCCCCGGTGCCCTACTTTGGCATATATTTAAAGGGTTCCCCGAAACCCTTGATAGAGGACTTCTTTTCGCGATCCAATCTCTGTTCCGCCGCCGCCGCCGCTTCCAAGATCGGGAGCACCAGGAGAACTCTTCCCAGCACCCTGCCGGAGGGGAGGATCACCACCTGGAGCTTCTCCACCACCATGGACGCCTCCCGGATGACTCGTGAGTAGTCTCCCTTGGACCATGAGTCCATGACCAGTAGCTATGTGATGTTCTCCTCCCGTTCTTGTGCTTCACTAATTAGTCCTCGTGAGCTGCCCTACATGATCGAGGCACCTATGTAATCCTTGTGTTGTTGCTATGTTGAGTTTGCTGGGATCCGATGGATTATGAGATTATGTTCAGATTGATCTTGAGTAATATATTTGATTCACCTCTTTTATATTTTAGTTCATAAGTAATTCTTGCATGTTCTCCGTTGTTATTTATTGCTTTGGCCAAGTAGTAAGTAGTGACTCCGAGAGGGAACGTTATGCTCGATTGTGGGTTCATGCCCCTCAATGACTAGCTTGAGTGACAGAAACATGAGTCTAGGGGATGTGCTGTTGCCACAAGGGGGAAAACAACGGTGCTTGTGCCCGCGGGTGCAAGGATTGTTTACTTTACGCAAAGTTCTTTTAATGCAGTTGTCTGTTGCATTGAGTTTACACTATGGGTGGGACTCGCAACTTAATACCAGCGACATGTTCTGTATAGATATCTCAAGGTGGATGATTAGTAGTAGATATTGATGGATTTCGGTCTACTTACTTTGGCGTACCGCCCATGCTTTGAACCTCAACCTTTCTTGCAATGTAGTCAGCATTGGTTTGCGTTCGTGGTCCTGTCAATTGCCCAGCTGTAATTTGTTTACCTCACATAGCTGTTTTATCGTCTTTTGGGAGAGAGACATCACTAGTGAACATCATGAGACTCCGGTCCATATTACTATCATTGATCACATCCACTATTTACTTTTCGCTATTTTATTTACTATTGCAAAACACTATCTATCACTACTATCATATTGCTTTTAACCCTTTGTGAACTACAAGGCCGGAGAGATTGACAACCTCTCTGTACTCGTTGGGAGCAAAGTTATTTGTATCTGTGTGCAGGTCCACGTTGATTGCTAATTGCGCCGTTAGCAGTTGACACCTACCTGTTGAACCTAGGAGTCTCTGGGGATTCGATCCTTGGCATCTTTGCTAGGGGAAAACACTTCTACTTACTGCATCTTACACCTTCCACTTGGGGTAACCAACGAGGGGTTCGAGGCCCATCAAGGAGTATTTTCTGGCGCCATTGCCGGGGACTCCACTCTTCAGGATAGGGGAGTTGCATGCTATCTTTTACCTTTGCTTTTTAGTCTTGTTAGTTTACCTTTCAGTTTTTGCTTTATTATCTTTTATCAAAAATCATAAAAAAATTATTTGCCTTTTTATTAGTAGTTCTTTCTGTTTAGTCAAACATGTTAGGATTTGGTGCTTTGAGGGAATCAGAAGTTCTAGATTTCCATCAAAGGGATGGAGAAAATATGAAGAAGGCATGGGACATGATTTCTGATGCACATAGGAGAATTATGCCTTGGATACCTATAAAAATTGTGCTTAGGAATTTTTACCATGGTCTTTTTAAATGGTGTAAACACTCCCTTGACATTATAGCCGAGGGAGATTTCTTAGAATGTGATGAAGCTAGAGCTCTTGAGATTATACATGGTCTATCTAGTTACTTTGTTTATGATCATAACTATGATACTATCATAGATAGACTTGCCACTATTGAGAAAAGAATGGATGCTCTAGACTTAACGAAGGTAGAGAAACCCAAACCCAATAAGAGAGATATTTTGGAAATAGATAATGACTGGGAACCTCTTGTTAGGATTAGCATCTCTAATCAAGACTTCCTTGCTTATTGTGATATTGGATCTATGGTTTCTACTATGCCAAAAGTTGTTCGTGATTCTTTAAAATTTAACATGGATAGATTACCATCTTATCATGAACACACTAATGGAGATATTTCAGAAATTCAGGGAAAAATAAAAGACGTACCGGTTAAATTCCTAAAAGGGATTGCAATGATTGATTTCTTCATCGTGGAGCCAAACCAAGGAAATATAGTGCTTGGAAGGGACTTCCTCCGAGCAGTTAAAGGCTTCATCGATATAGGTAAGGGACAAATCCGCTTACGCGGGAAGGCAAAAGGTGTGTACCCCTTTCCTAGAAGGAACAAGAATGAACTTGTCGAGGAATCATTTGAACCAATGTATAACTCTGATTATTATGATGATTATTGATTCCTCTATGCATTATGCCTAGCTTAAAGGCATAAAAGAAAGCGCTTTTGGGAGGCAGCCCACATGAATAATTTTTTTGCTTTTGTTGTGTCTTGATGTTGTTTACTTCTGTAGCATCATCATTGTATCTTTGCTTTTCATATTTGTGCCAAGTATAGCCTCTGATTGCTAGAAAGTTCAAAAGTTGTGAGGTGCTGTCCAGGAAACAGATTCTGTCCTTGGATAGAAAAATTCGTATAAAATCACCAGATCATATTTTTGGTCTGAATGTTTTCGACAGCGTTCTCTATGTAATTTTATTTCATGCGTCAGTTCTGAGTTTTTTGATTTGAGTTGCAGAAGTATCCCGAACAGGTCAATTACTGCCTGCTGTTCTGTTTTTCACAGATTCTGTCCTGTTTTGCCTTACCTTCACTTTGCAAATTAAGAACTTGCTTTTTCTTTGCAAAAACCTTTTGGCAATCTTGAGAAACAGTAGAACTTCAAGAATATCCTTATTTCCAGCAAGGTATAATTATTTTATTAAGGGTACTAACCTCGCTAATCAGATTATGACGAGTTGTGTATGAAGGGAGTTTTCAAGTGTGCGAGGGAAGATAATAAAAAGATTTAGGAGTGTCAAGCGCTCAAGCTTGGGGATGCCCCCGTGCACCCCCAAGAAATATTCAAGGAGACTCAAGCGTCTAAGCTTGGGGATGCCCCCGTGCATCCCCTTCTCCATCAACATTATCAGTTCGTCTTTCGTTCCGCTATATTTTTATCACTTCATGTGTTATGTGCTATGCTTGGAGCGTCTTGCTTTTAGTTTTCTTTTTAGTTTTTCATAACGAGTCGGAACCCAGCATTCCTTTATGTGGGAGAGAAACACGCTCCACCTCTACCTAGAACATTACATAGAATTTTCATGTCTATCTATGTTGTGTGTGTTCTTTATCTTTTAATAGCTACTATCGTGCTTTGCTCTTATCATTCATGCTTATCTTTTCAAGAGCTTCTATTTAGTTGGTTGCTTGAACTCTTTCTAATTACCATGCTCACCTT
Organism: Secale cereale; assembly: GCA_902687465.1. NCBI lineage: Eukaryota > Viridiplantae > Streptophyta > Magnoliopsida > Poales > Poaceae > Secale > Secale cereale. Next base: position 103,520,974 of record LR738710.1, read on the forward strand.
ATTAAGAGAGTTTGCTTCCGTTGCATGGGTTAATGTGTCTATGATAAAGATGCTACTTTCATGATGGTGCTTAGTAGTTCAGGTTTTCTTATGGTTAATCTCAAATAGCTGGGGGGTTCCCAATGTGTCATTGGAGTACCAACTTGGTTTGTTTGCCTATGATATGGTATGGTTTAGTAATATCTTCCTTCGAGAATTTATTTTGATTGACTTGGCGTATGCTCACGCATATTCAAGACTGTAAAGAAAGTCTGTCAAGCCTTGATGATCTTTTGTTTCTAAGTAGCGATATAACTACCATGCCTGATTCAATATTGCTTTGTCGCTCTGCATGATTATGACCGTCATTGCTCTCTTAGTTGGTCGCTCCCAGTCTTTTGCTAACCTACACCTGCACTAAGCAAATTAACCATGCAATACATAGCTCATGGGAAAGTAGCCTAAAAACTATTGTGGTAAAGAGTATGTTGCTTATGTATCTTATTTCTTATGAGTTGCTTGCTGAGCGGTAACCATGTTTCTGGGGACGCCATCGACTGTCACACTTTTGTTGAATATCATGTGAGTTCCTATGCATGTTCGTCTTGTCTGAAGTAAGGGTGATTTACCGTGGGTTGAATTAATATGCATATTGTTAGAGAAGAACATTGGGCCGCCAACCAAAGCCATGCATCATGGTGGAAGTTTTAGCTTGGACCTTAATCCTCAATCTCTCATGAGAATATGCTTATGCATTAAAGAGGAGTCCATCATCTATTTTCTATGTTGTCCCGGTATGGATGTCCTCAAGTTGAGATTTATCAAAAACGAGAAATCAAATGCGATCTATCTCCTTGGACCTTTGTACAGGTGGCATAGAGGTACCCCTTTGTGACACTTGGTTAAAACATATGCAATGCAATGATAACCCATGGGGATCCGAGCTAATTAGGACAAGGAGCGAGCACTATTGGTATTCGATGCATGAGGCTTGCAACTTATAAGATGTTTTATACATGACACATATGAAGTACTACTACCGTTGACAATATTGCTTCCATGTTTCAAAATAAAAAGCTCTAGCACTTTAAGCACCAACTACTGAGAGCATGATTGTCATTCTGAGTGTAATGTGCATTGTCCCAAAGTAGCATTGTCTTTTGCATGATTGTGATATCGTTTATTCTGAAATGATTGTATCTAGTCATCACTTAAACCTTGAAGGTGCCCTTGCATTTATGTTTTGCATCACTAAAGGGGGCAAGCTAGATATCACTTGATCATATTTGCACATCATGTTCATTGCAAATCTTTTTGATGTTTCAGTTTCATGTTGTAAAACTTTCAGTCATTTGTGATTTTCTCTTGAGACAACTTAATTACTTTAGAATCATTGTCTCAGTAAGCTTTTGTCATATGACTATGAGAAAGTCCTATATGGTTAATAGCATGTCACCACAGAAATTATTCTTGTTATCATTTACCTACTCGTGGACGAGCAGGAATTAAGCTTGGGGATGTTGATACGTCCAAAACGTATCTATAATTTCTGCTTGCTCCATGCCACTTTTGGGTGATATTGCTATGATATTCATACACTTCCATACACTTTTGATCATATTTCGACTAACTTACTAATCCAGTGCACCCCAGTGCCAGTTTTTGTTTTCGACTGTTTTTGTATTTCAGGTTTTCACGTTTCGAGAACTGCCCAGAAAAATCCAGAAAAAATATATAAAAAATCAGCATATCGGAAACAACACTGCGTCCGAAGGGCAGCCAGGGGGGGCCACAGGGGCTCCAGGCGCCCTGTGGGCGCGCCCCCCCTGGGCCGCGCCGGGGGGGCGCCTCGGCCCCCCGAGAGCCCCCCGGTGCCCTACTTTGGCATATATTTAAAGGGTTCCCCGAAACCCTTGAAAGAGGACTTCTTTTCGCGATCCAATCTCTGTTCCGCCGCCGCCGCCGCTTCCAAGATCGGGAGCACCAGGAGAACTCTTCCCGGCACCCTGCCGGAGGGGAGGATCACCACCGGGAGCTTCTCCACCACCATGGACGCCTCCCGGATGACTCGTGAGTAGTCTCCCTTGGACCATGAGTCCAAGACCAGTAGCTATGTGATGTTCTCCTCCCGTTCTTGTGCTTCACTAATTAGTCCTCGTGAGCTGCCCTACATGATCGAGGCACCTATGTAATCCTTGTGTTGTTGCTATGTTGAGTTTGCTGGGATCCGATGGATTATGAGATTATGTTCAGATTGATCTTGAGTAATATATTTGATTCACCTCTTTTATATTTTAGTTCATAAGTAATTCTTGCATGTTCTCCGTTGTTATTTATTGCTTTGGCCAAGTAGTAAGTAGTGACTCCAAGAGGGAACGTTATGCTCGATTGTGGGTTCATGCCCCTCAATGACTAGCTTGAGTGACAGAAACATGTGTCTAGGGGATGTGCTGTTGCCACAAGGGGGAAAACAACGGTGCTTGTGCCCGCGGGTGCAAGGATTGTTTACTTTACGCAAAGTTCTTTTAATGCAGTTGTCTGTTGCATTGAGTTTACACTATGGGTGGGACTCGCAACTTAATACCAGCGAGATGTTCTGGATAGATATCTCAAGGTGGATGATTAGTAGTAGATATTGATGGATTTCGGTCTACTTACTTTGGCGTACCGCCCATGCTTTGAACCTCAACCTTTCTTGCAATGTAGTCAGCATTGGTTTGCGTTCGTGGTCCTGTCAATTGCCCAGCTGTAATTTGTTTACCTCACATAGCTGTTTTATCGTCTTTTGGGAGAGAGACATCACTAGTGAACATCATGAGACTCCGGTCCATATTACTATCATTGATCACATCCACTATTTACTTTTCGCTATTTTATTTACTATTGCAAAACACTATCTATCACTACTATCATATTGCTTTTAACCCTTTGTGAACTACAAGGCCGGAGAGATTGACAACCTCTCTGTACTCGTTGGGAGCAAAGTTATTTGTATCTGTGTGCAGGTCCACGTTGATTGCTAATTGCGCCGTCAGCAGTTGACACCTATCTGTTGAACCTAGGAGTCTCTGGGGATTCGATCCTTGGCATCTTTGCTAGGGGAAAACACTTCTACTTACTTCATCTTACACCTTACACTTGGGGTAACCAACGAGGGGTTCGAGGCCCATCAAGAAGGTGGAGAAGGATTTGAAGACTTTGAAGACCAAGCCAATCCAGGCAAGCAGCCCTTTGACCATGATACACTTGTTCTTTGGAACCCGTTTCTTTCCGATGCATGATGATAGAGTTACGGTGGTGACCTAGTTGAACCACCACATGATGCATGCCTTGCTCATGATCTTGCTATGTGCTAGTTGTCATGCAAAAAGTTAGTAGTGATGCTTAGTGATGCATGTGAGTCATGAAACCTTCGTGGTTGAAATCTTTTCATAAACCCCATCGGGTGCCCCTAATGCCCGAGGGTGATGTTGTGTTAGGTCATCACTTGAGGAAGAAGTGATGTGCCAGTAAAGATCTTGTGCATGGGTGAAATGATGGATTAGATTTATGTGTGACTACCGTCCCAACCGTATATGTGCAACCACTCTACCCCTTATGGGACGGGGCGTTATTTATTACTTAGGCCGATACTAGCATGGTGCCCGCATTACTAGTGATGGGAAGACTTGAGGTCTTTCCCGGGACGGGGTCGTGCTTGGATAGACGACCATGAATGTTTTCACAGGGCACCGGACACACCGTTGGTCCCTTCGGGTACGCGTGACATTGAAATTAGGGCAAGTCCCATGATCTATTGTTTGTACTCGAGGGCCGTGTACCAACGGGTGGACTCTATGTTAGTGTCGTCTAAGGAAAGATAATGATCGGGTGCTTCCCCCGAGTACTTGAGGTACTGCGGGATCGTGGGTGACACGAAAGCTTCCCGGATCTTGTGGGTAAAGTGCGCAACCTCTGCAGAGTGTAAAACTATTCGAATAGCCGTGTCCACGGTCATGGACAGTTGGGTGGTGCTACTTAAACTATGTCCAGAATTTTACTACATCGGTGAAAGTATGTGTATGTTGAGCCAAGGTGGTGACTTGACTTGTTGAGTTGAATCATATTCATGTTGATATCGGTAACCTGTTTTCGAGGTTACGTGAGTTTATTGATGCATATACTTGATGGTAGAATATTTATTCTAGCCCATTGCTAGATTGCTCATTGTTGTTCAATTGCATTGTTACTTTGAACCAAATCATGGGTTGCTTGCGAGTACATTCAAAGTACTCATTGGCTTGCCACTGGTTATTTAATTGGCCAGGCATGGAGGAACAGGAATATGAGGAAGAGTTCTTTGGAGCCGAACATGCGAACTAGGATGCTATCCCAGTCAGAATGCCTGTAGGGTTAAGGCAGATGGCATGGGTCCTACCTATCATCGAAGACTTCCGCTATTTGAGTTATTTGCTATTCAGCCCTTGAGGCTTTATCTTTGTAAGACTTGGCCATAATGGCCTTAATTTGTGTAAGACGATATGTATGGATGTAAGACTCTTGTTATTCAGCTTCTGTGTGTTCAGTGAGCATTGATCTCTGGGATCACTGTACACGTGCATTCGGTGATCTCGACTTCTAAGTCGGGGTCCCCACAAGATTTCATGCAAGTTCTTTTCCATAAGCACGTATGACTATATTCGGAATACATGCCTACATTGCATTGATGAACTGGAGCTAGTTCTGTGTCACCCTAGGTTATAACTTCTACAAGATGAATTGCATCCGACATAATTTCCCATCACCGATCCAATGCCTACGAGCTTTTCCTATATTGCTTGTTACTTATTTACTTTTCCGTTGCTACTATCACAAAAACTACAAAAACACTACCGTTACTTTTATTGCTGCTACCGCCACTATCATATTACTTTGCTACTAAACTATCTTGCTGCAGATACTAAGTTTCCAGGTGTGGTTGATTGACAACTCAGCTGCTAATACTTAAGAGTATTCTTTGGCTCCCCTCGTGTCAAATCAATAAATTTGGGTTGAATACTTTACCCTCGAAAACTGTTGCGATCCCCTACACTTGTGAGTTATCAAGACTATTTTCTGGCGCTGTTGCCGGGGAGCATAGCTCTATTCTTTAAGTCACTTGGGATTTATATCTGTTGATCACTATGAAGAATTTGAAGGACTCAAAAACCAAGATCTTACCCACAACTACGAGGGGAGGTAAGGAACTGCCATCTAGCTCTGCACTTGATTCTCCTTCTGTTATGATTAAACTTGCGACAGCTACTCCTGCTATTGAATCTGATATGTCGTATGTTCTTGATGATGCTACTTCTGCTATGTATGATGAAACTACCTCTATGCCTGATAATGTGCCACTAGGTGAATTTCTAGTTGAACAAATTGCTAAGGTTAGGGAGAATGCAAATATTGAAACTGATGATATTTATGAAAGTGATGATGAAGCTTCTCCCAATAGATATGAATTGCTTGTTGTTCCTGAGGGTTATGTTATGGATGAAGAAACTGCTAGAGACTTTCTTGCTTGGAACGATAGATATGATCTTAAGAAATTATTAGCTAAGCTGAAAGAAAAGTCCTTGAATGCTAGAATGAAACATGACCCTGCTTTTGCTACTTCACCTATCTGTGTTACTGATAAGGATTATGAATTTTCTGTTGATCCTGAGTTAATTACTTTGGTTGTGTCTGATCCTTTCCATGGCTATGAGTCTGAAACTGTTGTGGCACATCTTACTAAGTTGAATGATATAGCCACCCTGTTTACCAACGATGAAAAGATCCGTTACTATTATATCCTTAAGTTGTTTTCTTTCTTATTAAAGGGTGATGCTAAGACTTGGTTTAATTCCCTTGATCCTGGTTGTGTGCGTAGTCCCCAGGATATGATGTATTACTTCTCTGCTAAATATTTTCCCGCTCATAAGAAACAAGCTGCCTTACGGGAAATATATAACTGTGCAAATTGAAGAAGAGAGTCTCCCACAAGCTTGGGGGAGGCTTCTCCAATTACTGAATGCTTTGCCTGATCATCCTCTTGAAATGCATGATATACTTGATGTCTTTTATAATGGACTAACCGATGCTTCAAGAGACCACATGGACAGTTGTGTTGGTTGTGTTTTCAGGGAAAGAACTGTTGAACAAGCTGAACTACTATTGAATAATATGCATCCCAATGAAAATAATTGGACACTTCCTAAACCAGCCCCTAAGCCAACTCCGAAGAAAAGCGGTGTTCTATTTCTCAGTCCTGAAGATATGCCAGAGGCAAAGAAATCTATGAAAGAAAAATGTATTAAAGCTGAAGATGTTAAGAATTTACCACCTATTGAAGAAATACATGGTCTTGATAACCCGACACAGGTAGTAAAGGTAAATTCTCTTTATAGATTTGATGAAGGTGATATTCCTCGTTGTAAGTCTGTTAGCCAATGCTTAGATGAGTTTGACAATTCTATTGGTAAAGAAGAAAACTTCAATGCTTATGTTGGTAGACAATTACAACACAATGCTTATATGATTGAACGCTTGAGTGATTATCTGTCTAGAGCTAAAGGTGAACTAAAAGTCATTAGTATACATGCTTCTATGGTCACCACTCAAGTAGAACAAGTACTTAAGGCTCAGAATGATTTGCTCAATGAATTAAATAATAAGAATAATGGCTATGATGTTAGAGTTGCAACTAGAGGTGGTAAAATGACTCAGGAACCTTTGTATCCTGAAGGACACCCAAAGAGAATTGAGCAAGATTCTCAGAGAGCTAATTTAGATGCACCTAGTTCTTCTAAGAAGAAGAAAAAGAAAAATGATAGGACTTTGCATGCTTCTAGTGAACTTGTAGCTGACACACTTGAGAATCCCAATGATTTATCTGTTTCTGATGATGAGACACAATCTGGTAATGAACATGAACCTAGTGATAATATTAATGATGATGCTCAACCTAGCAATGATAATAACGTAGAGATTGAACCTGCTATTGATCTTGATAACCCACAATCAAAGAATCAACGTTATGGTAAGAGAGACTTTGTTGCTAGGAAGCACGGTAGGGAAAGAGAACCATGGTTTCAGAAACCCATGCCTTTTCCTCCGAAACCATCCAAGAAAAAGGATGATGAGGATTTTGAAAGCTTTGCTGAAATGATTAGACCTATCTTTTTGCGTATGCGTTTGACTGATGTGCTTAAAACAAATCCTTATGCCAAGTATATGAAAGATATTATTACCAACAAAAGAAAGATACCTGAAGTAGAAATTTCCACCATGCTTGCCAATTACACTTTTGAGGGTGGAATGCCTAAGAAATTAGGAGATCCAAGAGTACCTACTATACCTTGCTCCATTAAGAAAAACTATGTTAAAACTGCTTTGTGTGATCTTGGAGCCGGTGTTAGTGTTATGCCTCTCTTTTATATCGTAGACTTGACTTGAGTAAGTTGACACCTATTGAAATATCTTTGCAAATGGCTGATAAATCAACTGCTATACCTGTCGGTATTTGTGAGGATGTGCTGTTGTAGTTGCAAATGTTACTATTCTAACGGACTTTGTTATACTTGATATTCCCGAGGACGATAGTATGCCTATTATTCTAGGGAGACCCTTTTTGAATACTGCAGGGGCTGTTATTGATTGCAACAAAGGCAATGTCACTTTTTATGTCAATGGTAATGAGCATACGGTACACTTTCCGAGGAAACAACCTCAGGTCCACAGTATCAATTATGTTGGAAAATTTTCAACTATTACTATTGGAGGTTTTGAATTTCCTCTTCCTACTATCAAGAAGACATATGACATTCTTATTATTGGGGACATACATATCCCCATTGAGGTAACATAGTGTTATTTGAAAATTCTCCAGTTTCATGTTACTCGGAAAGAGTTTATTAACAAGACCTGATCAACCTTGTTAATGGATTCCTTTGGATGAGCATGGGATAGGTGAATCTAGATAGCACAACCTTCTGTACCCTCCTTTTACTTTCTGTTAATTATGATAAATAAAGCAAAAAATACTATTTTTTGTCTGTTTCCACACTTATCCGTGCAATAAAAAATATCCCGAAAATAAAAGTTCTGCAAATGCCATGAAATTGAAATATGATTTTTTCTAGAATATTTGAGGAAATATGGCACAGAACACACAGCGAGGGGAGCCAGCACCTGGCCACGAGGGTCCAGGGCGCGCCCCCTGCCTCGTGGGCCCCACGTGCCCCCCTCCACATATTCCTGCACCCATGCTCTTCTTCTTCCTCCCAAAAAAAAAATCACCAACCAGCTCAAACCCGAGTTCTAGCTCATCTTGCTGCCATTTTCGATCTCCTTGCTCAAAGCACCATTCACCAAACTGTTTGGGGAGATTGTTCCTTGGTATGTGACTCCTCTATTGATCCAATTAGTTTTTGTTCTAGTGCTCTATTTATTGCAAATTTTTGCTACTGTGGTGACCTTGTTCTTGAGCTTGCATGTCAAATTTTCTTGGTCCCAAGTAGTTCCAATGCATGATATAGTCTCTAGGCACTAGTAGGAGTTGTTGCTATCAATCTTATTGAGTTTGGTTAAATTTTATTTTGAGTTACTAAAAATTTCAGAAAATTTTGGAAAAATGCATAGGAAAAACTTCCAAGGTGGTTCTTCAAGGAAGCAAGAACCTAGGCTCTCGTTCCGTGAGCCAGACGATGAACTACTGAGGGATGCTGATGTGCGGCCTTGTGAATGGCCGTCAGATGACTTCATGGATCAGGCTAGCATCAAGGATGAATTTTATGCATATGTGCGCAACGCTGACCTCGAGGGCTTCATACAAGATAAGTGCCCTCAATACCGTGGCTTAACTGATAGCTTTGTGTCGGATTTAGGGCTCCGCAAAACCCAAGAAGTTCGAACTTAGGTGGCCTCGCCCTCGTCGGTGAAGAGATTGAAGCAAACAACAGATAGAACACACAAGAGTTTACCCAGGTTCGGGCCACCGCGTGGTGTAAGATCCTACTTCCTGCTTTGGTGGATTAGCCTCTGGAGGGCCGGAATATGAGCAAGTACAGTGGTTCCTGAGCTCGGGAGGCGAGCTCAGGAGGGTCAGGAGGCAAGTGTTCTTGCTCCTTGTGTGGTGGCAGAGTGTATGGATTGATCCCCCTTCACAGTAGGAATCCTAGCTACTTATATAGGCGGCCACGGTCCTCTTCCCCCAAAATGTTTAGGCGGGAAGGGATCCCACAACGGCCATTTTTGAGCTGGAACACAAGGACGTTCCTACCGTGACAAAAGCAGTCTTCGCCTGCAAAAGGACCACGGGGTGACGCGGTGGTGGGCTCGACGGTGACATCCTCCTTGTCGTCCTATGGTCTTCGGTCTTGTTGCACCAATGAGGAAACCTTTGCCCCGCTCCTCGGGAACCTGCGACTGCGATGTCCTCTTTGCATCGAAATGGTAACTGTGCCGCTGGCGAGCGCTGTCACCCGCTGGCGCGGTGCATCATTGATGACATCACTGCCTCCTCCTGTGGCAGGCTTGGCCTTGGATTCTCCACCCCTCTGGAGCGCCTTGCCGAGGCCGCTCCTGAGGAGGTCTTGACATCGTTCTCCTCGCGAGGTTTAGTTCCCTCGTGAGGGTCTTGGGTAGCTGGTTGATCAGCTGGGCCATACCAGGCCGTAGTAGGAGCTTGTCGTGGCCCGTAGACAGGCAAGTCTGGGTACCCTGGTTCCCAGTACGCCGACAGTAGCCCACGGGCCCAAGGCGCACGCGGAGTTGGCTCCGGGGCAAAGCCTTAGTCAAGGACGAAGCGCCGCGGACCCTAAAAGGCTGCGGGCCAGGCCAGCGTGCGACTGTTGGATGGGACGTGGCGGCTCCACTTCCAATGCAGCCTCGGTGATTGTGCGACTTGACAACTCCTTGGCGCAGACGACGGGGTGATACGTCTCCAACGTATCTACTTTTCCAAACACTTTTGCCCTTGTTTTGGACTCTAACTTGCATGATTTGAATGGAACTAACCTGGACTGATGCTGTTTTCAGTAGAACTACCATGGTGTTGTTTTTGTGCAGAATAAAAAGTTCTCGGAATCGCGTGAAAATCAACGGAGAATTATTTCAGAAAATATCAAAAATATCTGCAAGAAGATACTCACCGGGGGGCCCACACCCTGTCCCCGAGGGTGGGGGCGTGCCCCCTTCCCAGGGCGCGCCCCCCTGCCTCGAGGGCCCCCCGATTCTCCACCGACGTACCCCCAGGTCCTATATCTTCCGTTTCAGGGAGAAAAAAATCAGAGAGAAAGAAATATCGCGTTTCACGAGATGAAGCCGCCGCCAAGCCCTAATCTCTCTCGGGAGGGCTGATCTGGAGTCCGTTCGGGGCTCCGGAGAGTGGAGATCGTCGCCATCGTCATCATCAAGCTTCCTCCATCACCAATTCCATGATGCTCACCGCCATGTGTGAGTAATTCCATCGTAGGCTTGCTAGACGGTGATGGGTTGAATGGGATCTATCATGTAATCAAGTTAGTTTTGTTAGGGTTTGATCCCTAATATCCACTATGTTCTGAGATTGATGTTGCTATGACTTTGCTATGCTTAATGCTTGTCACTAGGGCCCAAGTGCCATGATTTCAGATCTGAACCTATTATGTTTTCATGAATATATGTGTGTTCTTGATCCTATCTGGCAAGTCTATAGTCACCTACTATGTGTTATGATCCAGCAACCCCGAAGTGACAATAATCGAGACCACTTCCGGTGATGACCTTAGTTTGAGGAGTTCATGTATTCACTATGTGTTAATGCTTTGGTCCGGTTCTCTATTAAAAGGAGGCCTTAATATCCCTTAGTTTCCAATAGGACCCCGCTGCCACGGGAGGGTAGGACAAAAGATGTCATGCAAGTTCTTTTCCATAAGCATGTATGACTATATTCAGAATACATGCCTACATTGCATTGATGAACTGGAGCTAGTTCTGTGTCACCCTAGGTTATAACTCCTACATGATGAATTGCATCCGACGTAATTCCCATCACCGATCCAATGCCTACAAGCTTTACCTATATTGCTAGTCGCTTATTTACTTTTCCGTTGCTTATATAACAAAAACTACAAAAACACTATCTTTACTTTTATTGGTGCTACCGCCACTATCATATTACTTTGCTACTAAACTATCTTGCTGCAGATACTAAGTTTCCAGGTGTGGTTGAATTGACAACTCAGCTGCTAATACTTAAGAGTATTCTTTGGCTCCCCTTGTGTCAAATCAACAAATTTGGGTTTAATACTTTACCCTCGAAAACTATTGCGATCCCCTACACTTGTGGGTTATCATGGGGGCGTTATGGATGCTACGCCAGTGGCTGGCGGTTGGGCTCCTCCACCCTATAAATGGGGGAGGGGGAGCCCCCAAGCCGTTTCCAAGCCTGCGCCATCTTCCCCTTGCTTGTTCTTCGCTTTCTCTCTTGTCGCGAGATCTCCATGGCGCCGTCGAGGAAGCCGTCTGCCGCGGAGAAGGGGATGGCCCCGAAGGATCCAGTCCCGCTGCCGCCGAAGAGGGGCCGCGGTCATCCCCGCAAGTATGCCGCTGCACCTGCAGTGACTTCTCGGGGAGGCGGGCTTGGCCTTCTGAGTTCTGCCACGGCCGCTGGTGGACGACGCGGGACGTCCTCCCGTGGTGAAGGTGGTCGTGGCCGGGGAGGGAGAGGAGGCGCGCAACGATGCCTGTCGGTCGCGTGTCCTCCACGCCCGCAACTCCATTCCTTCGACGTGTCGTCATAGTTCATGGTGTGGGAGGAGAAGCCCGGTGGCCCGTGGCTCAGGCTTCCCCGCTCGTTCGGCGACATGTTACCAGCCGGAGGCCTCGGCGGTATCTAGCTGCAAGCTGACGGTTGCTGCAGTGGTGCGTCCTGGGTGGAGGTTGATGTGGCTCCCTCGGGCGATATGTTCCTGGAGTGCGGCTGGCAGTCGTTTGCTCGCGCACGCCGGCTGCAGGGGAGGTGTGCGCTCCACTTCAGGTACGATGGCGTCTCCACGCTGTTCGTCAGGGTCTTCTCGGAGGAAGGGAGGCGCCTTGGGTGCTGTCGCAAGGTTGATGACGAAGAGGACGACGGGGACGGCGTTCGGAGGAGCAGCTCCTCCTTCGAAGACAATCTCAGTCCTGGGGGGCGCCATGGGTCCCCCCTCTGTGGCAGCAGCAGCTCCTCCAGAAGTGGCGGCCGCGACGGACCACCACGCCGCCGAGCTCGGCCCGGCGAGGGGAGGGGTTTGCCGCGCCACTGTGGCTCGGTGAAGCCGGAGGAACTGGAAGACACCGACTGAGCGGGAGCGGCTTCTGCTTCTTCTCCTTTCTTTTCCTTCATGTCCTTTCTGTATCAAAATTTCAAGCTGCCTCGAGGAGGCGTGTAATGGGCTGTGATATATGTAAGAAGCGAGAACTTGATGTCATGTTTTTCTTGCCTGGGTGGAATCACTTAGCTTTTATGCGTCGCATCGTCCTGAGGCAGAGTTCTCCTGACTCCGGCATCATGAGCCCCATCGGGTCGTGACGAGGTGGCCGAGCCTGACGGGCTCGTACAGCCCCCGAGCGGGGTTTAGTCACTGAGATCTGTTGAGAGTGCCGAGCGAGGGTTAGAGCACCAAAGCCTGAGCGGCTCGGTAAGATAGGTTGCGCGGACTGAGAAGCCCGGCGCCAGAGCCTGAGTAGGCTTGGCCAGGCGAGGTCACAGGGCCATGGCAGACGAGGGCCGGTGACCGATCGTGCCCCAGCCCCACGCGCGAGGCGCGCTCATACGTCCAAAACGTATCTATAATTCTGCTTGCTCCATGCCTCTTTTGGGTGATATTGCTATGATATTTATACACTTCCATACACTTTTGATCATATTTGGACTAACCTATTAACTCAGTGCACCCCAGTGCCAGTTTCTGTTTTCGGCTGTTTTTGCATTTCAGGTTTTCACATTACGAGAACTGCCAGGAAAAATCCAGAAAAATTATATAAAAAATCAGCGTTCCAGAAACTACCGTGCGCCCGAAGGACAGCCGGGGGGGCCACCAGGGCTCCAGGCGCCCTGGCGGCGCCCCCCCTGGGCCGCACCGGGGGGCGCCTGGGCCCCCCGAGGCTCCTCCGATGCCCCCCTTTGGCATATATTTAAAGCGTCTCCTGAAACCCTCGAGGGAGGAACTCTTTTCGCGATCTCATCCCTGTTCCGCCGCCGCCGCCGCTTCCAAGATCGGGAGCACCAGGAGAACTCTTCCCGGCACCCTGCCGGAGGGGAGGATCACCACCGGGAGCCTCTCCACCACCATGGACGCCTCCCGGATGAGTTGTGAGTAGTCTCCCTTGGACCATGAGTCCATGACTAGTAGCTATGTGATGTTCTCCTCCCGTTCTTGTGCTTCACTAATTAGTCCTCATGAGCTGCCCTACATGATCGAGGCACATATGTAATCCTTATGCTGTTGCTATGATGAGTTTGCTGGGATCCGATGGATTATGAGATTATGTTCAGATTGTGCTTGAGTAATATATTTGATCTACCTCTTTTATATTTATGTTCATAAGTAATTCTTGCATGTTCTCCGTTGTTATTTATTGCTTTGGCCAAGTAATAGGTAGTGACTCCAAGAGGGAACGTTATGCTTGATTGTGGGTTCATGCCCCTCGATGACTAGTTTGAGTGACAGAAACATGAGTCTAGGGGATGTGCTGTTGCCACAAGGGGGAAAACAACGGTGCTTGTGCCCGCGGGTGCAAGGATTGTTTACTTTACGCAAAGTTCTTTTAATGCAGTTGTCTGTTGCATTGAGTTTACACTATGGGTGGGACTCGCAACTTAATACCAGCGAGATGTTCTGGATAGATATCTCAAGGTGGATGATTAGTAGTAGATATTGATGGATTTCGGTCTACTTACTTTGGCGTACCGCCCATGCTTTGAACCTCAACCTTTCTTGCAATGTAATCAGCATTGGTTTGCGCACATGGTCCTGTCAATTGTCCAGCTGTAATTCGTTTACCTCACATAGCTGTTTTATCGTCTTTTGGGAGAGAGACATCACTAGTGAACATCATGAGACTCCGGTCCATATTACCATCATTGATCACATCCGCTATTTACTTTTCGCTATTATTTACTATTGCAATTATATCTATCACTACTATCACTTGCGTTTAATCCTTTGTGAACTACAAGGCCGGAGGGATTGGCAACCTCTCTGTACTTGTTGGGAGCAAAGTTATTTGTACCTGTGTGCAGGTCCACGTTGATTGCTAATATCTGGCGCCGTAGCAGTTGACACCTTCTTGTTGAACCTAGGAGTCTCTGGGGATTCGATCCTTGGTATCTTTGCCAAGGGAAAAACTTCCGCAACACTACATCTCACACCTTCCACTTGGGGTAACCAATGAGGGGCGAGAAGCCTAGCATGCGCGAAGAAGAGCGAGTGGCGCAGCTGAACTCAAAACTGGCGAGAAAGATCCCAAACAAGACTTTCAACCAAATGCAGGAAGCGCGAGAAACACTAAAACTTTATAGCATGGGGTAGAGGAAGGGCTGATAGCCAAGGAAGTAGAAAAGGCTGACAACCAAACACCAAGCAAAAAAGGAAAAAAGGTTGCGTCTGACCCCTACACTACGTCTTCTTCTCAGCGCGGAGCTAAGGACTGCCACTGGGGCGTGGGTGGGAGCCCCGTCTGAGGGCCCGTAGGCAACACACAGGAGACTCCGTGGCATGTATAGCGCCAACTCATTATTACGTGAGAGTGTCACGGGCGGAGACCTTCACGGGCATGGAGCCTTGATTACGGATAGAACCTCCTGAGGTGCTCGATGTTCCAGGAATTCTGGATAGGTATCCCATCCTGCGTCTCCAGGCGCACAGCACCAGGCCCAGAGACACCGACGATTCTGAACGGGCCCTCCCACATGGGGAGAGCTTATGCAGCCCCTCACGGGAGAGGACCCGCCTCAGGACCAAGTCACCAACTTCAAGTGTTCTGGCGTGGACGCCGCGGCAGTGGTACGCCACAGCGCCTGCTGATAACATGCCGCCCTGAGGGCAGCTCGGCGGCAACCCTCCTCGCCGAGCACGAGGACCATCCGCCAGGCGGCGTCCTGGCATTCCTCATTGAAGGCCAAGACCCGTGGGGAGCGATGCTTGACCTCGTGAGGGAGGACCGCCTCCGCCCCATAGACGAGAGAGAAAGGAGTTTCCCCCATAGGTTTGGTGGCAGTGGTTCGGATTGACCACAGCATGGACTGAAGTTCGTCGATCCAGCCCCTGCCGCAAGCTTCTTCTTAAAGCTGCGTGCCTTGAGGCCACGCAAGACCTCTGCGTTGGCGCGTTCAGGCTGGCCGTTGCTCCTGGGGTGAGCTACCGAAGCGTAGCAGATTTGTGTTCCAAGGTTAGCACAATATGCCCTGAAGATATTACTTATGAACTGCAAACCGTTATCCGTGATGATGCGGCTGGGGGCCCCGAATCGCCTCACGAGGCCCTGGATGAACTTGACAGCCGACTTGGCTGGGATCACACGAATAGGCTCCACCTCTGCCCACTTGGTGAATTTGTCGATGGCGACGTACAGGAGGCGATAGCCCCCTGCTGCCCGAGGGAATGGACCCAGGATGTCCAATCCCCAGACCGCAAAGGGCCAGGAGAGCGGAATCGGCTAGAGGCCTTGCGCCGGCTGGTGGATCTGCTTGGCATGAAACTGGCACGCCTCGCAAGCCCGCACGAGCTCCATGGCGTCGTTGAGCGCCGTGGGCCAGTAGAAGCCGCTGCGGAAGGCCTTACCCACGAGGGTGCGGGACGACGAGTGATGGCCGCAGTCTCCACCATGGATATCGTCCAGCAGCTCGCGCCCTTGCCTCCTCAAGATGCATTTTAGCAAGACGTCGTTGGGGCGCCTCCTGTAGAGTTCACTGTCTTGGATGCAGTAAGCTGAGGCCTGTCGGACCACGCGCTCTGCGTCTTCTTCCTTGTCCGGCAGGGTATCGTGTTGCAGGTACATCTTGAGTTCTTGGGTCCAGCAACCCTCCTCGGGCTCCGCAGGGTCGTCCTCAGGATGGGGCGCCATCCTGAGGCGTCGCGGGCAGCCCCCGCTAGGGGAATGCCTGCTCGGGGACGGGCGACGTAACCGACGGTCTGAGCAGTCGCTCTTCGAAGATGCCCGGCCTCTGAGGCTCTCGTCGGGAGTCTCGTTTGGCGATATCGTCCGCTTCTTTGTTGGTGCCCCTTGGTACGTGTTGCACCTTCAGCTCTCGGAATCGCATCTCCATCTTACGCACCTCCTCCAGATATGCCTCCATGCGCTTGTCCTTGGGCTTGTATTTCTTGTTGGAGAAGTCGATGAGGAGTTGCGAATCGCCCCTGATGGTGAGACGCTTGACCCCCAATGCGGCGGAGACCTTGAACCCTGCAATTAGGCCCTCGTGCTCTGCGATGTTGTTGGAGACCTTCTCGCCTTGCTGGAAGCAGAGCTGCACAGCGTAGTACAACTTATCCCGAGTGGGAGATACTAACACGGCGCCAGCCCCCGCACCGAGGCGTGAGAAGGCGCCGTCAAAGTATACTACCCTTCCATCTGGGGCTTCATCGTCGCGAGTGCCTTGGAAGTCGACGACGAACGCTCATGAAGCTCTTCCCAAAAGGAGATGGATCCCACGGGGAGGTTCGGGAGCCAGGAGCGTGCGCCATCTTTGAGAGCCATGGGGAACCAGTTCGCCATGACCTGCTCGGTGCCGGTGGACGCCTCGATGCTTAGCTCATAGAGTTGGAGGAACTCCGTGGGGTCGGTGGTGCCGTCGTAGCGCGGAGGCAGGTCCGGCTTGAACTTGCCGGGCCAGACGAGGCACCGTAGCTCAGGAGCTAGGGCGCGACACCCAGCCATGCTCATGATCACAGGCGCCCCCTCCGCCTGCGGTGCTGGTTCTTGGGGTGTTGGCACCACCACCTCCTGTGGTGTGTGGTCCGGGCGTTGCGGGCCAGGGGGCCCACGAGCCCCTGCATGGGGATGCGAATCACCTGACAGCTCTCCTCATCGTGCTCATGGGCTCTGCGGATGTTCACGTCGAGGAACCTCGCGTCAGGCCTCCTAGCCGGCGCGGTGGAGTGGAGGCGGAGCCGGGACCCCGTGGCCTTCGTCCCCGGCCGGGGGCGACAGAGGACGTGAGGAGTGCGTTGGTGCAGATGCTTCTCTAGCGGCGTTGACGTGCTCGGTGACGCGGTGGAGCCACTCGTCATAGAGGTCATCTGTCGGGCGGTAGCGCAAGAGCTCCCGCGCCATCAGCAGCGCAGGCTGCTGGTAGACCGGCCCACGGCGGACCAGCGAGGACGACGCCGCGGCCGGCGAGGGTGAAGGTGTTGCCGTGCGGCCATCCCGCCGCACGGTCGGTGGCAGCGACGAGTCCCGCTGCTCGTGGACGGCCGGGCCAGTGGCGGCGTTGGCGACCGGCGATTTAGGGCAGAGCGGTGCACCGTTGCCCGCGGGCGCCGTCTGAGCGACGTTCGCGGCACGGCGGGCGGCGCGAGCTCGGCGTGTGTCCACCATGGCTGTGGAGCGGAGTCGGCGACGAGAACGCGACGAGGTCGTCGGAGAGGCGAGATTTTGACACGCCCCCTACCTGGCGCGCCAAATGCCGGATTTAGGGCTCCGCAAAACCCAAGAAGTTCGAACACAGGGGTGTGAACGAAGCTCTCTCCCGCTCGCGTCTACCTAGCGCCTCGCCCTCGTCGGTGAAGAGATTTAAGCAAACAACAAATAGAACACACAAGAGTTTACCCAGGTTCGGGCCACCGTGTGGTGTAAGACCTTACATCCTGCTTTGGTGGATTAGCCTCGGGAGGGCCAGAATATGAGCTAGTACATTGGTTCCTGAGCTCGGGAGGCGAGCTCATGAGGGTCAGGAGGCAAGTGTTCTTGCTCCTTGCATGGTGGCAGAGTGTATGGATCGATCGCCCTTCACCGTAGGAGTCCTAGCTACTTATATAGGCGGCCACGGTCCTCTTCCCCCAAAATGTTAAGGCGGGAAGGGATCCCACAACGTCCATTTTTGAGCGGGAACACAAGGACGTTCCTACCCTGACAAAAGCAGTCTTCGCCTGCAAAAGGACCGGGCGGTGACGCGGTGGTGGGCTTGACGGTGACATCCTCCTTGTCGTCCATGCGGTCTTCGGTCTTGTTGCACCAATGAGGAAACGTTTGCCCCGCTCCTTGGGAACATGCGGCTGCGATGTCCTCTTTGCACCGAAATGGTAACTGTGCCGCTGGCGAGCGCTGGTACCCGCTGCCGCGGTGCATCACTGCCTCCTCCTGAGGCAGACTCGGCCTTGGATTCTCCGCCCCTCTGGAGCGCCTTGCCGAGGCCGCTCCTGAGGAGGTCTTGACGTCGTTCTCCTCGCGAGGTTTAGCTCCCTCGCGAGGGTCTTGGGCAGCTGGTTGATCAGCTGGGCCGTACCAGGCCGTAGTAGGAGCGCGTCGTGGCCCGCAGACAGGCAAGTCTGGGTACCCTGGTTCCCAGTACGCCGACACTTTGTGAGAAGGTTCAAATTTTCATTTTCGCGTAATTCTCACACTGTCCTGTTTGACCTATATGATAAATCTTATACCATGGCTTTAGAGGATTTTAATGATGCTTGCAAGCTCCCACAATGGGGCAGTATGGGTGATCCTCGCAAATCTGAATTTAGAGAATTCCTTGCTAGTATTACAGTAGGGGAATCCAGGGAAATCACACAGGCTACCATAGGGAGCATTCGTTTTCCTGCTATTCGTTACTTTGCTCTCTTTATCGGTAGATGCATTAACGGTAAGGATGAGGCTTGCCACATGTGTGTCCCTGATCTTAGTGTTCTCAAGAGTACTGTATTAGGTGATAGACAATATAACTTGGGAGCCATTGTTGCACGTAGGCTACATCATAATGGTTTGCATGGAGATTTATTTGGTGGACTTTATGCCACTCGCATAGCTCGCCGTCTTGGTGTGCCTGTGCATGAGAATGATGAACCTTTACCTACTGCTTATTTAGATTGCCATGCAATGACTAGTCACCGGTTTATAGAGTGGGATGATCAAACCCTCAAGTGTCGACTAATCTTTAACAGGCAGCATGCCATCCCTATTGTTCTTCCTGCCCCCACTTTGTTTAGCTTTCAGGCAAAAGGGAGATACACTATAAGTATGCAGGAGGCAAATGCTTATTATAACATGACAGAGGCAGCCCGCCTTCGAGCTACAGCTCAACATGCGGTGGCTGCTGCATCCCAGTACAATCCCAACTACAACTTTGGATATCCGTCAGGCCAATACTGGCCATAGACCAACTTAGGCCAAAAGCCTAAGCTTGGGGGTGTACGTGTTTCTCACCGACTTTACATTCATGTTCACACACTTATTCTAGTTGTCGGTGCTCACACTCTTTCATTGTACCATCCATGCTTAGTTTTAATTTCTTTTTCTTAGTCTTTTTATTGTGTGCTAGAAAAACCCAGAAAAACAAAAAAAAATTAGTTGTAGCTTCTAGCTTGTTTACTTTCTTTGCTTGTAGTAATAGTTAAAAATGAAAACCCAAGAAGATTTCATGTTCTTCTTTTGCTTGTTGGGAGCTTTCTCGTGTAAATAGTTTCTTTTCTTTTCTTTGGGGGTTAAGAGTAGAAGACCATGATTGAAAATGCTTGGTGGCTTTCATATGCTTTGTTGTTGATTTAACCTTGAGCCATATTACCTTGTCTTCTCTCTTGCATTAAATGTCTGCAGATTCTAGCTTAGTCCAATGCACGTGCACTATTATTAGTTTCCAAACCGTTCGGTCGTGCGAGTGAAAGGCAATAAGGATGATATATGATGAACTAATTGAGATGACAAAAGTTGGTATGAACTCAACCTCTCTTGTTTTTGTAAATATGATAGTTCGTCGTTCCTGATTCAGCTTGTTATGAATGAAACATGCTTGCAATGACAATTAGAGATCATAGCTGCTTATGCCATGCTTAATTAGGTGAGAGTTTATAATGGTCTATCTTGCGTGCCAAGATGATATTAAAATGGTTGTGATGTGGTATGATGGGGTGGTATCCTCCTTTGAACGATTTAAGTGATCTGACTTGGCACATGTTCACGCATGTAGTTGAAACAAATCAACATAGCCTCCACGATACTTATGTTCATGGTGATTTATATCCTACTCATGCTTGCATTCATTGTTGATTAATCTTAATGCATGTTCATGACCGTTGTTGCTCTCTAGCTGGTCCCTTCCCAGTCTCTTTCTAGTCTTCACCTGTACTAAGCGGGAATACTGCTTGTGCATCCACTTCCATAAACCCCAAAGTTATTCCACATGAGTCCACCATACCTTCCTATATGCGGTATTTACCTGCCGTTCCAAGTAAATTTGCATGTGCCAAACTCTAAACCTTCAAATAAAATTCTGTTTTGTATGCTCGAACAGCTTATGTATCAACTAGGGCTGTCTATATCTTCCATGCTAGGTGGGTTATTCTCATGATGAGTGGACTCCACTCATCATTCATGAGAAAATGGCTGGTAATCGGGATGCCCAGTCCCATGCTCAAAATCATAATAATTAAACAAAACTCCCCCAGGGCTGTTGCTGGTTTGGACGGTACCTGTTGTTTTGGGCTAGCCGTGGAGTGTGCTTGTTGGTGGTTGGGGAGTATAAACTTTACCATTCTATTTGGGAACTGCCTATAATGTGCGTAGCATGGGAGATATCGAGATTCTTGGTTGTTATTTTGACATGAAAGTATACCGCTCAAAATGTTATTCATATTTAAAAATCAATCCCTGGCACCTCTAGAAATCACTGCTTCCCTCTGCGAAGGGCATATCTATTTACTTTTATGCAGATTCATCATCCTCTTATCAAAGAGCGCCAGTAGGAGAGCACCTGTGTCGTTGCATGTATTACTATTAATTTGCATTGAGTATGATCATGACTGGATCTCTTTTACCATGAATTACAATGTCTAGTCAGTCCTTGATCTTTAAAGGTGCTCTGCTTTTATGTTTTGCAGTCTCAGAAAGGGCTAGCGAGATACCATCTTGTTATATCATATCATGATTGTTTTGAGAAAGTGTTGTCATCCGAGGTTTATTATTATTGCTCGCTAGTTGATTATGCCATTGATGTGAGTAGTCTTGAGACCTGAAAGTTATTGTCAATGTGGTTAGTTCATGATCTTGTTGAAAACCTGAATGTTGGCTTGCATATTTACAACAACAAGAGCAAACAGAGTTTGTCAAAGTTTTTCTTTATCACTTTCAGTTTATCAACTGAATTGCTTGAGGACAAGCAATGGTTTAAGCTTGGGGGAGTTGATACGTCTCCAACGTATCTACTTTTCCAAACCCTTTTGCCCTTGTTTTGGACTCTAACTTGCATGATTTGAATGGAACTAACCCGGACTGACGCTGTTTTCAGCAGAACTGCCATGATGTTGTTTTTGTGCAGAAACAAAAAGTTCTCGGAATCGCCTAAAAATCAACGGAGATTTATTTTGGAAAATATAAAAAATATATGCAAGAAGATCCACACCAGGGGGGCCACGGCCTGTCCACGAGGGTGGGGGCACGCCCCCTCCCTTGTGGGCCCCCTGGTGCTCCACCGACGTACCCCCGGATCCTATATCTTCACTTTCGGGGAGAAAAAAATCAGGGAGAAAGAATTATTGCGTTTCACGAGACGGAGCCGCCGCCAAGCCCTAATCTCTCTCGGGAAGGCTGATCTGGAGTCCGTTCGGGGCTCCGGAGAGTGGAGATCGTCGCCATCGTCATCATCAACCTTCCTCCATCACCAATTCCATGATGCTCATCGTCGTGCGTGAGTAATTCCATCGTAGACTTGCTGGACGGTGATGGGTTGGATGGGATCTATCATGTAATCGAGTTAGTTTTGTTAGGGTTTGATCCCTAGCACCACTATCCCGAGTGCCATGATTTTGGATCTGAACCTATTATGTTTCCATGAATATATGTGTGTTCTTGATCCTATCTTGCAAGTCTATAATCACCTACTATGTGTTATGATCCGGCAACCCCGAAGTGACAATAATCGGGACCACTCCCGGTGATGACCATAGTTTGAGGAGTTCATGTATTCACTATGTGTTAATGCTTTGGTCTGGTACTCTATTAAAAGGAGGCCTTAATATCCCTTAGTTTCCAATAGGACCCTACTGCCACGGGAGGGTAGGACAAAAGATGTCATGCAAGTTCTTTTCCATAAGCACGCATGACTATATTCGGAATACATGCCTACATTGCATTGATTAACTGGAGCTAGTTCTGTGTCACCCTAGGTTATAACTTCTACATGATGAATTGCCTCTGACATAATTTCCCATCACCAATCCAATGCCAACGAGCTTTTCCTATATTGCTTGTTGCTTATTTACTTTTCCGTTGCTACTATCACAAAAACACTACCGTTACTTTTATTGCTGCTACCGCCACTATCATATTACTTTGCTACTAAACTATCTTGCTGCAGATACTAAGTTTCCAGGTGTGGTTGAATTGACAACTCAGTTGTTAATACTTAAGAGTATTCTTTGGCTCCCCTTGTGTCGAATCAATAAATTTGGGTTGAAAACTTTACCCTCGAAAACTGTTGCGATCCCCTGCACTTGTGGGTTATCACCCACCGTAGCATCGATGATTTGATCAATACATGGGAGGGCAAAAGGATCAGTTGGACAAGCTTTGTTCAGGTATGTGTAATCAACACACATTCTCCAAGTGCCATTCTTTTTAAGCACCAGCACCAGGTTAGCCAACCACTCAGGGTGAAACACCTCAACTATAAAACCTGCCGCCAAGAGCCTGGCCACTTCTTCATCGATAGCCTTGCGCCTTTCTTCATTGAAGCGGCAGAGAAACTGTTTAACCGGTTTAAACTTGGGATCAATGTTAAGAGTGTGCTCAGCTAGTCCCCTCGGTACACCTGGCATGGCAGAAGGTTTCCATGCGAAGATGTCCCGATTCTCACGGATGAACTCGATGAGCTGATGACCCACAACCGTAAGGGATCTATTGCAGCGTTTTCGATAAGTAAGAGTGTCGAACCCAACGAGGAGCAGAAGGTATTGATAAGCGATTCTGAGCAAGAAATTACTGCAAGCACTGAAAGATAACTTTTATGGGTTTTCTCGGTATAAGCAACAGGAAAGTAAAAGCAAGTAATGTAAAAGGTACTGAGAGTAACAAGTGGCCCAATCCTTTCTTAGCAAAGGAGAGGCCTAGCAACTGAACTTATAAAGACTAAAGCGTTCTTGAGGACACACGGGAGAGGTAGTCATGTGCTTTCACCATATTCCGTATCGATACTATGTTATGTGTTGATAAGTGTTGAGTGGGTGGATCTATGCTAGTACACTCTCTAGACTAAGATGAGTGCACTCTTATGATTAAACACCTTGTAAGCATCCGCAAATACAAGATAGAATTTAAGGCAAAAGCCTAAACATAGCAATACGATCGAGGATCCATTATTCCCTTATGCAAAAGCGTGCGAACTGGGGTTCAGGTTTCTGTCACTCCGGCAACCCACCATAAGCATTTTTTATACACAATGTATTCTCCTAGGTCCTTAATAAGGCGAAGTGTTGGGTGTTCGACTCACACAACACCACTAGTAGAATGACAACACAACTTAAGTATCAAACAACACATATTACTTCAATAGCATATGACTACTAACAACAAGACTTTCCCCATGTCCTCAAGAACTAAGGTAACTACTCACGAGACATAATGGAGATCATGATCAGTGGGGATAAATAGGTGATAAACAATCTGGACATAATAATATTTCTCCAACAAAACTCAATAGCATTCACCACAAAGTAGTAATCAACACCGATGGAATAGAGAGGATAGGTAGTACGAGTTACAGCACAAGTTGCGATTGTAAGATGAGATTTGGATGAAGATGGAGATGGTGCTGGTGTTGGGGATGATGTTGATGATGATCTCGATGATGCCCGTGACGATGGTGATGACGATGGCGACGATCTCCCCTTCCGGGAGGTGATCTCCCCGGCGGAATCTGCCCGCCGGAGATGGCTTTTTCTTCTCTGTAGGTTTCCGCCACGGAGCGGCGGCGGAACTCCGTAAAAATCCCCGTCTCTAGGGTTTTTGGATAACGGAGAGCATATATGCAAAAGGGGGCGGCCAGAGGTGGGCCAGGGGCTCCAGGCGCCCCCCGGCGCGGCCAGGGGGGCCGCGCCCCCAGGGCGCCTGGGCACCCTGTGGCCCCCCTCTGGTTGCCCTTTTGCGTGCCTTCGTGATCCGTCTGAAAAATATCTCCCGTCAATTTTC
This sequence comes from Secale cereale, assembly GCA_902687465.1. Taxonomy (NCBI): domain Eukaryota; kingdom Viridiplantae; phylum Streptophyta; class Magnoliopsida; order Poales; family Poaceae; genus Secale; species Secale cereale. The sequence continues at coordinate 103,545,307 of LR738710.1, forward strand.
AGGTAATTTGGAGGTATTCTTCTTCAGCAACTCAGCGTCCACTTTTTACTGCTGAATCCTGCGTCTGCTGCTTCGGCATCGGAAAGTTTGCAAATTGTGTAAAATAGACCAAAACAACATAAGAACATCACCGTAACGTGAAATATATCAATGTATAAGGATAAATTATGATACAAACTAGTGATGCATTTTGGATGTATCAACACCCCCAAGCTTAGACCTCGCTTGTCCCCAAGCGAATATGAACTCGGTAAACCTATCCACAAGTTTAGAGAGTGAAGTGTCAATAAATAGAATACGGACAAGAAGCATCATAGTTTCTTTACCAACTCAAATATCCTCAATAGCAATCTTCAATTCATAAAGCCCTTATAAAAGAGTGATAACACTTATATTCGAAAGTAGGGCTAAGGAAACTCGTTATATCATGGCAAACATGTCCTTTGGTCAAAGAACAACAAATAGATTTAACTTTTGCTCTTATATTTTGATGAGATCAATTGAAGCTTTTTTTTTAGATAACATGTTAATAGGCAAGAAGTGAAAGTGTTAACACAAAGGAAGATATTTGCCTTAGCTGGACATGACAAACAACTTACTTATCGAATGATAATGTCAACAAGGATATGATATGACAAATCTTAATGCAACTTTATATGAATGCGTCCTTATCAACATCAAATGTCTGCTCTCTTTAAGAATAGAAGGAAGTAGGAATAACTGACTCAACTTAAAATTAAAAGATGGGCCCTGCTCTAGGGTAGTAGGGAAAACTCATGTGCTATCCTCAAATCAAACAGAATGAAAACAAGTTTTGAGAGGTGCATGATTTGTCAACGAATGCTAATAGATAACTCAATTGCTTTTTGGGCTGGACAGGTTTCGAGGAACGGCTCCCGCACGAGGACGATAACATCCTCTTATTCTCCTTTGTTTATCACTGCCAAAGTTTTCTGATTTCTCATGAACAAAGCGTGAAGGAGGGTTTGTTTGTTATATTATTTTTTTAAGCTGGGCGCACTCTTTGCCAGTTCCTTCTCGTATTATGGGTTTGCACATTAGACATGCAATCCCGGGGTGAAGTTTGTCCAACTCAAAAAGACCATGAATTAGCTATTACTTCCTCATGAGCTAAAACAGAGGCACAAAACAAAAGATTTTGAACATTTAAGGATAACACATAAATTATATACTTTAGGAGGTGGTAGTGGAATACCACGAGTAGGAAGGTATGGTGGACTCGTATGGAAGGTATTGGCTTAAGGGTATGGATGCACAAGCAGAATACCGCTTAGTACAGAGTTAGGCTAGCAAAGGTTTTGAGAGAGCAGACAACTGATGATGACTAAGATGCAAAGCAATATAAAGCATGAACATTGAAATAAGCATAACACATCAAGTCGTCTTCCTTGTCAGCATAACACTTCAAGCATAATAACATAAAGGTTTTGGCTATGTTGATACTTTAAGAAAATCATGCTTGTTGTTATGACCAAAGCTATGTTTGCCAAGATTAAATAAAGTTTTCACAGCCATACCTGACATAAGGTCAATACTCCCCATAAGAATCATCATATAAGGTCGATTGCGTGAAGAGAATACCGAGTGCAGCAAAAGGAACCGATAAACTTCTCATTAATATTCCATCATAGACGACTCCACACTCACGTTTACAATTCTTCACCAAAGGAGTGATAGACCTCAATGCACACACCTATCTCATATGATAACCTCCCTAGACATGATACGACTCTACTTGACTCTAAAAGACAAAAGGTAAAGATAAAGATACCGGGCACTCCCCCAAGCTTGGAACAAGCCAAAGGAATGCCATTACCCCAGGAGATTTCACTCATCATCCTTGTTGGCGTTGATCAAGTAGTCCTTGGCAAAACGCTTCCATGGAAGGGGTTCTCCAGTCTCATATGAGAAGCTCGTCTCCTGAATCCTGCATTCAGCACCCAAACCCATGCGCAGAAACCTTAGTTCATACTCACAGTTCTGGTTATGTAGATCATTAATTTGCTCTTGGAGCTCTATAATTCTTTCTTCAGACGCGGTGATGCTTTTCCACATCTCCTTCATCTCCTTCAGGAAGGAGTTCTTCAGCTCGTTGGTGATGTTAAAGTTAGCTTCAACACCACGCTCGATCATCTTCTTGTACTCGAAGACTTCTTGCTCCACTTCTTCCAGCCTGGCCTGGATGCTCCTCTCCTTGATAGGTCCCTTCAGATCTTCTTGATGAAGGACACCGTCCTCCATCCGAACAACCTGAGGGTGCTTCTTCACCTCAGCGAGGTAAGGGTTGATGACGTTGACGACGAACTTGTCCTTGGGGGAACTTGGAGAAGCCATGGCACCTAAATTTAGCTGAAAGATTCCCTGGCAGAAACAGATCGAAGAGAAAACACGCGAAGTCGCAAGATACGTTGCCTGAACAGTCCGGGCAAATATATAGGAAAAATTTATGCACAGAAAGGAAGGTAACGGACCAAAGCGGGGTCGGAGACGGGCTCCCGGGTGTCCAGACGGCCTCCCGGCGCGGCCCAGGGGGGGCGCGCCAGGGGGGCGCCTGGACTCCCTGGAGGTCGTCTCCGGCTCCACTTAGACTCGAAATTTTACTAATTTTGCAGAAACTCGTAATACGGAACTTTTATGGCGGTTCGCGATGTTTCCTTACCGTACTACATACCTTTTCTTTATTCTGCTTCTGCTGGCGTCTGAAACAGGGCTGCAACATGTTCTTCGTGGGTTGTTGTGTATATTATATTCACATCAATATTGACAGGGTCTCCTGCTATGTAATGTTTAAGCCTTTGTCCATTCACAACTTGAGGTTTGGTGCCTTCAAAATTATTAATCTTAATTGCTCCAGACCGATAAACTTCTTCAATGTGAAATGGTCCTTCCCACCTGGAAAGTAGTTTACCTGGAGAAAACCTGAAACGGGATCTGAACAACAAAACTTTATCACCAACATTAAATTCACGTTTCAGAATCTTCCTATCATGCCACTTTTTTACCTTTTCCTTGAACATTTTAGCGCTCTCGTAAGCTTCACTTCTCCATTCATCTAGAGAAGTCAAGTTCATGAGACGCTTCTCACCAGCTAGTTTTGGGTCAGCGTTAAGCTCTCTAACAGCCCAGAAAGCTTTGTGCTCTAACTCTAATGGCAAATGGCAAGCCTTGCCATACACCATCTTATAGGGGGACATGCCCATGGGGTTTTTGTAAGCAGTTCTATATGCCCACAGAGCATCTCCTAACTTATTTGACCAGTCCTTTCTATTTCTGTTTACTGTTTTCTGCAAGATCAACTTAATCTCTCTATTGGTGAGCTCAACTTGCCCACTAGTTTGAGGATGATATGGTGAAGCAATTCTATGATTAACATCGTATTTAGCCAAAGCTTTTCTAAAAGCTCCGTGCGTGAAGTGTGATCCTCCATCGGTCATGAGATACCTTGGTACACCAAACCAAGGAAAAATTACATCTTTAAGCATTTTCAAGGATGTCTTGTGATCAGCACTTTCAGTGGGGATTGCTTCAACCCACTTGGTCACATAATCAACAGCTACTAAAATGTGAGTGTACTTGTGCGAAGAAGGAAAAGGACCCATAAAATCAAAACCCCAACAATCGAAAGGTTCAATCACTAGTGAGTAATTCATAGGCATCTCATTCCTTCTACTAATGTTACCAACTTTCTGACATTTATCACAGGCTAAAACATAATTTCTAGCATCTTTAAAGAGAGTAGGCCAATAAAAACCTGATTGAAGAACCTTATGTGCAGTCCTCTCACCGGCATGATGTCCTCCATAGGGACTATCATGACACCGTCTGAGAATGTCCTTCTGCTCATGTTCCGGAATGCATCTTCTCACGATCCCGTCGGGACCTTCTTTGAAAAGATGTGGGTCATCCCAAAAGTAGTGCCTCAAATCATGAAAGAACTTCTTCCTTTGCTGAAGTGTTAAACCTGGAGGCAAATACTTTGCAACAATAAAATTAGCATAATCTGCATACCAAGGATCGGAAAGAGATTGTACTTTTACAACGGCAAGTTGCTCGTCTAGAAAACTATCGTTAACTGGGATGGGGTCGTGCGGTATATCTTCCATCCTTGAAAGATTGTCCGCCACCGGATTGTCTTCTCCTTTCCTATCAACAATCTGCAAATCAAATTCTTGAAGAAGGAGTACCCATCTGATAAGCCTTGGCTTGGCATCCTTCTTTGTCATAAGATACTTAATGGCAGCATGATCAGTATGAATAATAACTTTGGAATCAACAATATACTGCCTAAACTTATCACAAGCAAAAACTACAGCTAAGAATTCCTTCTCAGTAGTAGCATAATTTCTTTGAGCACTATCAAGGGTTTTACTAGCATAATGTATAACATTCAATTTCTTATCAACTCTTTGTCCTAAAACAGCTCCAACAGCAAAATCACATGCATCACACATAATCTCAAAAGGTAAATTCCAGTCAGGTGGTTGTACTATAGGAGCAGTTATTAAAGCTTTCTTAAGGACTTCAAAAGCTTCCTTACAATTTTCATCAAATACAAAAGGAACATCCTTCTGGAGAAGATTAGTGAGGGGTCTCGAGGTTTTAGAAAAGTCTTTAATAAACCTTCTATAAAAACCTGCATGACCGAGAAAACTGCGAATACCTTTGATGTCCCTTGGATAGGGCATCCTCTCAATAGCTTCGATCTTGGCCTTGTCCACTTCAATTCCCCTTTCGGAAATCTTGTGACCAAGAACAATTCCTTCATTAACCATAAAGTGGCACTTTTCCCAGTTGAGTACCAAATTTGTCTCCTCTCATCTCTGCAAAACTTTATTAAGGTTGTGAAGACAATGGTCAAAAGAAGTTCCATAGACGGAGAAATTGTCCATGAAGACTTCCATAATATCCCCACAGAAACCATGAAAGATAGCAGACATACACCTTTGAAAAGTAGCAGGGGCATTACATAAACCAAAAGGCTGTTGGGGAACGTTGCATGGAAAATAAAAAATTTTCTCTACGTTCACCAAGATCAATCTAGTAGATGCAACTACGAGGGGAGAGTAGGATCCACATACCCTTGTAGATCGCTAAGCGGAAGCGTTATGAACGCGGATGATGGAGTCGTACTCGCCGCGATTCAGATCGCCGAAGATCCTAGCACCGAAGCAACGGTGCCTCCGCGTTCTTCACACGTACGGCTCGGGGACGTCTCCTCCTTCTTGATCCAGCAAGGGGTGGAGGAGAGGTTGATGGAGAACCGACAGCACGACGGCGTGGTGGTGATGTTGGAGGAGAACTCCGGCAGGGCTTCGCCTAAGCACCGCGGGAGAAGAAGATATTACGGGAGAGGGAGGGCAGCACCGAGGCACGAACTTGTGTTGGCTGCCCTCCCTCTACCCCTCTATATATAGGGGGAAGGATGAGAGGGGGGGCGCCCTAGGGTTTCCCCTAGGGGGCCGGCGGCCAGGGCATGGGGGGGGCGGCGGCCAGGGCAGGCCCTAGGGTTTCCCCCCCTAGGTGCCTTGCCCCCCAAGGCTTAGGGGGTGCGGCCACCCTAGAGGGGTCCACCCCCCTTGGCGCATAAGGAGAGGGCCCAGGGGGGGGCGCACAGCCCCTTGAGGGCTGTGGTGTTCCCCCTTGTGGCCCATTAGGCCCAGAACTGCTTCCGGAACCCCCGAAACCCCTTTTCGGTACTCCGCCGATTTCCCGATGCTCTCCGGAACACTTCCGGACTCCGAAACCTTTCATCCTATATATCAATCTTCGTCTCCGGACTATTCCGGAGACCCTCGTCATGTCCGGGATCTCATCCGGGACTCCGAACAACCTTCGGTAACCATACACTTTTCTCACTAACAACCCTAGCGTCACCGAACGTTAAGTGTGTAGACCCTGCGGGTTCGGAAACCATGTAGACATGACCGAGACACTCCCAGGTCAAAAACCAATAGCGGGATCTGGATACCCATATTGGTTCCCACATGTTTCTCGATGATCTCATCGGATGAACCACGATGTCAAGGATTCAGGCAATCCCGTATACAGTTCCCTTTGTCTCGTCGGTATGTTACTTGCCCGAGATTCGATCGTCGGTATCTCCATACCTAGTTCAATCTCGTTACCGGCAAGTCTCTTTACTCGTTACCGTAATACATAATCCCGTGACCAACTACTTAGTCACTTTGAGCTCATTGAGATGACATATTACCGAGTGGGCCCGGAGATACCTCTCCGTCACACGGAGTGACAAATCCCAGTCTTGATCCATGTCAACTCAACAGACACCCTCGGAGATACCTGTAGAGTACCTTTATAGTCACCCAGTTACGTTGTGACGTTTGGTACACACAAAGCACTCCTACGGTGTCAGTGAGTTACATGATCTCATGGTCATAGGAACTTATACTTGACATGCAGAAAACTATAGCGATAACTGACACGATCAAAAGCTATGTTTAACGTTTGGGTCTCGTCCATCACATCATTCTCCTAATGATGTGATCCCGTTATCAAATGACAACTCATGTCTATGACCTGGAAACCGCGGTCATCTTTGATCAACGAGCTAGTCCTGTAGAGGCTCACTAGGGACACCAAGTCTGTCTATTCATCCACACGTGTATTTGAGTTTCCAATCAATACAGTTATAGCATGGATAATAAACGATTATCATGAACAAGGAAATATAATAATAACTCTTTTATTATTGCCTCTAGGGCAAATTTCCAACAGTCTCCCACTTGCACTAGAGTCAATAATCTAGCATTACAAGGTAATGAATCTAACACCCATAGAGTCTTGGTGTTGATCGTGCTTAGCCCGTGGAAGAGGCTTAGTCAACGGATCTGCAACATTCAAATCCGTGTGTACTTTGCAAATGTTTATGTCCTCCTCCTTGACCGAATCGCGGATGGAATTGAAGCGTCGCTTTATGTGTCTGGTCCTCTTGTGAAACCTTGGTTCCTTGGCTAGAGCAATGGCACCAGTGTTGTCACAGAACAGAGTCATTGGGTTCAGTGCACTAGGCACAACTCCAAGATCTGTCATGAACTCCTTCATCCAGACACCTTCCTTCGCCGCCTCCGAGGCAGCTATATACTCCGCTTCACATGTAGAATCAGCTACCACGCTCTGCTTGGAACTGCACCAGCTTACCGCTCCCCCGTTGAGAATATATACGTATCCGGTTTGTGACTTAGAGTCATCCGGATCAGTGTCAAAGCTTGCATCGACGTAACCCTTTACGACGAGCTCTTGATCACCTCCATAAACGAGAAACATATCCTTAGTCCTTTTCAGGTACTTTAGGATATTCTTGACCGCTGTCCAGTGATCCATACCAGGATTACTCTGAAACCTTCCGGCCATACTTATGGCAAGGCTGACATCTGGTCTTGTGCACAGCATTGCATACATGATAGAGCCTATGGCTGAAGCATAGGGGACGACACTCATCTTTTCTCTATCATCTGCAGTCACTGGGCATTGAGTCTTACTCAACTTCGTACCTTGCAATACCGGCAAGAACCCCTTCTTGGATTGATCCATTTTGAACTTCTTCAAAACTTTATCAAGGTATGTGCTTTGTGAAAGTCCTATCAAGCGTCTTGATCTATCTCTATAGATCTTGATGCCCAATATGAAAGCAGCTTCACCGAGATCTTTCATCGAAAAACTCTTGTTCAAATACCCCTTCACGCTATCCAAAAATTCTATATTGTTTCCAATCAGCAATATGTCATCCACATATAATATTAGAAACGCTATAGAGCTCCCACTCACTTTCTTGTAAATACAAGCTTCATTGTAAACTTGTATAAACCCAAACGCTTTGATCACCTCATCAAAGCGAAGATTCCAACTCCGAGATGCCTGCACCAGCCCATAAATGGAACGCTGGAGCTTGCATACCTTGTCAGCATTCTCTGGATCGACAAAACCCTCTGGTTGCATCATATACAACTCTTCCTTAAGAAAACTGTTAAGGAACGCTGTTTTGACATCCATCTGCCAAATTTCATAATCGAAATATGCAGCTATTGCTAACATGATTCGGACGGATTTAAGCATCGCTACGGGTGAGAAAGTCTCATCGTAGTCAATCCCTTGAACTTGTGAAAAACCCTTTGCCACAAGTCGAGCTTTATACACGGTGACATTACCGTCAGCGTCCGTCTTCCTCTTAAAAATCCATTTATTCTGAATGGCCTTCCGCCCTTCAGGTAATACTTCCAAAGTCCATACTTTGTTTTCATACATGGATCCCATCTCGGATTTCATGGCCTCTAACCATTTGTCGGAATCTGGGCCCACCATCGCTTCTCCATAGCTCGTAGGTTCACCGTTGTCTAACAACATGACCTCCAAGACAGGGTTACCATACCACTCAGGTGCAGTGCGTACCCTTGTCGACCTACGAGGTTCGGTAGTAACTTGATCAGAAGCTTCTTGATCATCATCATTGGCTTCTTCTTCAACCTCTGTAGGCTCCACAAAAACATCTTTCTGTGCTGCGCTACTCTCTGGTTGAAGCAGAGGTTCAATAACCTCATCAAGTTCTACCTTCCTCCCACTCAATTCTTTCGAGAGAAACTCCTTCTCGAGAAAGGACCCGTTCTTAGCGACAAACACTTTGCCCTCGGATCTGAGATAGAAGGTGTACCCAACTGTTTCTTTTGGGTATCCTATGAAGACACATTTGTCCGCTTTGGGTTCGAGCTTTTCTGGCTGAAGCCTTTTGACATAAGCATCGCAACCCCAAACCTTGAGAAAAGACAACTTAGGTTTCTTACCAAACCATAGTTCATACGGTGTTGTCTCAACGGACTTAGATGGAGCCCTATTTAAAGTGAATGCAGCTGTCTCTAACGCATATCCCCAAAACGATAGTGGCAAATCGGCAAGAGACATCATAGAACGTACCATATCTAATAGGGTTCGATTACGACGTTCGGACACATCATTACGCTGTGGTGTTCCAGGTGGCGTCAACTGTGAAACAATTCCACATTTTCTTAAGTGATCACCAAACTCATAACTCAGATATTCTCCCCCTCGATCAGATCGTAGGAACTTGATCTTCTTGTTACGATGATTTTCTACTTCACTCTGAAATTGCTTGAACTTTTCAAAAGTTTCAGACTTATGCTTCATCAAGTAAATATACCCATATCTACTTAAGTCGTCAGTGAAGGTGAGAAAATAACGATATCCACCGCGCGCCGTTACACTCATCGGACCGCACACATCAGTATGTATGATTTCCAATAAGTCACTTGCCCGTTCCATTGTCCCTGAAAACGGGGTCCTTGTCATCTTGCCCATGAGGCACGGCTCGCACGTGTCAAGTGATTCAAAATCAAGAGACTCCAAAATTCCATCAGCATGGAGCTTCCTCATGCGTTTCACGCCGATATGACCGAGACGGCAGTGCCACAAGAAAGTGGTATTATCATTATCTACTCTACATCTTTTGGCATCAATGTTATGAATATGTGTATCATCACTATCGAGATTCAATAAGAATAAACCCCTAACTTCGGGTGCATGACCATAAAAGATATTACTCATATAAATAGAACAACCATTATTCTCTGACTTAAATGAGTAACCGTCTCGCAATAAACAAGATCCAGATATAATGTTCATGCTTAACGCAGGCACTAAATAACAATTATTCAGGTTCATAACTAATTCCGATGGTAATCGAAGAGCGAGCGTGCCGACGGCGATCACATCAACCTTGGAACCATTTCCCACGCGCATCGTCACTTCGTCCTTCGCCAGCCTCCGTTTATTCCGCAGTTCCTGTTTAGAGTTGCAAATGTGAGCAACCGAACCGGTATCAAATACCCAGGCACTACAACGAGAGTTGGTAAGGTACACATCAATAACATGTATATCACATATACCTTTGTTGTTGTTGGCCCCCTTCTTGTCCGCCAGATACTTGGGGCAGTTCCGCTTCCAGTGGCCGTTCCCCTTGCAATAGAAACACTCAGTCTCTGGCTTGGGTCCAGCCTTGGGTTTCTTCACTGGATTAGCAACTGCTTTGCCACCCTTCTTAGAGTTACCCTTCTTGCCCTTGCCATTCTTCTTGAAACTGGTGGTTTTATTGACCATCAACACTTGATACTCCTTCTGGATGTCTGCCTCAGCGACTTTCAGCATTGAAAACAGCTCGGCGATGGTTTTATTCATCCCTTGCATGTTGTACTGCTGCACGAAGCTCTTGTAGCTTGGAGGGAGTGACTGGAGAATTCTGTCAATGATAGCCTCATCCGGGAACACAAGTCCCAGATCAGCTATGCGGGTATAGTACCCAGACATCTTCAGCAAGTGCTCACTGACAGACGAATTCTCCTCCATCTTACAAGCAAAGAATTTATAGGTGGTCTCATACCTCTCGATCTTAGCATTCTTTTCAAAGATGAACTTCAACTCCGTGTACATCTCATATGCACCATGACGTTCAAAACGCCTTTGAAGTCCTCCTTCCAAGCCGTACAACATGGCACACTGCACTATCGAATAGTCATCCGAACGCGTCTGCCAAACGTTCATAACGTCCGCAGAGGCTCCAGGAGCGGGGGGGTCACCTAGCGGTGCATTTAGGACGTAAACCTTTTGGGCAGCTGTGAGGATGATCCTCAGATTGCGGAGCCAGTCCACAAAGTTGCTCCCGTCATCTTTCAGTTTAGCTTTCTCTAGGAACGCATTAAAATTCAGGGGAGCTACTGCGCGAGCCATCTACAACCAAAAATTTGCAAAGACATTTTTAGACTATTGTTCATGATAAGTGAGTTATTACCTAATCAAATTAATTATAACTCCCACTCAAATTGACATCCCTCCGGTCATTCGAGCGTGACATGATCCAAATTCACCAACCCAAGTCCGATCATCACGTGAGATGAGGTGGTGTCAATGGTGAACATCAACATGTTGATCATATCTACTATATGACTCATGCTCGACCTTTCGGTCCTCCGTGTTCCGAGGCCATGTCTGTACATGCTAGGCTCGTCAAGTCTAACCCGAGTGTTCTGCATGTGCAAAACTGGCTTGCACCCGTTGTATGCGAACGTAGAGTCTATCACACCCGATCATCACGTGGTGCTTCGAAACGACGAACCTTCGCCACGGCGCACACTCGGGGGGAACACAATTTTATCTTGAAATTTTAGTGAAGGATCATCTTATAATGCTACCGTCGTCCTAAGCAAAATAAGATGCATAAAAGGATTAACATCACATGCAAATCATAAGTGACATGATATGGCCATCAACTCGTGCTTTTGATCTCCATCTCCAAAGCACCGGCATGATCTCCATCGTCACCGGCGCCACACCATGATCTCCATCATCATGATCTCCATCATCGTGTCGCCATCGGGGTTGTCGGCGCCCACCATGCTCTTACTACTATTGCTACCGTTTAGCGATAAAGTAAAGCATTACAAAGCGCTTAATGATTGACACGCAGGTCATACAAAAATTAAAGACAACCCTATGGCTCCTGCCGGTTGCCGTATGCATCGACATGCAAGTCGATATTAACTATTACAACATGATCATCTCATACATCAAATATAATTTATCATGTCATTGGCCATATCATATCACATGCATACCCTGCAAAAACAAGTTAGACGTCCTCTAATTTGTTGTTGCATGTTTTACGTGGCTGCTATGGGTATCTAGCAAGAACGCTTCTTACCTACGCAAAACCACAACGGTGATATTCAAGTTGCTATTTAACCTTCTACAAGGACCGCCTTGTTCTATTCCGATTCAACTAAGATAGGAGAGACAGACACCCGCCAGCCATCTTATGCAACAAAAAGTCACATGTCTGTCGATGGAACCGGTCTCATGTACGTGGACATGTAAAGTTGGTCCGGGCCGCTTCATCCTATAATACCGCTGAATCAAGAAAGACTAAGGAGGGCAGCAATTTAAACATCAACGCCACAAACCCTTTTGTGTTCTACTCGAGAAAGCATCTACGCAAGATCCTAGCTCATGATGCCACTGTTGGGGAACGTTGCATGGAAAACAAAAAATTTTCTCTACGTTCACCAAGATCAATCTAGTAGATGCAACTACGAGGGGAGAGTAGGATCCACATACCCTTGTAGATCGCTAAGCGGAAGCGTTATGAACGCGGATGATGGAGTCGTACTCGCCGCGATTCAGATCGCCGAAGATCCTAGTACCGAAGCAACGGTGCCTCCGCGTTCTTCACACGTACGGCTCGGGGACGTCTCCTCCTTCTTGATCCAGCAAGGGGTGGAGGAGAGGTTGATGGAGAACCGGCAGCACGACGGCGTGGTGGTGATGTTGGAGGAGAACTCCGGCAGGGCTTCGCCTAAGCACCGCGGGAGAAGAAGATATTACGGGAGAGGGAGGGCAGCACCGAGGCACGAACTTGTGTTGGCTGCCCTCCCTCTACCCCTCTATATATAGGGGGAAGGATGAGAGGGGGGGCGCCCTAGGGTTTCCCCTAGGGGGCCGGCGGCCAGGGCATGGGGGGGGGCGGCGGCCAGGGCTGGCCCTAGGGTTTCCCCCCCTAGGTGCCTTGCCCCCCAAGGCTTAGGGGGTGCGGCCACCCTAGAGGGGTCCACCCCCCTTGGCGCACAAGGAGAGGGCCCAGGGGGGGGGGGCGCACAGCCCCTTGAGGGCTGTGGTGTTCCCCCTTGTGGCCCATTAGGCCCAGAACTGCTTCCGGAACCCCCGAAACCCCTTTTCGGTACTCCGCCGATTTCCCGATGCTCTCCGGAACACTTCCGGACTCCGAAACCTTTCATCCTATATATCAATCTTCGTCTCCGGACTATTCCGGAGACCCTCGTCATGTCCGGGATCTCATCCGGGACTCCGAACAACCTTCGGTAACCATACACTTTTCTCACTAACAACCCTAGCGTCACCGAACGTTAAGTGTGTAGACCCTGCGGGTTCGGAAACCATGTAGACATGACCGAGACACTCCCAGGTCAATAACCAATAGCGGGATCTGGATACCCATATTGGTTCCCACATGTTTCTCGATGATCTCATCGGATGAACCACGATGTCAAGGATTCAGGCAATCCCGTATACAGTTCCCTTTGTCTCGTCGGTATGTTACTTGCCCGAGATTCGATCGTCGGTATCTCTATACCTAGTTCAATCTCGTTACCGGCAAGTCTCTTTACTCGTTACCGTAATACATAATCTCGTGACCAACTACTTAGTCACTTTGAGCTCATTGAGATGACGTATTACCGAGTGGGCCCGGAGATACCTCTCCGTCACACGGAGTGACAAAACCCAGTCTCGATCCATGTCAACCCAACAGACACCCTCGGAGATGCCTGTAGAGTACCTTTATAGTCACCCAGTTACGTTGCGACGTTTGGCACACACAAAGCACTCCTACGGTGTCAGTGAGTTACATGACCTCATGGTCATAGGAACTTATACTTGACATGCAGAAAACTATAGCGATAACTGACACGATCAAAAGCTATGTTAACGTTTGGGTCTCGTCCATCACATCATTCTCCTAATGATGTGATCCCGTTATCAAATGACAACTCATGTCTATGACCTAGAAACCGCGGTCATCTTTGATCAACGAGCTAGTCCTGTAGAGGCTCACTAGGGACACAAAGTCTGTCTATTCATCCACACATGTATTTGAGTTTCCAATCAATACAATTATAGCATGGATAATAAACGATTATCATGAACAAGGAAATATAATAATAACTCTTTTATTATTGCCTCTAGGGCATATTTCCAACAGTCTCCCACTTGCACTAGAGTCAATAATCTAGCATTACAAGGTAATGAATCTAACACCCATAGAGTCTTGGTGTTGATCGTGCTTAGCCCGTGGAAGAGGCTTAGTCAACGGATCTGCAACATTCAAATCCGTGTGTACTTTGCAAATGTTTATGTCCTCCTCCTTGACCGAATCGCGGATGGAATTGAAGCGTCGCTTTATATGTCTGGTCCTCTTGTGAAACCTTGGTTCCTTGGCTAGAGCAATGGCACCAGTGTTGTCACAGAACAGAGTCATTGGGTTCAGTGCACTAGGCACAACTCCAAGATCTGTCATGAACTCCTTCATCCAGACACCTTCCTTTGCCGCCTCCGAGGCAGCTATATACTCCGCTTCACATGTAGAATCAGCTACCACGCTCTGCTTGGAACTGCACCAGCTTACCGCTCCCCCGTTGAGAATATATACGTATCCGGTTTGAGACTTAGAGTCATCCGGATCAGTGTCAAAGCTTGCATCGACGTAACCCTTTACGACGAGCTCTTGATCACCTCCATAAACGAGAAACATATCCTTAGTCCTTTTCAGGTACTTTAGGATATTCTTGACCGCTGTCCAGTGATCCATACCAGGATTACTTTGAAACCTTCCGGCCATACTTATGGCAAGGCTGACATCTGGTCTCGTGCACAGCATTGCATACATGATAGAGCCTATGGCTGAAGCATAGGGGACGACACTCATCTTTTCTCTATCTTCCGCAGTCACTGGGCACTGAGTCTTACTCAACTTTGTACCTTGCAATACCGGCAAGAACCCCTTCTTGGATTGATCCATTTTGAACTTCTTCAAAACTTTATCAAGGTATGTGATTTGTGAAAGTCCTATCAAGCGTCTTGATCTATCTCTATAGATCTTGATGCCCAATATGAAAGCAGCTTCACCGAGATCCTTCATCGAAAAACTCTTGTTCAAATACCCCTTCACGCTATCCAAAAATTCTATATTGTTTCCAATCAGCAATATGTCATCCACATATAATATTAGAAACGCTATAGAGCTCCCACTCACTTTCTTGTAAATACAAGCTTCATTGTAAACTTGTATAAACCCAAACGCTTTGATCACCTCATCAAAGCGAAGATTCCAACTCCGAGATGCTTGCACCAGCCCATAAATGGAACGCTGAAGCCTGCATACTTTGTCAGCATTCTCTGGATCGACAAAACCTTCTGGTTGCATCATATACAACTCTTCCTTAAGAAAACCGTTAAGGAACGCTGTTTTGACATCCATCTGCCAAATTTCATAATCGAAATATGCAGCTATTGCTAACATGATTCGGACGGATTTAAGCATTGCTACGGGTGAGAAAGTCTCATCGTAGTCAATCCCTTGAACTTGTGAAAAACCCTTTGCCACAAGTCGAGCTTTATGCACGGTGACATTACCGTCAGCGTCCGTCTTCCTCTTAAAAATCCATTTATTCTGAATGGCCTTCCGCCCTTCAGGTAATACTTCCAAAGTCCATACTTTGTTTTCATACATGGATCCCATCTCGGATTTCATAGCTTCTAACCATTTGTCGGAATCCGGGCCCACCATCGCTTCTCCATAGCTCGTAGGTTCACCGTTGTCTAACAACATGACCTCCAAGACAGGGTTACCATACCACTCAGGTGCAGTGCGTACCCTTGTCGACCTACGAGGTTCGGTAGTAACTTGATCAGAAGCTTCTTGATCATCATCATTGGCTTCCTCTTCAACCTCTGCAGGCTCCACAAAAACATCTTTCTGTGCTGCGCTACTTTCTGGTTGAAGCAGAGGTTCAATAACCTCATCAAGTTCTACCTTCCTCCCACTCAATTCTTTCGAGAGAAACTCTTTCTCGAGAAAGGACCCGTTCTTAGCGACAAACACTTTGCCCTCGGATCTGAGATAGAAGGTGTACCCAACTGTTTCTTTTGGGTATCCTATGAAGACACATTTGTCCGCTTTGGGTTCGAGCTTTTCTGGCTGAAGCCGTTTGACATAAGCATCGCAACCCCAAACCTTGAGAAAAGACAACTTAGGTTTCTTACCAAACCACAGTTCATACGGTGTTGTCTCAACGGACTTAGATGGAGCCCTATTTAAAGTGAATGCAGCTGTCTCTAACGCATATCCCCAAAACGATAGTGGCAAGTCGGCAAGAGACATCATAGAACGTACCATATCTAATAGGGTTCGATTACGACGTTCGGACACACCATTACGCTGTGGTGTTCCAGGTGGTGTCAACTGTGAAACAATTCCACATTTTCTTAAGTGATCACCAAACTCATAACTCAGATATTCTCCCCCTCGATCAGATCGTAGGAACTTGATCTTCTTGTTACGATGATTTTCAACTTCACTCTGAAATTGCTTGAACTTTTCAAAAGTTTCAGACTTATGCTTCATCAAGTAAATATACCCATATCTACTTAAGTCGTCAGTGAAGGTGAGAAACTAACGATATCCACCGCGCGCCGTTACACTCATCGGACCGCACACATCAGTATGTATGATTTCCAATAAGTCACTTGCCCGTTCCATTGTCCCTGAAAACGGGGTCCTTGTCATCTTGCCCATGAGGCACGGCTCGCACGTGTCAAGTGATTCAAAATCAAGAGACTCCAAAAGTCCATCAGCATGGAGCTTCCTCATGCGTTTCACGCCGATATGACCGAGACGGCAGTGCCACAAGAAAGTGGTATTATCATTATCTACTCTACATCTTTTGGCATCAATGTTATGAACATGTGTATCATCACTATCGAGATTCAATAAGAATAAACCCCTAACTTCGGGTGCATGACCATAAAAGATATTACTCATATAAATAGAACAACCATTATTCTCTGACTTAAATGAGTAACCGTCTCGCAATAAACAAGATCCAGATATAATGTTCATGCTTAACGCAGGCACTAAATAACAATTATTCAGGTTCATAACTAATCCCGATGGTAATCGAAGAGCGAGCGTGCCGACGGCGATCACATCCACCTTGGAACCGTTTCCCACGCGCATCGTCACTTCGTCCTTCGCCAGCCTCCGTTTATTCCGCAGTTCCTGTTTAGAGTTGCAAATGTGAGCAACCGAACGGTATCAAATACCCAGGCACTACAACGAGAGTTGGTAAGGTACACATCAATAACATGTATATCACATATACCTTTGTTGTTGTTGGCCCCCTTCTTGTCCGCCAGATACTTGGGGCAGTTCCGCTTCCAGTGGCCGTTCCCCTTGCAATAGAAACACTCAGTCTCTGACTTGGGCCCAGCCTTGGGTTTCTTCACTGGATTAGCAACTGCTTTGCCACCCTTCTTAGAGTTACCCTTCTTGCCCTTGCCATTCTTCTTGAAACTGGTGGTCTTATTGACCATCAACACTTGATACTCCTTCTGGATGTCTGCCTCAGCGACTTTCAGCATCGAAAACAGCTCGGCGATGGTCTTGTTCATCCCTTGCATGTTATACTGCTGCACGAAGCTCTTGTAGCTTGGAGGGAGTGACTGGAGAATTCTGTCAATGATAGCCTCATCCGGGAACACAAGTCCCAGATCAGCTATGCGGGTATAGTACCCAGACATCTTCAGTAAGTGCTCAGTGACAGACGAATTCTCCTCCATCTTGCAAGCGAAGAATTTATCGGTGGTCTCATACCTCTCGATCTTAGCATTCTTCTCAAAGATGAACTTCAACTCCGTGTACATCTCATATGCACCATGACGTTCAAAACGTCTTTGAAGTCCTCCTTCCAAGCCGTACAACATGGCACACTGCACTATCGAATAGTCATCCGAACGCGTCTGCCAGACGTTCATAACGTCCGCAGAGGCTCCAGGAGCGGGGGGGTCACCTAGCGGTGCATTTAGGACATAAACCTTTTGGGCAGCTGTGAGGATGATCCTCAGATTGCGGAGCCAGTCCACAAAGTTGCTCCCGTCATCTTTCAGTTTAGCTTTCTCTAGGAACGCATTAAAATTCAGGGGAGCTACTGCGCGAGCCATCTACAACCAAAATTTGCAAAGACATTTTAGACTATTGTTCATGATAAGTGAGTTATTACCTAATCAAATTAATTATAACTCCCACTCAAATTGACATCCCTCCGGTCATTCGAGCGTGACATGATCCAAATTCACCAACCCAAGTCCGATCATCACGTGAGATGAGGTGGTGTCAATGGTGAACATCAACATGTTGATCATATCTACTATATGACTCATGCTCGACCTTTCGGTCCTCCGTGTTCCGAGGCCATGTCTGTATATGCTAGGCTCGTCAAGTCTAACCCGAGTGTTCTGCACGTGCAAAACTGGCTTGCACCCGTTGTATGCGAACGTAGAGTCTATCACACCCGATCATCACGTGGTGCTTCGAAACGACGAACCTTCGCAACGGCGCACACTCGGGGGGAACACAATTTTATCTTGAAATTTTAGTGAAGGATCATCTTATAATGCTACCGTCGTCCTAAGCAAAATAAGATGCATAAAAGGATTAACATCACATGCAAATCATAAGTGACATGATATGGCCATCAACTCGTGCTTTTGATCTCCATCTCCAAAGCACCGGCATGATCTCCATCGTCACCGGCGCCACACCATGATCTCCATCATCATGATCTCCATCATCGTGTCGCCATCGGGGTTGTCGGCGCCCACCATTCTCTTACTACTATTGCTACCGTTTAGCGATAAAGTAAAGCATTACAAAGCGCTTAATGATTGACACGCAGGTCATACAAAAATTAAAGACAACCCTATGGCTCCTGCCGGTTGCCGTATGCATCGACATGCAAGTCGATATTAACTATTACAACATGATCATCTCATACATCAAATATAATTCATCATGTCATTGGCCATATCATATCACATGCATACCCTGCAAAAACAAGTTAGACGTCCTCTAATTTGTTGTTGCATGTTTTACGTGGCTGCTATGGGTATCTAGCAAGAACGCTTCTTACCTACGCAAAACCACAACGGTGATATTCAAGTTGCTATTTAACCTTCTACAAGGACCGCCTTGTTCTATTCCGATTCAACTAAGATAGGAGAGACAGACACCCGCCAGCCATCTTATGCAACAAAAAGTCACATGTCTGTCGATGGAACCGGTCTCATGTACGTGGACATGTAAAGTTGGTCCGGGCCGCTTCATCCTATAATACCGCTGAATCAAGAAAGACTAAGGAGGGCAGCAATTTAAACATCAACGCCACAAACCCTTTTGTGTTCTACTCGAGAAAGCATATACGCAAGATCCTAGCTCATGATGCCACTGTTGGGGAACGTTGCATGGAAAACAAAAAATTTTCTCTACGTTCACCAAGATCAATCTAGTAGATGCAACTACGAGGGGAGAGTAGGATCCACATACCCTTGTAGATCGCTAAGCGGAAGCGTTATGAACGCGGATGATGGAGTCGTACTCGCCGCGATTCAGATCGCCGAAGATCCTAGCACCGAAGCAACGGTGCCTCCGCGTTCTTCACACGTACGGCTCGGGGACGTCTCCTCCTTCTTGATCCAGCAAGGGGTGGAGGAGAGGTTGATGGAGAACCGGCAGCACGACGGCGTGGTGGTGATGTTGGAGGAGAACTCCGGCAGGGCTTCGCCTAAGCACCGCGGGAGAAGAAGATATTACGGGAGAGGGAGGGCAGCACCGAGGCACGAACTTGTGTTGGCTGCCCTCCCTCTACCCCTCTATATATAGGGGGAAGGATGAGAGGGGGGGCGCCCTAGGGTTTCCCCTAGGGGGCCGGCGGCCAGGGCATGGGGGGGCGGCGGCCAGGGCAGGCCCTAGGGTTTCCCCCCCCTAGGTGCCTTGCCCCCCAAGGCTTAGGGGGTGCGGCCACCCTAGAGGGGTCCACCCCCCTTGGCGCATAAGGAGAGGGCCCAGGGGGGGCGCACAGCCCCTTGAGGGCTGTGGTGTTCCCCCTTGTGGCCCATTAGGCCCAGAACTGCTTCCGGAACCCCCGAAACCCCTTTTCGGTACTCCGCCGATTTCCCGATGCTCTCTGGAACACTTCCGGACTCCGAAACCTTTCATCCTATATATCAATCTTCGTCTCCGGACTATTCCGGAGACCCTCGTCATGTCCGGGATCTCATCCGGGACTCCGAACAACCTTCGGTAACCATACACTTTTCTCACTAACAACCCTAGCGTCACCGAACGTTAAGTGTGTAGACCCTGCGGGTTCGGAAACCATGTAGACATGACCGAGACACTCCCAGGTCAATAACCAATAGCGGGATCTGGATACCCATATTGGTTCCCACATGTTTCTCGATGATCTCATCGGATGAACCACGATGTCAAGGATTCAGGCAATCCCGTATACAGTTCCCTTTGTCTCGTCGGTATGTTACTTGCCCGAGATTCGATCGTCGGTATCTCCATACCTAGTTCAATCTCGTTACCGGCAAGTCTCTTTACTCGTTACCGTAATACATAATCCCGTGACCAACTACTTAGTCACTTTGAGCTCATTGAGATGACGTATTACCGAGTGGGCCCGGAGATACCTCTCCGTCACACGGAGTGACAAATCCCAGTCTTGATCCATGTCAACTCAACAGACACCCTCGGAGATACCTGTAGAGTACCTTTATAGTCACCCAGTTACGTTGTGACGTTTGGTACACACAAAGCACTCCTACGGTGTTAGTGAGTTACATGATCTCATGGTCATAGGAACTTATACTTGACATGCAGAAAACTATAGCGATAACTGACACGATCAAAAGCTATGTTAACGTTTGGGTCTCGTCCATCACATCATTCTCCTAATGATGTGATCCCGTTATCAAATGACAACTCATGTCTATGACCTGGAAACCGCGGTCATCTTTGATCAACGAGCTAGTCCTGTAGAGGCTCACTAGGGACACAAAGTCTGTCTATTCATCCACACGTGTATTTGAGTTTCCAATCAATACAGTTATAGCATGGATAATAAACGATTATCATGAACAAGGAAATATAATAATAACTCTTTTATTATTGCCTCTAGGGCATATTTCCAACATATGAAAACCACGAAATCGGTGCTTGTTCTCACTTGCTTTGAGAGTCTCGATCAATTCGGACTCTAGGTTGATTTTTGTATTTTCTTTGATCACCGTTTCTTCGCGAGAGTTGGCCTAACACCCTATTGTATCCATACATGGGTGGGGCGCCAAGGACCTGAACACCAAAGTGATATGCCGGCTCATCAAAATTTGAGCTGTAATTGCGATAACTTTCATTTTTTCCAATCCTGCAGGCCATTTTTGAGGGCCAAGACGACCCTTTTTGGGCTCAGAATTTTCCACGCACGTGATCCTGTGTGTGCACGTATGTAAAATCCTCCAGATCGTAAAAACTAGAAGTCCTATCACCTCAATTCCCCAATAGCTTTCCAACGCCTATGAAAACGACGAAAGCGGTGCTTGTTCTCACTTGCTTTGAGAGTCTCGATCAATTCGGACTCTAGGTTGATTTTTGTATTTTCTTTGATCACCGTTTCTTCGCGAGAGTTGGCCTAACACCCTATTGTATCCATACATGGGTGGGGCGCCAAGGACCTGAACACCAAAGTGATATGCCGGCTCATCAAAATTTGAGCTGTAATTGCGATAACTTTCATTTTTCCAATCCTGCAGGCCATTTTTGAGGGCCAAGACGACCCTTTTTGGGCTCAGAATTTTCCGCGCACGTGATCCTGTGTGTGCACGTATGTAAAATCCTCCAGATCGTAAAAACTAGAAGTCCTATCACCTCAATTCCCCAATAGCTTTCCAACGCCTATGAAAACGACGAAATCGGTGCTTGTTCTCACTTGCTTTGAGAGTCTCGATCAATTCGGACTCTAGGTTGATTTTTGTATTTTCTTTGATCACCGTTTCTTCGCGAGAGTTGGCCTAACACCCTATTGTATCCATACATGGGTGGGGCGCCAAGGACCTGAACACCAAAGTGATATGCCGGCTCATCAAAATTTGAGCTGTAATTGCGATAACTTTAATTTTTTCCAATCCTGCAGGCCATTTTTGAGGGCCAAGAGGACCCTTTTGTTGGGGAACGTTGCATGGGAAACAAAAAATTTTCCTACTGTTCACCAAGATCAATCTAGTAGATGCAACTACGAGGAAGGAGTGTGATCTACGTACCCTTGTAGATCGCTAAGCGGAAGCGTTATGAACGCGGATGATGGAGTCGTACTCGTCGCGATTCAGATCGCCGAAGACCTAGCACCGAAGCAACGGTGCCTCCGCGTTCTTCACACGTACGGCTCGGGGACGTCTCCTCCTTCTTGATCCAGCAAGGGGTGGAGGAGAGGTTGATGGAGAACCGGCAGCACGACGGCGTGGTGGTGATGGTGGAGAAGAACTCCAGCAGGGCTTCGCCTAAGCACCGCGGGAGAAGAAGATATGACGGGAGAGGGAGGGCAGCACCGAGGCACGAACTGTGTTGGCTGCCCTCCCTTTGCCCCACTATATATAGGGGGGTGGAGAGGCTAGGGCGCCCTAGGGTTTCCCCCTAGGGGCCGGCGGCCAGGGCAAGGGGAGGGGGGCGGCGGCCAGGGCAGGGGGAGGCGCCCAGGCCCTAGGGTTTCCCCCCTAGGTGCCTTGCCCCCCAAGTCCCAAGGGGTGCGGCCAGCCCTAGGGGGTCCCACCCCCTTAGCCGCATGGGGAGAGGGCCCAGGGGGGGCGCACAGCCCCCTGAGGGCTGTGGTGTCCCCCCTTGTGGCCCAATAGGCCCAGAACACCTTCCGGACCCCCCGAAAACCTTCCCGGTACTCCGCCGATTCCCCGATGCTCCCCGGAACACTTCCGGTACTCCGAAACCTTTCATCCTATATATCAATCTTCGTCTCCGGACCATTCCGGAGACCCTCGTCATGTCCGGGATCTCATCCGGGACTCCGAACAACCTTCGGTAACCATGCACTCTTCTCACTAATAACCCTAGCGTCACCGAACGTTAAGTGTGTAGACCCTGCGGGTTCGGAAACCATGTAGACATGACCGAGACACTCCCAGGTCAATAACCAATAGCGGGATCTGGATACCCATATTGGCTCCTACATGTTTCTCGATGATCTCATCGGATGAACCACGATGTCAAGGATTCAGGCAATCCCGTATACAGTTCCCTTTGTCTCGTCGGTATGTTACTTGCCCGAGATTCGATCGTCGGTATCTCTATACCTAGTTCAATCTCGTTACCGGCAAGTCTCTTTACTCGTTACCGTAATACATAATCCCGTGACCAACTACTTAGTCACTTTGAGCTCATTGAGATGACGTATTACCGAGTGGGCCCGGAGATACCTCTCCGTCACACGGAGTGACAAATCCCAGTCTTGATCCATGTCAACTCAACAGACACCCTCGGAGATACCTGTAGAGTACCTTTATAGTCGCCCAGTTACGTTGTGACGTTTGGTACACACAAAGCACTCCTACGGTGTCAGTGAGTTACATGATCTCATGGTCATAGGAACTTATACTTGACATGCAGAAAACTATAGCGATAACTGACACGATCAAAAGCTATGTTTAACGTTTGGGTCTCGTCCATCACATCATTCTCCTAATGATGTGATCCCGTTATCAAATGACAACTCATGTCTATGACCTGGAAACCGCGGTCATCTTTGATCAACGAGCTAGTCCTGTAGAGGCTCACTAGGGACACCAAGTCTGTCTATTCATCCACACGTGTATTTGAGTTTCCAATCAATACAGTTATAGCATGGATAATAAACGATTATCATGAACAAGGAAATATAATAATAACTCTTTTATTATTGCCTCTAGGGCATATTTCCAACAAAGGCATACGCCTGTAAGCATAAGTACCAAAGGGACAAGTAAAAGTGGTCTTCTCTTGATCGGCAGTGTTAACATGAATTTGAGAGAAGCCAGAATAGCCATCGAGATAACAAAAGTGGGTATTTTTGGATAACCTTTCAAGCATTTGGTCGATGAATGGCAATGGATAGTGATCCTTCCTGGTTGCCTTGTTCAACTTCCTGTAATCAATACACATTCTATATCCAATAATAATTCTTTGAGGTATTAATTCATTTTTATCATTAGGAACCACAGTTGTACCTCCTTTCTTAGGAACACAATGTACCGGACTTACCCACTTACTATCAGCTAAAGGGTAGATAATACCTGCGGCTAGAAGCTTGAGAATCTCAGTTCTCACGACATCCATCATCTTCGGGTTCAACCGTCGTTGATGATCAACAACTGGTTTAGCATCAGGCTCAAGGTTGATAGTATGTTGACAGATAGATGGACTAATCCCCTTAAGGTCATCAAGGGTATAGCAAATTGCGCCTCGGTGTTTACGAAGTACTTCCAATAATCGCTCCTCTTCATATCCTGAAAGGTTAGAATTGATAATAACAGGATATACTTTCTTTTCATCTAAATAAGCATACTTGAGCGTATCGGGAAGAGGTTTAAGATCGAACACCGGGTCTTCTTTCGGTTTTGATAAAATTCCCAAAGGTTCAACCGGAAGGTTGTGCTTCATGATAGCAGGCTGCCTCAAGAATATTTCATCTAGTTCATTTGTTCCCTGCATATGCAAATCATTCTCGTGGTCCTCCATGTATTGCTGCAAAGGATCATTAGGGTGAATAGCAATAGAGGCAATACTTTCAATAATTTTATCATCACTAGGTAAATCAGTACCACGAGGCTGCTTAGAGAACTTAGAAAAATTAAATTAATATGGCTCACCATCGAATTCAACAGAAACTTTACCTTTCTTGCAATCTATTATAGCTCCACAAGTTCTAAGAAAAGGTCTACCAAAAATAATTGGACAAAAATTGTCCCTCTCTGAACCAAGTACTAGAAAGTCGATAGGGTATTTTACCTTTCCACATAGGACTTCAACGTCCCTCACAATTCCGATAGGAGAGATAGTTGTTCTATTTGCAAGATGAATGGTAACATCAACTTCTTCAAGTTCACAAGGGGAAATCTCATCGATGATCTCTTCATAAAGTGAATAGGGGATAGCACTTGCACTCGATCCCAAATCGCATAGCCCATAATAATTGTGATCTCCTATTTTAACAGATACCACTAGAGTACCTGAAATTGGGCCTTTATTCTTGGCTGTGACAAGGTTAGTGGAAACAGCACAAAAATTTATATTGGAATCCAAAACATCATTAGTAGCAAGGTCTTTAATCAATGCAACTTGACGATCGACCCTGATCTGGTCCTCAGGCTCATCAACTCTTCTCTCACTTTTATTTATTATGCCTGTCACAAGAGAGTGCTCCCTTATCCTCGTGGGAAAAGGAGGCTTTTCATATATAACTGCAGGCAAAATAGGGTCAGCAACATAAATATCAATAGGTGGTTCTTTAAAAGGTTCATGGTGCTGGTCTCTCTTCTTTTTAAAAGAATCAACGTGAGAGGCAAAATTCTTACACAAATCAATCACTAGATGGGAATCAAGACCAATCTTAGAGCAAAAAGTATTGAAGTAATCAGTTTTTACATAGCTCTCAATATAATCATGTTCATAATTTATAGCGGGTTCAATACCTTTATCAATTTCCCAATCTTCGGTATTCCTCTGGATCCTTTCAATGAGATCCCACCTTTCTTCAACACTCCTCTTCTGAAATACCCCACTAGAGGAGGCATCCAGCATCTCCTTATCCTGACGAGAAAGCCTGGCATAAAAATTTGTAAGAATAATTTCCTTGGGAAGCTTATGAATAGGGCATTTGAGCATTAGGGACTTCAATCTCCCCAAGCTTGAGCAATGCTTTCTCCGTCACGAGACCTAAAGTTATAGATATAATTCCTGTCTCGATGAACTTCATGAAGAGGATAAAACTTAGTATAAAAGAGAGACATAAGCTCGTGCCAGTCCAGCAAGTGTGAGTTATCGAGAAGCCCATACCAATCTGAAGCTTTATCTATAAGTGATACGACAAACAATTTCCTCATGACAAACTCCCTCGATACACCTGCAAGCTTAAATAATGAACATAGTTGTGACAGATATAGCAAGTGTTCACCGGGATGTCTGTCTCTTGCGTAACGATTAGCCAAAACATAATCGATAATACCAGCTGGTATTTTATAAGGCACAATTTCAGTAGGGGGAGGATCAACCACCACAGGTGTGGGGCGTCTTCCCGCAAGCAACGATCCAATAATAGGGTTGTCCATAAGGACAAAGAGCAGCAATAGCAAAAACAAAAACAAAATTATAAAAACTTCCTTACCAGTTTCACTTTACCAATAGCGCTACGCTCCCCGGCAACGGCGCCAGAAAACGGTACTTGATGAACAGCGTTTTCGATAAGTAAGAGTGTCGAACCCAACGAGGAGCAGAAGGTATTGATAAGCGATTCTGAGCAAGAAATTACTGCAAGCACTGAAAGATAACTTTTAGGGGTTTTCTCGGTATAAGCAACAGGAAAGTAAAAGCAAGTAATGTAAAAGGTACTGAGAGTAACAAGTGGCCCAATCCTTTCTTAGCAAAGGAGAGGCCTAGCAACTGAACTTATAAAGACTAAAGTGTTCTTGAGGACACACGGGAGAGGTAGTCATGTGCTTTCACCATATTCCGTATCGATACTATGTTATGTGTTGATAAGTGTTGAGTGGGTGGATCTATGCTAGTACACTCTCTAGACTAAGATGAGTGCACTCCTATGATTAAACACCTTGTAAGCATCCGCAAATACAAGATAGAATTTAAGGCAAAAGCCTAACCATAGCAATACGATCGAGGATCCATTATTCCCTTATGCAAAAGCGTGTGAACTGGGGTTCAGGTTTCTGTCACTCCGGCAACCCACCATAAGCATTCTTTTTACACAATGTATTCTCCTAGGTCCTTAATAAGGCGAAGTGTTGGGTGTTCGACTCACACAACACCACTAGTAGAATGACAACACAACTTAAGTATCAAACAACACATATTACTTCAACAGCATATGACTACCAACAACAAGACTTTCCCCATGTCCTCAAGAACTAAGGTAACTACTCACGAGACATAATGGAGATCATGATCAGTGGGGATAAATAGGTGATAAACAATCTTGACATAATAATATTTCTCCAACAAAACTCAATAGCATTCACCACAAAGTAGTAATCAACACCGATGGAATAGAGAGGATAGGTAGTACGAGTTACAACACAAGTTGCGATTGTAAGATGAGATTTGGATGAAGATGGAGATGGTGCTGGTGTTGGGGATGATGTTGATGATGATCTCGATGATGCCCATGACGATGGTGATGACGATGGCGACGATCTCCCCTTCCGGGAGGTGATCTCCCCGGCGGAATCTGCCCGCCGGAGATGGCTTTTTCTTCTCTGTAGGTTTCCGCCACGGAGCGGCGGCGGAACTCCGTAAAAATCCCCGTCTCTAGGGTTTTTGGATAACGGAGAGCATATATGCAAAAGAGGGCGGCCAGAGGTGGGCCAGGGGCTCCAGGCGCCCCCCGGCGCGGCCAGGGGGGGCGCGCCCCCAGGGCGCCTGGGCACCCTGTGGCCCCCCTCTGGTTGCCCTTTTGCGTGCCTTCGTGATCCGTCTGAAAAATATCTCCCGTCAATTTTCAGGTAATTTGGAGGTATTCTTCTTCAGCAACTCAGCGTCCACTTTTTACTGCTGAATCCTGCGTCTGCTGCTTCGGCATCGGAAAGTTTGCAAACTGTGTAAAATAGACCAAAACAACATAAGAACATCACCGTAACGTGAAATATATCAATGTATAAGGATAAATTATGATACAAAATAGTGATGCATTTTGGACGTATCATGAGCGCGCTTTCCTATTTCGGATCCTGGTTAGCACTGATGGTGAACTACTTGGATGAATTGCCAGGGACAAAGTCAACCTGCTTGGTCTCATCAGCTGATTTAAATTTTAAGGCCGGATCATGCTCTGTAGTCGGTTTCTTCAACGGAGACATATCTGCCGGATCAACATTGTCCTTATAAAATTTCAACTCCTCGGTTGCACAAACCGCCTCATCATAGGCTGCATCACCTTCTTCGCATTCCAAAGCACTCTTCCAGCTCCCATGGATCGTGATGGTTCCCTTGTGACCTGGCATCTTGAGCTGCAGATAAACATAATAGGGCCTTGCCATGAACTTAACATAAACCGGCTGCCCGAACAAGGCGTGATACGGGCTCTTGATCTTTACCACTTCAAAGGACAAAGTTTCCGACCTTGAGTCATGCTCACCTCCAAAAGTGACCTCCGGGTCTATCTTACCGATCGGATACGCCGATTTACCAGGTACCACGCCGTGAAAAATGGTGTTGGACTGTCTGAGCTTCCAGTCCGTCAACCCCATGCGACTAAAGGTCTCATAATACAGAATATTGATGCTTCTTCCTCCGTCCATGAGCACCTTGGTGAACTTATAACCCCCAACCTGAGGCGCCACCACCAGAGCCAGCTGACCCGGATTATCAACCCGGGGCGGATGATCCTCTTGACTCCACACAATGGGCTGTTCTGACCAGCGTAAATAACGAGGCACCGCCGGTTCAACAGAGTGCACTGCCCTTTTATAAACCTTCTGATGACGTTTACATAAGCTTGTTGTGAAGACATGATATTTCCCACTACTCAGCTGCTTCGGGTTGCTTTGATAGCCTGATTGTTGTTGTTGCCGATGATTGCTCTGATTATTATAACCACCCTGGCCGTTTTGCTGGTTATGCCCGTTCTGATTGCTGTGGCCGCCCTGGTTACCTTGGAACCCTGGAACGGAACCACCGCCTTGATAACCGGGCCCGTGAAAACCAGGGTCTGAACCGCCGGACAATCCATCATCATATTGGAACCGGTTTCTGAACTCCCTCATAATAAAGCAGTCCTTGCTGAGGTGTGTGGTTGGCTTTTCCTTCGTGCCGTGCCTGGGGCAAGGCACATTCATCTGGCGTTCCAGATTGATGTTTTGTCATATGCCCCGTGGGGACGGTCTACCTTTACGACGCTGGCCATCCTCCTGTACATTGGTGTTAGCTACGAAATCTGAACTGCTATCCACTTTACACTTACCGTTGTATCCCTGATTCGCCGGATTAGACTGTGGCGCTTTACCATTCTTTTTTCCTTTTCCTGATTTCTCATCGTCAGACTCCGGATATTTGGCACTATCCGAATCTGCATACTTCACCAGGGCCCCCATGAGTATTCCCATGTCATTACAGTGACGCTTAAGTTGTCCTAACTTCAGCTTCAGAGGCTCAAACCGGCAGTTGCCTTCCAATGTCACCACTGCTGTGTCTGGATTGATGTGGTCTGAGGAATGTAGGATCTCTGACAACCGGTGCACCCAATGACTTGTTGATTCGTTCTCCCCTTGAACGCAGGCCGCCAAGTCTACAATGGACATGAGCTGCTTACATGTATCCAAGTTATTGATAAACCGGCGTCGTAACTCGGCCCATGATCCAATGGAGTTCTGTGGTAAGCTTTTTAACCAGGTACGAGCCGTGCCCTCCAGCATCATGGTGAAGTACTTCGCACACGCCACATCGTCCACATCTAGCATCTTCATTGCCATCTCGTAGCTTTCAACCCAAGCTTTAGGGGATAAATCTGCTGTATAGTTGGGCACCTTACACGGTCCCTTGAAGTCCTTAGGTAATCGTACATTGCGTAAAGCGGGGGTGAGACACTGCACTCTCAAGGAGCTGGAAGTAACCCCTGGCTCGACCATGGTAGATGGACGAACCGGCGTAGGCTGACGGGCTTCATGCCGTGCTGCTAATTCGGCCTCTCGGCGCTGTCTGCCCTCATCCACCACATCTTGAGCGTTTGCACCTCCCCCTCCCGGGTTATCCTTCCGTGGCAGGTTACGATTCCACGCACTACTTAACACGGCTGGTTCTTCCAGGTGCCTGCTGTAACTCCGGCTTGGGCG
>LR738710.1:103589479-103649956 GCA_902687465.1 Secale cereale
CCCCCCCCCCCCCGGCTGTCCTTCGGGCGCACGGTAGTTTCTAGAACGCTGATTTTTTATATAATTTTTCTGGATTTTTCCTGGCAGTTCTCGTAATGTGAAAACCTAAAATACAAAAACATCCGAAAATAGAAACTGGCACTGGGGTGCACTGAGTTAATAGGTTAGTCCAAATATGATCAAAAGTGTATGGAAGTGTATAAATATCATAGCAATATCACCCAAAAGAGGCATGGAGCAAGCAGAAATTATAGATACGTTTTGGACGTATCACATACACATCTGCATACAACTTACCATTCATGGGCATAGGATTTTTATAGCCCTTTATTTTGGAATCTTGCATTTTGAACTTCTTCGGGCACTATTTCAGATATTTCTCCTGAGAGATCGAAATGTTATTTGCTTCTTGACGAATTTGCAGTCTGAGAAAGAACGCGGGTTCACCCATCATGGACATTTGATATTTATCAGGCATCATTTTCCCGAACTCTAAGCTGCAAGCATTGTTAGTACAGCCGAAGATAATATCATCCACATAGATTTTACATACGAATAGATCATTATCAATAGCACGAGTGAAAAGTGTGGGGTCAGTGGATCCTGGCTTGAACCCTTTGTCGAGCAAAAACTTTTTCAAGGTATCATACCAAGCTCGAGGGGCTTGCTTTAGCCCATATAAAGCTTTTTTCAACCTGAAAACTCTTTTAGGAAACTCAATGAGTTCAAAGCCAGGTGCCTGTCTAACATAAACTTCCTCATCAATTTCACCATTGAGGAAGGCACTTTTCACATATATTTGATAAAGCAGAATATCATTGTAATTTGCATAAGCGAGTAGAATGCGTATTGCCTCAAGGCATGCAACATGAGCATATGTTTCACCGAAATCAATACCTTCTACCTGAGTGTACCCTTGAGCAACAAGTTATGCTTTGTTTCTCACCACAATGCCATTCTCATATTGCTTATTGCGGAAAATCCATTTTGTGCCGATGATATTGTGCTTCTTGGGATTTGGTTGGTCAAGCAATTCCTAGACATCATTTAATTCGAATTGCACCAACTCCTCTTGCATGGCATTGATCCAATCTGGATCATTCATGGCTTATTCATACTTGGTAGGTTCCGCCAATGACACAAAGGAGAAACTGTCATAGTAGTTAGCCAAACGAGTGTGTGAGCGAGTTGTGGGTCGATAATCTGGATTCTTAATTTCATCAAGAATTAATGAAGGATCAACTCAATTTGCCACACGAGGATGAGATTTTTCTTCGTGATGATGATTGTAACATTCATCATCATTAGTATTTGTATCACCATTCCCTTCAGGATTGCCATTTTGATTCGGAGGAGAATTTGCTTATCGAAGTAGCTTGACGAGTTTTGCTTCGAGTCATAGGAGCATCATCATCAAAGGAATCAGGTGCATTTCCTTCAACGGGCTTGACGCTCCCGATGGCCATTTACCGAATAACATTTGATATCAATGGTTCATCTATCACATTTGGCAGGTGCTCCTTTTGGGAGCTGTTAGATTCATCAAATCGCACATTTACCGTTTCCATAACTTTCATGCGGTGAGAGTTATAGAGACCATACGTATGCGAGTTCGAGCCATAACCAAGAAGAAAACCTTCATGTGCTTGTGGTGCAAACTTGGAAGAGTGATTCATATCAAGAATATAACAAGGTGCACCAAAAACACGTCGATAAGAAACATTTGGTTTCTTGCCAGTGATAAGCTCATACGCAGTTTTCTTAAGGAACTTGTGAAGATAAAAATGATTGATAACATGACAGGCACTGTTAATTGCATCAGCCCAGAAGAGAATGGGAGTTTTGTACTCACTGAGCATAGTTCTCACCATTTCAATGAGGGTTCTATTCTTTCGTTCAACAACTCCATTCTATTGGGAAGTGTATGCGGCAAAGAACTCATGAGTTCATCAAGAAATTCAGCAATATGAGTATTTTTGAACTCAGTTCCTTTGCCACTTCTGTCATGCTTAATTTTCACATCATATTCATTCTGGGCCTTCTTAGTGAAGCTTTTGAAGATATCTTGAGTGCAGGTTTTGTCTTCGAGAAAGAATACCCAAGTGTATCGAGATAAATCATCAACAATAACCAGACCATAATGATTGCCACTGAAGCTTGCATAATTTTGAGGACCGAATAAATCCATATGAAGAATTTCCAGAGGCCTTGTTGTGGTCATGACTGTTTTTGATGAGTGATGCTTCTTGGCTAATTTTACAGCCTCACATGCAACACTGAGACGATTCTTGTCGAATTGTACATCAAGAATGTCGGGAAGATGATTTTTCTTCACTAGGGTCTGCAAATTTCTCATACATGCATGACCAAGTCTACGGTGCCACAGCCATCCTTCGGTTGCTTTGGCAAGCAAACAAGTTTGGACCGAGGGACCCTTAGAGAAATCCACAATATAAAGATCACCCTTTCTAAATCCCTCAAAGACGATTGAATTGTCAGGGGCCATGAAGACAATGCATATCAATATGGAGAATAACTAGCATGCCTAAATCACACACCTTGCCAACTGACATAAAATTGAATCCAAGGGATTGAACAAGTAACACATCATCAATAGATTTTTCTTTGGATATAGCAATTTTACCTAGCCCAATTACCTTTCCTTTGTTGTTGTCGCCAAAAGTGATATACTTCAGAGGAGAAGCAGTTAAGTTGGGGTCGACAAACGACGACTTGTCTCCGGTCATATGACTAATGCATCCACTGTCCATTATCCATTTAGTGCACCCGGAGACATAGTCATGCAGAAGAATTAGGCTTTCTTAATCACCCACATCTTTGCAAGTGGCTTCGAAACAAATGAACGATCAGGATATGATTTCTTTCGATAAGCATAGTTGTTACTCGATGAGGTGCGAGCATAATTGAAAGAATAAGCATTGAAATTCTTTCCAGACAAATGAGCATAATGATTGTATGCAGTATGCATATACTTATTCTGTCGAATTCTGTGTGCCTACATGGTCAGTCGAGCAGAAATAGGCAAAGCATCAACAATTTTCTTAGGCACTCAAATAGCTTTCTTTGAGGGGCCATTTCTGCTGTTTGGTCCAACATAGCGAGCAACAGTCTCACCATGTTTATTCTTGAACAAATTATAATTGTCCAGGGAATCATCATCAGGATACTTAGGAATAGGAGAGTTATATCCCGAAAGTAATGCTAGATCGAGCGTTTTGCTCTTTGCTGGTACCCACACAGTGTGAGGATATTGATGGGGTTCCCAGTAAGAACCATTTTCATTCAGTTTCCTTTCAAAGCCGATGCCTTCCTTTCCAGGATTTTTTGTGACGAATGGATTTCTTCAGAACATCATAAAGGGTTTGATGTCCTTTGAGAGATTTAAACACTCTTGTCTGAAAGAAGATCCTTCAACCTAGCACTTTCATCAGAAACAAAACCACTTTCCTCGACCAAGGGGTTAGCATTCACAGATGATTCTACATTTGATTCTGCATTGGTTCGTTCAAGGCATTTTAAACATGGCGGCTCAAACACCTTAGGTTTATCCTTGAGTTGTTGGGTGAGAAGAGAATTTTCTCCAATCAAATCTTCATGAGCCTCTCTCAGTGCCTCGAGTTCCTGTTTCCTTTTTAGGTAATCATAGGTCAATCTTTCATGGTCTGCTGAGAGAAAATCATGACGAGTTGAGAGTTCATCCATTCATGAGTTGAGAGTGGAATACTCATCGGTCAGCGACTGGTTTTTATCCATATCCTCAACCAACAACCCTTCCGGTTTCCTAAGGGTTTTTTCATTTTTCTCAAGAGATTTTTGTTGAATATTAGCATTTTTTATCAACTTAGCATGGTCATCCTCATCAGAAGAATATTGATCACTAGGTGAACCTTGTGATGTTTAGAGGATACCTTCCCTTTCGAAGCCTTGGCCATGAAGCAGTAGGCAGGAGTTTCATCATCACTTGACGGGTTCCCGAAGAAATTCGTGGTAGGAGATGAGGCACATGCTATGACAGCCATGCCCGAGTCGGAATCCTCATCAGACTCATTTTCTTCTTAGGAGGCAGATAATTCTTCTTCTTCAGACACCATCTCCTTGCTGATGTACGCCTTGGCCTTGGGAGAAGTATTCTTGCGTGGTGGAGGACTTGGACGGGTTCCTTGATGAAGATCTTGACAAAGATTTTAGAGTGGATTTGTCCTTCTTCTTGAAGAACTTCTTCGTTTTCTTTTCTTCATCGGAGTCGTAGTTCTTTTACTTGTTTTTGCCTCGATAGTTGCCCAAATCATATCTCCCGCTAGCGCGGATTTTAGCTTCTCAGAGAGGGTCGTCCAAAATGAAGTGTCCAAGATTCTTACACTTGAAATAGGTGTATTCTCTAGCAGGTTTTGATGAAGATTTTGAACACCCAGAGTTGCTTGAACTTCTTTTCTGAAACTGGCGCTTCCTGTGGAAGCGTTGGAATCTTTTGTGATCTCTGCGATATCTTTGCTGAGCCTTTTTGGATCATCTGAATCTTCTTCGGTATTTCCATTGGAGGAAGAATCAGCCACAACCTTGAGAGCATGATTTTTGCGCAAACTTGAGCCATACAGATCTCTCTTCTCTTCTTCTTGTTCCTCGTGAGTGTTCAATCTCTCCATGATATGCACATAGTTGCGGGATTTAAAATCAGGACGTTCGCGAAACATCAAGACAAGAGTGTCGAATGAACTGTCAAGTGATCGGAGCAGTTTCTTCACAACTTCATGGTCATTGATGTATTTGGCACCGAGACCTTGAAGCTCATTTTCTATGTCACTCAGACAATCGAATGCTTGACGACAGCTCTCATTACCAATGCGCTTGAATCAGTTGAATTTTGCTCGAAGAGTATCAATCCTAGCTTCCTTTTGGGTTAAAACTCCTTCATTTATCTTCTCGAGGACATCCCACAATTGCTTTGCAGTTTGACACTGGCGATTGCGAAGAAATTGCGCACAAGAGAGATGTCCACCAATTTCATTTTTGGCCAGAGCATCCATCTGAATATGTTTTTTCTCTTCATCAGAGGGGGCTTGAAGTATAGTCATGGCGAATCCCACTTTGACCATAGTCCACATGTCATCATCTATAGCTCAAAGACGGATCTTCATCTTATACTTCCAGAAGGGATAGTCTGTTCCATCGAAGATGGGGATCTTGAGATGTGATTTGTTGTTCATTGAAGACATACTTAAACTCCAAAGCCGTTAGACTAAAATGAGCAGAGTCAAGGAGTACCCTGCTCTGATACATTTTGTAGGAACAAATCAGGTCTACTAGAGGGGGTGTGAATGGGAGTTTTAAATTTTCTTTGGAAAACTTAAATCCCTCATAACCCAATAGTGGAACGAATGAAAAACAAGCTACAGTGAACTAAAACAGAGTACCGAAAGGAAACTAAGACAAGCATCGAGGTTAATCATACGAATGCAAATGCATTGAAGGTAAATGAGGGTGACAGAGGTAACCGAAGATGCTCGAAGGCGACAAGATATTTGTTCGACCAGTTCGTCCTTCTCCACAAGGACTACGCCTGCTTGGAGGGAATGTGACTTAACACGGAAGATAAACTCTCTTCACCCTATTCTCCTCGACAATCGATTCATTAACCAATGCCGATTACTCGTGGTAGATACTTTCCGAACCTTTACATACTTCATCTTCGAGAACCACAATCACTCTTGGTCTCTGAAGAAATTGACACCTAACCGTCTAGAGAGTTTACAGCTCTCAAGAGTAATAGGCAGAGCATACTAAACTTAGATTCCAGTGATGCTGAACCACTATCTAATTCTTTGGCTCTAGGGTTTATCTCTCGGTGGATTTTAAACTCAAATCGCTCAGAGAGTGGGTTGCTCAACAATCTTCTCAGAATCAAACAGAGCAGCCACCGGACAAAGCCGGTGCGAGGTGGCTACTTATAGCCGCAGCCTTCCCAGACGGGAAATGACCATTTTGGACACGAGGTCTAGCCAATGGCCAACCGACACGTTCACAACAGTCAGATTTTGGAGCAATGACAACATTACTTTAGGAACAAGTAATGCTAACTCCTCGGTCCGAGACAAACCACTCGTAGCGAAGAAGATCATAGTCTCTTGCTGGAAAGTATTTGCTCAGAAGACAAAGAGATTTCTCTCACAACTTTCATATTATTTGGGTTTAGCATCATAGAATCAAAGCTCCGAACGCTACACCCCCTTGATAGTACGGTGGTCCTATGAATCAATGAAAGAAGAAGAACAACAAAACAAATGCTACGTCTTCATCTCATCTTCATTCTTCCTCGAGCGCAGTCATTCCCTTCGGACATGTACCGAACCAATTGCTTGAACTTCAACAATGTTTAGGGGTCACTCTTGTTAAATACATCTTTTGTGATAACCTTCGCTGTTGTGTAGGGAGATTATCTTCGCCGTTTGCATAAAACTCGTCGATACTTCAGGGACGTGTTACTCCATGTGCACTAGCAAAAACATAAGTCCCATACTGTTTATGTCAACGAACTCCAAAACATAAGGGGCCTACCATTGCTCCAACATTATCTCTATGCATTCATCACCAACAAGCTTGGGGTCCATTAGCATATGTAGTTGAGCTTCTGATACTTCCCAATAGTGCAGCCTGTGTTCTCGATTAACATCAAATTTGCACCGAGGAAAATTCAACAGTGCTAAGAACTGGTCTGCCGAGCATTTGATCTTTTTCTCTCCTATCACCCATTCGAGAATCCATGTAGAGCTATCTCCAAGTTCTCTTGAGATATACATAGTGGCATAGAATTTATGAATCATTTCACGATTCCAGCCATGATTGAAACGGAGGAAACTCTTTAGGAAGACAAGTTCAATTTTCTCGACGGTGTGATGAAAGCAGGGTAAACATTCAAGCTCAACGAAATCTAGTATCTTGTGCTTGAATATATGATTCCTCTCATATACAATACGAGCATAATACACAGCTTGTTCCTTTTTCCAGAATATGGCTGACAGTGAGGTCCTTTCTCCTTCATATGGGCTGGTTCCAAAGAATGAAAGTTTCAAAAGATGAAACTGCTTATTAAACGCAGGACCTTTTGGGCCATCTTCAGTTGGGAACAAGGGAAATGTTTCCGAAGGAATTTTCAATTGTTCTTCACTCATATTTCGGGTCTGAATGTCATCAGGTGCTTGCACGCCTTCCTCAATTAGCTTCAAAGGAGCATGAGGCTTCCTGGACTTTTCTTGTGCTAATTTCTTTGAGGAATCTGACTGAATTTCATTCTTTATCGTCGCAACTCCTTCAGCGGCTTACTAACTTTTGGGCACTAGGGCCTTTTCTTTTGCTGTATTTTCTTCGACTGGGGGCATGGCATCTTTCTCAGATGCCTGAGGCACAACAGATGGGGCAACTTCTTCTTGATACATCGGCTCATCAGGTTTCTTCTCTTCCTCTTCCAACTGTGAGGTAGTGAAACGAAGAGCAGGATCAACATCCATCTGGTAGGGGCACCAGATGATGTGACCGGGAAGATTTTGTCTCGGGAAGCATTTAGCCCCCTCATTCTTATCATTCTCCTCCTTCTGAGATCCGAAGGGCTCAACTTGCATATTTTTCGGAGGTGATAGACTTAGCTTCTCAACCTCGATCTCTTCATCAGTTTTATCATCAGGGGCTTGCTGCTTGGGATAAGCATTTCCTTCATCATCCTTTTCCAGAAAGATATCAACAACATCATGTTGCTCTTGGGCTGCTGGAGTGAGAATGATAACTTCCACATGTCTGTCTTGCTGCATGGGTTCATCTTCAACAATCTCTTTGTTCAGACCTTTCCTTTCAGATTCAGTGGTGGCAGCTCTCCTCATCTGCTCGAGAGTTTGCTTGTCCTTGACAGCCTGATTCAGCTTCTTGGTAATTTTCCTTAGCTCGATGAAATGTTTTGTAACCAACTTGGTAACATCATCAGGATGTCCCAGACTGCTTATATCAACAGATTTTGCATCGTAAGCAGCACATTTATTTACATCAATCATAAGATTGAAATCATACTTTTGTTCCTTTGTGGAAGCAGGAACACTGTATTTGGCTTTCTTAGCAGAAGCTTCTACTTTCTCTTCGGACAACAGTTTTCTCTTTGCAGTAGGAGCGGCAACACCCGAAGGTTTGTCAATGACTAGAGTGGGCGCATGTCTTGGTGATTTCCTTAGAGGAGGTGAAACTTTCACTGGTGAGGGAGTCTTGTATGGCATATTGAGGATGGCTCGTTGATCATACATTGGAATTTCATTGGGACCATCTTCATCGGAAGACTCATCAGACGAGTCAAGAGCAACCTTCATTGATTTCCTGGCGACTAATATCTTTCCAGGAGCACAAGGGAAAACTGACTTTCTGGACTTGCTTCCTTTATAAGCACGGTCATTTTTCTTCTGTACATCTTGCTGAGTCAGCGCGACATTTTTAGCTTCAACTTGATTTTTCTTCATTTGCCTATCATCACGCTTGGCTTCGGCCTTCGCCCTCTTGGCCACCTCATCGGGAAAATCCGTGATGGTTTTGAGGGAGTCATGATGAGCATTAGAGGGCCATGGAGGCCTGACCATTTCATCATCAGGGCCGATGCAATTTTCAGCAATGTAATCATTCCATGGAGGTGTGAAAGCAAAACAAAATTTGACATTTCTCGCGAATGTTCTCATAGTTGAACCATTTCTTCGCCCAGTGACGGCGAATCCTTTGCAACATGTTGTTGCGTTCAGTAGTTGTTTCAACTCCAGGTGGAGTTCTGTACCCATCTGGTTCAGACATTTTAGCAGTGGTGTTCTTTTCTCTTCCACGACCACCCTTCTTTGGATCTCCATCAGAGAAGAGAGTCAGGGCGTCAGTGACCAATTCATCCTTAGGCTGACCATTAGAAGAGGGAATATCTTCGTTATCTTCCTCGGATTCAGACCCAGATTTTCCTCCTCCAGTTAATCTCATCCGATCTGTTTTGGTGGTGGCTGAGGCAGATCTCCTTCAGACTCAACACACTCTTCTGAACTCTGAGCCATGACCAACCTATGAAAGGAGTAGATACGAGGGAAAATGGGGTAGGGTCATACACATGCATAGAAGCAATTTTTGAGTAAAAATGAAAGTTTTTCGGAAGGAGCATAGGAATCCATGATATACTTGGAGAAGATATCTTTGATAGATTTTAACCTAGTCAAGACTGGTCAAAATTATCTAATCTTTCGGAAAAGTACTCATGAACCCTAGATCGAGAAGAACTTGTATGAGGGAAAAACACAAACTGTACCAGTCATAGCCTAGTGATTTCTAAGGATCTACTGCAATGTAATAAATCAATGAAAATGCGTTTATAAGAACTGCCCTTGAACAGTGAAGAGGGCATGAGCTATTCTAGATCCAGGCACCCTAACTTGGCAGCATGGATCGACTACAACAATGTGAGGAGGAATATTTACCGCACTGGCAGGACCAACTGCGACGAGACTTCACGGGAGTTGCACGACGAGGCACTTTGACGGAGTTGCTTTGAGCACGGGCTCGGGAGGAGGTGGATGAGGGTTTGAGGAGCAGGGAGGAAGAAGACAATGGG
Organism: Secale cereale; assembly: GCA_902687465.1. Classification (NCBI taxonomy): domain Eukaryota; kingdom Viridiplantae; phylum Streptophyta; class Magnoliopsida; order Poales; family Poaceae; genus Secale; species Secale cereale. The sequence continues at coordinate 103,599,108 of LR738710.1, forward strand.
AGGGGTATTTATAGCTAGAGAGCAGAACCACTTCTTCTGAAATCTACGGTCTACGAAAGCAGGACATTCCACATTCAACGGACACGGTCATGACTGTGGAGACCATGGGCATGTGGCAACCATTTTCTGTGAAAAACTCGGAAACAGAGTGGGAGGCCGAAGGGTTTGAAGAGGGGTAAGCGCCAAAATAGATTAAAGTTTGAAGTCAATTTCTTTCACGACCAAGGACGTCAGACTGAAATTTTCTTCAGATCAAATTGCATACTTATGATGGAAAGCATAGATTGGACGAGAAAGAATAGAGTGCCAGTGCAGCAAACAATTGTGTTTGCTGCCTGGACTTGTGCACATGCGCCCAATGTGTCGCACTTCTATTACCAACCCTTGATACAAGACGAGCCAGAGAAACCGCTCTTCGTGAGATCAAGGAGCAAATCAAGAAAAAAAGGACCAAGAAATCATCCAGGGAGGTCTCCCTTGTCGGGCAGGTGAGCCCTGCAAGGTCGAGAGTGCGCATGGGACCAAGGCCTTTGAGGCCCACTAGGGTCGAAGCGGGGCTCTAATCAGCTTCCCCGACAAGCTCCGCCCCGGCAAACCCTCCGTCAAAATGCCGCCGCTCCACCTCATTGCACGCAAGTCATTAATCAATGCAGTGTCGAGCTCTCAGGCAGCTAGGTGGATCCTGTCAGGCGCGTGGCAGCAAGCTGTAGAGAAGGTTAACTTTATTGACACACGTTGAGGTGGCGTGTCAAGCTAATAAGGAAGAAGCCTATAAGCGGCGCGACATAAGGATGGCAATGGGTAGGGTATGGGGCGGGTAGAGCAATACCATACCCGTACCCGTGTAGTCAATGGGTACAAAATTCTACCCATACATGTACCCATGGGTATGAAACTTTATCCGTACCCATACCTGATGGGTATCCATACCCATTGGGTACCCTATGGGTAAATCAAATAGTAAACAAGTTATTCACAATTTTACATTCATCCACAATACATTTGACAAAAAAACATTTATCTAAACTCAATAACAAATAGATGAGTATCAGACAATCTCAATTCAAATTGACAATTGATGACAACTTTAACATAGGTTCACGAAATGATCAAATAACATCCGACACGTAACATATTAGTATAAATGGGTATATCCATGGGTACAAGCCTATAACCGTGCCCTACCCATGACTTAATGGGTAGGGTATGGGTACTACCCATGGGTATAAATTTCTACCCATACCCTGCCCATGCGGGTACGGTATCCGCGGGTACCGGTACCCATGGGTAAAATTGCCATCCTTAACGATCGGTATTATGAGTTTATGTGTTTTGATGCACCGAAGGTAGTTCGGAGTCCCGAATGAGATCGAGGACATGACGAGGAGTCTCGAAATGGTCGAGACGTAAAGATTGATATATTGGACGACTATATTCGGACATCAGAAAGGTTCCGAGTGATTCGGGTATTTTTCAGAGTACCGGAGAGTTACGGGAATTTGCCGGGGAGTATATGGGCCTTATTGGGCTTTAGGGGAAAGAGAGAGGGGAGGCTGCGCGCCCCCCCAAGGCTTAGTCTGAATTGTACTAGGGGGAGGGGCAGTGCCCCCTCCTTCCTTCTCTTCTATTTTCCCTTTCCTTCTCTCTTACTCCTACTACTTGGAAGGGCTCCTAGTTCTACTAGGAAAGGGGGAATCCTACTCCCGGTGGGAGTAGGACTCCCCTAGGGCGCGCCATAGAGAGGACCGGCATCTCCCCGTCCTCCACTCCTTTATATACGGGGGTGGGGGCACCCCATGGACACACTAGTTGATCATTGATCTTTTAGCCGTCTGCGGTGCCCCCTCCACAGAAACACACCTCGGTCATATCGTTGTGGTGCTTAGGCGAAGCCCTGCGTCGGTAACTTCATCATCACCGTCATCATGCCGTCGTGCTGACGGAACTCTCCCTCGAAGCTCTGCTGGATCGTGAGTGCATGGGACGTCACCGAGCTGAACGTGTGCAGATCGCAGAGGTGTCGTACATTCGGTACTAGGATCGGTCGATCGTGAAGACGTACGACTAAATCAACCGCGTTGTCATAACGCTTTCGCTTACAGTCTACGAGGGTACGTGGACAACACTCTCCCCTCTCGTTGCTATACATCACCATGATCTTGCGTGTGCGTAGGGAATTTTTTTGAAATACTACGTTCCCCATCAGTGGTATCAGAGCCAGGTCTATGCGTAGATGATATGCACAGGTAAAACACAATGAGTTGTGGGCGATAATAGTCATGCTGCTTGCCAGCATGTCATACTTTGATTGGGCGGTATTGTGAGATGAAGCGGCCCAGACCGACATTACGCGTACGCTTACGCGAGACTGGTTGCTACCTCTTGAGCTTGTGTTGTATTCCCTCGAAGAGGAAAGGGAGATGCAGCACAGTAGCGTAAGTATTTCCCTCAGTTTTTGAGAACCAAGGTATCAATACAGTAGGAGACCATGCGCGAGTCCCTCGCACCTACACAAACAAATAAGAACTTCGCAGCCAACGCGATAATGGGTTGTCAATCCCTTTACGGTCACTTACGAAAGTGAGATCTGATAGAGATTGTAGTTTATATTTTTGGTATTTTTAGTTTAATAAAACAACAAATAAAAGCGGTAAAAGTAAAGTAGATTTAGATTGATATGTTGAGAATAGACCCGGGGGCCATAGTTTTCTCTAGTGGCTTCTCTCATGATAGCGATATTCTACGGCGGGTAAACAAATTACTGTCGAGCAATTGATAGAAAAGTGAATAATTATGAGACTATCTAGGCATGATCATTGTATATAGGCATCATGTCTGAGACAAGTAGACCGACTCCTGCCTGCATCTACTACTATTACTCCACACATCGACCGCTATCCAGCATACATCTAGTGTATTGAGTTCATACGAACAGAGTAACGCCTTAAGAAAGATGACATGATGTAGAGGGATAAACTCAAGCAATATGATATAAACCCCATCTTCTTATCCTCGATGGCAACAATACAATACGTGCCTTGCTGCCCCTACTGTCACTGGGAAAGGACACCGCAAGATTGAACCCAAAGCCAAGCACTTCTCCCATTGCAAGAACTATAGATCTAGTAGGCCAAACCAAACCAATAATTCGAAGAGACTTGTAAGGATATTATGAGCACACATAAAAAGTTCAAAGAAGAACCAAATATCTTTCATAGATAACCTTGATCATAAACTCACAATTCATCGGATCTCGACAAACACACCGCAAAAAGAGATTACATCGAATAGATCTCCTCGAAGACCGAGGAGAACTTTGTATTGAGATCCAGAGAGAGAGAAGAAGCCATCTAGATACTAGCTATGGACCCGAAGGTCTGTGGTAAACTACTCACAACTCATGGTGAGGGCGATGATGATGATGATGAAGGCCTCCGTGATGGATCCCCCTCCGGTGGAGCTCCAGAACAGGCTCCAAGATGGGATCTCCACTAGAACAGAAGCTACGACGGTGGAATTAGGGTTTTCTCTCTGTTCTCGGAGTTTCTGGGGTACGCGGACTTATATAGGAAGAAGGAGGGCACCGGGGGGCCACTCGAGGAGGTCTCGAGGCAGGGGGCGCGCCTTGGGAAGGGGGGCGCACCCCCACCCTTAAGGTCCACCTCTCTGTCCCCTGACTTGGTCCTCAAGCTCCGCGTGCATGATTTTCTCCAAAAATATCTCTCGCGAAGGTTTCATTCTGTTTGGACTCCATTTGATATTCTTTTCCTGCAAAACCCTGAAATAGGCAAAAAAACAGCAATGTGGATTGGGCCTTTGGGTTAGTAGGTTAGTACCAAAAAATGATACAAAAGTGAATGATAAAGCCCATTAAACATCCAAGACTTCATAAATAATAGCATGGAACAATAAAAAATTATAGATACGTTGGAGACGTATCAAGCATCCCCAAGTTTAATTCCTGCTCGTTCTCGAGTAGGTAAATGATAAAGAAAGAATTTTTGATGTGGAATGCTAACCAATATAGTTTTTCAATGTAATTCTCTTAATTGTGGCATGAATGTTCAGATCTGAAAGATTCAAGATAAAAGTCTATATTGACATAAGAAATAACAATACTTCAAGCAATACTAACAAAGCAATCATGTCTTCTCAAAATACTATGGCTAAAGAAAGTTATCCCTACAAAATCATATAGTCTGGCTATGCTCCCTCTTCATCACACAAAATATTCATATCATGCACAACCCCAATTTCAGAAGGAGGGAGATAGTCTCACATCGACTAGGCGTATCAACGGGCTATGGAGATGCCCATCAATAGATATCACTGTGAGTGAGTAGGGATTGCCATGCAACGGATGCACTAGAGCTAAATATGAATGAAAGCTCAATAAAAGAAAATAGTGGGTGTGCATCCAACTTGCTTGCTCATGAAGACCTAGGGCATTTGAGGAAGCCCATCGTTGGAATATACAAGCCAAGTTCTATAATGAAAATTCCCACTAGTATATGAAAGTGACTAAACATGAGACTCTCTACAATGAAGAACATGGTGCTACTTTGAAGCACAAGTGTGGAAAAAAGATAGTAGCAATTGTCCCTTCTCTATTTTCTCTCATTTTTTTGGAGGGGCTTTCTCTTTTTTTTAGCCCCTCTCTATTTTTTTGGGGCATCTCTTTTTTTATTGGCCTTTCCTCACATGGGACAATGCTCTAATAATGATGATCATCACACTTTTTATTACAACTCGATACTACAACAAGTATGACTCTACATGAATGCCTCCGGCGGTGTACCGGGATATGCAATGAATCAAGAGTGACATATATGAAAAATTATGCTTGGTGGCTTTGCCACAACTACGACGTCAACTACATGATCATGCATGGCAATATGACAATATGATGCGTGTCATATAAACGAAACGGTGGAAAGTTGCATGGCAATATATCTCGGAATGGCTATGGAAATGCCATGATAGGTAGGTATGGTGGCTGTTTTGAGGAACAGTATGGTGGCTGTTTTGAGGAAGGATATATAGTGGGTTTATGGCACCGGCGAAAGTTGCGCGGTACAAGAGAGGCTAGCAACGGTGGAAGGGTGAGAGTGCGTATATTCCATGGACTCAACATTAGTCATAAGAACTCATATACTTATTGCAAAAATCTACGAGTCATCAAAACAAAGCAATCAACGCATGCTCCTAGGGGGGAGGTTGGTAGGAGTTAACCATCGCGCGCCCCCGACCTCCACACAAAGGTTGGCACTCTACAAATACCTCATGCTCTAACTTCATCACAAAGCGGTTCACCATACGTGCATGATACAGGAATTACTAACCTTAACACAAGTATTTCTCAATTTCATAATAACTCCACTAGCATGACTCTAATATCACTATCCTCATATCTCAAAACAATTATCAAGCATCCAACATCTCATTCTATTCAATGCACTTAGTGTGATTTTTTTACTACATTGACATTGGAGGTCTATCATGTGAACACTAGTTTCTTTAGCCTAAACACATTACCATGCTGTTTTAATAGACTCTCATATAGATATTAGAGAAGCATGAGAGTTCAACAATTTCTACAAAATATTACCACCACCGTGCTCTAAAAGATATAAGTGAAGCACTAGAGCGAAAACTATTCAACTCAAAAGATATAAGTGAAGCACATAGAGTGTTCTAACAATTTCTAGGCCATATTTAACTCTCTCAAATAGGTGTGTCCAGCAAGGATGATTGTGGCCAACTAACAAGCAAAGACTCAAATTATACAAGACGCTCCAAGCAAAACACATAACATGTTGCGAATCAAAATATAGCTCCAAGTATAGTTACCGATGGATGAAGACGAAAGAGGGGATGCCTTCCCGGGGCATCCCCAAGCTTAGGATTTTGATTATCTTGAATTTACTTGGGGTGCCATGGGCACACCCAAGCTTAGGCCTTTGCTGCACCTTGTTCCATAGTCCATCAAAGCAATACTCAAAACTTGAAAACTTCACAACACAAAACTTTGGCAAAAATTCTTGTGAGCTCCGTTAGTATAAGAAAGCAAACCACTACTCAAAGGTACAACAATGAATTCATTATTTGTTTATATTGGTGTTAAACCTACTGTACTCAAACTTCTCTATGGTTCATATCCTCCAATACTACTCATAGATGCATCGGAATAAGCAAGCAACACACGTAAAACAGAATTTGTCAAAGATAGAACAGTCTGTAGTAATCTGCAGGATTCGCCTACTTCTGGAACTCCAAAAAATTTAAACTAAATTGGTAAATTTGCGGAATTTGTCTACCAATCATCTGCAAAAATAATCAACTAAAAATCACGCTCCAGTAAAATCCCACGACTACTTTAGCGAGCGTTACGATTCTGTTTTTCACAGCAAGATCATATAAACTTCACACAAGTCTTCCCAAAGGTTCTACTTGGCACAAACACTAAACAAAACATGAAACCACATCTAATCAGAGGATACATGCAATATTTATTCACTAACAGCAACAAAATTAAAAAAAATAAACTTGGGTTGCCTCCCAACAAGCTCTTTCTTTATAGCCATTAAGGTAGGCTTGTGAATTCAATGATGCTCACATGAAAGACAAGGATTGAAGCACGAAGAGAGCATCATAAGACATGTGAGAAACACATCTAATTCTAATATACTTCCTATGCATAGGCATCTTATAGGAAAACAAATTACCAAGACAAGCAAGATCTAGCATATGCAAGGAAGGAGAAAGAAACAATAGCAATCTCAATATAACGATAGGTAATTTAGTAACATGAAAATTTCTACAACCATATTTCACTCTCTCATAATAATTGCATGTAGTATCATGATCAAATTCAACAAAATAGCTATCACATAACATATTCTCAACACGATCCACATGTATGCAAAGTTAACACTCTTCCAAAATAGTGGGATTAACATTAACTAAAGTCATGACCTCTCCAAACCCACTTTTATAAAAAAAATCATAAGACTGAACATTCTCCAAATATGTAGGATCTAAAGTTGACACTCTTCCAAACCCACTTTCAATATTATTGCAAACATTATTATCAATCTTACATTCATCATGGGGATTAAATAAATTTTCAAGATCATAAGAAGAATCTCCCAAATCATGATCATAGCAACAAGTAGTGGGCATAGCAAAATAAGCATCCCCAAGCTTAGGGTTTTGCATGTCATTAGCACAATTGACATCAATAGAATTTATAGTAACATCATTGCAATCATGCTTTTTTACTCAAGGAGCTATTATGAAGCACTTTATAATTTTCTTTCAATATTTCATCACAATTTTCAGACTCATAAATTTCTAGCAAAACCCCATAAAGATAATCTAGTGCAGTCAACTCACTAGCAATTGGTTTAACATAAATGGATCTCTTAAAGCGATGAGGATCCATAATTTAGCAAGTGAAGATGCAAGCTAATAGAGGGCACATAGCAACACAAGCAAACAAGAGGCAAGCAAACGGTAAACACACGGCAAAAGAAGGGCAAATCAAACGGCAAGGGTGAAGTGGGGGAGAGGAAAACGTAATGCGAAGGATAAGGGTTTGTGATAGGTACTTGGTATATGACTTTTGTGTAAGCCTCCCTGGCAACGGCGCCAGAAATTCTTCTTGCTACCTCTTGAGCTTGTGTTGTATTCCCTCAAAGAGGAAAGGGAGATGCAGCACAGTAGCGTAAGTATTTCCCTCAGTTTTTGAGAACCAAGGTATCAATCCAGTAGGAGACCACGCGCGAGTCCCTCGCACCTGCACAAACAAATAAGAACTTCGAAGCCAATGCGATAAGGGGTTGTCAATCCCTTTGCGGTCACTTACGAAAGTGAGATTAGATAGAGATGATAGTTTATATTTTTGGTATTCTTAGTTTAATAAAGTAGCAAATAAAAGCGGTAAAGGTAAAGTAGATGTAGATTGATATTTTGAGAATAGACCTAGGGGCCATAGTTTTCTCTAGTGGCTTCTCTCATGATAGTGATATTCTACGACGGGTAAACAAATTACTGTCGAGCAATTGATAGAAAAGCGAATAATTATGAGACTATATAGGCATGATCATTGTATATAGGCATCACGTCCGAGACAAGTAGACCGACTTCTGCCTGCATCTACTACTATTACTCCACACATTGACCGCTATCCAGCATGCATCTAGTGTATTGAGTTCATACGAACAGAGTAACACCTTAAGCAAGATGACATGATGTAGAGGGATAAACTCAAGCATTATGATATAAACCCCATCTTTTTATCCTTGATGGCAACAATACAATACGTGCCTTGCTGCCCCTACTGTCACTGGGAAAGGACACCGCAAGATTGAACCCAAAGCCAAGCACTTCTCCCATTGCAAGAACTATAGATATAGTAGGTCAAACCAAACCAATAATTCGAATAGACTTGCATGGATATTATGAGCACACATAAAAAGTTCAGAGAATAACCAAATATCTTTCATAGATAACCTTGATCATAAACTCACAATTCATCGGATCTCGACAAACACACCGCAAAAAGAGATTACATTGAATAGATCTCCTCGAAGACCGAAGAGAACTTTGTATTGAGATCCAGAGAGAGAAGAAGACATCTAGATACTAGCTATGAACCCGAAGGTCTGTGGTAAACTACTCACAACTCATGGTGAGGGTGATGATGATGATGATGAAGGCCTCCGTGATGGATCCCCCTCCGATGGAGCTCCGGAACAGTCTCCAAGATGGGATCTCCACGGGAATAGAAGCTACTGTGGTGGAATTAGGGTTTTCTCTCTGTTCTCGGAGTTTCTGGGGTACGTGGACTTATATAGGAAGAAGGAGGGCACCGGGGGCCACTCGAGGAGGCCTTGAGGCAGGGGCGCGCCCTGGGAAGGGGGGCGTGCCCCCCACCCTCGAGGGCCACCTCTCTGTCCCCTGACTTGGTCCTCAAGCTTCGCGTGCGTGATTTTCTCCAAAAATATCTCTCGCGAAGGTTTCATTCCGTTTGGACTCCGTTTGATATTCTTTTTCTGCAAAACCCTGAAATAGGCAAAAAAGAAACATCAATCTGGACTGGGCCTTTGGGTTAGTAGGTTAGTCCCAAAAATGATATAAAAGTGAATGATAAAGCCCATTAAACATCCAAGACTTCATAAATAATAGCATGGAACAATCAAAAATTATAGATACATTGGAGATGTATCACTGGTTTCACCGTTACGAGCACTCGTTGCTTACAGGTGACTGGTGGGTGTCTGTCTCCCTCATTTGATCTGAATCAAGTGTGACTACGCCCGGTCCTTGTGAAGGTTAAAACAGCACATAGTTGACGAAACATCATTGTGGTTTCTATGCGTAGGTAAGAACGGTTCTTGCTCAGCCCGTAGCAGCCACGTAAAACTTGCAACAACAAAGTAGAGGACATCTAACTTGTTTTTGGAGGGCATGTTGTGATGTGATATGGTCAAGACATGATGAGTTATACGTTATTGTATGAGATGATCATGTTTTGTAAAGTTATCGGCAACTGGCAGGAGCCATATGGTTGTCGCTTTATTGTATGAAATGCAATCGCCATGTAATTGCTTTACTTTATCACTAAGTGGTAGCGATAGTCGTGGAAGCAATAGTTGGCGAGACGACAACGATGCTACGATGGAGATCAAGGTGTCACGCCGGTGACGATGGTGATCATGACGGTGCCTTGGAGATGGAGATCAAAGGCACAAGATGATGATGGCCATATCATATCACTTATATTGATTGCATGTGATGTTTATCTTTTATGCATCTTATTTTGCTTAGATTGACGGTATCATTATAAGATGATCTCTCACTAAATTTCAAGGTATAAGTGTTCTCCCTGAGTATGCACCGTTGCGAAAGTTCGTCGTGCCGAGACACCACGTGATGATCGGGTGTGATAAGCTCTACGTTCAAATACAACGGGTGTAAGACAGTTTTGCACATGCAGAATACTCGGGTTAAACTTGACGAGCCTAGCATATGCAGATATGGCCTTGGAACACTGGAGACCGAAAGGTCGAGCGTGAATTATATAGTAGATATGGTCAACATATGATGTTCACCATTGAAAACTACTCCATCTCACGTGATGATCGGACATGGTTTAGTTGATATGGATCACGTGATCACTTAGATGATTAGAGATATGTCTGTCTAAGTGGGAGTTCTTAAGTAATTTGATTAATTGAACTTTAATTTATCATGAACTTAGTCCTGGTAGTATTAGCATATCTATGTTGTAGATCAATAGCTCGCGATGTAGCTCCCCGTTTATTTTTATATATTCCTAGAGAAATTGAAAGATGTTAGTAGCAATGATGCGGACTTGGTCCGTGATCTGAGGATTTTTCCTCATTGCTGCACAAAAGTATTATGTCCTTGATGCACTGCTAGGTGACAAACCTATTGCAGGAGCAGATGCAGACGTTATGGACGTTTGACAAGCTCGGTATGATGACTACTTGATAGTTTAGTGCGCCATGCTATACGGCTTATAACCGAGACTTCAAAAGCGGTTTGAATGCCACAGAGCATATAATATGTTCCAAGAGTTGAAATTAGTATTTCATACTCATGCCCGTGTCAAGAGGTATGAGATCTCTGACAGTACTTTGCCTACAAGATGGAGGAGAATAGCTCAACCAGTGAGCATGTGCTCGGATGGTCTGGGTACTACAAATTGCTTGAATCAAGTGGGAGTTAATCTTCGAGATAAGATAGTAATTGACAAAGTTCTCTAGTCACTATCACCAAGTTAGTAGAACTTCGTGATGAACTATAATATGCAAGGGATGATGAAAGTAATTTCCGAGCTCTTCGCGATGCTAAAATCGGCGAAGGTAGAAATTAAGAAAGAGCATCAAGTGTTGATGGTTAACAAGACCACTTGTTTCAAGTAAAGGGCAAAGGGATATAAGGGGAACTTCAAGAAGAATGACAAGCAAGTTGTCACTCCCATGAAGAAACCCAAAGATAAACTCAAGCCTGAAACTAAGTGCTTCTACTGCAAAGGAAATGGTCACTGGAAGTGGAACTGCCCTAGATACTTGGCGGATAAGAAGGATGGCAAAGTGAACAAAGGTATAATTGATATACAGATTATTGATTTGTACTTTACTAGTGTTTATAAGAAACCCCTAGGTATTTGATACCATTTTAGTTGCTAAAATTACTAACTCGAAACGAGAGTTGCAGAATGAACAGAGACTAGTTAAAGGTGAAGTGACTATGTGTGTTGGAAGTGGTTCCAAGATTGATATCATCATCATCGCACACTCCCTATGCTTTCGGGATTAGTGTAGAACCTAAATAAATGTTATTTGGCATTTGTGTTGAGCATGAATATGATTTTATCATGTTTGTTGCAATATAGTTATTCATTTAAAGTCATAGAATAATTGTTATTATGTTTACATGAATAAAACCTTCAATGGTCATACACCCAATGAAAATAGTTTGTTGGATCTCGATCGTAGTAATACACATATTCATAATACTGAAACCAAAAGATGCAAAGTTGATAATGATACTGCAAATTATTTGTGGCACTACCATTTAGGTCATATTGGTGTAAAGCACATGAAGAAACTCCATGCTGATGGGCTTTTGGAATCACTTTATTATGAATCATTTGGTGCTTGCGAACCATGCCTCATGGACAAGATGACTAAAACTCCGTTCTCTGGAACAATGGAGCGAGCAACTAATTTGTTGGAAATCATACATATTGATGTATGTGGACCGATGAGTGTTGAGGCTCGCGGCGGGTATTATTATTTTCTAACCTTCATAGATGATTTGAGCAGATATGGGTATATCTACTTGATGAAGCACAAGTCTGAAACATTTGAAAAGTTCAAAGAATTTCAGAGTGAAGTAGAGAATCATCGTAACAAGAAAATTAAGTTTCTACGATCTGATCGCGGAGGCGAATATTTGAGTTACGAGTTTGGTCTTCATTTAAAACAATGTGGAATAGTTTCACAGCTCATGCCACCCGGAACACCACAGCGTAATGGTGTGTTCGACCGTCGTAACCGTACTTTATTAGATATGGTGTGATCTATGATGTCTCTTACCAATTTACCACTATCGTTTTGGGTTGTGCATTAGAGACAAATGCATTCACGTTAAATAAGGACACCATCTAAATCCGTTGAGACAACGCCTTATGAACTATGGTTTGGCAAAAAACCAAAGTTGTTTTTCTTAAAGTTTGGGGCTGCGATGTTTATGTGAAAAAGCTTCAACCTGATAAGCTCGAACCCAAATCGGAGAAATGTGTATTCCTAGGATACCCAAAGGAGACTGTTGCTAAAATTGGATACTTTCTAGAGAAGGAGTTTCTCTCGAAAGAAGTGAGTGGGAGGAAAGTCGAACTTGATGAGGTAATTATACCTTCTCCCGAATTGGAAAGTAGTACATCACAGAAACTAGTTCCAGTGATCCCTACACCAATTAATGAGGAAGCTAATGATGATGATCATGAAACTTTGGATCAAGTTACTACTGAACTTCGTAGATCAACCAGAGTATGTTCCGCGCCAGAGTGGTACGGCAACCCAGTTCTGGAAGTCATGTTACTAGACCATGATGAACCTACGAACTATGAGGAAGCGATGATGAGCCCAGATTCCGCAAAATGGCTTCAGGCCATGAAATCTGAGATGGGATCCATGTATGAGAACAAAGTGTGGACTTTGTTTGACTTGCCCGATGATCGGCAAGACATCGAAAATAAATGGATTTTCGAGAGGAAGACCGACGCTGACGGTAATGTTACTGTTTACAAAGCTCGGCTTGTTGTGAAAGGTTTTCGACAATTTCAAGGAGTTGACTACGATAAGACTTTCTCACCCGTAGCGATGCTTAAGTCTGTCCGAATCATGTTAGCAATTGCCGCATTTTATGATTATGAAATCAGGCAAATGGATGTCAAAACTACATTCCTGAATGGATATCTCAAAGAGGAGTTGTATATGATGCAACCAGAAGGTTTTGTCGATCCTAAAGGTGCTAACAAAGTGTGTGAGCTCCAGCGATCCATCTATGGACCGATGTTGGAAATATGCCCTAGAGGCAATAATAAAAGTATTATTATTATATTTCCTTGTTCATGATAATCGTCTGTTATTCATGCTTGAATTGTATTGTACGGAAACAGCGATACATGTGTGAATATATAGACCACAATGAGTCCCTGGTAGGCCTCTAGTTACCAGCTCATTGATCAACAGATGGTCACGGTTTCCTGACAATGGACATAGGATGTTAGTGATAACGGGATCACATCATTAGGAGAATGATGTGATGGACAAGACCCAATTCTGAGCATAGCACGAGATCGTATAGTTCGTAATGCATAAGCTTTTCGGTGTCAAGTATTTATTCCTTAGACCATGAGGTTGTACAACTCCCGGATACCATAGGAATACTTTGGTTGTGCCAAACGTCACAAGTAACTGGGTGGCTATAAAGGTACGCATCGGGTATCACCGAAAGTATCTGTTGAGTTGGTACGAACCGAGACTAGGATGTTGTCACTCCGTATGACGGAGAGGTACCTCTGGGCCCACTTGGTAAGTCATCATCATAATGAGCTCAATGTGACTAAGTAGTTAGTCACGGGATGATGGATTACGGATCGAGTAAAGAGACTTGCCATGACGAGATTGAACAAGGTATCGGGAATACCGACGATCGAATCTCGGGCAAGTACCGTACCGATGGACAAAGGGAATGACATACGGGATTGAGTGAATCCTTGACACGGTGGTTCATCCGATGAAGATCATCAAGGAACACGTGGGAACCAACATGGGTATCCAGATCCCGCTGTTGGTTATTGACCGGAGAGTGGTCTCGGTCATGTCTACGTGTATCCCGAACACGTAGGGTCTACACACTTAAGGTTCGGTAACGCTAGGGTCGTAGAGATACATGCACGTGGAAACCCGAAAGTTGTTCGGAGTCCCGGATGAGATCCCGGACGTCACGAGGAGTTCCGGAATGGCCCGGAGGTAAAGAATGATATATAGGAAGTCCAGTTTCGGCCATCGGGTGATCTCCGGGGGTCACCGGGAGTGTCCCAGGACCACCGGAGGGGCCCCGGGGGTCCACCGGGTGGCGCCACCCATCCCGGTGGGGCCCCTAGGCCGCAAGGGGGAAGTGGCCAGCCCTAATGGGCTGGCGCACCACATGGGCCCTCCTCCCCATTCGCCTAGGGTTGAAACGCTAGGGGGGAGGGGGCGCCACTTGCCTTGGGGGGCAAGGATTCCCCCCTGGCCGCCGCCCCACCCTGCAGATGCCATCTGCAGGGCCGGCGCACCCCCCTGGCCCCCTATATATATGTGGGGGGGAGGGCAGCCGCACCCTTGCCCTGGCGCCTCTCCCCCTCCCGTCACACCTCCGTCTCTTCAACGTAGGGCGCCCGGCGAAGCCCTACAGAAATCTCCACTGCATCCACCACCACGCCGTTGTGCTGTTGGATCTCTAACGACTTCTCCTCCCCCCTTGCTGGATCAAGAAGGAAGTGACGTTGCTATACCGGACGTGTGTTGAACGCGGAGGTGCCGTCCGTTCGGCGCTAGATCGTCGGTGACGAAGAACGCGAAAAGTACGACTACTTCATCCACGCTTCTTCGAAAGCTTCCGCACGCGATCTACATAACGGTATGTAGATGCACTCTTATTTGCTCGTTGCTAGATGTCTCCTTAGTTGGATCTTGGTGAAAGCGTAGAAATTTTTTGAATTCTGCTACGTTCCCCAATAGTGGCATCTGAGCTAGGTTTAATGCGTAGCATCTTGCACGAGTAGAACACAAAGTAGTTGTGGGCGTTTGAGTCTGTTCAACTTTCTTGCCGTTACTAGTCAATCTTGATTCGGCGATATTGTGGGATGAAGTGGCCCGGACCAACTTTACACGTACGCTTACGTGAGACTGGTTCCACCGACAGACATGCACTAGTTGCATAAGGTGGCTGGCGGGTGTCTGTCTCTCCTACTTTAGTCGGATCGGATTCGATGAACAGGGTCCTTATGAAGGGTAAATAGAAATTGACAAATCACGTTGTGGTTTTGGCGTAGGTAAGAAATGTTCTTGCTAGAAAACCTATAGAAGCCACGTAAAAAACTTGCAACAACAATTAGAGGACGTCTAACTTGTTTTTGCAACATGTGCTATGTGACGTGGTATGGCCAAAAGAAGATGTGATGAATGATATATGTGATGTATGAGATTGATCATGTTCTTGTAATAGGGAATCACGACTTGCATGTCGATGAACTTGACAACCGGCAGGATCCATAGGAGTTGTCTTAATTATTGTATGACCTGCGTGTCACTGAATAAACGCTATGTAATTACTTTACTTTATTGCTAAACGTTAGCCATAGTAGTAGAATTAATAGTTGGCGTGACGACTTCTTCAAGACACGATGATGAAGATCATGGTGTCGAGCCGGTGACAAGATGATCATGGTGCCCCGAAGATGGAGATCCAAGGAGCAAGATGATATTGGCCATATCATGTCACTTTAATCGATTGCATGTGATGTTTATCATGTTTATGCATCTTGTTTACTTAGAACGACGGTAGTAAATAAGATGATTTCTCACTAAAAATTTCAAGAATTGTGTTCCCCCTAACTGTGCACCGTTGCTAAAGTTCGTTGCTCCGAAGCACCGCGTGATGATCGGGTGTGATAGGTTCTAACGTTCGCATACAACGGGTGTAAGCCAGATTTACACACACGATACACTTAGGGTTCACTTGACGAGCCTAGCATGTACAGACATGGCCTCGGAAAACGGAAGACCGAAAGGTCGAACACGAGTCGTATAGAAGATACGATCAACATGAAGATGTTCACCGTTGATGACTAGTCCGTCTCACGTGATGATCGGACACGGGCTAGTCGATTCGGATCGTGTATCACTTAGATGACTAGAGAGATGTCATTCTGAGTGGGAGTTCATTAAAATTTGATTAAGATGAACTTAATTATCATGAACTTAGTCTAAATTCTTTACAATATCTCTTGTAGATCAAATGGCCCACGCTCCAGTTTCCCTCAACTTCAACGCGTTCCTAGAGAAAACCAAGCTGAAAGACGATGGTAGCAACTATACGGATTGGGTCCGTAACCTGAGGATTATCCTCATAGCTACCAAGAGATCATATGTCCTTGAAGCACCGCTAGGTGATGCACCTGCTCCCGATGCGGCCCAAGACGTTTTGAACGTCTCGCAGTCGCGTAGTGATGATTACTCCCTGGTCCAGTGCGGCATGCTTTACAGCTTAGAGTCGGGGCTCCAAAAGCGTTTTGAGCACCACGGAGCATATGAGATGTTCGAAGAGCTGAAAATGGTTTTCCAAGCTCATGCCCGAGTCGAGAGATATGATGTCTCCGACGCATTCTACAGCTGTAAGATGGAGGAAAATAGTTCTGTCAGTGAGCACATCCTCAAGATTTCTGGATTGCACAACTGCTTGTCTCAGCTGGGAATGAATCTCCCAGATGAAGCGGTCGTTGAAAGAATCCTCCAGTCGCTCCCACCAAGCTTCAAGAGCTTCGTGTTGAACTTCAATATGCAGGGGATGGAGAAGTCCATTCCCGAGGTGTATTCGATGCTGAAATCAGCGGAGGTGGACATCAAGAAAGAACATCAAGTGTTGATGGTCAATAAAACCACTAAGTTCAAGAAAGGCAAGGGTAAGAAGAACTTCAAGAAGGACGGCAAGGGAGTTGCCGCGCCCGGCAAGCCTGTTGCCGGGAAGAAGCCAAAGCATGGACCCAAGCCTGAGACAGAGTGCTTTTACTGCAAGGGAACGGGTCACTGGAAGCGGAACTGCCCCAAATATTTAGCAGACAAGAAGGCCGGCAACGTCAAAGGTATATATGATATACATGTTATTGATGTGTACCTTACCAGCATTCGTAGTAGCTCCTGGGTATTCGATACCGGTGCAATTGCTCACATTTGTAACTCAAAACAGGAGCTGCGGAATAAGCGGAGACTGGCGAAGGATGAGGTGACGATGCGTGTCGGGAATGGTTCCAAGGTCGATGTGATCTCCGTCGGCATGCTACCTCTACATCTACCCTCGGGATTAGTTTTAAACCTTAATAATTGTTATTTAGTACCAGCTTTGAGCATGAACATTGTATTTGGATCTCGTCTTATGCGAGATGGCTACTCTTTCAAATCGGAGAATAATGGTTGTTCTATTTATTTGAGAGATATGTTTTATGGTCATGCCCCGCTGGTCAATGGTTTATTTTTGATGAATCTCGAACGTGATGATACACATATTCATAGTGTAGATGCCAAAAGATGTAAAGTTGATAATGATAGTCCCACATACTTGTGGCATTGCCGCCTTGGTCATATTGGTGTCAAACGTATGAAGAAGCTCCATTCAGATGGACTTCTAGAGTCTCTTGATTATGAATCATTTAACACGTGCGAACCATGCCTCTTGGGCAAGATGACCAAGACTCCGTTCTCCGGAACAATGGAGCGAGCAACCAACTTATTGGAAATCATACATATCGATGTGTGCGGTCCAATGAGTGTTGAGGCTCGCGGAGGCTATCGTTATGTTCTCACCCTCACAGATGACTTGAGTAGATATGGGTATATCTATTTGATGAAACACAAGTCTGAGACTTTTGAAAAGTTCAAGGAATTTCAGAATGAGGTTGAGAATCAACGTGACAGAAAAATAAAGTTCTTGCGATCGGATCGTGGGGGTCAATATTTAAGTCATAAATTTGGCACACACCTAAGGAACTGTGGAATTGTTTCACAATTGACACCGCCCGGAACACCTCAACGTAACGGTGTGTCCGAACGTCGAAATCGTACTCTGTTGGACATGGTGCGATCTATTATGTCCCTCACCGATTTACCGCTATCTTTTTGGGGTTATGCTTTAGAGACTGCCGCATTCACTTTAAATAGGGCTCCGTCGAAATCCGTTGAGACGACTCCGTATGAACTTTGGTTTGGCAAGAAACCGAAGCTGTCGTTTCTAAAAGTTTGGGGTTGCGATGCTTATGTCAAGAAACTTCAACCTGAAAAGCTCGAACCCAAATCGGAAAAATGCGTCTTCATAGGATACCCAAAGGAAACGATTGGGTACACCTTCTACCACAGATCCGAAGGCAAAGTCTTTGTTGCCAAGAATGGATGCTTTCTGGAGAAAGAGTTTCTCTCGAATGAAGTGAATGGGAGGAAAGTAGAACTTGATGAGCTGACAGTCACCCCTCCCGGACCGGAAAGTAGCGCAGCGCAGGAAATTGTTCCTGAGGTGCCTGCACCGACAAGGGAGGAAGTTAATGATTATGATCATGAAGAAACAGATCAAGTTACTACTGAACTTCGAAGGTCCACAAGGGCACGTTCCGCACCAGAGTGGTACGGCAACCCTGTCCTGGAAATCATGTTGTTAGACAACGGTGAACCTTCGAACTATGAAGAAGCGATGGCGGGCCCGGATTCCAATAAATGGCTTGGAGCCATGAAATCCGAGATAGAATCCATGTATGAAAACAAAGTATGGACTTTGGTGGACTTGCCTGATGATAGGCACGCCATAGAAAACAAATGGATATTTAAGAAGAAGACAGACGCGGATGGTAATGTGACCATCTATAAGGCTCGGCTTGTCGCTAAGGGTTATCGACAAGTTCAAGGGATTGACTACGACGAGACTTTCTCTCCCGTAGCGATGCTGAAGTCAGTCAGAATCATGTTAGCTATTGCCGCATTCTATGATTATGAGATATGGCAAATGGACGTCAAAACAGCATTCCTTAATGGCTTCCTCAAGGAAGAGTTGTATATGATGCAACCGGAAGGTTTTGTCGATCCAGAGAACGCTAACAAGGTATGCAAGCTCCAACGCTCGATTTACGGGCTGGTGCAAGCATCTCGGAGTTGGAATATTCGCTTTAATGATGTGATCAAAGCGTTTGGATTTATACAGACTTATGGAGAAGCCTGTATTTACAAGAAAGTGAGTGGGAGCTCTGTGGCATTTCTCATATTATATGTGGATGACATATTGTTGATGGGAAATGATATAGAATTCTTGGAAAATGTAAAGGCCTACTTGAATAAAAGTTTTTCAATGAAGGACCTTGGAGAAGCTGCTTACATATTAGGCATCAAAATCTATAGAGATAGATCAAGACGCCTCATTGGTCTTTCACAAAGCATACCTTGACAAGATATTGAAAAAGTTCAATATGGATCAGTCCAAGAAGGGATTCTTGCCTGTTTTGCAAGGTATGAGATTGAGCAAGGCTCAGTCGCCGACCACGGCAGAAGATAGAGAAAAGATGAGTGTCATTCCCTATGCCTCGGCCATAGGTTCTGTCATGTATGCCGTGCTGTGTACCAGACCTGATGTGAACCTTGCCATAAGTTTGGTAGGGAGGTACCAAAGTGATCCCTGTATGGAACACTGGACAGCGGTCAAGAACATCCTGAAGTACCTGAAAAGGACTAAGGATATGTTTCTCGTTTATGGAGGTGACGAAGAGCTCGTCGTAAAGGGTTACGTCGATGCTAGCTTCGACACAGATCTGGATGACTCTAAGTCTCAAACCGGATACGTGTATATTTTGAACGGAGGGGCAGTCAGCTGGTGCAGTTGCAAGCAAAGCGTCGTGGCAGCATCTACATGTGATGCGGAGTACATAGCTGCTTCCGAAGCAGCACAGGAAGGAGTCTGGATGAAGGAGTTCATCACCGACCTGGGAGTCATTCCAAGCGCGTCAAGCCCGATGACTCTCTTCTGTGACAACACTGGTGCTATTGCTATTACCAAGGAGCCCAGGTTTCACAAGAAGACCAAGCACATCAAGCGCCGTTTCAACTCCATCCGGAATTATGTTCAAGATGGAGATATAGATATTTGTAAAGTGCATACGGATCTGAATGTCGCAGACCCGTTGACTAAACCTCTTCCACGGGCAAAACATGATCAACACCAGAACTCTATGGGTGTTCGATTCATCACAATGTAACTAGATTATTGACTCTAGTGCAAGTGAGAGACTGTTGGAAATATGCCCTAGAGGCAATAATAAAAGTATTATTATTATATTTCCTTGTTCATGATAATCGTCTGTTATTCATGCTTGAATTGTATTGTACGGAAACAGCGATACATGTGTGAATATATAGACCACAATGAGTCCCTGGTAGGCCTCTAGTTACCAGCTCGTTGATCAACAGATGGTCACGGTTTCCTGACCATGGACATAGGATGTCAGTGATAACGGGATCACATCATTAGGAGAATGATGTGATGGACAAGACCCAATTTTGAGCATAGCACGAGATCGTATAGTTCGTAATGCATAAGCTTTTCGGTGTCAAGTATTTATTCCTTAGACCATGAGGTTGTACAACTCCCGGATACCGTAGGAATACTTTGGGTGTGCCAAACGTCACAACGTAACTGGGTGGCTATAAAGGTACGCATCGGGTATCACCGAAAGTGTCTGTTGAGTTGGTACGAACCGAGACTGGGATGTTGTCACTCCGTATGACGGAGAGGTACCTCTGGGCCCACTCGGTAAGTCATCATCATAATGAGCTCAATGTGACTAAGTAGTTAGTCACGGGATGATGGATTACGGATCGAGTAAAGAGACTTGCCATGACGAGATTGAACAAGGTATCGGGAATACCGACGATCGAATCTCGGGCAAGTACCGTACCGATGGACAAAGGGAATGACATACGGGATTGAGTGAATCCTTGACACGGTGGTTCATCCGATGAAGATCATCGAGGAACACGTGGGAACCAACATGGGTATCCAGATCCCGCTGTTGGTTATTGACCGGAGAGTGGTCTCGGTCATGTCTACGTGTCTCCCGAACCCGTAGGGTCTACACACTTAAGGTTCGGTAACGCTAGGGTCGTAGAGATACATGCACGTGGAAACCCGAAAGTTGTTCGTAGTCCCGGATGAGATCCCGGACGTCACGAGGAGTTCCGGAATGGTCCGGAGGTAAAGAATGATATATAGGAAGTCCAGTTTCGGCCATCGGGCGATCTCCGGGGGTCACCGGGAGTGTCCCGGGACCACCGGAGGGGCCCCGGGGGTCCACCGGGTGGGCCACCCATCCCGGTGGGGCCCCTAGGCCGCAAGGGGGAAGTGTCCAGCCCTAATGGGCTGGCGCACCACATGGGCCCTCCTCCCCATGCGCCTAGGGTTGAAACCCTAGGGGGGAGGGGGCGCCACTTGCCTTGGGGGGGGGCAAGGATTCCCCCCTGGCCGCCTCCCCACCCTGCAGATGCCATCTGCAGGGCCGGCGCACCCCCCCTGGCCCCCTATATATATGTGGGGGGAGAGGGCAGCTGCACCCTTGCCCTGGCGCCTCTCCCCCTCCCGTCACACCTCCGTCTCTTCAACGCATGGCGCCCGGCGAAGCCCTGCAGAAATCTCCACCGCATCCATCACCACGCCGTTGTGCTGTTGGATCTCTGACGACTTCTCCTCCCCCCTTGCTGGATCAAGAAGGAGGTGACGTTGCTGTACCGAACGTGTGTTGAACGCGGAGGTGCCGTCCGTTCGGCGCTAGATCATCGGTGACGAAGAACGCGAAAAGTACGACTACTTCATCCACGCTTCTTTGAAAGCTTCCGCACGCGATCTACATAACGGTATGTAGATGCACTCTTATTTGCTCGTTGCTAGATGTCTCCTTAGTTGGATCTTGGTGAAAGCGTAGAATTTTTTTGAATTCTGCTACGTTCCCCAACAACCGATGCAAGCATCTCGGAGTTGGAATATACGCTTTGATGAGGTGATCAAAGCATATGGTTTTATACAGACTTTTGGAGAAGCCTGTATGTGCAAGAAAGTGAGTGGGAGCTCTGTAGCATTTCTGATATAATATGTGGATGACATATTGTTGATTGGACATGATATAGCATTTATGCATAGCACAAAAGGATACTTGAATAAGACTTTTTCAATGAAAGACCTCGGTGAAGCTTCTTACATATTAGGCATCAAGATCTATAGAGATAGATCAAGACGCTTAATTGGACTTTCACAAAGCACATACCTTGATAAAGTTTTGAAGAAGTTCAAAATGGATCAGTCAAAGAAAGGGTTCTTGCCTATGTTACAAGGTATGAAGTTGAGTAAGACTCAAAACCCGACCACGGCAGAAGATAGAGAAAGAATGAAAGTCATTCCCTATGCCTCAGTCAAAGGTTCTATAAAGTATGTCATGTTGTGTGCCAAACCTGTTGTGTACCTTGCCATGAGATTGACAAGGAGGTACAATAGTGATCCAGGAGTAGATCACTGGACGGCGGTCAAAATTATCCTTAGTTACTGGATGACTATGGAAATGTTTCTCGATTATGGAAGTGATAAAGAGTTCGTCGTAAAGAGTTACGCCGATGCAAGCTTTTGACACTAATCCAGATGACTCTAAATATCAATCTGGATGCGTATTGAAAGTGAGAGCAATTAGCTAGAGTAGCTCCATGCAGAGCATTGTAGACATAGAAATTTGCGAAATACATACGGATCTGAATGTAACAGAACCGCTGACTAAACTTCTCTCACGAAGCAAAACATGATCACACCTTAGTACTCTTTGGGTGTTAAATCACATGGGGATGTGAACTAGATTATTGACTCTAGTAACCCTTTGGGTGTTGGTCACATGGCGATGTGAACTATGGGTGTCATTCACATAGCGATGTGAATTATCAGTATTAAATCACATGGCGATGTGTAAGGATGGCAATGGGTAGGGTATGGGGCGGGTAGAGCAATACCTTACACATACACGTGTAGTCAATGGGTACAAAATTCTACCCATACATGTACCCATGGGTATGAAACTTTACCCGTACCCATACCCGATGGGTATCCATACCCATTGGGTACTCAATGGGTAAATCAAATAGTACACAAGTTATTCACAATTTTACATTCATCCACAATACATTTGACAAAAAACATTTATCTAAACTAAATAACAAATAGATGAGTATCAGACAACCTCAATCCAAATTGACAATTAATGACAACTTTAACATAGGTTGACGAAATGATCAAATAACATCTGACACGTAACATATTAGTATAAATGGGTATATCCATGGGTACAAGCCTATACCCGTGCCCTACCCATGACTTAATGGGTAGGGTATGGGTACTACCCATGGGTATAAATTTGTACCCATACCCTGCCCATGCGGGTACGGTATCCGCGGGTACCCGTACCCATGGGTAAAATTGCCATCCTTAGCGCGACAGACTTGCCGGGCTTCAGCCTCAGCATGACACCTAGCAGTGCATTTAATGAACTTTGTCCTAACTGTCAGAGTTAGGTATGATAGCACTGTTGGCTATCTAATCATACTACATTGACTATTTTGCCACTGTGGTGACCCCTTGACCTATAAAAGGAGGCCAGAGGCAACCTAGCAAATGGTTCGAACATTTGATCCCTCACACTTGTACGCACGTAGCCACATTGCCCGAGGCACACTTGCCGGGCCAGAGCATTGCGTGCCTTCGTATTCCTCCAGATCGATCCACCAAAGCAGGAGTAAGGTTTTATGCCGCAAAGCAGCCCAAACCTGGGTAAAAGAGAGATGTCCTCGTCGTACTGCCCTATTGTTTCTGCTCTTTGTGCAATGTGATCACCCCCCCCTCACCGAACCACAAAGGGGCTACCTTGCCCCATAGGTGATCGTGCATCCCCCACGACATCTTTGGTGCGCCAGGTAGGGGGGCTCGCTTGCACGGACCTGAAGCAATAGTCAGTGCGTTGATCCTCATCACCCTCGATTTCGTCGATGGCTCCCACCTCGAATTCCCATTCCCACGCGGCTACGAACGCTACAGACGTCGCAGCTGCCACATGCGGGCTAGATCCCGTGGGCGGCACGACCAGCGCATGAGGTGCTCCCGTCATGCCCACCACGGTGGAGGTGGGAGTTAGAATAGCTGGGGCCATCCACCTACGCCAAACTTCTGGCGAGCATGGTCGAGCCGGTGGAGATGAAGGAAACACTCAGCTTCCTCCTCCTCATCGCATCCAGCGTAGCAATGACACCGGTTCCGGTGCGAGCCAAAACCTCTTGGCCATGCATGCCGGAGGGGCGACATCGGGGCACGCGCGCCGCCCGACGCAAGGCGAGCACGACAAAACCCCGGCTAGCCAAGAGCATGGTCTGCAAGAGCCACCTCCACCGCTCTGATACGTCCATTTTGCATCATGTTTTCTTACTGTTATTTATAATGTTTTATGGTTAATAATGCTTTATGGGGTAATTCTAATGCCTTTTCTCTCATAATATACAAGGTTTACACAATAATAGCACCTTTATGATCACCCAGTTATGAAGTGACGTTTGATAGCACACAAGGTATTCATCGAGTATCCGGGAGTTGCATGATCTCATGGTCGAAGGAACAGATACTTGACATGAAGAAAGGTATAGCAAATAACTTAAACGATCTGATCCTAAGCTCATGGTTGGGTATAGCCCATCACACCATTCTCCTAATGATATGATCCCGTTATCAAATGACAACTGTCTATGGTTAGGAAACCTTAACCATCTTTGCTCAATGAGCTAGTCTAGTAGAGGCATAATAGGGAGTAGGGACACGTCGTACTTTAGGTATTCACACATGTACTTAAGTTTCTTGTCAATACAATTCTAGCATGAATAATAAACATTTATCATGAACAAGGAAATATGATAATAACCAATTTATTATTGCCTCTAGGGCATATTTCCAACAGCTGGCACTCCAAGCACCTTTGGACAAGGTTCCTGGTGTCTGCTCTTGCAGTAGGCCAATAGAAGCCAGTGCCATAGGCCTTGCTCACCAGGGTCCGAGAGACCACACGGTGACCGCTTGTGCAAGAGTGAATCTCGTGAATGAGTCATCAACTCTCTTCAGGAGAAATACAACGTTGGAAAACTCCAATAGTGTTGCACTTGTACAACTATCCTTCATGCTTGGCATACGCGGTAGCTCGGCGAACTATACGTTGGTCTTTCATCACGCCCTCAGGTAACTCCTTCTGGAGTAGGTACGTCAGGACATGCTCATTCCATGCCGGGATAACTGCCATCATTTCATGGACCGAGGAAGTTAATTTTACGTCCGAGCCCTTGATGCCAATGACGCCAGGATCTAGGCCCATGGGCGTCTCGAGACCGAGGTTGGAGGACCCCGTCCTCAAAGGCCGATGTGATGGTGTCTGCCTGACGTGCAATTTCATGGAGGGTTTGAGGAGCCACTCGTGGAATGTATTTGTGGGCACGAGGTCACACCGTCCGTCTATCTTGGCCTTATCGTTCGCTTGGCTGCTATTGCGCCGGACGTGGTGAAACTCCAGGCCATCAAAATGAGCAGACATTTGCTTGACTGCATCCCGGTATGATGTAGTCTTTGGGCCTTGGCGTCCAAATTATCATTGATCTATGAGATCGCGAGGTTAGAATCGGGCGACTGTGAGGAACGCGCGCGAGCCGCAAGAGTGGCGGTTCTACAGAGACGCATGGCAAAAACATTGCCATGTGGTGTTGTGTTAGAGAGGAGAGGGAAAGAGGAATAGATCGTACGGTTCGCAGCTCCCTAATCGGACGGCATAGAAGGTGACCGCCAGAGCTCGCGCCAGTCGACCGACACCTAGCACCACCCAAATAAAAAAGAAACCATGAACAAATGACTAAAAAATTATGTTAGGTAAAATAGCATGTTATTAATATGAGGCATGTTCTTAGGCACGTTTAGGCACTAGTAAAAACCAAACGCCTCGCCTAGGCATGCCTGGAGCATCTACAACGGAACCCCATACCCGCCTCGAACGTCCGGGTGAGTTGCCCGGTCAGACACAAAAACCGCACCCAACTGCGCCTCGCAAATCCGGTCCAAATGCCCGGACTGACTGGCATTTCCTATATGAAGCCCATATCTGGACCATGGCTCATGCGACCCCATATAAATTGGACCCTATCCACAATCCGGATGAAACCCTAGCCGCATTCCACTCCCCTCCAGTTCACTTCCTTCCGCCCATAAGCTCCCGTCAGAAGACCTTTGACCTTCTTCGGCATGGCGGGCAACGGATCTGAGTCCTACACCTCCCGTTCCGTTGACCCGGAGCTCGTCCCACGCGGCCGCGAGGATGAGATGGTCAACCGCCTTGTGCTTCGCCGCTACCGAGAGGAGCCCCCCCCCCTCCCCCGGCAACGCATGGACTCCATCTGGCGGGAATCTATTGCGTCCACCCAAATGGCACATAGATTCGGCCCCAGGGTATGTTTTGTTGCCTCGTTGGAGGTTGTGCGGTCTGTCTAGCATCCGAACGATGTGGCGCATGCGCTACCCCTCCGTTGGTGGGCGGAATTGGAGGTGCGCAACCACTTCACATCCGAAGCAAATATGATGAGGCGTGCCCGCCATGTGAGATAGCGGGCGCGGGAGGCCGTGGTAACCCTCCGTGTGAGGCAGCGGGCACGAGAGATTGTATGGATTTGATGATTTGCAAATGGGACATTCGGTTATGGAAACATTTTCTTTGTGTGTGCTATAAGTATGAAGCCTAAAGCCAAATTAGCAATGAATTTTCTTTCTTCGTTGCGCATCCTATTTATGATAGAAATTATTCAACAGTACTGAGAAACTGAAGACGTTCTACTACTTCTTTCTTCTTCAGTTAAAAACAGCTGGATCAACAGCGCGTGAGATTGCCGCGGTCGAGCTTGAGTTCGATCCCAGTTCCAATCCAGCCGGCGGCAGTTCCAATCCGAGTTCGGCAAGAATCAGGAGCTCTCCCCTGAATAAATGGGCAGCGGCGGTGGCTCCAATTCGATCTGCTCGCCCACCTTCCCGATCTCCAGACCTAGGCACGCCATCCATGGCGGCCAAGGTGCTCCTGCTCCGCAGCGCCGACGGCAAGGTGCTCGTCGCTCCGGCGTGGGACTATCGCCCGGCCGCCGCCCAAGCGCGCCCGCTGGAGATGCGGGTGCCCTCGCGCGCCCTCGAGAGGGTGCTCCAGTACTGGACCAAGCACAGCCTGGCCAAGGCCACCGGCGAGTCCCGGGAGTCCCTCGCCCGCTGGGACGCCGACTTCCAGCGCCGTCTCGAGGAAGACGGCCTCGCCAAGGAGGCCGCCGCAGCCGCCCAAGAACTCCGCCGCCACGGCGTCGACCATGGAGGGCGTCCCCATCGCCACGCCGCCACGGCCGCATCTGATGTCGCCGCTCCTGCCAAGGCGGCCCGTGCTGATCCCGTCCGTGCCTGGTGCCCACTTGTTCACCACCTCAAGGGTGTCAACCACGGAGAACGCAGCCATGCGTCGGCGATGCCCGGCGCCTTCCATGCCTCTGATATCGCCGCCGCGCGCCCTGGGCCTACCACCACCTTGGTGGCCGCTACTGGTGCTGAACCCGTTGTTGTCCGGTGATCCCGTCCGTGCCTGGTGCCCACTTGTTCACCACCGCAAGCGCCCGGCTTCCACTGCTGTTGCGTCCGTGAAGAAGGTCTCTCGTCCCATCGCTTCGAAGGTGACTCCGGCAGTTGTCTCTCGTCCCGTCACACCATTGCCTGTCACTGCTGTTGCGCCCGTAGTGAAGAAGATGACTCCGGCAGTTTCAACTCTGCGCGCAAGAAGGGGGAAGGGGGAGCTCAGCTGCAAGGTTCCCAAGCAAATCCGTGTCACCGCTGCAGCACCAAAGAAGCAACCAATTCCTTGGCTGCGTCCAGTGGTATTACGCCCTTGCTAGTCTTTTACCTTCCTAAACCATGCACACATGAGTTTCATTTAATCTTTGCATCTCTAGGTTCTGCACTTAATCACCAAGATTTCTAGTGTTCTTTCAATCCATTTCAGTCATTAGTAATTTTACAAGGGTATCAGCAGAGTCTCCATGCATCTAGGCAGCAAAAATCATGCTAAGATGTGTACGACATAGTTACACTACATCCACACCTGGTCCTAAGTTCAGGGTTTAAGTAAATAAAAGGGCATTTTCAATAAAAGTAAAGCAGATGAGCCTAAAAAGGAAACTCATGTACTGCAATTCTGGCACCTCGCCGCAAAATGAAAAACGCCCGTTTGCTACCCGGCTTGTAGCAGGAAAATGGAGTAGAATTGAACTTGTCTATGCACACGTAATCATGTGAGCTGCCTAGTGTTTGGAGACTCTGCTGACTTTCTTGTAAAATTAATCTTGGCTGAATTGGATTCTTAGGCATTGGCGTCTTGGTGAGTTAAAGTTGCAGTTTCCGACGAGTAACATTGGTTAGTGAACTCTTGTGTGTATGTGTAGGTGAAGCTTTGAGCTAAGCAAGTCCTCAATGTACCGACTATCAAGTCATACTGTAATCAGATTCAGATATGAATGAAAAATTGTTGGCCTGAATCTGTGCATAGCATTTGAGTAACTTTCTGTATATATGTTTGTTGTATGCATCTATGACTTATTAAAGCATTCTGCTGCTCTAGTCGGTAAAGGATGCGTACTGAGGCACCGATCCAATATAACTCACCTCTGATTTCTCAGTTCTTCATTTCAGTGGTGAAGCACAGAACCATGTTTTTGACAGTTAATGGTTAGAAGATTTTTTGTTTTGTTTTGGGATACTGTACAGATCATTTGAGTAATCTTTCTGTATATATGTTTCTTGTATGCATCTATGGCTTCTTTAAATCATTCTGCTGCTCTAGTCGGAAAAGCGTGTCCTGAGGCATGGATCCGAAGGATTCATCTCCGATTTCACAATGCTTCGTTTGAGTGGTGAACCACATAACCATGTTTGGAGGTTAGAAGATTCTTCTGGTTTGTCAAGAATGTGAAAAATGTTGCAGCATAGTGCAGTTATTTGACAAATTTGTTTGGCTTTTCTCATATCATGTTAGCTTTTCATTCGAATTATTAAACATAAGTAAATAATTTATAATTTGGTGTCGGAGAGATGTTCCAAAGATGATATTTTCTCTTGTGTAGTTGTGCTCTGCTTGGTAAGTCCAACGCAGAGGTACTGTTGAAAGAGAAACCACCAACTTGTGCAGTTTCAAGTACTCCCTCCTTTCCTAAATATAAGTCTTTTTAGAGATTCCAATAAGGACTACATACGGATGTATATAGACATATTTTAGAGTGTAGATCCACTCATTTTGCTCCGTATGTAGTCCGCATTGAAATCTCTACAAGGACTTATATTTAGGAACGGAGGGAGTAGAAAATAAACATCTAACTGGATCTACACAGCATAAAGTGCAATCTTTGCAAGGTCATATAATCCATGGGATGGAACTTACAAGGTCTAAATGGACACCAAATCGAAGCAACGCATACAAAATTTATACAACTAACCTGATGGAAAAAGTCCAATTTCAAGGCATTGCTTGGAATCGCTGGATCTGATTGGTCAATTTTGATGTTGATCAAAATTCTCTCTGTACTTGTGAAAATATGATGCAACTGATGGCATTATCTACATTTCAGTGAAACCTGCAGTTTAGATCACTATTTTAGTAATCTGAACGCTCTTATATTTCTTTACAGAGGTAGTATTTGCTTATGTGAGTTTGTACGGATTAGGAAAGATGTCGAATTTAACAGCCGTGCTGAAAAAAATCAAAGTGCAAAAATACATATAAAATAATAATATTTACATGACAAAATTTTAGAGGCTTGCATTTTAGGAGCTTTGCTGGCCCACGTTTCACGAAACAAGCAACCCAGGACAAAAACGCCCACAGCAGTTCCAAAGCTATTCTTGCCATATGCATCACCACAGTGACCAGCATATACGAATAGGATCCTGAATGCTTGAGCGTAACCTGAAGAAAACACTTCTCATTAGGCAGCAGGGTAACCACATCGAATAAACAGTATAGACTCTAGTTTTAGTTCCCAAAAGGCAATTAATTAGAAGGAAATGACGAATTAGATATACCTCAATTGTAGCTAATCCACGTAAAACAAAGCAAATTGATTTAAAAAAGTTGGAAACTAGGATCCTTTTACTCTTTTAGCATTGCGGTGGATTATGATTATTCCATTGAACCGCTTTTAGATATTCCTATATTTTGTTTGTTGTGTTCCAAATCATACGAAGACAATCACAGAAATCTGAATTTATCTATTGATCAGATTTAATAAAAGGAGTAATAGACTTACTAGAAACAGCGGAAAAAGGTCTGTAATCATGATGTTCAAGGTCTCTACAGTTACAATGCAGAATCATGCACAAGCATCCAATTGGCTGCATGGATTACTCTGGAAAAAAACTCTGTTTCGGCACTGTGCAATAGAAACCTAGAAAAAGGGCAATACTGATCTAGAAGTTAGAAACTAGGCTCATTTACCCTTTTAGATAGTCGTATGTCCAATTTACTATATAAGAACAGTCACCGGAAAACATTGGTCTACGAGTGATCATAGTTTTATATAGCCGGCTATAGTCTTTTCAGTAGGGTGCCGCTAAATGGTCTCATGTACAAATAGCCCGCTATAGCTTCGCTATAGCTGATTTTGAGGTCCGCCGCTATTTGGCATAGCCTGCTATTTAAAACATTGCGAGTGATACACGGAGGCGTAGTCCGTCCAGCTTGATGTTGCGATCTTCGCAGTAATTCTGGACTTTTTCTGATGTAAAGTTTTTCCCGTTGTCGCTGATTCACCGGACATGAATTTAATGACCGGCTAGGCAGCTTGGCTGGTGACCGGGTTCGCTTCAATCCGCTTGGTGAACTTATCAACCATGACACAGTGGCAACCTAGAGAGTATTTTGACTAGGGGCAAACTATTTGAGTGGGGGCATGTTCTTTAAAAATTCCAAATTTTAAGCATATTTTTCAAAAAACACAAGCAAATATTAGTGCAGTTTCAAATTTTGGGTGGGGGCATGGGCCCCTACTCACCTCAACATAGGTCCACCCCTACCATGACGAGGAGGTATTTATTATCACCTTCACTCGTACGAAGAGGTCCGACCATGTCCAGCCCCTAGATTGTGAACGGCCGGGTTATGGGAATCGTTTTAAGGGACGTGGTTGTAAGTGTTGCACAATACGGTAGGGTCTGTCGACTGCAAATTACAATTTTCCTACGTGCAGAATATCCAGGAACATGCTAAGAGAGGTGGATCATGTATCGTTACCACTAGACGCGCCGTGCCGTGCAACGGAAGTAGAGTTGGGGCAGCGCGTCTCTGGAGTCGTCTCCTCCTCGTCGATCTCCCATGTAGCCGATCAGATCCCTCGAGCAGGTTCGCCGGAGCGGCGCAAGTGCACTACCTCTAACGGTATCCGTGCATGCAGGTGGAATGTCGTGCGGCAGACTGCTAGGTCCGATCACACAATCGGCGGCGAGTGGAGGTGACTAGTTGCAATACATGCAAAGCCCTAATGACGGCGCCGAAGCGATCAACCAAATGAGCGTGTCACACCTCCACTATTTATAGGCATCCGTCGCGGGCTCAACTCTTGGGCCTCGCGCAAATCCTAAAGCCCACAAGTCTACCCAGTTACAATCCAAGTCCAGCCCGGATCACATCTGACCAGTGTCCTCGGATCCGACCTCGTAGATTCCTTCCCTTAAGCGTGCGGCCCCTTAGGTTCAAGTCGGCCTGGTTGCAGGTGGATCACCTCCGACCTGCTTGTCTGGTAGCGGCCTCTAGCAAGGCGTGTCAACCACCAAGTAGACTATGAAGCTGGTTAGCGAACCTGTACTACATGTCACACTTCTGTTCCCTTTGCCGCACGATACATGTTGTCGGGCTCAAGGCGGGACTGTCATCCTTGTGCTAGCCCGACCTCTTTCTCGTTCCAGTGATGCCGACCACAAAACGGATTATCTCATAATCCTGGTCGCATGGCCATGCTTATCCTGGTCGGATCACGCGAGTGGCCCAGAGTATATCACTCCTGATCCGAGGGACAAATCTCATCTTGCTCGACCATGTCTCGCAACATGGGTCTGGACAAACGCGAAACCTACCTTTGTAACTACCCAGTCACGGAGTAGCATTTGGTCGGCCCAAAGCAAGTCTTTCACCATCTCAAGTACATGTGTCAGCTTAGGTCTTAGGACATAGAACGCATGTTGCACTAGAGACTCACAGATGACATATCACTGCATCTCATAGTTGGGTCTGTCCAATCTGATATCCATCCAGCTCAGTTCTCCTTCAACTCGGAGCTGACCAGACTCCAATTGGTTTCACTCGTGGTAGATACTTGTCGGCGATCTCCAAACCTTCGATCGACCTTCGCGAACCACAATCACCCTTGGTTGCTGAAGATCTTGCTCGGTGAAGACAACAACTCTTCAACACTCGAGCTGACACCTATCCGTCTAGAGAGTGCGCAACTCTCAAGAGTAATAGGTACAAGAACTCTCACTCAGAACTACTGTGATGCTCAACCCTGTCTAAGTTTGGTTCCTTAGCAAAAACGGTTTTAGCCTTGCTAAGCTAGGTTAGGTGATTGGTTCCACAAAAATAATCTAGCTTTTGGAGGCTAGGTAGCCATGCTGGGCAAGGAAAACCTCGATGTGCGGGGAGAGCCAATTTGACTCGCCTCCGACAACAAAATCGGATTGCAAGCAAAAATCAACAACTAACTCTCCTAATTGGCCGGAGCTAAGCGCAATTAACCAAACGGGGTAGCTATGGCAAGGCCGACAAAGCTGGGTTGAGCTATCTGGGCTAGCTTAGCTATAGCCTACCCGTGCAATGCAACCAAACACACCCTAATTTTTCTCATAGTGGACCTTAAACCCAAATGACTCGGAGAGGGGATGCTCAGTCAATCTTCTCAGAAATCTTAAGCGGAGCAGCCAACGGACAACGTTGGCGCGGGGTGGCTATTTATAGCCGCATCCTTTCCTAAAGGGAAATGACAAAATTGGACATGTGGAGCAGCCAATGGCCGAACTACACGAGTCCAATGGTCGGAAATTGAGCACAACGGTAACATTACTTGCGGAGCAAGTAAAGCTAACTCCTCAGTTCAAAAGATATCTCCTCTAGTATGAGAAAAACGTCCACTGCTAGCAGGAATCTTTTGAAACATAAAGAGATTTCTCTTGCATCTTTCATAGGTTTTGGGATAAGCATCACAACAGATCTAAGCTTCGAGAACCTATACCCCTCTTAATAGTATGGAGGTCCTATGACTCAAATGAATGGAAGAAGAACAATGAAATGAATACTACGTCTTCACTTTGTCTTCGACTTCCATTCGATGCAGTCAATTTACTTCGGACATGATCTCCAAACCAATTTCTTCACGCTAGCAATGAATTTTTCGAGGGGTCAATTCTCTCACGTCAATCTTCTCGCCTACATGTCTTCAAAAAATGTAGCTCATCCTTCTCTGCGACGCAGATATCCTTCGATGAAGTTCCTCGAACTTGACACTAGAGTCAGCATTCTCTTTGGTTCTGCATGGACTATTACTCTTTGTATGCACTAGCAAACAAATTAGTCCATGCTTGTTTCGGTTAACAATCTCCAAAACATAGGACGGAAAATATTGCATGAACAATCTCCCCCTTTTTGGACGATTGTTGACAAAACAGAACACATCGAAAGATAGATAATGGAATGAAGTGGAATGCGAAGGAAAATGAGAGACAAGAGATATTTACAAAGATAAAGCACGCTCCCCTGAAGGTATGCATGGGAGTTACACCGGAAGGCAGTGAGGTAAATCTTCGTAAGAGTGACATTGACATAAAGTCCCTTCGTGATTTCTTTCAATGCACTTGACTATGCCTGATGTATTTCTTGTCACACACAACCTTTTAAAACAATTTGTTGGATATACTTTGAAAAGATTTGTGACAAAGGATAAACCATGAGTATTAGCTCAGAACACAGTTTCAGTCCACATGAGATATGAGTTTCCTACAACTATGATATATAGGAGAAATCAGATCAAAGGAATTACAGATATGTTGCTCGAAGTGATATGTTTCTGACTAGGTTTTCCTGCAATGAGAACAATATGAAGAAGATGTGCGGGAAAACAGCTTAAAAGATAGAGAGAAATTGTTCTTGAATTTCTCGGAATTCATTCTAAAGAAAATTTCTTCTCCTACAAGGTTAGAAAGCGAAGGATACTCATCAGAGAGTGTCTAACCAAAAGATACATATAGTTTCAAGGAGTAAGATATCTCTTTTAGATAAGCTTGATTTCCAATCCTCCTTGAAATGTCTTTACTTTCCCTGCACGAAAGATAAGTATCGAGGATAAATTTTGCAAGGGAGTAAACTCTCGATTGCACCTGCAAACATATAATTGGAGACAAATAGCATTGCAGGGGGGTTATTAACGGTACATGACAACCAAGTATTTCCACACCACAGGCGGTGTTCCAAGTTTCCAAAAGAAAATAGTTTGATGAAACCCAAATTGTTCGACTCAAAAGAAAATGGCGAAAGGAAACACCCTGCAAACAACCCTCTCATCTATCACTCGATGTTCTTCTCCCCCTTTTGTCAACAAGTTTCAAAAAGGAAAGAGAATGCATGCATGGAACTACTCGTCCGAAGAACCCTCATCAGAAGTCGAACTGTTCGGGGAAGCAAAGCGGGCGATGGTTGAGGCTGAAGCAGGAGCTGGACATGCGGCATGAGCTTCGGGATCAGCTTCGGGAGAAGCAGTGTGAGGTGCATCCGGCTTGTAGATAAATGTTCCAGCCGTGTCTTCAAGAATATCATCAGTTTCATGAACAATAGGTCAGTGGAATCAGAATGCCGAGGAATCATAGGAGTTTGCCTTCAGATGCGCGGAACTTCAAATAACTCTAGATAATCATATTCCTTTTCGATACCCTTGGCGAAAAGTTGTTTGCGAGAATAATGCTTGCGTAGAAGTGTCCATGAGCGCTTCTTCTGTTCCTTCTCATACAGGAGGGCTTGGCGAGCATAATTGTGAAGCAAATTGATCTCAGGTATCATTTCCACCTTTACTTTTCTATCGAGCTTGATATGGCTTTCCAGGTCTTGCTGAGTGCGAAGAAAATCCTTCATTGTTGGTCTTTGGTGATCAACTTTGTCCTTCTTGGTCTTCGGTGCTCTAATAGTAGCAGGCACAGAGGCAGAGGTAGTGGCATCTATTGGCATCTTTCCTTTGCTGATATCTTTCAAAATTCTGAGTGTGTCACGACTGATGTCATATAAACTTTCGGAACATAGGCGCAGAAAATATTTTCTTCAATGAGTTGCTCGATTGTGTACATGACCCACGGAGCATATGGCTTCGAAGCTTGAGGGCTATCAACTGCACATGCCAAGTTGCGACTGAAAATATCTAGGATATCAAAGTTAATACCCTGAGCAATGGCAAGCAATGCATTTCCCACGATGCCATCGATTGTTTCTGGCCTATTTGTTGGAGTGAGGGAGCTGCAGAGGATGTAGAACAATACTTTGTTCTCATATGCCAGGTTCTTCGATTTTACTTGTAGGAACGAAGTATGTCTACCAGAGGGGGGTGAATGGGAGTTTTAATTTTCTTCGAAAAACTTAAATCTCTCAGAACCCAGCAGCAAAACGAATGAAAAACAAGCTACAGTGAACTAAAACAAAGTACCGAAAGGAAACTAAGACAAGCATCGAGGTTAATCATACGAATGAAAATGCATTGAAGGTTAATGAGGGTGACAGAGGTAACCGAAGGTGCTCGAAGGCGACAAGATATTTGTTTGACCAGTTCGTCCTTCTGCACAAGGACTACATCTAGTTGGAGGGGCTGTGACTTAACACGGAAGATAAACTCTCTTCACCTTATTCTCCTTGACAATCGATTCGTCAATCGTTGCCGATTACTCATGGTAGATACTTGAAGGCGATCTCTGAACCTTTGCAGACTTCGTCTTCGAGAACCACAATCACTCTTGGTCTCTGAAGAAATTGACACCTAACCATCTAGAGAGTTTGCAGCTCTCAAGAATAATAGGCGGAGTGTACTAAACTTAGATTCTAGTGATGTTGAAACTATCTAATTCTTCGGCTCTAGGATTTTTCTCTTGGTGGATTTTAAACTTAAAACGCTTGGAGAGTGGGTTGCTCAACAATCTTCTTAGAATCAAACAGAGCAGCCACCAGACAAAGCTGGTGCGGGGTGGCTATTTATAACCGCAACCTTCCCAGACGGGAAATGACCATTTTGGACACGAGGTCCAGCCAATGGCCAATCGACACGTTCACAATGGTCAAATTTTGGAGTAACGACAACATTACTTGAGGAACAAGTAATGCTAACTCCTCGATCCGAGACAAATCTCTCACAGCGAAGAAGATCACGGTCATTTGCTGGCAAGTATTTGCTTGGAACACAAAGATATTTCGCTCACACCTTTCATAGGATTTGGGTTTAGCATTATAGAATCAAAGGTTCGAACACTACACCCCCCTTGATAGTACGGTGGTCCTATGTCTCAATGAAAAAAGAAGAACAATGAAACAAATGATACGTCTTCATCTCGTCTTCATTCTTCCTCGAGCATAGTCATTTCCTTCGGACATGTACCGAACCAATTGCTTGAACTTCAGCAATTTTTATGGGTCACTCTTGTTAGCTTCATCTTCTGCGATAACCTTCCCTGCTGCGTAGGGAGATTATCTTCACCGTTTGCATCAAACTCCTCGATGCTTCAGGGACCTGTTACTCTGTGTGCACTAGCAAACACATAAGTCCCATACTGTTTATGTCAACAAACTCCAAAACATAAGGGGCATACCATTGCACCAACAATCTCCCCCTTTTTGACGGTTGTTGACAAAACAGATAATCATCGAAGTGAAGATAGATAGGTGAAATGTAAATCGAACAAGAGTATACTTGCATTACTTGTCTCGATGATGAAATATACCCCGTAGATGTATGCAGGGTTAATGATATTAGATAACATTCACTGCAATTCATTGACTTGTTCGGAGGATTTTTCAATCATTCGAGGTAATGATTCGCGGCGATGATAAGTAATCCAATGAGAATATAGTGCAATCATTCATATCTTCTGTCAATAATTCCACCTGCAAAACAAATGCTTCGAGAGAATATAGTGTATCTGGCAGGGTTATTAATATTACAGCCTATATCAGAAGTTTCACAACAGAGCACATGAAGTGTGATGACCCACAAGTATAGGGGATCAATTGTAGCTCTTTTCGATAAGTAAGAGTGTCGAACCCAACGAGGAGCAAAAGTAAATGACAAGTGTTTTTCAGTAAGGTAATATTTGCAAGTGTTGAAATTGTAAGTAGCAGAGTAGTTTGATAGCAAGATAATTTTGTAGCGAGCAAGTAACGATAGTTGTAGCCAAAGTGCAGCAAGATAGCCCAATCCTTTTGAGGTAAAGGACAGGCCAAGACGGTCTCTTATAATAAGCAAAGCGTTCTTGAGGGTACACGGGAATTTCATCTAGTCACTTTCATCATGTTGGTTCAATTCGCGTTCGCTATTTTGATAATTTGATATGAGGGTGGATCGGTGCTTAGGTGTTGTTCTTACTTGAACAAACTTCCTACTCATGATTAACCCTCCCGCAAGCATCCGCAACTACGAGAAAAGTATGAAGAATAAATTCTAACCATAACATTAAAATTTTGGATCCAGTCGGTCCCTTACGGAATAGCGCATAAATTGGGGTTTAAGCTTCTGTCACTCTCGCAACCCACCATCTAATTACTACTCCACAATGCATCCCCTTAGGCCCAAATATGGTGAAGTATCATGTAGTCGACGTTCACATGACACCACTAAGGGAATCACAACATACATACTATCAAAATATCGAACACATATCAAATTGACATGATTACTTGCAACATGATTTCTCCCGTGACCTCAAGAACAAAGGTAACTACTCACACATGATGAACATGCTCAAGACCAAAGGAGTATTAAATAGCATAATGGATCTGAACATATAATCTTCCACCAAATAAACCATATAGTAATCAACTACAAGATGTAATCAACACTACTAGTCACCCACAAGCACCAATCTATAGTTACGGTAACAACATTGAACACAAGAGATGAACTAGGGTTTGAGATGAGATTGTGTTGTTGAAAATGTTGATGAAGATAGCCCTCCCCAAGATGGGAGAGTTGTTGGTGATGACGATGATAATGATTTCCCCCTCCGGGAGGGAAGTTCCCCCGACGGAATCGCTCCGCCGAGGGCAAAAGTGCTCCTACCCAAGTTTTGCCTCGAGACGGCGGCGCTCCGTCCCAAAAGTCTCCTCCTTATTTTTTCTAGGCCAGAATGGCTTATATACCAGAAGATGGGCCTGGGTGAGCACAACCCACCAGGGCGCTCGGGGGGGGGGGGGGGGGGGGGGGGGGAGGGGGGCTGGCGCGGCCAGGTGGGTTGTGCCCATCTAGTGGGCCCCCTATGGTGGTTATGAGCTCTAGTATTTTTCATATATTCCATAAAAAATCTCCGTGAAGTTTCAGCTTGCTTGGAGTTGTGGAGAATAGGTGGCCTGACGTAGCTTTTTCAGGTCCAGATTTCCAGCTGCCGGAATTCTCCCCCTTGGTGCATTCCTTGCAAATTATGAGAGAAAAGGCATTAGAATTACTCCAAAAAAGCATTATTATGCATAATAACAACATAAATAACAGCAAGAAAACATGATGCAAAATGGAAGTATCAAAGTGGTATAAAGTCTTTGAAGCATACAGTGCAAAAGTCTCATAAACCAGAGCAAATAAGCACGGAGAGACCAAATCCAACATACCAAATCTATCGAAACTCTCGATGTGATTCTCCCTTTTTTGTCAACTAGTGTAAAAATGGTGACGAATAACATGAGTGTGAAAATAGGTGAATTTGATTCACTCTAAGGCATTTCCCGAAGAACTGCTCAAAGAAGTTTCTGATTCGGAGGTGGCTGGAATATCTTCATCGTCAGCAGCAGCAGCAGCAGATCCTTCAATACCGGCTTGGGGCTGAGAAGACGAAGGCACATTGGGAACAGCCTGTTGAGTCTTGCGAGATAGAATATTTCCTCCAGCAGTTTTCTTAGTGGGCGAGGTTGCTTCTGACTCGTCGAGCAATTTGCACAGCTGAATCCGAAGTAAATTGGTTGTTGGTTCATGAGCTGGCAGAGACGGAGTGATCCAATCTTGAAAGTCTTCATCTAAAAACCCTTGATCAATATACTCATGGAGTTCTTTGAGATGAGAGTTACTTAATAGCTTCTTGGAGAAGAACTTACGAAGCAATTTCCATAGACGCTTCTTGTTTTCAGTTGTGATCATGTGCACAACTTTTGTTCGGTTGTTGATTGCATTTAGTTCTACAGCCAAGTGCTCTTTATCTTGGTGATCCTCAGCCATATGCTTCAGCATCAACTATTGATTGCGCAAGCTCACTTCAAGATGTGAAGGAGGTTGAGTGTTCGATTGACGAACACGCCGAGGTAGCCGATGCTCATTAAACGTGTTATTTTAATCAGACGGGCTTGATGCTGGCGCTTTCCCCGAGGAAAAATCTTCCATGATTTTCAACGTATCATGTACTGGAGGAATGAAGCTTTTGTGACTGATTTTCGCTAGATATTCGATCTTCATTGCATAATCAACCAGCTTCTGAATCCAGGGCGTATACCTTGGTAGTTTTTGGGTGTTGAGCTGAATCCATCAGAATACGCAGGAACATATCTTCGACATCGAAGATAAATCCTTGGGATATGGCATTGATGGTGTTCCAAAGAATATCAGAAATAGTGTTATCATCCTAGCCAGCGGACAAAGGGTATAAGTGAGAATATGATATAAAGTCTGATTGTCGAATGTTAAGTGCTTAGGCAGAGGAGGACCATTGTAGTCGTGAATTTTATCATTGTCCATTGTGCATCGGAAATCTTCATCAGAGATTGCGTCAATGTTATGAACTCGAATCTCCATCTTGTCATGTTTGAACCGAGGGAAATGAAAGTGAGAGACAAAGTCTATTGCAGAGCATTTTATTCTTTTCCCTTCGGTCATCCATTCCATGATCCAGTATGTGCTATCAGATGCATCACCGGATATATACAGCGTGGCATAAAATTGAAGAATAATCTTCCTGTTCCATCGATACTGATATATAAAAACATGTGTGAGGCCAAAGTCTTCGATGTCTTGCAATACTTGATTGAAGTAGCCAATGTTTTTCATCGCAGCGATATCCGGGTACTCATGAGGAAAAATCTTGCGGCTATCATAAAGAATCCGCGAATAATATATTGCATGTCCCTGAGTCCTGAACCGAGGAGATTCAGATGTGTGGGGCTTGATGTATGGACTCTCTTGAAAGAAAGTAGGATGGGTGTTCCGAATGAAAAGTGGCTCTTTGACGCCAACGCCGATAGAGAACAAAGGCAGTTGCTCGCGAGGATAAGGGTATTTGAGCTCATCT
Organism: Secale cereale; assembly: GCA_902687465.1. Classification (NCBI taxonomy): domain Eukaryota; kingdom Viridiplantae; phylum Streptophyta; class Magnoliopsida; order Poales; family Poaceae; genus Secale; species Secale cereale. The sequence goes on from LR738710.1 coordinate 103,639,614, forward strand.
TCAACAGAGATCACTTCATCGCCATAAATGACCGAGTCTGAGTGATGAGCAGAAGCTGATTTTGCTGCAGAAGGATCAACACCTGAAGTTCTTCGTGCAGTATTGAGTGAGATTCGCAGAGGAGAACGATCAGACACTTTTTCAGGTACTTAATTAGGCACCAAATCTTTATCAACCATTGGGAACCGTTGAGGATTTGCTTCGGCGAACGGTGGAGTGACAGAGGGAGGATCTGAATCAGTTTGTTCAACGTGAGCTGGAGAAGCCTGGGGAGTAGTCCGAGGAAATTCACCTTCTTCCAAAACATTTTGTTGAGGGGATTTTTTTCATTAACTAGGGAAGCCACATGCACTGTTTCAGTTGGCCTTGGTGAGCTAGGAGCATCCGCACCTGGTGCATGAATCGGTGAAGGAATGGCTCATTCAGGAGAGTTCTCCTTCTGAGTTTGAGCTTTATGAGATTTTTCTATCTAGGGAGGAGGAGGAGCATTCTTCTTTGAAATTTTCATCTTCTTCTTTTGCTTCGACGGATCAATGTGCCCCTTGACAAGATCATTGTAGCCAGTGACTATGGCTTGATGATCGAGGCAGACCTTGAGAACGATTTGATCTAGGTCCGAATGAAATCCTAGTCTTCTGTTTTGAAGGATAGTTAAAGCTCAATTGGCATCCACATAAGATTCTTCAAGTAGCTTGATGACAAACTTATATTTAGTAGCCTTCATACGGGTGTCAAGCTCATTTAACTGCGCAGAGAGGTCATTGATCTCAATGAAATCATCTTGCATGTCTCGAACAAGATCAGATGCTTGAGCTATCACCTCAGAGGGAATGGGCAAAGATGCCACTTCACCATCAAACATGTTCTCCACAAATCTGTCAAGCTGCTCCATCATGAACACTTGATTGAAATAATTTGGTGCATCAGAATCAAATTGGGGCTGTGCAACAGGAGCAGTTTGTGCTACATTTTGCTCGGTCAGCGGCAAAGATGCCAATGGTTGAGTTAGCTTTGGAGCAAACTTAGCAGCCTTTCCTTTCACAACCTCAGCTCCCGGAGCATTCTATTCAGCAAAAGGAGCTTTGATTTGCTTCACCTTTTTCTTTGGGAGGTTTTCTCCTGGCTTGGATTTGCCTACTGGGGCATCAACTACCAAATCGTGCAGATCAATTGCATCAGGATGAGGAGCTGTGTTTACTTTTTCAACCATTGTGACAGTGATAGGAGGAGTATTTCTCTTTACAGGGCTCTTCTTCGGAGGTGCAATTTTGATAACACTTGCTTGAAGATCAGGCAGAAAAGTGGATGTAGTAATATTCACTTGTTCGAAAGAGTTGCATCAATTTCTTCTCTCGTGAGTGGAGGATCATCTTGATCGGAAGAATCACTTTCAGGCTCAACTGGTTTAGTAGGCCTTTCCTTTGGCGCACTCTTTTTCTTCAAAGCAGCATATCTGGGATCATGTTTGTGCTTAGAGCGCCCTTCTAATTTTCCTTCAGCCTTTTTCTTTTCGATGTCAGATTTAATGAGACAGCCATTTTCTTCTTATCTTGCCTGCTCCTTTTCAGCCTTCTTGGCTCTCTTTTCAGCATTCTTGAGGTGCTTGGCCTTTTCTTCGGGATAAGAGTCATGTGTTTTAAGAGATGACCCGTCAGCATCAGAAGGCAGTAGAGGCCTTTCCTGAGGATCACCTGCCCGAATGAGGCCTATTTCGCGACAGTCACCCCATGGGGATGGAAGGCAAAGTTCTTGGCATATCGAGGATGAACCATTTTGTAGTTGAACCACTTTCGTACCCAATGACGTCGAATCTTTTGCACACACCTTTTTCTCTAAGCTGATTGTTCTCCAAGAATCGTGTTGTAGTTTTCATGAGAGATATATTGTGCCAAATATGTGATAGGTTGCGTGCCACCTTTCCTTTTCTTTGGAGCGTCTGCTTCTTGCCCGTTTGAATTTGGTTCGGATCTCTTTCTTTTGTTGGTAGACAGGCCTAGCATTGGGCCCTTTGCATTTAGTGCTTTGGATTCATGAGCTATGCCCATAAATACCTCTTCTTCATGGGCCGTACTATGGGGTCTAGCAGCATCCTCAACAGACTGCATATACTTGTGAATAAGAGTAGGTACGAGGGAAAATGGAGACATGGTTACAAATGCTCACAACGAATAGTTTTTCGAGCAAAAACATTTTGAGGAAGGAATAGATGCAGACTTTGAGAAATGTTTCGAATGAAGGAAACATATAGAACGAACTAGCAGCTCCAAAGAAAATACTAGACAGCGTGTTAGGCAATCCATTCGAGAGAAACATAACACAACCCTAGATCTGAAAGATCCGGATGCGAGGAACAACCACATACCACATCTGCACTAGCAGTGTAAAAATCTAGATCTAAGAAATGCAGTAAAATTGGAGATAATTGACCGCAGACAAACTCGACTCGAGAAGGAAGGAGACCCCATTTTGAACCACATGTACCCTAGCTCCATGACATGCAGTAGCTACGGCGGAGTGGGAAAGAAGATGTCCCGCAACAGCGTGGAAGGACTCCGGTGACCACTTTCCGGCAGTGAAGCGGCGAAGTGGTCATCGGCGTCGAGCTCAAGGAGGAGCGCTGCGGTGAGGGTTTTGGTGGAGAGGAGGCGAGGAGAAAGAGAGATTAGCAAGCAGAAGGAGAGCGATGTGGGTTTTATATGCGAGAGGAAATAATTGCACACAAAGGATTTTGATCGGACGGTCTATATGCAGGGATGATTGCAATTCAATGGTCAAGATGGAATGACAGTTGATGTATTGCACGTGGCAACCGTCATAAAAGATCATGGTCCTGACTTAGGCGGGAGACCCCAAATTTTGGATAGCTTTCGCCGAAACAGATTAATGTTCGGACCGAATCTTAATTGTGGTCAAGGACACCAGATAAAGTTTCGTTCCAGATAAAATTTGAGCATTTACAACGGAACAACATAGACTTGAAGAGATAGAATAGATGGAAAACAGGGTCGTAGGCATTTCACTCAGGCAGAAGAACAAAAACCCATGAGCAGATAGCTATGAGAGAAATGCATTCGGACAAAAACAAAATCTATCGATTCGAGAGAAATCCAACGAAAGAAAATTGTGGTGGTGTGTAACCCACCGTATAAGAACTAAATGACCCCGAGTGTCGCACAATTATCGTGGCACCCGGTTAGTCTAGTTCTTCGTTAATGTATTCACTCTGAGAAAGAAAATTTCACTTTGTCGAAATTTTCAGACTCTTCGAGTGTTATGCACCCATTCCTTCTAAGATGTGGAAGTGTTAGCATGGGTGCCGAGTCCAGCTCACTGCACGTTTGCGAAGTCTAGGAATTTAGCTCACACCGTAATTCACATAATCTTTTCTCGTCGAGAGGCTTGGTGACAATATAAGCAAGATTGTCTTCGGTCTTGACGTGATTGATGATAGTATCCTCCCGATCAACGTGATCACCAATGAAATAATGTCTTTGGAAATATGCTTCGCGCGAGAATGCTGCACAGGATTGTGTGCGATTTTGATGTCACTCTCATTATCACAATACAGAGGGATAAGCTTGACCTTGATGCCATAATCCTTTAGTGTCTGCTTCATCCACAATAACTAAGTACAACAAGAGCCAGCAGCAATATATTCGGCCTCAGCTGTAGACAAAGATACACAATTATGCTTCCTTGATGACCAACAGTCCAAAGATTTACCGAGGAAATGACATGTCCCCGAAGTAGATTTCCTATCAACCAAGTCACTAGCCCAATCTGAGTCTAAATATCCAACAAGATCAAACTGTGCTCCCTTAGGATACCATAAACCTAAGGTGGGGGTGTGAGCCAAATATCTCAGAACGTGCTTGATCGCTTGGTGATGCAATTCTTTTGGTGCAGCTTGATAATGGGCACACATGCAAACACTCAACATAATGTCAGGTCTAGATGCACATAGATAAAGAAGAGATCCAAACATCGAAAGATAAACTTTCCGATCGTAATCCTTACCATACTCATCTGCATCCAGCTTACCATTCGTGGGCATAGAAGTTCTATAGCCCTTCATTTTGGAATCTTGCATTTTGAACTTCTTGAGGCACTCTTTCAGATATTTCTCCTGAGATATGAAAATGCCATTTGCTTCTTGACGAATTTGTAGTCTGAGAAAGAACGCGGGTTAACCCATCATGGACATTTGATATTTATCGGACATCATTTTCCCGAACTCTAAGCTGCAAGCATTGTTAGTACAATCGAAGATAATATCATCCACATATATTTTACATACGAATAGATCATTATTAACAACACGAGTGAAAAGTGTGGGATCAGTGGATCCTGGCTTGAACCCTTTCTCGAGTGATACGTCTCCAACGTATCTATAATTTTTTATTGTTCCATGTTGTTATATTATCATTCTTAGATGTTTTACAATCATTTTATAGTCATTTTATATCATTTTTGGGTACTAACCTATTGAATAGTGCCAAGTGCTAGTTGTTGTTTTCTGCATGTTTTTTACATCGCGTGAAATCAATACCAAGTGGAGTCCAAATGCAGCGAAACTTTTTGTGGATTTTTTTTGGACCAGAAGACATCCAGTGGGCCGGAGAAGCACTTGGGGGTGCTCCGACGGGAGCACAACCCATCAGGGCGCGCCAGGAGGCCCAAGCGCGCCCTGGTGGGTTGTGCCCTCCTCGGGTGCCCCCGGGCCACCTCTTTGCTCTATTAGTATCCCAATATTCCAAAAACTCTAGAGGAGTCGATGAAAATCAATTCCAGCCGCCGCAGATTCCAGAACCACCAGATCCAATCTAGACACCATCATGGAGGGGTTCACCACATCCATTGGTGCCTCTTCGATGATGCGTGAGTAGTTCTTTTTAGACCTACAGGTCTGTAGTTAGTAGCTAGATGGCTTCCTCTCACTCATTTGAGTATCGATACAATGATCTCTTGGAGATACATATGATGTAACTCTTTTTGCGATGTGTTTGTTGTGATCCGATGAACTTTGAGTTTATGATCAGATCTATCTTTTTATCCATGAAAGTTATTTGAGTCTTCTTTGATCTCTTATATGCATGATTGCTTATAGCCTCGTATTTCTTCTTCGATATTTGGGTTTTGTTTGGTCAACTTGATCTATTTATCTTGCAATGGGAAGAGGTGCATTGTAGTCGGTTCGATCTTACGGTGCTTGATCCCAGTGACAGAAGAGGAACCGACACGTATGCATCGTTGCTACTAAGGATAAAATGGTGGGGTCTATTTCTAAATAAATAGATCTTGTCTACATCATGTAATCGTTCTTATTGCATTACTCCGTTTTTTCATGAATTTAATACACTAGATGCATGGTGGATAGCGGTCAATGTGTGGAGTAATAGTAGTAGATGCAGGCAGGAGTCCATTTACTAATCTTGGACGTGATGCCTATATAATGATCATTGTCTGGATATTGTCATGACTATTTGAAGTTCCATCAATTGTCCAACAATAATTTGTCCACCAACCGTTTGCTATTTTTCTCGAGAGAAGCCACTAGTGAAAATTACGCCCCCCGGGTCTCTTTCTCATATTATTTGCCTTTGCGATCTATTTTCCTTTGCTTTTATTTTCAGATCTATTAAACCGAAAACCCAAAAATACCATGCTGCAATTTATCTTATTTGCCATTCGATCTATCAATATTTACAATTGTATCATGTCTGTTACCCGAAAGGGATTGACAACACATTTTACACGTCGGGTTGCGAGTATTTGTTATTTGTGTGCAGGTGTTGTTTACGTTGTGTTGATTGGTTCTACTATTGGTTCGATAACATTGGTTTCATCACTGACGGAAATACCTACCACTGCTATAATGCTTCATCCCTTCCTCTTTGGGGAAATACCGACGTAGTCCTAGCAGACATCAAAAGGAATTTCTGGCGCCGTTGTCGGGGAGACATCATCAACATCTACCAGGTTCCTAATCAGAAATCTCATCTCCTCGCAATTTACATTATTTTTCATTTGCCTCTTATTTTCACTTCCCCCAATTCACCAAAAAATTATGTGTTTAATCGCCCCCTTTTTCGTTCGTTGTTTTCTCGTCAGATCTATTTTCATTTGCCCTTATGTCTTACTTGGTTACTTTGGTTGGTTGCTTGGTATAATTGGGTGTTTTATTGAAATCAGAAGAAAAGCGTTTATGGCTCCTCATCCACTTGCTAATCTTTTTAAAAGATCCAATTATGATGAACCAATTGCTAGTGAGTTGAGTGCACTAGATTATCTTTTTGAAGTTTTGCTTGAGATTCATGAATCTGAAAATTGTGATGAAATGATAAAAGAAGAAATTTATGAAGTGATTCATGTTAGCAGCTTGGATGAAAAGCAAGATTGGAATGGTGTTATAATAAATTATGTTAATGTCAATTATGCTAGTAATATGCAAAACCCCAAACTTGGGGATGCTAATTTTGATATGTCCTCTATTGCAATGGTGTTGTAATAAATTCTATTAATGTCAATTATGCTAGTAATATGCAAAACCCCAAACTTGGGGATGCTAATTTTGATATGTCCTCTACTTATTGCAATGATCACGATTGGGGTGATTCTTCTTATGATCTTGAAAATTTATTTATGCCTCATGATGAATATGTTATTGATAATAATATTTGCAATATTATTGAAAGTGGTTTTGGAAGAGTGAAAACTCTAGGCAATAATGATCCCACTGTTTTGGAAGAGTGTCAACTTTGCATGCATGTAGATCAAGAAGAGAACATTTTTACGATGGCTATATCGTTGAATTTGAGTATGATCCTACATGTAATTATTATGAGAGAGGGAAATATAGTTGTATAAATATTTGTATTACTGAACTACCTCTCACTATGTTGAGATTGTTTTTGTTTCTTCGCTCTTCCTTGCATATGCTAGTTTTTGCTTGCCTTGATAATTTGTTTGCTTACAAAATGCCTATGCATACACTACTGCAGGATGCCGCTAACGCGACACTACGATCAGAGACCCTTCGACGAAACTGTGTGCGATGCAATAATCGCAAACAGTGGTGTAAAAAACCATCAAAAAAGGTGCAAACATTTGCGATGACGGATGCATAAAACACGGTTCAGATTTTAGTTGTGTGTGCGATGCAGGGCATATGGTTTCGTTCAATTAACTGTTTGCGACGAGGAGGACCAAAAGAAATGGGCAGTCAAATGAAGGTGTGTGTGATATATAGCATACAGTCACTCGGATGAACTGTTTCTGATTAGGCAACACAAAAGAAACGGTTAGCCAGATCAAGGTGTGTGCGATATACGGCATGCGGTTCACTCGGATGAACTGTTTGCGTTGACACAAGAGAACATAAATTGTTCAATATAATAGGATGTGTGTGATACGCGGCAAATAGGTCTATAATCAGAAATGTGTGCGAAGACCGATAATAACACATGTGATTGCTTCTAATAAGACATATGTGATATGCTATGTCTACACAATATCTATTGGTCATTGGGCAACGAGCGGTCATCCGGGTACGCCGTAAGGATGCGAAGAGGGAATCCTATATCAGTAAGGACTAGCTATTCCACCAATAGCTCATCTAAGAGAACTCTCAAGTTAACTGTGCTCAAGCTGGAGCAGCTATGAGATGGGTGACCGGATGGGAAGTTGTCAAAATTTCAAAACCCACTGATGGGATGGATCATAAATGTCCTTAATGGACCTTTAAGATACATCCCATCAGTGGGGTTTGAACTTTTTTTAACACATGTTAAAAAAAGGTCTATCGCATTACTTTTTGACAATGTGTGATACGTGGCATACAGTAGATCCATCCGACCTGTTTGTGATGGAATAAGCCGTGTGTTTTGTGGGGTTGAATTAACCTCAAGGTCTTTGTTTTGTTTTTTTTGTTTTTTAACACATGTTAAAGAAGGTCTACCGCATTACTTTTTGACAATGTGCGATACGTGGCATACAGTTGATCCATTCGACCTGTTTGTGATGGAATAAGCCGTGTGTGTTGTGGGTTGGAATTAACCTCAAGGTCCTTGTTTTGTTTTTTGTTTTTTAACACATGTTAAAGAAGGTCTACCGCATTACTTTTTGACAATGTGAGATACCTGGCATACAGTTGATCCATCCGACCTGTTTGTGATGGAATAAGCTGTGTGTGTTGTGGGAAAACGCTTGCTAGTATTCAACCGTTTGCGATTGATGAATTCATCACCAACGGGTTCCCTAGTGTGGTCTGTGTTCATCTGATCATCATCTACTTCTTGTGCTAGCTCGATGTTCCTTCTATGCTAAGTTTCCATTAATTGATGGCGTTTTATGAACATGCCACCGTTTCCCGCCATTTCCTCACCTGTTTCCCACCACCCAGTGATATTGCGCGTAAACCTAGGCGGCGCGCGATGCACGGAGGCGACAAGCGCAACCTGTAGCACATCCACCTTTTCCAAGCATGTCAACCCACCAAAGCGCCGCCCCTGCCATCAACCTCGTCGACAAGGAAAACGAGCAGGCGCCGTCGAGGCCGAGGCGCTCCCTGGAAACGCGATGGACAATGCCGTGATGCGCATCATCGCCAGGGTTGAGCAGACCTTTGGCGCATGGCGCTTGAGCGCCGCGGATCAAGATAGGCATGTCAGCATTGATAGGCTGCAGCTCACCTCACAACATGATCGATGGCGCGCCGCAGAGCAAGCTAGGAACGTCCGCGCCGATAGGCTGCGGCTCGCCGCACGACGAGACCGTTGGAGCGCCGCAGAGCAAGAGGCGTAGTGCACCGCACAACAAGAGTGGATCCATCGGCGATTGCTTACTGTCGACACGGTGTCGCAGCTGGGTACACATCCCGTCAATACCGCCATTCCTTGCCAGGAGTGGGCAGAGGCCCTCAGCGCCGTACTTGCACCAGAGGCGGCCGCGCCGTACTTGCACTGAACGCTCGCCGCGCCCTTCACCTTGTACGCGGCCAGCTGGATGCCAACGCGCTGGTCCATAGGCTCGACCACCTCCTTGGCCCAGGTGTCCATCTGGGCGCAGTAGAGGAACATGGTCGTCGCATCTTCGAGCTGGTGATCTCCGATGAAATAGCCAACTTGGAGCTCGAGATCGTGCTACAGATGTACCATAGAATATATATAATATCATCACATATACGTGATGATACATAACTACTAGGTACAATGCATAAAATTGAAAACGAACAATACTAAAACTAATAATCACTCCTGATGCACGGCGTCATCCCAGCGCGGTGGCAGTACTCCTCCTCGCAGCGCTTGACGTACCGATCTGCCTCTTGCTGGCGGACGAGCGTGGACGATCTTGTCATTTCATTGGGCGCCCACCAGAGCTCTTCATCGGTGGCACGCTGGAGCTTATTGGCCCACCTTCACGCAGCGATGAGGCGCCTAGCACCTTTGGCCTTCCTCGTGAAGTACCCGTTTACGTACACCTCCTCCGCACGATAACGCGCCCGCCCCCAAAGCTCCACCTTCTCCTTCTTCCAGGTGGCTTCACATGCTTCACAGGCCGCCTGGTACCTAGCTTTCTCCTCCGCCATCTCCTTGAACGCCACTTGCCTGGTTTTCTCATCTGGCGACAGTGACTTCCACAGACAATGATTGTACTTGTTGGGGATCGTTGAAGAAATTCAAAAAAATTCTACGCATCACCAAGATCAATCTATGGAGTGACCAGCAATGAGAGGAGAGTGCATCTTCATACCTTTGAAGATCGCGATGCGGAAGCGTTGCAAGAACGCGGTTGGTGGAGTTGTACATAAAGCGATTCAGATCGCGGCCGAATCCGATCTAAGCACCGAACAACGGTGCCTCCGCGTTCAACACACGTGCAGCCTGGTGACGTCTCCCGTGCCTTGATCCAGCAAGGAGATAGGGAGAGGTTGGGGAAGACTCTGTCCAGCAGCAGCACGGCGGCGTGGTGGTGGTGGAGGAGCGTGGTACTCCGGCAGGGCTTCGCCAAGCTTCACGGGCGAAGAGGAGGAGTTGGGAGGGGGGAGGGCTATGCCAGGCAATGGGTGCGGCTTCCTCCCACCCCTCCACTATATATAGGGGCAAGGGAGAGGGGGGACGGCCCCTTCAGATCCAATCTGAGGGGGGCGGCCGGGGAAGGAGGCTTGCCCCCCAACCCAAGGGGGCGCCCCCCCTCAGGGTTTCCCCCAACCCTAGGCGGATGGGCCCTATGGGGGGAAGGCGCCCAGCCCACTTAGGGGCTGGTCCCTCTCCATATACAACCCATAGGGCCCTCTGGGGCAGGTGGACCCCCGGAACCCCTTCGGTGGTCCCGGCATAATA
>LR738710.1:103650051-103665102 GCA_902687465.1 Secale cereale
AACCTTTCCGGTGACCGTATAGTGACTTCCCATATATAAATGTTCACCTCCGGACCATTCCAGAACTCCTCGTGACGTCCGGGATCTCATCCGGGACTCCGAACAACATTCGGTAACCATGTAATACATTCCCTATAACCCTAGCGTCATCGAACCTTAAGTGTGTAGACCCTATGGGTTCGGGAATCATGCAGACATGACCGAGACATTTCTCCGGCCAATAACCAACATCGGGATCTGGATACCCATGTTGGCTCCCACATGTTCTACGATGATCTCATCGGATGAACCATGATGTTGGGGATTCAATCAATCCCGTATACAATTCCCTTTGTCTACCGGTATAGTACTTGCCCAAGATTTGATCGTCGGTATCCTGATACCTTGTTCAATCTCGTTACCGACAAGTCTCTTTACTCGTTCTGTAACACATCATCATGTGACCAACTCCTTAGTCACATAGAGCGCATTATGATGATGTCTTACCGAGTGGGCCCAGAGATACCTCTGTGTCATACGGAGTGACAAATCCCAGTCTCGATTCGTGCCAACCCAACAGATACTTTCGGGGATACCCGTAGTGTACCTTTATAGCCACCCAGTTACGTTGTGACGTTTGGCACACCCAAAGTACTTCTACGGTATTCGGGAGTTGCACAAACTCATGGTCTAAGGAACATATACTTGACATTGGAAAAGCTTTAGCATACGAACTACACGATCTTGTGCTATGCTTAGGATTGGGTCTTGTCCATCACACCATTCCCCTAATTATGTGATCCCCTTATCAATGACATCCAATGTCCATGGTCAGGAAACCGTAACCATCAATTGATCAACGAGCTAGTCAACTAGAGGCTCACTAGGGACATGTTGCGGTCTATGCATTCACACATGTATTACGATTTCCGGATAATACAATTATAGCATGAACAATAGACAATCATCATGAACAAGGAAATATAATAATAACAATTTTATTATTGCCTCTAGGGCATATTTCCAATAGTCTCCCACTTGCACTAGAGTCAATAATCTAGTTACATTGTGATGAATCGAACACCCATAGAGTTCTGGTGTTGATCATGCTCTGCTCGTGGAAGAGGTTTAGTCTACGGATCTGCGACATTCAGATCTATATGCTCTTTACAAATATCTATGTCTCCATCTTGAATATAATCACGAATGGAGTTGAAACGGCGCTTCATGTGCTTGGTCTTCTTGTGAAACCTGGGCTCCTTGGCAATGGCAATAACTCCAGTGTTTTCACAGAAGAGAGTCATCGGCCCCGACGTGCTTGGAATAACTCCTAGGTCGGTGATGAACTCCTTCATCCAGACTCCTTCCTATGCTGCTTCGGAAGCAGCTATATACTCCGCCTCACATGTTGATGCTGCCACGACGCGTTGCTTGCAACTGCACCAGCTGACTGCCCCACCATTCAAAATATACACGTATTCGGTTTGTGACTGGGAGTCATCCGGATCTGTGTCGAAGCTAGCATCGATGTAACCCTTTACGACGAGCTCTTCGTCACATCTCTAAACGAGAAACATATCCTTAGTCCTTTTCACGTACTTCAGGATGTTCTAGACCGATGTCCATTGTTCCATTCCGGGATCACTTTGGTACCTCCCCACCAAACTTATGGCAAGGTTCACATCAGGTCTGGTACACAACATGGCATACATAATAGAACCTGTGCCAAGGCATAGGGGATGACACTCATCTTTTCTCTACCTTCTGCCAAGCTCGGGCATTGAGTCGTGCTGAATTTCACACCTTGCAATACAGGCAAGAACCCTTTCTTGGACTGATCCATATTGAACTTCTTCAGTATCTTGTCAAGGTATGTGCTTTGTGAAAGACCAATGAGGCGTCTCGATCTATCTCTATGGATCTTGATGCCTAATATGTAAGCAGCTTCTCCAAGGTCCTTCATTGAAAAATACGTATTCAAGTAGGCCTTTATGCTTTCCAAGAGTACTATATCATTTCCCATCAACAATATGTCATCCACATATAATATGAGAAATGCTACAGAGCTCCCACTCACTTTCTTGTAAATACAGGCTTCTCCATAAGTCTGTATGAACCCAAACGCTTTGATCACCTCATCAAAGTGAATGTTCCAACTCCAAGATGCTTGCACCAGCCCATAGATGGAGCGCTGGAGCTTGCATGCCTTGTTAGCATTCTTAGGATCGGCAAAACCTTCCGGCTGCATCATATACAATTCTTTCTTAAGGAATGGCGTTTTGACATCCATTTGCCAGATCTCTTAGTCATAGAATGCGGCAATTGCTAACATGATTTGGACGGACTTCAGCATCGCTATTGGAGAGAAAATCTCATCGTAGTCAATTCCTTGAACTTGTCGATAACCCTTAGCGACAAGCCGAGCCTTATAGATGGTCACATTTCCATCCGTGTAAGTCTTCTTCTTAAAGATCCATTTATTTTCTATGGCTTGCCGATCATCGGGCAAGTCAACCAAAGTCCATACTTTGTTATCATACATGGATCCTATCTAGGATTTCATGGCTTCAAGCCATTTGTTGGAATCCGGGCCCGCCATCCCTTCTTCATAGTTCGAAGGTTCACCGTTGTCTAACAACATGATTTCCAGGACAGGGTAGTCGTACCACTCTGGTGCGGAATGTGTCCTCGTGGACATACGAAGTTCAGCAGTAACTTGATCCGAAGTTTCATGATCATCATCATTAACTTCCTCTCTAGTCGGTGCAGGCACCATAGAACATCTCCTGCGGTGCGCTACTTTCTGGTTCAAGAGGGGTGACAACCACCTCATCAAGTTCCACTTTCCTCCCACTCACTTCTTTCGAGAGAAACTCTTTCTCCAGAAAGGATCCATTCTTGGCAACAAAGACTTTGCCTTCGGATCTGAGGTAGAAGGTATACCCAATAGTTTCCTTAGGGTATCCTATGAAGACGCATTTTTCCGATTTGGGTTCGATCTTTTCAGGTTGAAGTTTCTTTACATAAGCATCGCATCCCCACACTTTTAGAAATGACAACTTAGGTTTCTTCCCAAACCATAGTTCATACGTTGTCGTCACAACGGATTTAGACGGTGCCCTATTTAAAGTGAATGCAACAGTCTCTAAAGCATAACCCAAAAATGATAGCGGCAAGTCGATAAGAGACATAATAGATCGCACCATGTCCAACAGAGTACGATTACGACGTTCAGACACACCGTTACGCTGAGGTGTTCCAGGCGGCATCAGTTGTGAAAAAATTCCACATTTCCTTAGGTGTGTGCCAAATTCGTGACTTAAATATTCACCTCCACGATTTGATCGTAAGAACTTTATTTTTCTGTCATGTTGATTCTCATCCTCATTCTGAAATTCCTTGAACTTTTCAAAGGTCTCTCACTTGTGTTTCATCAAGTAGACATACCCATATCTACTCAAGTCATCAGTGAGGGTGAGAACATAACGATAACCACCGCGAGCCTCAACGCTCATCGGACCGCACACATCAGTATGTATGATTTCCAACAAGTTGGTTGCTCGCTCCATTGTTCCGGAGAACGGAGTCTTGGTCATCTTGCCCAAGAGGCATGGTTCGCACGTGTCAAATGATTCATAATCAAGAGACTCCAAAATCCCATCTGCATGGAGTTCCTTCATGCGTTTGACACCAATATGACCAAGGTGGCAGTGCCACAAGTATGTTGGACTATCATTATCAACCTTACATCTTTTGGCATTCACACTATGAATATGTGTAACATCACGTTCGAGATTTAACAAAAATAAACCATTGATCACCGGGGCATGACCATAAAACATTTCTCTCATATACATAGAACAACCATTATTCTCAGATTTAAATGAGTAGCCATCACGCATTAAACGAGATCCAGATACAATGTTCATGCTCAAAGTTGGTACTAAATAACAATTATTGAGGTTTAAAACTAATCCCGAAGGTAGATGTAGAGGTAGCGTGTCGATGGCGTTCACATCGACCTTGGAACCATTCCTGACGCACATCGTCACCTCGTCCTTCGCCAGTCTACGCTTATTCCACAGCTCCTGCTTTGAGTTACAAATGTGAGCAACTGCACCGGTATCAAATACCCAGGAGCTACCACGAGCGCTGGTAAGGTACACATCAATAACATGTATATCACATATACCTTTGACGTTGCCGGCCTTCTTAGACGCTAAGTATTTGGGGCAATTCCGCTTCCAGTGACCCGTTCCCTTGCAATAACAGCACTCAGTCTCAGGCTTGGGTCCATTCTTTGGCTTCTTCCCCGCAACTGGCTTATCGGGCGCAGCAACTCCCATGCCGTCCTTCTTGAAGTTCTTCTTACCCTTTCCTTTCTTGAACTTAGTGGTTTTATTCACCATCAACACTTGATGTTCCTTTTTGATCTCCACCTCCGCCGATTTCCGCATTGAATATAACTCGGGAATGGCCTTCTCCATCCCTTGCATATTGTAGTTCATCAAAAAGCTCTTGTAGCTAGGTGGAAGCGATTGGAGTATTCTGTCAACGACCACGTCATGTGGGAGATTAACTCCCAGCTGAGACAAGCGGTTGTGCAACCCAGACATTCTGAGTATATGCTCACTTACAGAATTGTTTTCCTCCATCTTACAACTGCAGAACTTGTCAGAGACTTCATATCTCTCGACCCGGGCATGAGCTTGGAAAACCATTTTCAGCTCTTAGAACATCTCATATGTTCTGTGTTGCTCAAAACGCTTTTGGAGCCCCGATTCTAAGTTGTAAATCATGCCGCACTGAACCAGGGAGTAATCATCACTACGCGACTGCCAGGCATTTCATAACGTCTTGAGTTGCTGGGAAAATGGGTGCGTCACCTAGCGGTACTTCAAGGACATATGCGTTCTTGCCAGCTATGAGGATGATCCTCAAGTTACGGACCCAATCCGTATAGTTGCTACCATCGTCTTTCAGCTTGGTTTTCTCTAGTAACACGTTGAAGTTGAGGGCAACATTAGCGTGGGCCATTTGATCTACAAGACATATTGTAAAGATTTTAGACTATGTTCATGATAATTAAGTTCATCTAAACAAATTTAATGAACTCCCACTCAGATAGACATCTCTCTAGTCATCTAAGTGATACACGATTTGAATCAACTAGGCCGTGTCCGATCATCACGTGAGACGGACTAGTCATCAACGGTGAACATCTCCATGTTGATCGTATCTTCTATACGACTCATGGTCGACCTTTCGGTCTTCCGTGTTCCGAGGCCATGTCTGTACATGCTAGGCTCGTCAAGTCAACCTAAGTGTATTGCGTGTGTAAATCTGGCTTACACCCGTTGTATGCGGACGTTAGAGCCTATCACACCCCGATCATCACGTGGTGCTTCGGAACAACGAACCTTAGCAACGGTGCACAGTTAGGGGGAACACAATTCTTGAAATTTTAGTGAGAGATCATCTTATTTATGCTACCGTCGTTCTAAGAAAATAAGATGTAGAACATCATAAACATCACATGCAATCAAATAGTGACATGATATGGCCAATATCATTTTGCTCCTTTTGGTCTCCATCTTCAAGGCTCCATGATCATCATCGTCACCGGCATGACACCATGATCTCCATCATCGTGTCTTCATGAAGTTGTCTTGACAAACGTTACTTCTACTACTATGGCTAACGATTAGCAATAAAGTAAAGTAATTACATGGCGTTTTCAATGACACGCAGGTCATACAATAAAATAAGACAACTCCTATGGCTCCTGCCGGTTGTCATACTCATCGACATGCAAGTCGTGATTCCTATTACAAGAACATGATCAATCTCATACATCACATATATCATCGCATCCCATCCTTTTGGTCATATCCCATCACACGACACATGCTGCAAGAACAAGTTAGACGTCCTCTAATTGTTGTTGCAAGTTTTTACGTGGCTGCTATAGGTTTCTAGCAAGAACATTTGTTACCTACGCCAAAACCACAACGTGATATGCCAATTACTATTTACCCTTCATAAGGACCCTTTTCATCAAATCCGATCCGATTAAAGTGGGAGAGACAGACACCCGCTAGCCACCTTATGCAACCAGTGCATGTCAGTCGGTGGAACCTGTCTCATGTACGCGTAGGTGTAAGGTTGGCCCAGGCCGGTTCATCCCACAATGCCACCGAATCAAGATAAGACTAGTAATGGCAAGTAAATTGACAAATCGACGCCCACAACAACTTGTGTTCTACTCGTGCATAGAAACTACGCATAGACCTAGTTCAAGATGCCACTATTGGGGATCGTTGCAGAAATTCAAAAAATTTCTACGCATCACCAAGATCAATCTATGGAGTGACTAGCAACGAGAGGGGAGTGCATCTTCATACCTTTGAAGATCGCGATGCGGAAGCGTTGCAAGAACGCGATTAGTGGAGTCGTACATAAAGCGATTCAGATCGTGGCCGAATCCGATCTAAGCACCGAACAACGGTGCCTCCGCGTTCAACACACGTGCAGCCCAGTGACGTTGCCCGCGCCTTGATCCAGCAAGGAGAGAGGGAGAGGTTGGGGAAGACTCCATCCAGCAGCAGCACGACGGCGTGGTGGTGGTGGTGGAGGAGCATGGTACTCCGGCAGGGCTTCGCCAAGCTTCGTGGGACAAGAGGAGGAGTTGGGAGGGGGGAGGGCTATGCCAGGCAATGGGTGCGGCTGCCCTCCCAACCCTCCACTATATATAGGGGCAAGGGATAGGGGGCCCGGCCCCTTCAGATCCAATCTGAGGGGGGCGGCCAGGGGAGGAGGCTTGCCCCCCAACCCAAGGGGGGCGCCCCCCTCAGGGTTTCCCCCAACCCTAGGCGCATGGGCCCTAGGGGGGAAGGCGCCCAACCCACTTAGGGGCTGGTCCCTCTCCATATACAGCCCATAGGGCCCTCCGGGGCAGGTGGACCCCCGGAACCCCTTCGGTGGTCCCGGCATAATACCGGCACCCCCCCCGAACCTTTCCGGTGACCGTATAGTGACTTCACAAATATAAATCTTCACCTCCGGACCATTCCGGAACTCCTCGTGACGTCCGGGATCTCATCCGGGACTCCAAACAACATTCGGTAACCACGTAATACATTCCCTATAACCCTAGATTCATCGAACCTTAAGTGTGTAGACCCTACGGGTTCGGGAATCATGCAGACATGACCGAGACATTTCTCCGGCCAATAACCAATAGCGAGATCTGGATACCCATGTTAGCTCCCACATGTTCCACGATGATCTTATTGGATGAACCACGATGTCGGGGATTCAATCAATCACGTATACAATTCCCTTTGTCTACCGGTATAGTACTTGCCCGAGATTCGATCGTCGGTATCCCGATACCTTGTTCAATCTCGTTACCGGCAAGTCTCTTTACTCGTTCTATAACACATCATCCCATGACCAACTCCTTAGTCACATAGAGCTCATTATGATGATGTCTTACCGAGAGGGCCCAGAGATACCTCTCCGTCATACGGAGTGACAAATCCCAGTCTCAATTCGTGCCAACCCGACAGATACTTTCAGGGATACCCGTAGTGTACCTTTATAGCCACCATGTCGTGGTTTTGTCACGGCAGATGTCCTAGGGTAAGGACTTAGTCGCGAGGCCAACGCATCTATGTTGTAGCTTGAGACGGGTTGAGCGGAATCGAGAGACGCAACGCAAGACGGGGATTTAGAGAGCTTCGGGCCCCGGGAAACATCATCCGGTAATAGCCCTACATGCTGTTTGAGGCTAGATCTCATTATGATCCTCATGGAGTCGCCGCATAAACCGGCTCTTTCTATCTAGCCCTAGAGATTATTTCTTCTTGCTTGTGTGAACTTCTCCCTCTTTGGGGAGCCCTGCCCCTTCTTATATATGTTGAAGGGGCGGGTTACATGACTAGTCCCAGTAGGATTAGGATTACTCTATTACAAGGAGTCCTAGTCTTGCTTCCTTTGTAGGAGAATATTCCTTATGTCTTCCTCTTAAACCGGCCCACCATAACATGAGCCGGCCTTTCATGAACCGCCCGTTGGGCCACCGGGTCTTGTCGCTCCTCTGACCCGCCTGCCGGATTACCAATGAATCGTAAACCGCGAGGTCAAAGCGGGTCGCCTGTGAATCGCCAAACTCCAGCCGGGTCATACATCCGGCGGTTTTTACCGCGGGGTATATCCCCGACATTAGCCCCTAGTTTAATTCGGATTTATCCATGTTAAACTTGATCCTTCCTGCAACATAAACACGAGAACAAATTTGACAGGTTGTGCTCCGGGTTAAATATTTTCCCGAACAAGCACCTGATCATCCTTAAATCCTTGTCATTTCCTCCTTGATATGTATCCATAATCTCATAGCAAATCTTCTTAGTGGATATGTTCAAACATTACCAATGCAAACAATCCAGGTACTTCTTCTGAAAAATCCGAGTCAATAGACCAGCTTCATAATCCATTTGCTGACGTTGGTGTCTCATAGAGAAATATTGTAAGAGATAATCCACTTGAATCGGCTTCCAATGCTTAACAAAAAATATTGGTCTTTGAAATACTCATCTAATACTTAGTTGGCTTGAAGATGTCGGATTATGATTACCACCATTGCCGGGTTATAAAAACGGATAATCCCGGGTCATGACTGTTTATGGACACCGGGTTATGATTGTTGCCAACACCGGGTCACACAATTAATCTTCCTGATTTGCCCGAAACTGAGAAACTGAAGATGTTCCTCCTTTATATGCATATTACCTATAGCCCCCAAGTCTTAAGAGGAGAACATAGTGATAGCTTTAGACTTGTTTGAATATAAATGTTGCAACTTCGAAGAAATCCAGATTGTTCATCCCAGTCACTAGTAAAAACTGAATACTCCATATTATGTAGCCCCCAAGTGCCTGGTTGTCATGCTTGCAGCAACATGGTACTTGTAATTTCCTGGTGCTCAAAAAACTTCAACCAGTGTAGCCCCCAAGGGCCGGGTCATTATGTAATAATGAGCAGGGACTTTGTAGATATAATCATGTAGACTTGAACAACAACGTGTAGCCCCCAAGGGCCGGGTCATTATGCAATAATGAGCAGGGACTTTATAGATACTTCATCGAAAATAGCATTATATAATCTAAATCCCATCATGGGGCTTGAACCCACGTCCACAAGGTTAAGAGCTTTGTGCTTTACCAACTGAGCAGTGGATACTTCAATATAATGGATTAATACTTGTGTACCTTGAATTGTTGACAGGAGCGATTGGTAGCCCCCAAGGGCCGGCTCTTTACAATATGATGAGTCGGATCTTCAATAAGGTGAGAAAAAAATGACTTTGCATTAGCCCCCAAGTGTCATGGTGCATGCTTGCAGCGGCATGAGACTTGAATATTTGATGTAATCTCAACTTGAATAATGTAGCCCCCAAGTGCCGGGTCATAAGCCTGCAGCGACTCGGGACTATTCCTTCAATTGTAGAATAAATCATTTCCATTGATAATATGATAGCCATTGCACTATAGCGACTTTGAAAACCTTAATCATAATACTGGTTATTGATAACAATAATAAATATCCAGCCATGTTGGCTATTTGAAGATTTGAATAATATAACCTGGTTTGAAAACCGGTTCCAGTGATATTTGATCACACGGTTGGTTTTACCAAGCCAGTGTAGTAAGGATGATAATCCAAAATCTGAACATTGGTGATTATCATTGATTGCCGGTTTATAAACAAAACCAGGCCAGGTTAATAAACTTCGGTCATTATCTTATCTCATACTGGCGACTTATAGTCAAAAGCCAGGCAGGGTTAATAAACACCAATCATTGTCTTATCTCATACTGGCGACTTATAATCAAAAGCCAGGCCGGGTTAATAAACACCGGTCATTATCTTATCTCATACTGGCGACTTATAGTCAAAAGCCAGGCCGGTTTAATAAACACCGGTCATTATCTGTAGATAGTACTAGCGATTTATAATCAAACCAAACTAGGTTCTGTAAACGCTGGTGTATTGTAGTGGCAACTTATAGTCATCCACTTCCTGAATCAATGGACTTGGATAAACACCAATGACCTTGAAGATAAAAACTTAGCAAAAATCAAAAAGAGATGTTTGTCAAATAAGACCGTGTAGTCGAGGCTTTTTACGAGCTGCCAGGCTCCAAATTCGAGGCTTTTTATGAGCTGCCAGGCTACTGACATTAACCATTTCACAAAGCCTGTTAAGATGGTCCTCAATCCTTAACCAAATCATCAATTTAACGTTACCAAGTTCAGGGTCTGTAAAGATTTACTTGTGTATACGTTCGATGATCGTCAATTTAACGTTACCAAGTTCAGTGTCTGTAAAGATTGACTTGTGTATACGTTCGACGGGTCGTACCTGGTTTACCTGGGCGGAGTGACTTACTTAATCCAGGCAGGCTAATCCGGGGTTTTAGGTGTATACACCAGGCTTCCAAGCCATGGCTTGATAGCCTACTATAAGGGTTGTCAACTCGTTGATGCTATGCATCAGGAGCCCCCAGGTAGCATTTGAGCTATGCTCGTCGGGGCCTATGTTTGAGTTGTGCTATGCATCAAACTCTCTTTTTCCCCTCATCATCATGTGGGCTTTAATAGCCGGATTACCGAAGCAACCAGAGCTATGCTCTTATGATGGTCTTGGTGTAGCCGCCGGTTTAAGAGGCCATAGGAACTCCTTTGCACACAGAAGCCCCCATGTGAGATATTTCTTAGCTGTGCTCGCCAGGTACCTATGTTTGAGTTGTGATGTGCAACAAACTCGCTTTGGTCCCCTTAATTTTTCCCAAGAACTCGAACTTGCGAGAGATTATTCTTCTTGAACCGGAAATTCTTAAACCGGATATTAAGAGCTTCAAATCTTTGTGGGGAACATCTTTCCCTTGAACCGGATCTTAAACCGGAATCTTCATTTTCAGTCGGAATTTTTCTGACGTCCTTTAAACTCAAACTTGCAAGAGATTAATTCTTTTTAAACCGGAGATTCTGAAACCGGATTTGAGAGCTTCAGAGCTTTGTAGGAGACATATTTCCCTTGAACCGGATTGTAAACCGGATATTTGAGAGCTTCAGTAAGACTGATGTCCGTTGAACCAGATTTTAAACCGGAGTCCCTTCTGATGACCTAGGAACTTCTTATGAATCATGCCATCGTAACCCCCGAGTCTTAAGACGACTCGAGGAGTTGTCTTGAGACTCTCCATGTTTGACCATATCATAAGGTGTCCATCATTGTTGTTGACAGTGTGATATGAATCCATAGAAAATTGAGGTGACTACGGCGGGTTATCAATGATCCCGTATGAGCCGTGTCAGCAACTCGGCCAATGGTTCCTTCCAACTGGCGATTTGAAGTTAACCAAACTGTAGTGGCGACGACTTGTGCGCCTGCCCCTTGAGCCACCCAATGCAAACGACGGTTGATAGTATATGATAATTTGTCTCCATTTTGTTGAAAGAAAACCGGGCTACCCAAGCTGTGACTTGCTGATATTCAATAAATAGCTCATGCAGATAGGTGCGGCTCGGTGTGTTGATGTAGACCAGGCCGCAAGAAATTCTCCATAATTGACCGTAATATAATCCGGCATATATTTGAACAGCGGAACGCTGTAATATAGTGAAATTTATCAGCAAAGGTGGCAAGTTGATGACCTTCACAATACTCATTGTATATCCCTATATGAGTCATTTCACTAAACTTGGTGATATAGTGGCCACTTCTGTAGCAGACAATTTGTCTTGCCCATGAAAATATATAGACCAAAGTAATTGTTCTTTGACAAAGATAATATTTGCCAATAAAATAGACTTAGATAGACATCACCTGACTTTGTCTGGATGATAGATGATCCTTATATATATATCATATACCGTCCATGACTAATCCACAGCGATTTCAATGGCACTTTAATCATTTTCTCAAGGAGACCTCAAAAGATAACCCGGTGGGTTCCGCAAGATAAGCGTGATAGGAGCAGGACCATAGGCAGCTCGCAGCGGCGGTTTGGATGCAACACCCGCAAGGGAGACGACGGACCGGCGGCTTAAAACGACACCGTGGCGGTTTAGGGTCCTGCATTAGATAACTTTGCAAGCCGATGTAATTCCTTTTCTAAAGGAGGCAATATATAATAAAAATATACTGAATGGATTTCACCTGATATATTAGGCCAATATTTATCCGCTGCAGAGTTGACGATCAATTGACCACTATGGTGAAGTGGCGCGGTAAACCGTGCAAATGGGCAAGTGAGCCACATTGTGTTGATATATGCCGAATCACGGAGGCGGGTTGGATGAAACAACCGCAACATTAGAGGCAGTATGGATGCTGGCGAGTCGCTACCGCTCTTACAATGACCAAATGTCCTGCATAAACAATATTGCAGACCAAGGCAAAGATAAACTGCTCTTTAACAACAATAATATGTGCTAAATAAACAAATTTAGATAGATATCACCTGATTTTCTTTTGAACGACAAATGATCTGTCTGCAAAATCTTTGCACATACTAATGGTAGTACTCCGTGCTGCTTTTTGGACCGATGTCATACTTGTAGCAGTACTTTTTGGACCGGTTCAATGAATCCACGTCCGTGTTCCCTTCTGGGTAGTGGCCTTTTCTTTTCTTTGACTTTTCTTCCACCTGATATGACAAGTAGTACTTGTTTGATTAATATGTGCTTGCTTATACGTACAGGCATGCTTGCCAATTGATTTGCAGCCTCCGATCGTCTTGCGCTATCAGTTGATGCCCTCGGGGATTGTAACCAGCGTAGGCACTGTCCGTAATTGAATCTGACTGTGGTACAACAAAAACACATGTCGGGCCGGCTCCTTCAATTAACGGCAGCAAAAAATCTTGCCCGTCTCGGTCGAACTTGCAGCCATGCTCTTATGTCTGTCGGTCTCGGCAAAAACTGCAGCTAGGCGGATTGGCGAGGCGAGAAGCCACGAAAGCAATAGGCAGCTTGATTATAGCCGGCTGTGCGTCTCAGCGGTGGTGGCTTATGCGTACGCGCGCGCGCGGAGCAGAGCAAAGGTAAGCCAGGACGGCTGCGTCTGGAGCGCGGCTCGCAGGAGAAACAGCTCGCAGCTCGCAGCAAGTCGGGAGTCCATGCACGTACAGTAGTTGTACTCCCTCCATGCATGTACACTAGTGAATGACTTGGCGAAGGTGGCTCCACACGATGGAAAGGTAGATGACAGGGTCAGCGTTGAAGCAAAGGGCGGCTCGGTGCATCGGCCGCGGCGAGAGTGTCAGGAGGCGGCAACTTTGACGGGTCACGCGAGGGGAGGCGCGGCTTGCTGCAGAGACGGACTGGCCGAGACGGCTCAGTCCCGGCGGCTTGATGTGTTATGGCGGACGAAGAGACCCGCAGAAAAACTTGATGTGATTGCCCACGAGCGGCGGTAACTCGGAAGTGAGGCTGGGTGACTCAATCCGGCGCAGTAGGCGACCCAGGGCCGGGCCCGAGGCAGTGGTGATTTCACGGAAGTGCGTGAGCTGGAGCAACTTTGGCGAGTCCGAGATGGAGCGTGCGCACCCAGGCGAGTCCGAGGCAGAGACCGAGTCTTACCTTTCTTTTTCTTTTCCTTGAATCGTACTAGCTCACGTGAATCTCTGTTGGACCAAGTAGTACTCCTTTGCATCTCAAGTATTTTTGTGGGTTGTTATACTTGAAGTTGTATCTGATTAGTAGAAACGGCTGTCACCATGGTGGAGGTATCCTTCGGAATCTTCTCTGACAATCTTGTAAACCGAACTGATGCACGTTATCAACAAAAAGACTTCTGGTTTGATCTAGTGAATTTCGATGTTGAGGTAGACCCTTCAAAAACTGGCTTTTCTTCATCCAGAAATTTGCGAACTTCTTGGAATCCTGGAAAAGATCCCTTCAAGAACTCAACACCACCGTACGTAGGCCCCACGGTGGGCGCCAACTGTCGTGGTCTTGTCACGGCAGATGTCCTAGGGTAAGGACTTAGTCGCGAGGCCAACGCATCTATGTGGTAGCTTGAGAGGGGTTGAGCGGAATCGAGAGACGCAACGAAAGACAGGGATTTAGACAGCTTCGGGCCCTGGGAAACATCATCCGGTAATGGCCCTACTTGCTGTTTGAGGCTAGATCTCATTATGACCCTCATGGAGTCGCCGCATAAACCGACTCTTTCTGTCTAGCCCTAGAGATTATTTCTTCTTGCTTGTGTGAACTTCTCCCTCTTTGGGGAGCCCTGCCCCTCCTTATATATATTGAAGGGGCGGGTTACAAGACTAGTCCTAGTAGGATTAGGATTACTCTATTATAAGGAGTCCTAGTCTTGCTTCTTTTGTAGGAGAATATTCCTTATGTCTTCCTCTTAAACCGGCCCACCATAACATGAGCCGGCCTTTCATGAACCGCCCGTTGGGCCATTGGGTTTTGTTGCTCCTCTGACCCGCCTGCTAGATTACCAATGAATCATAAACCGCCAGGTCAAAGCGGGTCGCCTGTGAATCATCAAACTCCAGTCGTGTCATACATCTAGCGGTTTATACCGCGGGGTATATCCCCGACACACCCTGTTACGTTGTGACGTTTGGCACACCCAAAGTACTCCTACGGTATCCGGGAGTTGCACAATCTCATGGTCTAAGGAACAAATACCTGACATTGGAAAAGCTTTAGCATATGAACTACATGATCTTGTGCTATGCTTAGGATTGGGTCCTGTCCATCACATCATTCTCCTAATGATGCGATCCCGTTATCAATGACATCCAATGTCCATGGTCAGGAAACTGTAACCATCAATTGATCAACGAGCTAGTCAACTAGAGGCTCACTAGGGACATGTTGTGGTCTATGCATTCACACATGTATTACGATTTTCGGATAATACAATTTTAGCATGAACAATAGACAATCATCATGAACAAGGAAATATAATAATAACCATTTTATTATTGCCTCTAGGGCATATTTCCAACAGTACTGGCCCCAAAACCAATCCAAAGTTGGG
>LR738710.1:103665265-103704078 GCA_902687465.1 Secale cereale
CGAGGGGAGGATGTAGATGAGAATGCAACGTGTGCAAGGTAGTATTTATTGGCGGTCGGAATCTAGATCGACAGGAACAGTACACACGCCGGTCGTCGGAATTTACGAGTACTGTAATTTGAATTACACACGATTGCCGCATTAGAATCCGCATGTGAACATAATAGCTGACGGTTTCCAATACAGAACCGTGTCTGATTAATAACCCCCACCATTCACCTTCCAAACCTCGAGGCGTAAAATAGAGTGCCAATCGTGTGGGGGGCAGTTGTCTTGCCAGATCTTTACATTTTCTTTTTCGAACACCAGATACTTACATGGTCTGAAGATTTTTTTAACTCGCACACAAGTACACAAAAATATGATTTTTCAAACACACAAAAAGTCTGGAGTTCAAATAAGTTCAAAAAATGAAATCCCTTTGTAACACATGAGTTTTCCTCCAAAACCCTGATACTTCGAAAGAGATTGTCCATTTTGTACATGAAGTGTGTCCAGTTTTTGTCATAACCCTCTCATGTTTTTAGCACATGCTATGTGGGTGAACTGATGATACCATGCCAACTTTCAACCTTTTCAGAGTTCATTTGTAGTGCTTTTCAATTTTAGGGTCATTTAGCTTTAAAAAAATCAGTAAATGCATCAAAACTACCCAATTGAAGTCAGAAAGGGTTGAAAATTGATGTTGTGGATTTGAATGGTGCATTTTGAACACACAAAAAGTCCGGAGTTCAAATAAGTTCAAAAAATGAAATACCTTTGTAACAGATGAGTTTTCATATGAAACCGTGATACTTCGAAAGAGATTGTCCATTTTGTACACGAAGTGCATCCAGTTTTTGCCGTAACCCTCTCGTATTTTTAGCACATGCTATGTGGGTGAACTGATGATACAATGCCAACTTTCAACCTTTTAAGAGTCCATTTGTAATGCTTTTCAATTTCAGGGTCATTTAGCTTTAAAAAATTCAATAAATGCATGAAAAATACCAAATGAAGTCAGAAAGGGTTGAAAATTGATGATGTGGCTTTGAATAGTGCATTTCAAACACACAAAAAGTCTCGAGTTCAAATAAGTTCAAATAAATGAAATCCCTTTGTAACAGATGAGTTTTCATCCGAAACCCTGATACTTCGAAAGAGATTGTCCATTTTGTACACGAAGTGCGTCCAGTTTTTGCTGTAACCCTTTCATGTTTTTAGCACATGCTATGTGGGTGAACTAATGATATCATGCCAACTTTCAACCTTTTGAGAGTTCATTTGTAGTGCTTTTCAATTTTAGGGTAATTTAGCTTTAAAAAAAAATCAGTAAATGCATCAAAAATACCCAATTAAAGTCGGAAAGGGTTGAAAATTGATGATGTGGCTTTGAATGGTGCATTTTGAACACACAAAAAGTTTGGAGTTCAAATAAGTTCAAAAAATTAAATACCTTTGTAACAGATGAGTTTTCGTATGAAACTCTGATACTTCGAAAGAGATTGCCCATTTTGTACACGAAGTGCATCTAGTTTTGCCGTAACCCTCTCGTATTTTTAGCACATGCTATGTGGGTGAACTGATGATACAATGCCAACTTTCAACCTTTTTAGAGTCCATTTGTAATGCTTTTCAATTTCAGGGTCATTTAGCTTAAAAAATTCAATAAATGCATGAAAAATACCAAATGAAGTCAGAAAGGGTTGAAAATTGATGATGTGGCTTTGAATGGTGCATTTTGAACACACAAAAACTCTGGAGTTCAAATAAGTTCAAAAATATGAAATACCTTTGTAACAAATGAGTTTTCGTATGAAACCCTGATACTGCAGGATGGTCCAAACGCGACACTACGATCAGAGAACCTTCAACGAAACTGTGTGCGATGCCATAATCGCAAACGATGGTGTAAAAGAACCGTCAAAAAGGTGCAAAATGTTTGCGACGACGGATGCATCAAAAAAGGTCAGATTTTAATAAAAAATATCTACAACATCACAAAGTTGTTTTCTAAGAACCGTTTGCGATGAAAATATCTGGGTCTATTTAAGTATCCCTCCTTCAGCTTCGCCGGCTCGTTTGCTCTAGTGTCGGCAACCCCCGAATCCACGAATCCCGATCCCCATTCCTGTACCCCCTTCTTGCAAAGATGACGCCATGGAAATGCTTCATGAAGGCCCGTACGATGGCCGCGTCCCCTCCCGAGTGCCGCCGCCTGCACCGAGAGCGCGGCCACCTATGCCGAGAGTGTCGCCTCATATGCATTGAGCATGGCCGCTTCTGCCGAGAGGGCCTCTGCGGCAGCCGACAAGGCAGCTGCAGCAGCCGAGATGGCTCCAGCTACTGCTGCAATGGCGGCTGCAAACGCCAAGAGCGCTCGAGCTGCCGTTTGTGCCACCGATGTCGCCCTGGCCCGGGTCGAGGCCATCCACACCAAGAACAAGGATGCACACGCCAAGATATTCCAAGCCACCTCGGACTCCAGCATGCAACCCACGTCCGAAAAGGCGAGGGTGGCCATGGAGAACCTGCTTCTTCATGAGGTCGTCGAGCGGGACCTGGAGATGTAGGAGGTGGCGGAGATCGAGGAGTGCCGGGAGGAGGCGTTGCGCGTGGCCGAGGTCGAGGTAGAGAAGAGCCCGTCCGTTGTGGAATCGGCAGTGGAGTACCAATGAGAGCTTTGGCGCAGCCACTATTACGAGTACTACAACCTTGAGGGCGGCGCCGAGGACAAGGACGAGGACGCAGTCGACTCCATCAGGGGGGATGCGGAGTCCACCAACGGCGGCATGTTGCCAGGACAAGTCATCGACGTCTCATCTCACACCGGCGATGCATAGGCCGGTGCGGCAGCGGATTTGTTAAAATTATGTGTACTTAGGCCTTGTTTTTAATGTTGGTCTTTTGTTAGAGCAATGTTTAGGTCAACTGGCTCTGTTTAATTACAAAAATTGCTCGATTCAGTAAGTGTGGTCTGTCTGCTGTACGCTCTTTTGTGTGCCCAAATTAGCAAGCGATGTTAAATTATGCAATGATGTACCTGGGGAAATTTCCATCAAAATTTTAATTATCAAACTCATCCCATGCGCGTAAAGCAGAAGAATCGTTTGCGATGCACACAACCGTTCAAAGTGAATGGTCCGGTGGCACCGCGCGCAAAGTTTTCCTCCACATTTCCAAAATTTTGGCCTACTGCCAAAATATTTACCCCCGCCCCCTCCCCACTTCCCCACCCCCCTTTTTCCCCGACCACAAGTCACATTACCCATGTTTCCTCCTTCCTTCCTTCCTTCCTTCCTAAGCTATAGCCGCTTCCTCACTCTCGCCGTCTCGCATCCTACCGTCGGGGTCGCCATGGTATTCTTCATAGACCTCTCTAGCGGTTCCTCCTCCGGCGACGACTCCTTCACCACCTGGGTATGCCTCTCTTCTCTCTCTCGGGCTATGACTTCGAATGAAGGATTTTTACCCGGCGGATGATTTGAGTCATTTCTTCCTCTTGTAGCTCCCTAGGACCATCAGTGGCAACGAATGGAGCGGGGTGGCTGAAGATATATCTGCTCGTTGTCACCGTCAATCTCCATGCGTGAAGCTAGTTGCGTTTGAATCTATGGACAGTGGGAGGAAGTTTCTGGCATGTGCAGAGAAGGTTAGACCCTCTTTCGTTGCTACAAATCATTTGTTAGATGTGATTTAGACACTGTCACGGTCCCAACCCATTCATACCACACCTTCAACCAAACGCATCCTAAGACAGTGTCACAGTTTGTACCTAGTATCTTAAATTGTTGTCATCTCATCAGCGGTGCCATTAGAAAATTATTTGGCACCGCTTCAGCAGTTTGTGCAGCCAACTTTGGTCCACACATCCAAGCAGCCAAGCAGTAAAATACTAAATCTTTATGGCACGAAGGAACTGGGCATCGGAGCAGCTACATGCTCCGGAGTCCAGGTCCCTGATTTTTTTTCCGCTGCATCGGCTCACCAGTGCAGGTCACCGGTGTGAGATGTAGCAGCAGTTGTCTTTACACCAGTTTTGGCATACATAGTGGACGACCTTAGTGCTATTAGTTCTATGTTACTAAATTTGTTCATCTACACACCTGTTAGTATCAATTTGTTGTCATCCCAACAGAGTCGCTATGTTGTTGCAGTTATACATACCTTCCTCATAAAATGTTTAATTTGTTATTTATTGTACATGAGTAAGAACTTGTTGCATTGTTATAGTTAATTATAACTTCTAATGTTCCAGAATTTGGTTGTTGTCTCAGTAGCAATTAATTCATTTGCAAATTGATCTTTTTGAGAACATATGTCATAATTAACATGTTTCTTCAGTTTTTCAAAATAAGCATTGCCTAATTTCTATGTTGCTATAAACCCATTTCCCCTACAATTGCTACTGGTCTAGTTTTAAATATTATAGGATGAACGGCAGTGTTCATACTTGGAGTGGGTTGATCAAGTGTGGCCACAGTCTTTGAATATGTGCCTAGCAAAGCTCTGGAGCATGTATGAGGAAGAGAACATACGTAGGCTTAGAGAAACTATTGTCAATGCTGAAGAATATTTGAAGATGCGGGATAAAATGTGGAAGGTGGAGAATGAGCTCAGATTTTTTAAATCAGACTTTGCTAAGATGGTGTTGGCGAAGGAGGAGGCACTTTCCCAGTTGGCCCGTGCAAAACATGTTCTTACTCAACTGAAAGCAGAGGTGGATAAGACAAGCTTGGATGATCTCGATTAGGGAAATGAATATATGGTTCTTATGAAGTTGAACTAGCTATATGTTGTACTGTGCTATTTTCATGTAGCTATCGTACTGTGATGTTATAATATATAAATGTGCCTGATATGAAATTGGCAAACAACTATTCGATATGAAACGTGAATTTGCGTAATACTGGAATTATTAATGGTAAACTAATTAACCTGCTAATTGTGTCATGGAACTTTGCAAACGGTTCTAGCAGTAAAAGTGCTTGTGATGGATAGCCCAATGCCACACAGTTTTCTTTATCAAATCGTGTGTGATGTAGTTAATAAAAGCAAACAGTTAAGCAAGGGAGAGCGTGTGTGATAGTTACACCTTTCACACACAAGCCTACACGTAAAATTGTGTGGGATGTACATATGAACATAAACGTTTTCCTTGGATTGACTGTGTGGGTTGCACATAAGAACGGAAATGTATTCCTTGGATTGACTGTGTGTAATTACATACGAACAAAAACGTTTTCCCTGGATTGACTGTGTGGGATGTACATAAGAACGGAAACGTATTCCTTGGATTGACTGTGTGTGATATACATACCTACGGAAATGTTTTTCTGGGATTGACCATGTGGGATGTACATACCTACGAAAATGTTTTTCTGGGATTCACCGTGTGGGATGTACATACCTACGGAAATGATTGGGTTTCGATGCCTCGCCCAATCGCACAAGATCTCATTTGGTGTCCAAGGAGGGCCTATCCCCGACGATTCTGGGTCGTGTTGGAAGGACCCCCCTATCGCCCACACTCACTAGGCGATGGTTCCAAATGCCGTCGCGGAAAGGGGTTAAAAAGCGTTTGTATAGCACCGACGCGTACTAGTGATAGGAAGTATGTTAGACTTAGATGTGTTTTTCACATGCTACATGATGCTCTCTTTGTGCTTCAAATCTTATCTTTCATGTGTGCATCATTGAAATCTCAATCCTATCTTAATGGCTATAAAGAAAGAGCTTGTTGGGAGGCAACCCAACGAATAAAATATTTTTTGCTTTTTATTTTCTGTTCTTGTGTGTTTACCCTTTAATAAATTTGTTTAGATGTGTTTTGTGCTTTGAATAAATGTTTGTACCAAACAAAGCCTTTAGGATTATGTTGGGTGTTAGTAGATTTGATCTTACTAAAAAACAGAAACTTTTGCGCTCACGAGAAAAATTCTCATTTTTAACACAAGAGTGTTTTTGAGTTGATTCATTTTGCAGAAGATTAATACACAAACTGTTCACGTGGTCCTAATATTTCAAAATATTTAGAGTTACAGAAGTATTCGAAATTTCCAGATTACTACACACTGTTCTGTTTTTGACAAATTCCATTTTCTTTGCATTGTGTGCTTGTTTTGATGATTCTATTGTTTTATTTGATGAGTTTTCGCCATAGAAAAGTTGGAATGCAGTAGATATAATACAAGAATAAAATATGAATTGGTTTGCTACAGTACTTATAGTAGTGATTTGTTTTCTTATACAAACGGATCTCACGAAAGTTTTGTTGAGTTTTGTGTGATTGAAGTTTTCATGTTTTGGGTTATCTTATGATGGATGATGGAATAAGGAGTAAGAAGAGCCTAAGCTTGGGGATGCCCATGGAATCCCAAGCTATTATCCAAAGAGAAACAAGCAACTAAGCTTGGGGATGCCCCCGAGTGGCATCCCCTCTTTTTTCTAACAACCATCGGTATTTTACTCGAAGCTATATTTTTATTCATCACATACTATGTGTTTTGCTTGGAGCATCTTGTATGATATGAGTCTTTTCTTGTTTTGTTTTGCTTTTTAAGTCTCGAATCCTTGTTGTACACACCTATTTGAGAGAGCCAAAATTATGCCATGACTTGTTACAATAGCCCTCTATGCTTCACTTAATTTTTTATGAGCTATGGATTTGCTCTAGTGCTTCACTTATATCTTTTTGAGCACGGTGTGCCTTAATATTTTTGAAGAAATACTCTCTTGCTTCACTTAGATTTATTTGAGAGTTAGTAAAATTCTGAAGAAATTCTCTCTTGCTTCACTTAAATTATTTTGAGAGAAAAGAAAAAATATGCTCATGATCTTCACTTATATTTGTTTGAGCTTATAAAAAGCAACACATTAAAATTAGTCCCAAAGTGACAGATATCCAAGAAGGATATAATAAACACTTTCATGAAGATCACTGGACAAAATAAACTTGATTCTTTGTAATAGTTTTGAGATATGATGATGTGATATGTGAGTCATGTTAATGAGTAATTATGCTTTAGTAAGAATATTAGTGTTAAGGCTTGTGATTCCCTATGCAAGCACAAAATTCAATAGTCATGCAATGAAATTACATCCTACTTATGGTGCATTATTCGGTGTTAATTATGCTTAATGCTCGCTTATGAGATTATTTGTTTCTTGGTTGATCGCTTCCCAATCTTTTGCTAGCCTTCATTTTGCACTAAGTAGGATCACTACTTGTGCATCCAAAATACTTTAACCCAGTTTTGCCACATGTGTCCACCATACCTACCTATATGCGGTATTCCTTTGCCGTTCTAAGGAAATTTGTATGTGCCATCTGTAATTTTCGAAATAAATTTCCCTTTTGTGTGCTCGTACCACTCGCGGGGCAGTGAGGGGTGGCTAATATTTTCCATGCTAGATGTGTTATTCTCACAATGAGTGTTTATTCACTTGTCATTGCATGAGAGTAAGGAAAAGGTATTAGGGATGCCCGGTCCCAAAATGAAAAATGAATTTACTTTATGTTGTCAAATAATAAATTCCTTGGAAGGTGTTGGTATGGAAGGCAACCGTGGATTTGGCTAGCCATGGAAAGTGAAATTTTAGTGGAAAATGGAATAAACTTTACTTTATGTTTGGGAACCACCTATGATATATCTAGCATGGAAAGTGTTGGGAACTCTAAGTCATTTTCATTGGTGGGAGAAGTATGACACCCAAAATAATTTTATCTCTCAATTTAAACTTTGAGCTGTGGCACCTCTACAATTCCCTACTTCCCTCTGTGAAGGGCCTTTCTTTTACTTTATGCAATTTTCATTTTTGAATTTGAGTCTCCATCTTCTCTTATAAAGCACCAACTACGAAGCACTATGATCGTACTTGAGAATTAGGTGTAGCTAATATGCGAGTGTGTTTCAAGAATGGATCAATGGTTGAGCATGATGGGCTAGGGATGACTTATTTTAGCATTGATATTTTGAAAGACATGATTGCTTGTTGATATGCTTGAGTATTTAAATCTCATGTCAAAACTAGACTATTGCTTTGAACCATATAAAAGTCCAAATGTCCATGCTATGAAGAAAAGGATATGATATGACATGTTAGGCAGCATTCCACATCAAAATTTCTGTTTTTATCATTTACCTACTCGAGGACGAGCAGGAATCAAGCTTGGGGATGCTAATATGTGTCCAACGTATCTATAATTTTTTATTGTTCCATGATGTTATATTATCATTCTTGGATGTTTTACAATCATTTTATAGTCATTTTATATAATTTTTTGGTACTAACATAGTGCCAAGTGCCCGTTGTTGTTTTCTGCATGTTTTTTACATCGTAGGAAATCAATACCAAACGGAGTCCAAACGCAACGAAACTGTTTGTGGATTTTTTTGAACCAGAAGACATCAGTGGGCCGGAGAAGCACCTAGGGGGTGCTTCAAGGGGAGCACAACCCACCAGAGCATGCCAGGAGGCCCAGGCGCGCCCTATTGGGTCGTGCCCACCTCGGGTGCCCCCGGACTGCCTCTTTGCTCTATAAATACCCCAATATTCCAGAAATCCTAGAGGAGTCGACGAAAATCGATTCCAGCCACCGTAGAGTCCAGAACCACCAGATCCAATCTAGACACCATCACGGAGGGGTTCACCACTTCCATTGGTGCCTCTCCGATGATGCATGAGTAGTTCTTTGTAGACTTACGGGTTCGTAGTTAGTAGCTAGATGGCTTCCTCTCTCTCGTTTGATTATCAATACAATGGTCTCTTGGAGATCCATATGATGTAACTATTTTTGCGGTGTGTTTGTTGGGATTCGATGAACTTTCAGTTTATGATCAGATCTATCTTTTTATTCATGAAAGTTATTTGAGTCTGCTTTGATCTCTTATGTGCATTTGTACTTATAGCCTTATATTTCTTCTCCGATATTTGGGTTTTGTTTGGCCAACTTGATCTATTTATCTTGCAATGGGAAGATGTGCTTTGTAGTGGGTTCGATCTTACGGTGCTTGATCCCAGTGACAGAAGGGGAACCGACACGTATGTATCGTTGCTACTAAGGATAAAACGATGGGGTCTATTTCTACATAAATAGATCTTGTCTACATCATGTCATCATTCTTATTGCATTACTCCGTTTTTCCATGACCTTAATACACTAGATGCATGCTGGATAGCGGTCGATGTGTGGAGTAATAGTAGTAGATGCAGGCAGGAGTCGTTCTACTAATCTTGGATGCAATGCCTATATAATGATCATTTCCTAGATATCGTCATGATTATTTGAAGTTCCATCAATTGCCCAACAGTAATTTTTTTCACGCACCGTTTGCTATTTTTCTCGAGAGAAGCCACTAGTGAAATTTACGGCCCCCGGGTCTCTTTCTCATATTATTTTCATTTGCGATATATTTTCCTTTGCTGTTATTTTCGGATCTATTAAACCAAAAACCCAAAAATACCTTGCTGCAATTTATCTTATTTGGCGTTCGGTCTATCAATATTTACAACTCTATCACGTCCGTTACCCAAAAGGGATAGACAACCCCTTTTACACGTCGGGTTGCGAGTATTTGTTATTTATGTGCAGGTGCCATTTACGTTGTGTTGCTTGGTTCGATAACCTTGGTTTCATCACTGAGGGAAATACCTACCACTAGTATACTGCTTCATCCCTTCCTCTTTGGGGAAATACCGACGTAGTCCTAGCAGACATCATCGAGCAAAAACTTTTTAAAGGTGTCATACCAAGCTCGACGGGCTTGCTTTAGCCCATATAAAGCTTTCTTCAACCTAAAATCTTTTTTAGGAAACTCGGGGAGTTCAAAGCCAGGTGGATGTCTAACATAAACTTCCTCATCAATTTTACCATGGAGGAAGGCACTTTTCACATCCATTTGATAAAGCAGAGTATCATTGTAATTTTCATAAGCGAGTAGAATGTGAATTGCCTCAAGGCGCGCAATAGGAGCATTTGTTTCACCGAAATAAATACCTTCTACCTGAGTGTACCATTGAGCAATAAGTTGTGCTTCTTTTCTCACCACAATGCCATTCTCATAGTGCCTATTGTGGAAAATCCATTTTGTGCCGATGATATTGTGCTTCTTGGGATTCGGTTTGTCAACCAATTCCCAGACATCATTTAATTTGAATTGCACCAACTCCTCTTGCATGGCGTTCATCCAATCTGGATCATTCATGGCTTCTTCATACTTGGTAGGTTCTGCCAATGACACAATGGAGAAACTGTCACCATAGTTGGCTAAACAAGTGCGTGAGCGAGTTGTGGGTCGATAACCTGGATTCTTAATTTCACCGGGAATTAATGGAGGATCACCTTGATTTGCCAACCCAAGGATGAGCATTTCTTCATGATGATCATTGTCATTTTCATCAGCATTAGTATTTTTATCATCATTCCCTTCAGGATTGCCATTTTGATCTGGAGGAGAAATTGCTTCGGCAGTAGCTTGACGAGTTCTGCTTCGAGTCATAGGAGCATCATCATCAGAGGACTCAGGTGCATTTCATTCAACAGGCTTGACTCTCCCGATGGCCATTTACCGAACAACATCCAATATCAATGGTTCATCTATCACATTTGGCAGGTGATCCTTTTGGGAGCTGTTAGATTCATCAAACCGCACATTTACCGTTTCTATAAGTTTCGTGTGGTGAGAGTTATAGACACGATACGTATGTGAGTTTGA
This sequence comes from Secale cereale, assembly GCA_902687465.1. Classification (NCBI taxonomy): domain Eukaryota; kingdom Viridiplantae; phylum Streptophyta; class Magnoliopsida; order Poales; family Poaceae; genus Secale; species Secale cereale. The sequence goes on from LR738710.1 coordinate 103,675,963, forward strand.
GCCATAACCGAGAAGAAAACCTTCATGTGCCTTTGGTGCAAACTTAGAAGAGTGATTCATATCAAGAATGTAATAAGGTGCACCAAAAACACGTCGATAAGAAACATTTGGTTTCTTGCCAGTGATAAGCTCATATGAAGTTTTCTTAAGGAACTTGTGAAGATAAACACGGTTGATAACATGACAGGCACTATTAATTGCATCCGTCCAGAAGAGAATGGGAGTTTTGTACTCACTGAGCATATTCTCGCCATTTCAATGAGGGTTCTGTTCTTTCGTTCAACAACTCCATTCTGATGGGGAGTGTATGCGGCAGAGAACTCATGAGTAATACCATGTTCATCAAGAAATTCGGCAATATGAGTATTTTTTAACTTAGTTCCGTTGTCACTTCTGACATGCTTAATTCTCACATCATATTCATTCTGGGCCTTCTTAGTGAAGCTTTTGAAGATATCTTGAGCGCAGGTTTTGTCTTCGAGAAATAATACCCAAGTGTATCGAGAGAAATCATCAACAATAACTAGACCATAATGACTACCACCGGAGCTTGCATAATTTCGATGACCGAATAAATCCATATGAAGAATTTCCAGAGGCCTTGTTGTGGTCATGACTGTTTTTGACGAGTGATGCTTCTTGGCTAATTTTACAGCCTCACATGCAGCACCGAGACTATCCTTGTTGAATTTTACATCAAGAATGTCGTGAAGATGATTTTTCTTCATCGGGGTCTGCAAATTTCTCATACCCGCATGACCAAGTCTACAGTGCCACAGCCATCCTTCGGTTGCTTTTGCAAGCAAACAAATTTGGACCGAGGGACCATTAGAGAAATCCACAATATAAAGATCACCCTTTCTAATTCCCTCAAAGACAAAGGAATTGTCAGAGCCCATGAAGACAATGCATTTCGATATAGAGAATAAAACTAGCATGCCTAAATGACACAGCTTGCCAACTGACATAAGATTGAATCCAAGGGATTGAACAAGTAACACATCATCAATAGATTTGTCCTTGGATATAGCAATTTTACCTAGCCCAATTACCTTTCCTTTGTTGTCGTCGCCAAAAGTGATATACTTCAGAGGAGAAGCATATAAGTTGGGGTCGACAAACAACGACTTGTCTCTGATAATATGACTAATGCATCCACTGTCCATTATCCATTTAGTGCACTCGAAGACATAGTCCTGCAGAAGAATTAGGTTTTCTTAACCACCCACATCTTTGCAGGTGGCTTCGAAACAAATGAACGAGCAGGATATGGTTTCTTTCGATAAGCATAGTTGTTACTCAATGAGGTGCAAGCATAATTGAAAGAATAAGCATTGAAGTTCTTTCCAGACGAATGAGCATAGTGATTGTATGCAGTATGCATATAATCATTCTGTCGAATTCTTTGTGCCTACATTGTCAGTCGAGCAGAAATATGCAAAGCATCAATAGTTTTCTTAGGCACCCAAATAGCTTTCTTTGGGGGGGGGGACATTTCTACTGTTTGGTCCAACATAGCGAGCAACACTCTCACCATGCTGATTCTTGAACAACTTATAATTGTCTAGAGAATCATCATTGGGATATTCAGGAATAGGAGAGTTATATCCCTGAAGTAATACTAGATCGAGCGTTTTGCTCTTTGCTGGTACCCACACAGTGCGAGGATACTGATGGGGTTCCCAGTAAGAATCATTTTCATTCACTTTCCTTTCGAAGCCGATGCCTTCCTTTCTGGGATTTTTGTGACGAATGCATTTCTTCAGAGCATCGCAAAGGGTTTGATGTCCTTTGAGAGATTTAAACATTCACGTCTGAAAGAAGATCCTTCAACCTAGCATTTTCATCAGAAACAGAACCACTTTCCTCGACCGAGGGGTTAGCATTCATAGATGATTCTGCATTGGTTTGCTCAAAGCATTTTAAACATGGCGGCTCAAACACCTTAGGTTTATCCTTGAGTTGTTGGGTGAGAAGAGAATTTTCTCTAATCAAATCTTCATGAGCCTCTCTCAGCACCTCGAGTTCGTGTTTCTTTTTCAGGTAATCATAGGTCAGTCTTTCGTGGTCTGTTGAGAGAAAATCATGACGAGTTGAGAGTGGAATACTCATCGGTCAACCACTGGTTTTTATCCATATCCTCAACCAACAACCCTTCCGATTTCCTAAGGGTTTTCTCAATTTTCTCAAGAGATTTTTGCATAATTTTAAGCAATTTTTATCAACTTAGCATGGTCATCCTCATCGGAAGAATATTGATCACTAGGTGAACGTTGTGATGTTTAGAGGATACCTTCTCTTTCGAAGCCTTGGTGATGAAGCAGTGGGAAGGAGTTTCATCATCACTTGACGGGTTCCCGAAGAAATTTGTCGTAGGAGATGAGGCACATGCTATGACAGCCATGCCCGGGTCGAGATCCTCATCGGACTCATTTTATTCTTTGGAGGCAGATGATTCTTCTTCTTCTTCAGAATCCATCTCCTTGCCGATGTACGCCTTGGCCTTGGGAGAAGTATTCTTGCGGTTGGTGGAGGACTTGGACGGGTTCCTTGATGAAGATCTTGACAAAGATTTTGGAGTGGAGTTGTCCTTCTTCTTGAAGTACTTCTTTGTTTTCTTTTCTTCATTGGAGTCGTAGTTCTTGCACTTGATTTTGCCTCGATAGTTGCCCAAATCATATCTCCCGCTAGCACGGATTCCAGCTTCCCAGAGAGGGCAGCCCGAAATGAAGTGTCCATGATTTTTACACTTGAAACAGGTGAATTCTCCAGCAGGTTTTGATGAAGATTTTGAATCCCCAGAGGTGCTTGAACTTCTTTTCTGAAATTGGCTCTTCTTGTGGAAGCGTTGGAATCTTTTTGTGATCACCGCGAGATCTTTGCTGAGCCTTTCTGGATCATCTGAATCTTCTTCGGCATTTCCATTGGAGGAAGAATCAGCCACAACCTTGAGAGCATGATTTTTGCGTAGACTTGAGCCATACAGATCTCTCTTCTCTTCTTCTTGTTCCTCATGAGTGTTCAATCTCTCCATGATATGAACATAGTTGAGGGATTTGAAATCAGGACGTTCGTGAATCATCAAGACAAGAGTGTCGGATGAACTGTCAAGTGATCCGAGCAGTTTCTTCACAACTTCATTGTCAGTGATGTATTTGGCGCCGAGACCTTGAAGCTCATTTGCTATGTCACTCAGACGATCGAATGTTTGATGACAGCTCTCATTTCCAATGCGCTTGAATCGTTTGAATTTTGCTCGAAGAGTATCAATCCTACTTCCTTTTGGGTTAACACTTCTTCATTTATCTTCTCGAGGACATCCCACAATTCCTTTGCAGCTTCACACTGGCGATAGCGAAGAAATTGCGCACGAGAGAGATGGCCACCAATTTCATCTTTGGCCAGAGCATCCATCTGAATGAGTTTCTTCTCTTTGTTAGAGGGGGCTTGAGGTATAGCCATGGGGAATCCCACTTTGACCATAGTCCACATGTCATCATCTATAGCTTGAAGACGGATCGTCATCTTATCCTTCCAGAAGGGATAGTTCGTTCCATCGAAGATGGGGATCTTGAGATGCAATTTGTAGTTCATTGAAGACATACTTAAACTCCAAAGCCGTTAGATTAAAATGAGCAGAGTCAAGGAGTACCTTGCTCTGGTACAATTTGTAGGAACAAAGTATATCTACTAGAGGGGGGTTGTGAATGGGAGTTATAAATTTTCTTTGGAAAACTTAAATCTCTCAGAACGCAACAGTGGAACGAATGGAAAACAAGCTATAGTGAACTAAAACAGAGTACCGAAAGGAAACTAAGACAAGCATCGATGTTAATCATACGAATGAAAATGCATGGAAGGTAAATGAGGGTGACAGAGGTAACCGAAGATGCTCGAAGGCGACAAGATATTTATTCGACCAGTTCGTCCTTCTGCACAAGGACTACGCCTGGTTGGAGGGGATTTGACTTAACACGGAAAATAAACTCTCTTCACCCTATTCTCCTTGACAATCGATTCGTCAACCGATGTCGATTACTCGTCGTAGATACTTGAAGGCAATAGCTGAACCTTTACATACTTCGTCTTCGATAACCACAATCACTCTTGGTCTTTGAAGAAATTGACACCTAACCGTCTAGAGAGTTTGCAGCTCTCAAGAGTAATAGGAGAGTGTACTAAACTTAGATTCTAGTGATGCTGAACCACTATCTAATTCTTGGGCTCCAGGGTTTTTCTCTCGGTGGATTATAAACTCCAATCGCTCAGAGAGTGGGTTGCTCGACAAACTTCTCAGAACCAAACAGAGCAGCCACCGAACAAAGCCGATGTGGGGTGGCTATTTATCGCCGCAGCCATCCCAGATGCGAAATGACCATTTTGGACACGAGGTTTAGCCAATGACCAACCGACACATTCACAACGGTCAGATTTTGGAGCAACGACAACATTACTTGAGGAACAAGTAATGCTAACTCCTCGGTCCAAGACAAATCTCTCACAGCGAAGAAGATCGTAGTCTCTTGCTGGCAAGTATTTGCTCGGAACACAAAGAAATTTATCTCACAACTTTCATATGATTTGGGTTTAGCATCATAGAATCAAAGCTTCGAACGCTACACCCCCCTTGATAGTACGATGGTCCTATGAATCAATGAAAGAAAAAGAACAACGAAACAAATGTTATGTCTTCATCTCGTCTTCATTATTCCTCGAGCGCAGTCATTTCCTTCGGACATGTACCGAACCAATTGCTTGAACTTCAGCAATGTTTAGGGGCCACTCTTGTTAGATTCATCTTTTGTGATAACCTTCGCTCCTGCTCCATCGTTTGCATAAAACTCGTCGATACTTGAGGGACGTGTTACTCTGTATGCACTAGCAAAAACATAAGTTCCATACTGTATATGTCAACAAACTCCAAAACATAAGAGGCCTATCATTGCTCCAACATTATCTCTATGCATTCATCACCAACAAGCTTGGTGTCCATTTGCATATGTAGTTGAGCTTCTGATACATCCCAATAGTGCAGTCTGTGTTCTTGATTAACATCAAATTTGCACAGAGGAAGATTCAACAGTGCTAAGAACTGGTCTACCGAGCATTTGATCTTTTTCTCTCCTGACACCCATTCGAGAATCCATGTAGAGCTATCTCCAAGTTCTCCTGATATATACATAGTGGCATAGAATTTATGAATCATTTCATGATTCCATCCATGATTGAGATGGAGGAAACTCCTTCGGAAGACAATTTCAATTTGCTCGACAGTGTGATGACAGCAGGGTGAACATTTGAGCTTAGCGAAATCCAGTATCGTGTGCTTGAATATGTGATTCTTCTCATATAGAATACTAGCATAATACATAGCTTGTTCCTTTTTCCAGAATCTGGCTGATAATGAGGTCCTTTCTCCTTCATACGGGCTGGTTCCAAGGAATGAAAGTTTCAAAAGATGAAACCGCTTATTAAACGCATGACCATTTGGGCCATCTTCAGTTGGGAAAAAGGGAAATGTTTCCGAAGGGTTTTTCAATTGTTCTTCACTCATATTTCGGGTCTGAATGTCATCAAGTGCTTGCACGCCTTCCGCAATTGGCTTCAAAGGAGCATGAGGCTTCCTCGACTTTTCTTGTGCTGATTTCTTTAACGAATCTGACTGAATTTCATTCTTTCTCGCTGGAACTCCTTTAGTGGCTTTCTAACTTTCGGGCACTAGGGCCTTTTCTTTCATTGTATTTTCTTCGACTGGGGGCATGAAATCTTTCTCGGATGCCTGGGGCACAATAGGTGGGGTAACTTCTTCTTGATACATCGTCCCATCAGGTTTCTTCTCTTCCTCTTCCAACTGCGAGGCAGTGGAACAGGGAGCAGGATCAACATCCATCTGGGTAGGGGAACCAGATGATGTGACCGGGATGGTTTTGTCTCAGGAAGAATTTAGCCCCGTCAATCTTATCATTCTCCTCCTTGTGAGATCCGAAGGGCTCAACTTGCATAATTTTCCGAGGTGATGGACTTACCTTCTAAACCTCGTTCTCTTCATTAGTTTTATCATTAGGGGCTTGCTGCTTGGGATAAGCATTTCCTTCATCATCCTTTTCCATGAAGATATCAACAACATCATGTTGCTCTTGGGCTGCTGGAGTGGGAATGATAACTTCCACACAACTTGCTTGCTGCATGGGTTAATCTTCAACAATCTCTTTGTTCAGACCTTTCCTTTGAGATTCAGTGGTGGCATCTCTCCTCATTTACTCGAGAGTTTGCTTGTCCTTGACATCCTGATTCAACTTCTTGGTAATTTTCCTTAGCTCGATGAAATCTTTCATTACCAACTTGGTAACATCATCAGGATGTCCCAGACTGCTTATATCAACATATTTTGCATCATAAGTAGCACATTTAATTACATCAATCATAAGATTGAAATCATACTTTTGTTCCTTTGTGCAAGCAGGAACACTGTGTTTGGCTTTCTTAGTAGAAGCTTCTACTTTCTCTTCGGACAATAGGTTTCTCTTCGCAGTAGGAGCGGCAACACCCAAAGGTTTGTCAGTGACTAGAGTGGGTGAATGTCTTGGTGATTTCCTTAGAGGAGGTGACACTTTCACTAGTGAGAGAGTCTTGTATGGTGTGTTGAGGATGGCTTGGTTATCATACGTACATAGGAATTTCATTGGGAGCATCTTCATTGGAAGACTCATCAAACGAGTCAGGAGCAACCTTCATTGATTTCCTGGCGACTGATTTCTTTCCAGGAGCACAAGGGAAAACTGACATTTTGGACTTGCTACCTTTAGAATCAAGGTCATTTTTCTTCTGTACGTCTTGCTAAGTTAGCGCGACATTTTTAGCTTTGACTTGATTTTTCTTCGTTTGGCTATCATCACGCTTGGCTTCGGCCTTCGCCCTCTATGCCACTTCATCAGGAAAATTTGTGATGGTTTTGAGGGAGTCATGATGAGCATTAGAGGGCTGTGGAGGCCTGGCCTTTTCATCATCAGGGCCGATGCAATTTTCAGCAATGCAATCATTCCATGGAGGTGTGAAAGTAAACAAAATTTGACATTTTTCGCAAACGTTCTCGTAGTTGAACCATTTCTTCGCCCAATGACGGTGATCCATTTGCAACTTGTTGTTGTGTTCAGTAGTTGTTTCAACTCTAGGTGGAGTTTTGTACCCATCTGATTCAGACATTTCAGCAGTGGTGTTCTTTACTCTGCCACGACCACCCTTCTTTGGATCTCCATCAAAGAAGAGAGTCAGGGTATCAGTGACCAATTCATCCTTAGGCTGACCATGAGAAGAGGGAATATCTTCGTTATCTTCCTCGGATTCAGACTCAGATTTCTTCTTCGGTGTTTTAGGAGGCTTAGAATATTTTCCTCCTCCAGTTAATCTCATCCAATCTGTTTTTGGTGGTGGCTGAGCCAGATCTCCTTCAGACTAAGCTTATTCTTCTGAACTTTGAGCCATGACCAACCTGTGAAAGGAGTAGATATGAGGGAAAACAGGGTAGGGTCATACACATGCATAGATGCAATTTTTGAGTAAAAATGAAAGTTTTTCAGAAGGAGCATAGGAATCCATGATATACTTGGAGAAGATATCTTTGATAGATTTTAACCTAGTCAAGACTGGTCAAAATTATCTAATCTTTCGGAAAAGTACTCATGAACCCTAGATCGAGAAGAACTTGTACGAGGGAAAACTACAAACGGTACCAGTCGTAGCCTAGTGATTTCTAAGGATCTACTTCAATGAAATAAATCAATGAAAATGCATCCATAAGAACTGCCCTTGAACATAGAAGAGGACATGAGTAGTTTCAGATCCAGGCGCCCTAACTTGGTAGCATGGATCGACTACGGCAATGCGGGGAGGAATATTTACCGCACCGGTGTGACCAACTGCGATGTGACGCCCCGAGACCGATGTGGCAGGTGTCTTCCAGTTATTCGTTGTCGTTGCCATGTCAGCTGCTTGCGTGTTGCATTTTGCAATGTCATCATCTGCATTCCATCAGCATGTTTTCAAAACTTGCATCTGTCCTTTCTGTTGTCCGTTCTGAGCCCAGACACACTCGCACGTGCCAGCGGCACCTCCGAATATTTATTTTATAAGTGGCCAAAAAATGTTCTCGGAATGGGTTGAAACCTGGCATGCGGTATTATTATAGTGTAGGTAGAGCACCTGTCAAATTTCGTCGTATTCGGAGTCCATTTGATAGCCCAATCATTAAACTATAGCGGCGCTATAGCCGGTTTATTCGTCGGACGTTTCGGTCTCTGAAACGCTATGCCGGGCCTCTCTCCTCTCCTCTCATCTCAGCCCACACCTCTTTGCACAACCACAATCAGCCACTAGGCCTGCCTAAACTCTCCCCTCTGCTCCCGGCCATCAGATCGGTATCCGATGGTCCAGAAACGGATGAAATCCCCTAACCCTAGACCCCCCTACCCTATTTAAACACCCCCACATGCCAATTTGGGCATCCCGTAGCCTAACCCTACCCTCCACCTACCTCCCAGCCGCAGCCACCTTCTTCCTCCTCGAAATCAGCGCCCCCTTCCTCAATTTCCGGAGCCAGCCAACCCAACCGCTGCCACTTGGCGCCACCCGAATGGCTGCGCTGCTACCAGCCGCCGCATGTGGCCTCTCGGGCGCCGCCACTTGGCGTCCCCCACGTCGCCCAGCGCCTCCCACCGCTGCCAGCCCGCGCGGCCCAGGCCAGGCCCGCCCGGACCAGATCTGGGCCCACCGTCGCCCAACACTGGCCCGAGCGCTGCCTCCCGCTCCGCACCTCGCCGCTTCCGCCGCCGCTCGCCGCCGTCTGCGCACACCAGCCCCGCCGTCGGTGGACGCCACAACCCCGCGACCCCCCCCCTGCGCGCGCCAGCGAGTGCGCCGGCACCTGCCAGGCGCCACCGCCTCTGCCCCTTCTTCGCATCGCCACGACCTCCATCGCAGGAGCTCACCGCCGCTCTGGGAAACTCCGGTGACTAGATCCCCCGTTGAGCCTGGATCCGAGACCCTATGGCCGGATCCCTCCGTTTCCGGCCTTGGAACCCTCGCCGGTGTCCTCCCTCGCCGGAGATCGGGCGGACCGCCGCCGTGACCGGCCTCCTCCGCGCCAGGATGGCCTCGTCCCAGATTCCGCCAGATCCTCCGAACCAAACGCCATCCCGTCCCGGATCAGCTCATCCCCGAACCTTCCCGTCCATGTTTCCCCGAGGTAGTTTTTGGCTAAGTCCTTAGAAAACCTTTTCATCTTGCATTCTTGGGATTGATGTAACTTTGTGCATGTATATCCAAATTGAGCTTATAATATGTCAAATGTTCGTCTCGTTGTTCTTTACATGATGGTGTGCTTTTCATGCATGTTAGGGTTCATCTTGATGCCATTATCTCTGTTGCAAAAGTGCTAAGTGCTATTAAGTGCTGAAAACTAATATAACTTGTTGATTTGTCTTTTTCATATCTTTTTGTGTGATTTTTGTTTGAGCATCATGTCAACATGTGTTAGGAGCAAAATCATGTCATCTTTGCTGTGGTGCAATCCACTTTTCATGATATGCCTTGTGGTGAGTTCAACAAGCTTGTGAAGTGACCTACTCATTGTTTGTTGTTTCCTGAGACTTGTTGAAAACTGTTAAGTCTGAAACTGTTATATTGTGATGCCATGTTTGCTTGATGCTACAGTCATATCCATGCATGTTTTAGAATGCACAATGATCATTTCGTGAAGTCCATGTTGTGCTCTATCCATCCATGCCCTTGTTTCCAATTATGGCCTACTGTAGCATGTTGTTTCCTTGCTCTCAAATTGCTAAATAATGTTTCTGTTAGCCTGTTAGCAGTAAGTTTAGTTTTGCCATGTGAATAACTAGTATTCTATGCATCCTATGACCATGTTCTTTCCATGAGTAGCAGCATAAACATGTCTTCTTGTTGCTGGTTACATTCATGTGCCATTATATGCTTTGAGATGAGTTGCAAAAGCTTGCAAACATGCCTACTTGTCGTTGTTTCTGCCATGTTCAGTTTATTTCACTAAGTCTGTGAAATTGTTATCGTTTGCAATCTTGCCATGATATTTTGAGCATGTTCTAGTGGTGTTAGGCAGTAGCTCAGTGATCATGTTTGTAGTGCTTGACATGTACATGCTTGCCATGCCCTTTGATGCCATGAAATATTCCTGTAGCATGTTGTTTTGATGATTGCAAAGTGCTTAGTTGTTGTTTTGGGATGGCTTGTACTTCAATCTTGTCTCGTGTGCATGTGTTGAACCGTTGCTCCGTTTTGAGTGTGCTCTATATGAAACTTGCTTGATTTTGTGTGTAGATGCATCATGTCATGTTGTATCCATGTTTTGAGTGTTGTGCTTGATGTTTGAATGCTTTTTGCATCAATGCCATGTTCATCTTGTTTTGCTCATATCTTCTAGGCCGTAGCTCCAAATTAAATGAACTTTATATGTAACTTGACTAGAATTTCATGTAGACCATCACGGTGCATGTTAAATTGCTGTTAAACAAGTTTAACTTAAGGTTTGTTCAGATCTGGACCAATTTCGAAATTTCCATATGAGGACTTACCGGAATTGTTATATGTTGTTTCCAGCCTCATTTAAACTTGCTTTGTGTGTTGATCTTGTGTGCGTCATCTCTTGCCATGTTTTGCATCATGTAGCCTTGTCATGCATCATACTTGGTCGAGCATCATGTCTTGTTTATGTGTTGTGTGTTTACCATGTTGTTTGCTTCTTTCCGGTTGTGCTTCTTCTCGTTAGTTCTTGTTTCGTTGCGATCGTGGGGATTCGCGCTTGGTTCGTCTTCGTGGCTTCTTCTTCGTATTATTCATGGACTCGTTCTTCTTCCTTGCGTGATTCCAGGCATGATGACCGTCACCTTGGATACCTTTACTATCATTGCCATGCTAGTTGTCACAATGTTGTCGCTATATGTCACACTACCTATCTATTTGTTGTCAGCCTCTCCTTGTTGCCATGATACACCCTCTAACCTTTGACAGCATCCCAGCAAACTGTTGTACGGTTACGTTACCGCTTGCTCAGCCTCTCTTATAGCATTGCTAGTTGTAGGTGAAGATGAAGATTACTCCATGTCAGATCTTGGTTTTGGAATATCACAATATCTCTTAATTAAATTAATGCACCTATATACTTGGCAATGGGTGGAAGGCTTGGCCTTTTGCTCGGTGTTTTGTTCCACTCATGCCACCTCAAGAACCGATAAACTGGTGTTATGTTCCTCGATTTTGCGTTCCTAACGCGGTTGGGTATATGGGGACCCCTTGACAGTTCGCTTTGAATAAAACTCCTCCAGCAAGGCCCAACTTTGGTTTTAATTTCCAACATAATAACAACTTAATTAATTAATTAAATTGCATAGGGAGTTAGCGCTACCCGAGGATTCTTTTCCACGTACAGGGGGGCAGTGCTGATGGTGTTGGTCCCAAACGGGCAACCTGCAGGGCCGCCTCGGGCAAACTCGAGGTATCTAGTTTTACCTGTAGCTTGTCCCATCTGGTCATGGCCTGAGAAAAGATACACACGGCTACTATCAGGATGTCGGCACGCCGGGAGGTCTTGCTAGACTTGTTTTACGATTGTCGAAATGTCTTGTGCACCGGGATTCTGAGTCTGGTCGGGTTGTCCCTAAGAAAAGAGGTTTTTACCTCTGCTGATTGTGAGAGCTTATGATGGGCTAAGTTGGGACAACCCTGCAGGGTTATGATCTTTCGAAAGCCGTGCCCGCGGTTATGTGGCAGATTGGAATTTGGTAATGTCCGGTTGTAGAAAGCTTGACAGAGGATCTGATATAAAATACACCAACCGCGTGAGTAACCGTGACCATCTCTTTTCCTTTTGAGAAGAGAACACAGTGGGGTTATGTTTGACTCGTGGGTAGTTCAGGATCTCTTAGTGATCATTTCTATTTTGCGACCGTTTGCATAGATGCTCATCTTATTCTTGTACTCGTAAGTTAGCCACCATAATATTCTTAGCCGCTGATGTAACCTCACCACTTAACCTCTCCATACCCATTAAGCTTTGCTAGTCTTGATACCCATGGTTATGGGATTGCTGAGTCCTCGTGGCTCACGTATACTACAACAACAGTTACAGGTGAAGGTTTCCGATGACTTGACTTGAGAGCGATGTTTACGTGTGTTGGAGTTCTTTGTTCTTCTTCTTCGTCGGTCTTGGGATAGGTTCCTAGTCGGCAGCCTGGGATAGCAGGATGGATGTCGATGTGCTTTTCATGTTTTCATCCGTAGTCGGATGTCTTGTGTATAATGTGTTGTATTCATGTGACTATTGTATGACTTGTATGTATCCCCATCTATTTATGTAATGGTACGATGTAATGATATCCATCTTGCTAAGTGCCCGAAATGCGGTTGTGAATCAATCACGAGTTCACCACGTGATCGGGATAGAATCGCATCTTGGGCGTGACAAGTTGGTATCAGAGCCTCGACCGACCATAGGAGCCCCCTTGATTGATCGTAGTTTGGCCGTTGTCGAGTCTAGAAGAAAACTGTTTTGGAGCCTAGTTATATCGGAGAGTGGGAATTCTTTTTACTCCTCAGCCCCTTCGTCGCTCTGGTGAGTAATCTTGACGTAGATGTTTTGAACTACTCCTCTTCCCCTTCAAATTTTTTTTAGGATCACGCGGTTAGTTTTTGTTCGTCGCGATGTCAGCTCTTGTCATCCAGTGCATTTCTTGTCAAGTGGGTTCGATCATATTCATCTTTGCAAGTTCAATCCTCAGCTCCTTCTAACCAGCATCGTTTTCCCCAGCCGATGTGGTCTTTCTTTTCCCACCCACCCACCCTTTTTCTTCTGGGAGCCGAAGTCCTTAATCGAGTATCCATCCGACTCATGCGAAGCTTTTCTTTCTTTCCTCAATTGTTTCAACTGGTGAAAGACAAAAAGACAAAAAGCTACGCGCAAATTTGATTTTCTCAACAACTTCGTTCTAGCCTTGCTCTTAAAGATTCATTTTTATCGAATTCATTCATGGTGAAAGTTGTAATCTTCTTTGCCGTTCTCTCAATTCTTCCAGAGGCATTGTGTTCTTTCTTTGTCAAGTATTATTCCATCTTCTAAAGTTCATGTCCTATTCCAGTCTTATTCAACCGGAGTGTTGCCTAAATTTTCTTGTTCTTATTCCTTGTTTATCTCGCTTAACCGGAGTTGTTTTGAATTCAGTCTTGTTCCGTCAGCTCTTGTTTCATTCCTTTCAACCTACAAGGTTCTCGTTTGTTCCTTGTTCCTCTTTTGTAATGGAGCTTCTCAAATCTCGTTCATCTATGTTGTGTTCTATCTTTCAAGTTATTCAACCTCTCAAGATTCTTTTGTTTCACTCATTTCTCCAAGAGGAACTTGTTCTTCCTATTCCTCTTCCGTCTCGTTCCTAAGATCTCGGGACAAGATCTTGTTAGTAGGGGAGTGTTGTGACACCCCGAGACCGATGCGGTAGGTATCTTCTAGTTATTCGCTGATGTTGCCATGTCATCTGCTTGTGTGTTGCATTTTGCCATGTCATCATGTGCATTCCACCAGCATGTTTTCAAAACTTGCATCCGTCCTTTTTGTTGTCCGTTCTGAGCCCAAACACACTCGCACGTGCCCGCGGCACCTCCGAATATTTATTTTATAAGTGGCCTAAATTTCTCGGAATGGGTTGAATCTTGGCGTGCGGTCTTATTAAACTGTAGGTAGACCGCCTGTCAAATTTCATCGCATTCGGAGTCCGTTCGATAGCCCAACCGTGAAACTATAGCGGCATTATAGCCGGTTTATTCGTCGAACGTTTCAGTCTCCGAAACGATGTGCCGGGCCTCTCTCCTCTCCTCTCATCTCAGCCCACACCTCTTTGCACAACCACAATCAGCCCACTAGGCCTGCCTAAACTCTCCCCTCCGCTCCAGACCGTCAGATCGGCATCCGATGGTCCAGAAACGGATGAAATCCCCTAACCCTAGACCCTCTACCCTATTTAAACACCCCCACATGCCAATTTGGGCATCCCCTAGCCTAACCCTACCCTCCACCTACCTCCCAGCCGCAGCCACCTTCTTCCTCCTCGGAATCAGCGCTCCCTTCCTCAATTTCCGGCGCCAGCCAACCCAACCGTCGCCACTTGGCGCCACCCGAGTGGCTGTGCCGCTACCAGCCACCTCATGTGGCCTCTCGCGCGCCGCCACATGGCCTCCCCCACGTCACCCAACGCCTCCCGTCGCCGCCAGCTGATATGTCCCAAACGTATCTATAATTTTTGCTTGCTCCATGCATGTTTTGGGTGATATTGCTATGCTTTTGATACACTTTCATACACTTTTGATCATATTTGGACTAACCTATTAACTCAGTGCACCCCAATGCCAGTTTCTGTTTTCTGCTGTTTTTGTATTTCAGGTTTTCCCATTACTTAAATTGCCAGAAAAATTCCGGGAAAAATATATAAAAAATCAGCGCTCCAGAAGCTTCCATGCGCCAGAAGTGGGGCCAGAGGGGGGCCAGAGGGGCCCCAGGCGCCCTGATGGCGCGGCCCCACCCCTGGCCGCGCCGGGGGGCGCCTGGGGTGCTCCCACCTCCTCTGGTGCCCTACTTGACCTCCTATTTATTCTCCCGTCGCGAAAACCCTTTTCTCCAGAAGCAATTCCGATCTCCACCGCCATCGCCACTAAGTTTCGGGGGACCAGAATTCCTGTGCCGGCATCCTGCCGGGACGGGGAAGTGCCCCCGGATTCATCTCCATCAACGTTGCTTCCTCCCTCCATGATGCGGGAGTAGTTCCTCCTGGGGGCTGAGGTTTCTACCTGTAGCTATGTGGTCAATTCTCTCTCCCATGATGTGATCTTCGTTGTGATCATAGACTATGTTAATCTAGGGTGATCCCATGATATTTTCCCCTTCCTCTATGTATCGAATTGATGTACTCACTTGTCTTTATCTAGTATAATCCCCGAGACCAAGGTGACAGCAGTCCATTGGACATGGATTAGAAGAATATTTTCATGAGTGATTTCCTCTTTTGTGTGTTGATTGAAGATTGAGAGTCTTTTGGTGCTTGTCTTTGACTATCCTGGAGATATGTTGTGGTGATTGTGGTACTCTCTTTGGATGGCCGCGGTGACATTGGGAAATCCATAGATTGAGAACTACGAACTTTGAGGTGTGCTTTTGTAGCCCTACATAATTCTCGTCCTCTCTTGACCACAAAGGAATGGCCTCCGAGTGCGTCTCCATTGCATGTTTGCTCAAAATATCGTGTGATTAGACTATGTTAATGTTGTTGGGAGTTGCCACTAGTGAAAGTATGAAGCCTAGGCCTTGTTTCCACCATTGCAATACCATTTGTGCTCACGTTTACCACTTGTTTGCTTGCTGCACTTTTTATTACAGATTTATATTACTTTGCTTTGCCACTCCTATCATCCATATTTTACCATCTCTTCGCCGAACTAGTGCACCTATACAACTCCTAGTTGTATTTGGTGTGTTGGGGACACAAGAGACTTCTTGTATCTTAGTTGCAGGGTTGCTTGAGAGAGACCATCTTCAACCTCTACTTCCCTGAGTTCGATAAACCTTAGGTCATCCACTTGAGGGAAATTGTTGCTGTCCTACAAACCTCTGCGCTTGGAGGCCCAACATAGTCTACAAGAATAGAAGCGTGTGTAGACATCAAGCTATTTCTGGCGTCGTTGCCGGGGAAGTAAGTGTTTGAAGGTATATCTTTAGATCTTGCAATTAAATCTTTTCGTTTCTTGTTTTTAGTTTCACTAGTTATGTTTATGGAAAACCGCACTCTTAGTTCGCTGCTTGGGGAAGGCCGCTTTACCACATCCGTGGTAGAGAAGTCTCCTCCACCTACTGAATGTATCCCGTTCCAAATACCACTTGGGATAATTGAAATAATTAGGAATAATTGTTATGATGGGACAGTCAATCCTATTATTCATTTGTTGAAACTTACAGAACTTTGTGAGTTGTTTAAGATTTCAGGTTTGACAAGAGATGGAGTCATGAGAAAATTATTTGCCTTGTCACTGAAAGGAAAAGCATTGGAATGGTATAGGCTACTAGATGACTCTCACCTGCTGGATTGGGAAGAGATCCAGTCTCTCTTTTACTCCAAGTATTATCCTCTTCATGAAGTCCATGAGAATAGGAATTATGTTTATAATTTCTATCCTCATGACGGAGAGAGCATAGCTCAAGCTTGGGGGAGACTGAAAACGTTAATGCTAAAATGTCCTAACCATGGGCTCCCCAAAGATATGATTATTACTAATTTCTATGCGAGGCTCTCTCGACAGGATAAAGATTTGCTCGATGCTTCCTCTATGGGTTCTTTCACAAACGAAAAGATTGATGCTAAATGGGAACTCCTTGAAAGAATTCAACGCAACACTAAAGATTGGGAGATCGACAAAGGTAAAGAGTCAGGTATAATTTATGAGTATGATTGCATTAAGTCCTTTGTTGAAACTACAAGTTTTAATAAGTTTAGCGCTAAGTTTGGGCTTGATTCTCAACTCCTTGTTGATTTCCTCAAATCTTTTGCTTCACATCTTAATATGCCTAAGAAGGATTGGATCAAGCATCATGAACCTTTTAAAGAGATTTGCAAAGAAAATGAAATTGTTCATGATGATTGCAACATGCATGATCCAATTCCTAAAAATGAAGTTTTATATAAGCATGTTAATTTTTGTGGAGTGGATAGACCTTGTGAAAGGCCTATGATTGAAGAAGAGAAGTATTGTAAGCAACATAAGCATGAAAGAACAATCACTTGGGTCAAAGATTTAAATGAAATTGCTAGAGAATTGTGTGACCTTTATCCTTTTACTTGTGAACTTTGTTGTATAGAGGGTCACTTTAATTTGCAATGCATGCACTTTCAAAACATAACTGTTAACCAGTTGTGTGATAACATGATCACCCCTGATCTTTATGATGAGCTTATGTTATTTTTGATGTGTGAAGAGTTATCAGAAAAGACTTCTTGGCTAGATGTTAATGCCATAGGAATAAAAAACACTTTGCAAAATTGCCATCTCTGTTGTGTTGTTAATTGCCATAAAAATGATTACATAAGTAAGATTAGAAAGGAGGGAACTTTACCAAAGTATAAAAATGTCTCTTATATTTCTGCTAATAAAAAGGAGAGTTTCTCCCAAGTTTCCCCTATTGTTTCTAATGATAAACCAGGATATGTGGAGAAGCTTCATCTCCAACCACTCCCTCCTAAGGTGAAGAAGAAGAAAAAGAAGAGGAGGAGGAAGAGGAGCAAGAAGGAAGAAGAATGGGTATCAACCTGGCCTGAGCATATTCCTCCCATTAACTTTTATCCTAACGGTTGTAAGTTTAAAGAAGAAGGTGAAGTTTATTGCCTTAATTATCATCTTGATGATACGTCCGTAGGTACTATTGAAGATGATTTTGATTATGATATGCATGTTACTTATTGTGATTGGGAAAATGATGATAATGCTACTTATGATCTTGAAAATCTTTTTGGTACCAACCCTGAAAGTGATGATATGGAAAGCTCTAAGCTTGGGGATGATAGGATTGCAAATCTTTTACCCACTAGTGATGTGATAATTGATAATTCTTTTGCTAGTAAGAATAAAGACAACATGTTTACAAATATAGTTGCTAGCAATGATAATGCTCTTCTCTACTATGATGATGTTATAACTCCAATCTATAGTGATTATAAAGGTACCAATGACATAAGGAGAAATTATCCTTATGAAACTTGTCATAATCATGGAGGGAATTACTCCCTTGTTGAACACCATCTTCCTAATACACAATTAATCTATAGTGTTCAAGTTGTTTATGATAGTCCTACTCCCACTATTACCAATGAGAAAGATTATGCTTATGTGGAGAGTAAGAGTACCTTTTTGCATGTGGATCATGGTAACAATGCTTTATGTGATGCTTATATTGTTGAGTTTATTCGTGATCCCACTGAAAATTATTATGAGAAGGGAACATATGCTTATAGATATTTCAATAATATCAAGTTCCCTCTCTTTATGTTGAAGGTTTTGAAGCTGCACTTGTTTTGTCTTCCTATGCTTATTGCTTTGTGCTTCAATAAATTATTCTATTGCAATATTCCTATGCATAGGAAGCATGTTAGGCTTAAATGTGTTTGGTATTTGCTTCTTGATGCTCTCTTTTGTTCTTCAACTCTTATTCCTACGAGAGCATCATTAAAGTCTTAAGCCTATCTTTATGGCTATAAAGAAAGAGCTCTAGGGAGACAACCCTTGTTATCTTTGCTTTCAGTTTGTTCTTTCAGTTTTTAGTGGTCTTGATGTTTGTTACTACGGTAGCAACATCATTGTATCTTTATTTTTCAGCTTTGTGCCAAGTTTAGCCTCCGATTGCAAGAAAGTTCAAAAGTTGTGACGTGCTGTCCAGAAAACAGATTCTGTCCTTGGACAGAAAAATTCGAATAAAATCACCAGATCATCTTTTTTATCTGAATTTTTTTGACAACGTGCTCTATACAATTGGCTTTCGAGCGTATGTTCTGAGTTTTTTTATTTGAGTTGCAGAAGTGCCCTGAAAAAATTATTTACTACCTGCTGGTCTGTTTTTCACAGATTCTGTCCTGTTTTGCCTTTTCTTCGTTTTGCAAACCTTGAGATTGCTTTTTCTTTGCAAAAACCTTTTGGCAATCTTGAGAAATAGTAGATCTTCAAGATTATCTTTATTTCCAGTAGGGAAAAATTATTTTATTGTGGGTACTCACCTGGCTAATCAGATTATGATGAGTTATGTATGAAGGGATTTTTCAAGTGTGCGAGGGAAGATGATAAAAGAAGATTCAGGAGGGTCAAACGCTCAAGCTTGGGGATGCCCCCGTGCACCCCCAAGAAATATTCAAGAAGACTCAAGAGTCTAAGCTTGGGGATGCCCCCATGCATCCCCTTCTCCATCAACAATTATCAGTTCGTCTTTCGTTCCACTATAATTATCACTTCATGTGTTATGTGCTATGCTTGGAGCGTCTTGCGCTTAGTTTCCTTTTTAGTTTTCTTTAGCTTTGCTTGCTGTTCATAACAAGTTAGAACCCAGCTTTCTTTGTGTGGGAGAGAAACACGCTCCACTTCAACCTAGAACACAACATAGGATTTTCATGCTTATCTTTGCTGTGTGTGTTCTTTGTCTTTCCATAGCTGTTGTCATGTTTAGCTCTTAGTTTTCATGCTTTTCTTTTTAAAGAGCTTTTGTTTAGTGGGTTTCTGAACTCTCTTGAGTTTTCATGTTTATCTTGTTAAGAGAGTTTGCCTGTTGCACTGAGTTGTGTGTCTTAACTTAAAGTAGGTAATTGAGGTTGCTATTTAATTTTAGTAGTAACTTGCAATAGTTTTGAGGTATTGCCATGAGTAATGTCTGAACTTTTGGTGTCAAGAGCTTTAGCCTATTAGTGATAGATTCGTATTTTGGGCAATCCGTGTTTATTTTCGAAAACCTACAAATAGTTGAGAACTTTAGCTACTAAATGGATCACTAATCTTTGGAGGGATCGAATATTAGGGTACACTCACGTACCATGAGCCGAGGATGCGCAAGGATAACCAAACCCCCATACACTCCTCCTCGGGGTACTTTTCTCTTTGTGAACCTCCTAATTAGATTGAGAGTTACCGATAATAAGTGCATGAGTTCTTCGGACTAATGTGAGTATTCGAAAGTTGACACTTCCACCTAGCCATATTTTTCTAGCCTCTTCGGTACCGTGCATTGCCCTTTCTCACCTCGAGAGTTGGCGCATACTTCGCCAGTGCATCCAAATCCTTGGCACGATACGCTCTGTCATCATAAGCCTCATTATATCCTTCCTCAAAACAGCCACCATACCTACCTATCAAGGCATTTCCATAGCCTTTCCGAGATACATTGCCATGCAACATCCATCTTCTCATGACTTGATCTTCATGGCATACATGCTTTTTGCTTGATCGATGAGCCGCATGCTAGTTGGGCCTTGCCCTAATCATTGCTACATGACGCGCTGGTATCATTGCATATCCTGCTACACTGGCAGAGGCATACATTTGCATACATCGTGATAGTTTCATTTTCTTTATGTTGAGTACTTTTGTAAAGTGTGAAAGATCTTCTATACTTCTTGTAATAAATAGAGTGTTGCCCCTAAAGTGAGGAAAATATCCCAAAGAGGACAAAATCAAAAGATCCCAAAGAGGACAAAATCAAAAGATCCCAAAGAGGACAAATGAGAGTTAAATAGAAAGAGCCATTGAGGCCACAAAAAATAGAAAAAGGAGAAAAATAAAAAGAGAGAAGGGGGCACACTACTATTCCTTTTGAGAGATCCACACTCGTACTCCATCTTATACCTTGTACTCCATAGAGATTATCATTCATGCATATAGGGGACCTTCACACTATAGAACTTGGCTTGTATATTCCAATGATGAGCCTCCTCAAAAGAGCTCTAGGTCTTCTTGAGCAAGCAAGTTGGATGCACCCCCACTAGTTCCATTGGAGAGCTTACCTTAGCTCATATATGCATCCGTTGCATGGCAATCCCTACTCCTCACATCATATCTATCATTTGGCTTTCTCTCGCCTATGATTGTCCTCATTGATGTGAGCCTTTCACACCTTTTTTGTCTTCCCCCTTCATCATTTTTCTCTCTTTGCCATCCTAAGTGTCGACTTTCTTGCTTACGCTCATCCATTGCATGAGTGCTCAAAATATCGAAAGGGAGTGGATCATTTTGACTTGTACCTGGCTGGTGGTCTGGGAATGAGTCAAGATAAGATTCCAAAGAAGACCAAGTGTGAAACTTTAGTAGATTAAGTTCTCAACAATACAAAAACTATGTTTTACTCTCTCGTATATCCCTATCCCCTTTCTTGCACGCAAACACCATTTGGAGACATTCGAGTCACGGACAGCGAGAGCTCTTGCACCTTTATGTTCTTATGTTGCTTGTTACAATGCTAATATAGACTCTTGCTTGTTATGACTTGAATTGAATTACATACCTTGATTGCTTTACTTAAAAGTTCTTATATGGTTGGTAGCATGTCACCACAGAAATTATGCTTGTTATCATTTACCTACTCGAGGACGAGCGGGAATTAAGCTTGGGGATGTTGATACGTCCCAAACGTATCTATAATTTCTGCTTGCTCCATGCATGTTTTGGGTGATATTGCTATGCTTTTGATACACTTTCATACACTTTTGATCATATTTGGACTAACCTATTAACTCAGTGCACCCCAGTGCCAGTTTCTGTTTTCTGTTGTTTTTGTATTTCAAGTTTTCCCATTACTTAAATTGCCAGAAAAATTCTGGGAAAAATATATAAAAAAGCAGCGCTCCAGAAGCTTCCATGCGCCAGAAGTGGGGCCAGAGGGGGGCCAGAGGGGCCCCAGGCGCCCTGATGGCGCGGCCCCACCCCTGGCCGCGCCGGGGAGGCGCCTGGGGTGCTCCCACCTCCTCTGGTGCCCTACTTGACCTCCTATTTATTCTCCCGTCGCGAAAACCCTGATTCCAGAACCCTTTTCTCCAGAAGCAATTCCGATCTCCGCCACCATCGCCACCAAGTTTCAGGGGACCAGGATTCCCGTGCCGGCATCCTGCCGGGACAGGGAAGTACCCCCGGATTCATATCCATCGACGTTGCTTCCTCCCTCCATGATGCGGGAGTAGTTCCTCCTCGGGGCTGAGGTTTCTACCAGTAGCTATGTGGTCAATTCTCTCTCCCATGATGTGATCTTCGTTGTGATCATAGGCTATGTTAATCTAGGGTGATCCCATGATATTTTCCCCTTCCTCTATGTATCGAATTGATGTACACACTTGTCTTTATCTAGTATAATCCCCGAGACCAAGGTGACAGCGGTCTATTGGACATGGATTAGAAGAATATTTTCATGAGTGATTTCCTCTTTTGTGTGTTGATTGAAGATTGAGAGTCTCTTGGTGCTTGTCTTTGACTATCCTGGAGATATGTTGTGGTGATTGTGGTACTCTCTTTGGATGGCCGCGGTGACATTGGGAAATCCATAGATTGAGAACTACGAACTTTGAGGTGTGCTTTTGTAGCCCTACATAATTCTCGTCCTCTCTTGACCACAAAGGAATGACCTCCGAGTGCGTCTCCATTGCATGTTTGCTCAAAATATCGTGTGATTAGACTATGTTAATGTTGTTGGGAGTTGCCAATAGTGAAAGTATGAAGCCTAGGCCTTGTTTCCACCATTGCAATACCATTTGTGCTCACGTTTACCACTTGTTTGCTTGCTACACTTTTTATTACAGATTTATATTACTTTGCTTTGCCACTGATGGGCCTCGAACCCCTCGTTGGTTACCCCAAGTGGAAGGTGTAAGATGCAGTAAGTAGAAGTGTTTTCCCTTAGCAAAGATGCCAAGGATCGAATCCCCAGAGACTCCTAGGTTCAACAAGTAGGTGTCAATTGCTACGGCGCCAGATTAGTAGCAATCAACGTGGACCTGCACACAGATACAAATAACTTTGCTCCCAACGAGTACAGAGAGGTTGTCAATCCCTCCGGCCTTGTAGTTCACAAAGGATTAAAAGCAATGATAGTAGTGGTAGATAATGTTTTGCAATAGTAAGTAAATAGCGAAAAGTAAATAGCGGGTGTGATCAATGATGGTAATATGGACCGGAGTCTCATGATGTTCACTAGTGATGTCTCTCTCCCAAAAGACGATAAAACAGCTATGTGAGGTAAACAAATTACAGCTGGGCAATTGACAGGACCACGAACGCAAACCAATGCTGACTACATATTAAGAAAGGTTGAGGTTCAAAGCATGGGCGGTACGCCAAAGTAAGTAGACCGAAATCCATCAATATCTACTACTAATCATCCACCTTGAGATATCTATCCAGAACATCTCGCTGGTATTAAGTTGCGAGTCCCACCCATAGTGTAAACTCAATGCAACAGACAACTGCATTAAAAGAACTTTGCGTAAAGTAAACAATCCTTGCACCCGCGGGCACAAGCACCGTTGTTTTCCCCCTTGTGGCAACAGCACATCCCCTAGACTCATGTTTATGTCACTCAAGCTAGTCATCGAGGGGCATGAACCCACAATCGAGCATAACGTTCCCTCTTGGAGTCACTACCTATTACTCGGCCAGAGCAATAAATAACAACGGAGAACATGCAAGAATTACTTATGAACTAAAATATAAAAGAGGTGAATCAAATATATTACTCAAGATCAATCTGAACATAATCTCATAATCCATCGGATCCCAGCAAACTCAACATAGCAACAGCATAAGGATTACATAGGTGCCTCGATCATGTAGGGCAGCTCACGAGGACTAATTAGTGAAGCACAAGAACGGGAGGAGAACATCACATAGCTACTGGTCATGGACTCATGGTCCAAGGGAGACTACTCACGAGTCGTCCGGGAGGCGTGCATGTGATACGTCTAAAACGTATCTATAATTTCTGCTTGCTCCATGCCACTTTTGGGTGATATTGCTATGATATTCATACACTTCCATACAGTTTTGATCATATTTGGACTAACTTACTAATCCAGTGCACCCCAGTGCCCGTTTCTGTTTTCGGCTGTTTTTGTATTTCAGGTTTTCACGTTTCGAGAACTGCCCAGAAAAATCCAGAAAAATTATATAAAAAATCAGCGTACCGGAAACAACACTGCGTCCGAAGGGCAGCCTGGGGGGGGCCACAGGGGCTCCAGGCGCCTTGTGGGCGCCCCCCCCCTGGGCCGCGCCGGGGGGGCGGGCGCCTGGGCCCCCCGAGGCTCCCCCGGTGCCCTACTTTGACATATATTTAAAGGGTCCTCCGTAACCCTCAGAACAGGACTTCTTTTCGCGATCCCATCTCTGTTCCGCCGCCGCCGCCGCTTCCAAGATCGGGAGCACCAGGAGAACTCTTCCCGGCACCCTGCCGGAGGGGAGGATCACCACCGGGAGCTTCTCCACCACCATGGACGCCTCCCGGATGACTCGTGAGTAGTCTCCCTTGGACCATGAGTCCATGACCAGTAGCTATGTGATGTTCTCCTCCCGTTCTTGTGCTTCACTAATTAGTCCTCGTGAGCTGCCATACATGATCGAGGCACCTATGTAATCCTTATGCTGTTGCTATGTTGAGTTTGCTAGGATCCGATGGATTATGAGATTATGTTCAGATTGATCTTGAGTAATATATTTGATTCACATCTTTTATATTTTAGTTCATAAGTAATTCTTGCATGTTCTCCGTTGTTATTTATTGCTTTGGCCGAGTGATAGGTAGTGACTCCAAGAGGGAACGTTATGCTCGATTGTGGGTTCATGCCCCTCGATGACTAGCTTGAGTGACAGAAACATGAGTCTAGGGGATGTGCTGTTGCCACAAGGGGGAAAACAACGGTGCTTGTGCCCGCGGGTGCAAGGATTGTTTACTTTACGCAAAGTTCTTTTAATGCAGTTGTCTGCTGCATTGAGTTTACACTATGGGTTGGACTCGCAACTTAATACCAGCGAGATGTTCTGGATAGATATCTCAAGGTGGATGATTAGTAGTAGATATTGATGGATTTCGGTCTACTTACTTTGGCGTACCGCCCATGCTTTGAACCTCAACCTTTCTTGCAATGTAATCAGCATTGGTTTGCGTTCGTGGTCCTTTCAATTGCCCAGCTGTAATTTGTTTACCTCACGTAGCTGTTTTATCGTCTTTTGGGAGAGAGACATCACTAGTGAACATCATGAGACTCCGGTCCATATTACCATCATTGATCACATACACTATTTACTTTTCGCTATTTTACTTACTATTACAAAACACTATTTATCACCACTATCATATTGCTTTTAACCCTTTCTGAACTACAAGGCCGGAGAGATTGACAACCTCTCTGTACTCGTTGGGAGCAAAGTTATTTGTATCTGTGTGCAGGTCCACGTTGATTGCTAATTGCGCCGTTAGCAATTGACACCTACTTGTTGAACCTAGGAGTCTCTGGGGATTCGATCCTTGGCATCTTTGCTAGGGGAAAACACTTCTACTTACTGCATCTTACACCTTCCACTTGGGGTAACCAACGAGGGGTTCGAGGCCCATTAAGGAGTATTTTCTGGCGCCGTTGCCGGGGACTCCACTCTTCAGGATAGGGGAGTTGCATGATATCTTTTACCTTTGCTTTTTAGTCTTGTTAGTTTACTTTTCATTTTTGCTTTAGTTCCTTTTATCGAAAATCACAAAAAAAAATATTTGTCTTTTTATTAGTAGTCCTTTCTGTTTAGCCAAAAATGTTAGGATTTGGTGCTTTGAGGGAATCAGAAGTTCTAGATTTCCATCAAAGGGATGGAGAGAATATGAAGAAGGCATGGGACAGAATTTCTGATGCACACAGAAGAATTATGCCTTGGATACCTATAAAAATTGTGCTTAGGAATTTTTACCATGGTCTTTTTAAATGGTGTAAACACTCCCTTGACATTATAGCTGAGGGAGATTTCTTAGAATGTGATGAAGCTAGAGCTTTTGAAATTATACATGGTCTATCTAGTTACTTTGTTTATGATCATAATTTTGATACTATCATAGATAGACTTGCTACTATTGAAAAGAGAATGGATGCTCTAGATTTAATAAAGGTAGATAAACCCAAACCCAATAAGAGAGATATTTTGGAAATAGATAATGACTGGGAACCTCTTGTTAGGATTAGCATCTCTAATCAAGACTTCCTTGCTTATTGTGATATTGGATCTATGGTTTCTACTATGCCAAAAATTGTTCATGATTCTTTAAAATTTAATATGGATATACTACCATCTTATCATGAACACACTAATGGAGATATTTCTGAAATCCAGGAAAAAATAAAGGATGTACCGGTTAAATTCCTTAAAGGGATTGCAATGATTGATTTCTTCATCGTGGAGCCAAACCAAGGAAACATAGTGCTTGGGAGGGATTTCCTCCGAGCAGTTAAAGGCTTCATCGATATAGGTAAGGGACAAATCCGCTTACGCGGGAAGGCAAAAGGTGTGTACCCCTTTCCTAGAAGGAACAAGAATGAACTTGTTGAGGAATCATTTGAACCAATTTATAACTCCGATTACTATAATGATTATTGATTCCTCTATGCATTATGCCTAGCTTAAAGGCATAAAAGAAAGCGCTTTTGGGAGGCAGACCACATGAATAAAATTTTTGTTTTTGTTGTGTCTTGATGTTGTTTACTGCTTGTGACGCCCGAGACCGACGTCCCAGAAGATTCTAGAAGATTCCCGAAGCTTCCAGTTGTTCCGGGTTGCCCGTGTGTTCTTTTGTGGTGGTGTTATTTAGTTTTGCATTGCATCATGTCATCATGCCATCATGTCATATTTATTTTTTTGCATCTCAACCTAAATAAATCGTGTGGACCTTCGGTCCATTTAAATCGAGGGAAGGTGACTTCTCTTTATAACATATAAAAGTCTCTCAATATTAGTAGGGAGCTATATAATAAATATTCCATTGTTTGGAATTATCCGCAACATACTTGCATATTTTCTTCATGCCTTTTCCACCTCGAGTCACCTTCAAACCTTCCCTATAATTCTATCCGTTGGTTGAGGTTCTTCCAAAAACCCCTCCAACAATTTTATTAAATCCCTGACATTTTTGTGAGTCCGGGAATTTTATCCTCTTGCCCCAGTTTCCTTCCCTAACCTCTATTGTTTTTTTTTATATATCTATCTCTTCCTTGTTTTTTTTCATAAGGAGAGAGTCCAGCCGGCCCCTTTCTCCTCTCCTCCCTGGCCCATTTT
The DNA here is from genome assembly GCA_902687465.1 of Secale cereale. Classification (NCBI taxonomy): domain Eukaryota; kingdom Viridiplantae; phylum Streptophyta; class Magnoliopsida; order Poales; family Poaceae; genus Secale; species Secale cereale. The sequence goes on from LR738710.1 coordinate 103,702,840, forward strand.
CCCTAGCCGGCCGCACCAGGCCTCTCTCCTCCCTCTTGGGCCCATTCTCTCCTGGCCCAGCCTCCCCTTTTTTTCCCTGAAACCCTAGGGCGCTCGCACCTTTCCCTCGATCCCTCTCTGCCTCCCGACCGCCGCGAGTGCTCAGCCCGATTTCCCTTTCTCTCCCGAAACCCCGCTTCTTCCCCTCGCTGGTCCTCCATCGCTCGATCTGGCCGAGCACCCTCCTCCCCGATGCGCCCCGCCCCTTCTCCGCTCGAGGCGCGGCCAGCCAGCCGCCTCGCCCTGCTGCCTCAAGCCGGGGCCCCGACGTTCCCCTCCCCTCGCGCGAACGCCGCCCTCCAGCATCATCCGTCCGCCGCGAGGCCGTGCGGCTCCCTCCCGCGCCCCCATCTTCGTTCCCTGCAGCGCGAGCCGGCCGAGCCGACCGCGCCCTCGTCCTCCCTCTGCAGCCCCGAGTGTCCAGCTGGCCTCCTCGCCTTCGCCCCAGGACGAAGCCCGGCCGGCCAGCACGGCTGCCTCCGCCGCGCCCGAGGCCTGCAGTGCAGCCTCGCCGTCGGCCTTCCTCCGCCCCATCGCCCTCGCGCACGAGGCCCCGCGGCCCCTCCTCCTCCTCACGCGTTCGGCCTCCCTCGCGAGCTCGCCTCTGCATCCTCCAGGCCCGCGGCCTCCTCCCTCTGCCGTCCAGTCCAGCACCGGCGCCGCCTGCGTCAGCACCAGCGCTCGCCCCGTCGGCCTCCAACTGAGTCGCCGAGCCCGCACCCTCCAGAGACGCAGCTCTTCCGTTCCAGTGGCCTCGTCGCCCTCCTGTGCAGTGTTGTTTGTTTTCTGTTGTGTTGCCCTTTTGCTGATGAATTGACAGAGGACCCGTGTACCCCTTCGATCGCCGACGACCTACAAGTTCGACTACACGTGACGACTTCATGAACAAGTACCTCTACGGCCCGAACGTCTACGAACCGTATACGAGATCGACGCCCGAACAACTACCCTCGCCGGAAGCGCCAAGTACCACGACGACCGAACGGCTACGAGGACGAGTACAACTACGAACGTGAACGTCTACCGTCGACAAGTCCGAAGACCGGCAAGTACCACGACGTCCGAGCTCGTCCGACCGTGAACCAAGACGTGAACGAGAACAACTACTTCCTCTACGACTCACGAGAACGTCTACTTCCACTACTTCCTCTCCGACCGCGAGTACCACTTCTTCCTCTACGTCTCGAACCGCCCCGAAAC
>LR738710.1:103704427-103723526 GCA_902687465.1 Secale cereale
ATATTGAGCTCCACTTAACTTGTAGTGTTGTTTGTGCACTTTGCCATGCCATGCATATTTAAACCGGACATGCATCATACTTGTTTGTGCATCGTATGCCATGTTTGATGTGTGTGTTTACCGTGTTGTTTCTTTCTTTCCGGTTGCTTCTCTTGTTAGCTTCGGTTTCGTTCCGGAGTTGTGAGGATCCGCTCGACTGTTGCTCCGTCTTCTTCTTGGATCCGTTCTTCTCCCTTGTGGAATCCCAGGCAAGATGACCGAACCCGGATACCATTACTATTTTTGCCTCTTGCTAGAAGTCTCGATCTATAGTTTTGCCTCGATGCCCATGTCTTCTTGTCAGCCTCCTACTTGTAACCATTGCCATGTTTAACCACCCTACCTATGCAAAACCGTTGCTTGGCTAAGTACGCTTCGCTCAGCCCCTCTTATAGCATTGTTAGTTGCAGGTGAAGATTGAAGATGCTTGCTTCATGTTGAAGTTTGGTTGGGTTATATCACACTATATAAATGCTTAAAATGAAATCATCTATATACTGGCAGGGTGGAAGGCTAAGCCTTTTGCTTGGTGTTTTGTTCCACTCTTGCCGTTAGGAACCGTATAAACCGGTGTTATGTTCCTTGATTATGCGTTCCTAACACGGTTGGGGTGTATGGGACCCCCTTGATAAACCGCTAAGTGCTAAGTCTTTTCCAGCAAGTCCCAACATTGGTACTATTTGCCTAATAACTAATAAAACTTGCATGTGGACTAGCTATCCCTTTTATTTTAATTCAACCCCCCGGGCCAGTGCTCCACATGAGTGTTGGTCCGAAACGAGCAGACTGCGGGGCCGCCTCGGGGCAACCTGAGGTATCTGGCATACACCTGTAGGATGACTCATCCGGTCGTGTCCTGAGACCTAGATACGCGCGGCTACTATCAGGGTGTCGACACGCCGGGAGGATTTGCTGGATTAGCCTTACCTTAGTTCGGTTTAACTTGAGCACGGGATTCCGAGAATACTCGGGTCTTCCCAACTATGGAGTTGCGACTCCGCGGATTGTGGGCTTGTAATGGGTCAAGTTGGAACACCCCTGCAGGGTTTGAACTTTCGAAAGCCGTGCCCGCGGTTATGTGGCAGATGGGAGCTTGTTAATTCCGGTTGTAGATAACTTGACACAATGTTTCAATACACTACCAGCGTGTGTACCGTGACTGTCAATTTCCGAATAGGGGTTCGGGAGTTGAACACGGTGGGGTTATGTTTGACCGGCTTTAGCTAGGATCACTTCGTGATCATCTTTCGACCGATGCTCTTCTCTTCTCGCTCTCTTTTACGTAAGTTAGTGCTAGTTGCTGCTGCAGACTCTTGTTTGTTCCTTCTCCTCTCGTTCTTTCTTCAGCCTTGTCCTCACCCAAGGCTTAAATAGTCTTGTTACCCGGGAACGGGATTGCTGAGTCCTCTGTGGCTCACAGTTACTTCACCACACCAGTTGCAGGTTCAGCCGAGTTCGATGCAGGAGTTGGATCAGTTCTTCACTTGGAGTTCGTTGAAGATCTTGGCTGTTTGCTTGTTACGTTTCGACGATCAGTAGTGGTTTCTACTAGGATTCGATCTTGACCTGTGGCTTTTGTTGTTTTGGTATCTTTCTTTGGTTCTTCACCCGTAGTCGGGTTGTGATGTTCTGAATGATGTATTGCTTATGTATTGTATTGTGTGAAGTGGCGAGTGTAAGCCAACTATCTCCTTTTGCAATTTAATCCCTCTTTTACATGAGTTGTGCAAAGATACCAAACTTGAGATCATTCTAGGATGGGCTTATACCTTTAAGTCGTGCCTCGACACGTAGGAGGTATAGTCCCATCCTGGGCATTACAAGTTGGTATTCAGAGCCTTCTCCGACCTAGAAGCCCCCACTGTTTGATCGAATCGTTGACGGTTGAGTCTAGGCACACACTGAAAACTTTTTGAGTCCTATATTATATCGGAGAGTAGGATTTCTTTGCTTCTCATCCCCTTTCTCTCTGGTGAGGACTCCTGACGATTACTTTTTTCTCTTCTACTTTCAAAAAATGCACCAAATTTTTTTTTAGGATCCCGCGAGTATTCTGGGATTGTTTCGATGTTCTTGTGACAAGGATATTGTTCTCGATGCCTCCTGTTCCCGAGGAGTTGAGCTTCGGGGTATCATTGACACAAGTATATCGCGGCAGTACTAAATACTTAAGACGGCCGACATCGAAAATCTCTCCTATACGGCCAGTGGCAAGATAACCCCGACATCACCCAGTACTGGGGAGGTAGTTCGAGAGTATTGCCATAGCTTGTTATAGTGGATGCTTTTCGAAGGTCCGAGGTAAACAGTTTCCGAGAAAGACTGGTTATGTGTTGAAGGATGGATACACCTGGATGTAGGTTAGAGTTGATTGCACGGTGCTTCCCGTGTATCCCCAACACCTGATTGCATAACTGGAAACTTTCGGAAATCTATAGGTGGGTTTATCTAGTAGTTCTAGGCTTTCTTCCAACGGATGCTCGATATGAAGTTTGGGGTTCTACATTGAGTGAAGTGGTTTTATGGACTTGTTCTGATCGGGAGTTGCATCTTAAAGGGTCCTTGGCTATGCTGATCCGGGGATTGCAAAACCCTTTTGTAACATGTTCCATGAGCTTTCAGCACGAAGATGTCGAACGAAGCTTCTATCTTGTATTTGTTCTATCTGATCCTTGTTCCTTTTTATTTACCTTTTGTTCTTCCAAGTGGCTTCTCGACCAGTTGATGTACCTGCGGAATTCATTCGTTCATTCCTCTGTTCGAATGATGTTGTGAAGATTAGGCTGTTGCATATCTACCCTTTGTTCTTGTTTTGATTCTGGTATTCGAGTTGCTTCGATGTCAAATGTTGATTCCATAACCTTCCTAATCGGTATTCTCATATTTCTATGAGAGTGCTAGTCCTTCTTGATCATCGAGATGGTCATGTTAATTCTTTTCCAACCGGTGCCCATTTTGTTCATCCCAAGTTATCTTTGCTTTTCCCCACCCTCCCACCCTTCTTCTTCTTGGAGCCAGAAATTCTTAAATGAAATATCCATTTTATTCATGAGATATTTCTTCATTCTTTTCCTTCTATGTTCTTATCCGGTGATTTATCGTGAAGTTGCTCAAGAGCTTCAAGTTCATCATTCTTTTGTTCTCTAATTCTTCCGGTGGATGTAATTCAAGATTTCGGTGTTGATCTTATCCTTTTCCTCTTTTCACAATGCTTTTTTATTTCGGTGCACCAATTAATCATTTCAACTCTTGTTATTCATATCCGGAGTGCTGAAGATTCATAATTCCATTCTTAATCCGTTCAAGCTATTTTGAGCTTTGTCTCCTTATTCAAGCCATTTAATTCAACCGGTGCAATATCTCTTAAGCAATCTATTTCAACGGTGATTTCTTTGAGTGGGCCTTAACCCACAGGTCTTTTCCCAGGATCTTACCTGACTCTTCTAATTATTCCGGAGATATACTTAAATTCTTTTCAAAGTGTGACGTAAGAATGAATCCCATCAGTCACATGCCTTCTCCAAGATCGCTTTCAAATTCTTGTTCATCATTGGTTCAACCTTTTTAATTCTTCATTCCGGAGTGCTCAACAATTCTTATGGCATTTCTCGTCTTCATTATCAACATCTGAAGACCGGAGAAGTGTTTCTCTTAAATTTTAACCCGTTCTCTTGATGAGTTGTGGTTCTAGCTTCATGCCATCCTCATTATTGTTCCGATTGTGAGGAATTCTGTTTATAACCGTCCGGAGCATTTCATGAATTCTTTTCTTTGTGATCCTCCGAAGGCCATCATTTCAGAATATTTCTTCGTTCTCAGTTTTCAACTTCGTCCTCCAACTATTCTTCATTGATGTCTCTTCGTTCGTCTCCTAATTCTTACGGTGGTTCTTTCAAGTTTACTCTTCCGTTGTTATCGTATTAATTCTTTTGTTCTTTTCATAATCCTACCGGTGGGTTGTTGAAGATTTACCCAAGCTTGTGCTAGATCTCTCTTTAATTCTTTCCAACGAGAATAAGTAGTTTGCCAAATCCTTTGGTTGTCATCAATTAAATTGGTAAAGGAGATGCATAACATAATTCTTATTCTTGTTCCTTCAAGGTCATGTTAATTCTTTTGTCTGGAGCTTGTTCATCATATCATATTCTCAGTTCTAAGTTGTTCATCTTGTTTTTCCGGAGCTCCAAGTTATTTCTATTATATCATTTCAAGCCCCATCTAATTCATCGCAGGCCTTGAATCTTATTCTTTTCATCTTTCACTTCTCATGCTTTCATTACCGGAGTTTTCATGGTGGTTCATCATGTTTTAATTCATCCTCGAAGTCTTCATCAAGATTCTTGTTGGAGCTCAAGCATTCTTCATCATGCTTTCCATTTGCAATTCTTTCTACCTTATCTTTTCAGATGGTGTTATGTCATTCTTGTCAATTCATTCATGTTTCATGATTCACAAGTTGTCAAGAATGAGATAATTAAAACCATCATTTCTTTCTCTTTAGGAGATCTTCAACCCCTAATTTTATCTCTTGGAGTTATCTTGGGTTGTATTTCACCTAAAGCTTTCCCTAAGGATTGTTGCTATTATGGTGCTTATGAATGACCCAAGTTCTTCATTTATCCTCTCCGTGAGATAACCCTTTCGTCTCCTTGTTGATCTCAATCATTCAATTGTTTCCGTTAGTGGCTGGTTGTCACCTCTTAATTTTGAGATGTTTTCCATAAGCCCACATCAAGCTTATTCTTCTCGTTGAAATTCCAACAAATCCGTTCAACCCAATTCAACCCTTCTTCGTAAGGATGCTCTTTCAAATTTCATTTTGGGAGAAGTTGTCATTTTCTTCTCCATTCATTTCTTTCATTGAACTATATTCTATTCTTTCATTCCGGAGGCTTTGTGATGTTGCTCTCTTTAACCATCATCTCGTTTTTATCAAGATCATGTTCTTTCCTTGCTTATCTTTAACCGGAGTGTTGTATTCTTCATTCTAGTTCCCTCATCTTATCAAGTTTTAACTCTCTTTTAACCAGAGTGCTGTCTGAATCCTTCTTAACCTTGTGCCATTCTTTTAATTGTTTCGGAGGCAATATGTTGTTGTTTTCATCAAGTATCACTCCATCTTCTCTAGTTCATGTTCAATTCTTTCAATTTTCAGACGGAGTGCTGTCCGAATTCTGTCATTCTTATTCCTTGGCTATACCCTTGCAGTTTCATATTCTTTTCGTCCGTAAGCTCTTGCTTCATGTCTCCCAACCTATAAGGTTCTCATAGTGTTCCTTGTTCCTCCTTTTACCGGAGTGCTCTTATCTTCGTTCATCTCCATTGTATTCTTCTTTCACTTGTTTAACCTCTCAAGGTTCTTTGTTTTCAATCGTCTGTCAAAGAAGCAACTTTGTTTTACCTCTTCCTCTTCCGTTTTTACCCGGTGATATCTCTAAGATCTCGGGTCGAGATCCTCTGTTAGTGTGGGAGAGTTGTGACGCCCGAGACCGACGTCCCAGAAGATTCTAGAAGATTCCCGAAGCTTCCAGTTGTTCCGGGTTGCCCGTGTGTTCTTTTGTGGTGGTGTTATTTAGTTTTGCATTGCATCATGTCATCATGCCATCATGTCATATTTATTTTTTTGCATCTCAACCTAAATAAATCGTGTGGACCTTCGGTCCATTTAAATCGAGGGAAGGTGACTTCTCTTTATAACATATAAAAGTCTCTCAATATTAGTAGGGAGCTATATAATAAATATTCCATTGTTTGGAATTATCCGCAACATACTTGCATATTTTCTTCATGCCTTTTCCACCTCGAGTCACCTTCAAACCTTCCCTATAATTCTATCCGTTGGTTGAGGTTCTTCCAAAAACCCCTCCAACAATTTTATTAAATCCCTGACATTTTTGTGAGTCCGGGAATTTTATCCTCTTGCCCCAGTTTCCTTCCCTAACCTCTATTGTTTTTTTATATATCTATCTCTTCCTTGTTTTTTTTTCATAAGGAGAGAGTCCAGCCGGCCCCTTTCTCCTCTCCTCCCTGGCCCATTTTCCCTAGCCGGCCGCACCAGGCCTCTCTCCTCCCTCTTGGGCCCATTCTCTCCTGGCCCAGCCTCCCCTTTTTTCCCTGAAACCCTAGGGCGCTCGCACCTTTCCCTCGATCCCTCTCTGCCTCCCGACCGCCGCCAGTGCTCAGCCCGATTTCCCTTTCTCTCCCGAAACCCCGCTTCTTCCCCTCGCTGGTCCTCCATCGCTCGATCTGGCCGAGCACCCTCCTCCCCGATGCGCCCCGCCCCTTCTCCGCTCGAGGCGCGGCCAGCCAGCCGCCTCGCCCTGCTGCCTCAAGCCGGGGTCCCGACGTTCCCCTTCCCTCGCGCGAACGCCGCCCTCCAGCATCATCCGTCCGCCGCGAGGCCGTGCGGCTCCCTCCCGCGCCCCCATCTTCGTTCCCTGCAGCGCGAGCCGGCCAAGCCGACCGCGCCCTCGTCCTCCCTCTGCAGCCCCGAGTGTCCAGCTGGCCTCCTCGCCTTCGCCCCAGGACGAAGCCCGGCCGGCCAGCACGGCTGCCTCCGCCGCGCCCGAGGCCTGCAGTGCAGCCTCGCCGTCGGCCTTCCTCCGCCCCATCGCCCTCGCGCACGAGGCCCCGCGGCCCCTCCTCCTCCTCACGCGTTCGGCCTCCCTCGCGAGCTCGCCTCTGCATCCTCCAGGCCCGCGGCCTCCTCCCTCTGCCGTCCAGTCCAGCACCGGCGCCGCCTGCGTCAGCCCCAGCGCTCGCCCCGTCGGCCTCCAACTGAGTCGCCGAGCCCGCACCCTCCAGAGACGCAGCTCTTCCGTTCCAGTGGCCTCGTCGCCCTCCTGTGCAGTGTTGTTTGTTTTCTGTTGTGTTGCCCTTTTGCTGATGAATTGACAGAGGACCCGTGTACCCCTTCGATCGCCGACGACCTACAAGTTCGACTACACGTGACGACTTCATGAACAAGTACCTCTACGGCCCGAACGTCTACGAACCGTATACGAGATCGACGCCCGAACAACTACCCTCGCCGGAAGCGCCAAGTACCACGACGACCGAACGGCTACGAGGACGAGTACAACTACGAACGTGAACGTCTACCGTCGACAAGTCCGAAGACCGGCAAGTACCACGACGTCCGAGCTCGTCCGACCGTGAACCAAGACGTGAACGAGAACAACTACTTCCTCTACGACTCACGAGAACGTCTACTTCCACTACTTCCTCTCCGACCGCGAGTACCACTTCTTCCTCTACGTCTCGAACCGCCCCGAAACGCACGCTTCAAAGGTATAACCCCGAGACGTGCCCGAGAACGGTTGCTTGTTGTGTTGTATGAAATGTTTCCCGTGTGAGCACCGTGTCCGTTTCGTCCCTTTTGTTGTTCCTCGGTTGCCTCGCCACCGACTCGTGGGAACCCGGCAACGGGATCACCCCATCATCTTGTTCAACTCGTTCACTCCACCTTTTGTTTTGCACCGGTCCCTCACCGAGTTACCGGTACCGATATGATGCCATTGCCTCATTTCGGATCATTGCCGTGGCACCCTTTCATTCCACCACGGTGAAAATGCTTCCTATCTTGTTAATTGTCAACCTTTTAATAAAACTTGCATAAACTTGTTCATGTCATCCGCATCATGTTAACAACATTATAATGCTTAATTGTTGTTTGCTTATAATTATTAAACATGCTCATGGGGATTTTCCGGACATGTTGTTGTTATTTTCCGGCCTCATTTAAAATGCCTAAATAGGGTAGTTTCTTTTTGCTTCACCTCTTGCCATGTTAAAAACATTTAATCTTGTCTTGTAAATAACAAGAGACAATTAAATAATTAAATGTGGTGTTTCGTCAATATGCAACTCGTTGCATATTGAGCTCCACTTAACTTGTAGTGTTGTTTGTGCACTTTGCCATGCCATGCATATTTAAACCGGACATGCATCATACTTGTTTGTGCATCGTATGCCATGTTTGATGTGTGTGTTTACCGTGTTGTTTCTTTCTTTCCGGTTGCTTCTCTTGTTAGCTTCGGTTTCGTTCCGGAGTTGTGAGGATCCGCTCGACTGTTGCTCCGTCTTCTTCTTGGATCCGTTCTTCTCCCTTGTGGAATCCCAGGCAAGATGACCGAACCCGGATACCATTACTATTTTTGCCTCTTGCTAGAAGTCTCGATCTATAGTTTTGCCTCGATGCCCATGTCTTCTTGTCAGCCTCCTACTTGTAACCATTGCCATGTTTAACCACCCTACCTATGCAAAACCGTTGCTTGGCTAAGTACGCTTCGCTCAGCCCCTCTTATAGCATTGTTAGTTGCAGGTGAAGATTGAAGATGCTTGCTTCATGTTGAAGTTTGGTTGGGTTATATCACACTATATAAATGCTTAAAATGAAATCATCTATATACTGGCAGGGTGGAAGGCTAAGCCTTTTGCTTGGTGTTTTGTTCCACTCTTGCCGTTAGGAACCGTATAAACCGGTGTTATGTTCCTTGATTATGCGTTCCTAACACGGTTGGGGTGTATGGGACCCCCTTGATAAACCGCTAAGTGCTAAGTCTTTTCCAGCAAGTCCCAACATTGGTACTATTTGCCTAATAACTAATAAAACTTGCATGTGGACTAGCTATCCCTTTTATTTTAATTCAACCCCCCGGGCCAGTGCTCCACATGAGTGTTGGTCCGAAACGAGCAGACTGCGGGGCCGCCTCGGGGCAACCTGAGGTATCTGGCATACACCTGTAGGATGACTCATCCGATCGTGTCCTGAGACCTAGATACGCGCGGCTACTATCAGGGTGTCGACACGCCGGGAGGATTTGCTGGATTAGCCTTACCTTAGTTCGGTTTAACTTGAGCACGGGATTCCGAGAATACTCGGGTCTTCCCAACTATGGAGTTGCGACTCCGCGGATCGTGGGCTTGTAATGGGTCAAGTTGGAACACCCCTGCAGGGTTTGAACTTTCGAAAGCCGTGCCCGCGGTTATGTGGCAGATGGGAGCTTGTTAATTCCGGTTGTAGATAACTTGACACAATGTTTCAATACACTACCAGCGTGTGTACCGTGACTGTCAATTTCCGAATAGGGGTTCGGGAGTTGAACACGGTGGGGTTATGTTTGACCGGCTTTAGCTAGGATCACTTCGTGATCATCTTTCGACCGATGCTCTTCTCTTCTCGCTCTCTTTTACGTAAGTTAGTGCTAGTTGCTGCTGCAGACTCTTGTTTGTTCCTTCACCTCTCGTTCTTTCTTCAGCCTTGTCCTCACCCAAGGCTTAAATAGTCTTGTTACCCGGGAACGGGATTGCTGAGTCCTCTGTGGCTCACAGTTACTTCACCACACCAGTTGCAGGTTCAGCCGAGTTCGATGCAGGAGTTGGATCAGTTCTTCACTTGGAGTTCGTTGAAGATCTTGGCTGTTTGCTTGTTACGTTTCGACGATCAGTAGTGGTTTCTACTAGGATTCGATCTTGACCTGTGGCTTTTGTTGTTTTGGTATCTTTCTTTGGTTCTTCACCCGTAGTCGGGTTGTGATGTTCTGAATGATGTATTGCTTATGTATTGTATTGTGTGAAGTGGCGAGTGTAAGCCAACTATCTCCTTTTGCAATTTAATCCCTCTTTTACATGAGTTGTGCAAAGATACCAAACTTGAGATCATTCTAGGATGGGCTTATACCTTTAAGTCGTGCCTCGACACGTAGGAGGTATAGTCCCATCCTGGGCATTACACTGCTGTAGCATCATCATTGTATCTTTTCTTTTCATATTTGTGCCAAGTATAGCCTCTGATTGCTAGAAAGTTCAAAAGTTGTGAGGTGCTGTCCAGGAAACAGATTCTGTCCTTGGATAGAAAAATTCGTATAAAATCACCAGATCATCTTTTTGGTCTGAATTTTTTCGACAGCGTTCTCTATATAATTGTCTTTCGTACGTCAGTTCTGAGTTTTTTGATTTGAGTTGCAGAAGTATCCCGAACAGGTCAATTACTGCCTGCTGTTCTGTTTTTCACAGATTCTGTCCTGTTTTGCCTTACCTTCACTTTGCAAATTAAGAACTTGCTTTTTCTTTGCAAAAACCTTTTGGCAATCTTGAGAAACAGTAGAACTTCAAGAATATCCTTATTTCCAGCAAGGTATAATTATTTTATTAAGGGTACTAACCTCGCTAATCAGATTATGATGAGTTGTGTATGAAGGGAGTTTTCAAGTGTGCGAGGGAAGATGATAAAAAGATTCAGGAGTGTCAAGCGCTCAAGCTTGAGGATGCCCCCGTGCACCCCCAAGAAATATTCAAGGAGACTCAAGTGTCTAAGCTTGGGGATGCCCCCCGTGCATCCCCTTCTCCATCAACATTATCAGTTCGTCTTTCGTTTCGCTATATTTTTATCACTCCATATGTTATGTGCTATGCTTGGAGCGTCTTGCTTTTAGTTTTCTTTTTAGTTTTTCATAACGAGTCGGAACCCAGCATTCCTTTATGTGGGAGAGAAACACGCTCCACTTCTACCTAGAACATTACATAGAATTTTCATGTCTATCTATGCTGTGTGTGTTCTTTATCTTTTAATAGCTACTATCATGCTCTGCTCTTAGTATTCATGCCTATCTTTTCAAAGAGCTTTTGTTTAGTTGATTGCTTGAACTCTCTTTAATTACCATGCTCACCTTATTAAGAGAGTTTGCTTCTGTTGCACTGGTTAATGTGTCTATGATAAAGATGCTACTTGCATGATGGTGCTTAGTAGTTCAGGTTTTCTTATGGTTAATCTCAAATAGCTGGGGGGTTCCCAATGTGTTATTGGAGTACCAACTTGGTTTGTTTGCCTATGATGTGGTATGGTTTAGTAATATCTTCCTTCGAGAATTTATTTTGATTGATTTAGCGTATGCTCACGCATATTCAAGACTGTAAAGAAAGTCTGTCAAGCCTTGATGATCTTTTATTTCTAAGTAGCGATATAACTACCATGCCTGATTCAATATTGCTTTGTCGCTCTGCATGATTATGACCGTCATTTCTCTCTTAGTTGGTCGCTCCCAGTCTTTTGCTAACCTCCACCTGCACTAAGCAAACTATCCATGCAATACATAGCTCATGGGAAAGTAGCCTAAAAACTATTGTGGTAAAGAATATGTTGCTTATGTATCTTATTTCTTATAAGTTGCTTGCTGAGCGGTAACCATGTTTCTGGGGACGCCATCAACTGTCACACTTTTGTTGAATATCATGTGAGTTGCTATGCATGTTCGTCTTGTCTGAAGTAAGGGTGATTTACCGTGGGTTTAATTAATATCCATATTGTTTGAGAAGAACATTGGGCCGCCAACCAAAGCCATGCATCATGGTGGAAGTTTTAGCTTGGACCTTAATCCTCAATCTCTCATGAGAATATGCTTATGCATTAAAGAGGAGTCCATCATCTATTTTCTATGTTGTCCCGGTATGGATGTCCTCAAGTTGAGATTTATCAAAAACGAGAAATCAAATGCGATCTATCTTCTTGGACCTTTGTACAGGTGGCATAGAGGTACCCCTTTGTGACACTTGGTTAAAACATATGCAATGCAATGATAACCCATGGGGATCCGAGCTAATTAGGACAAGGAGCGAGCACTATTGGTATTCGATGCATGAGGCTTGCAACTTATAAGATGTTTTATACATGACACATATGAAGTACTACTACCGTTGACACAATTGCTTCCATGTTTTCAAAATAAAAGGCTCTAGCACTTAACCTTTCTTTTTCCTTTATATTGAAGCACCAACTACTGAGAGCATGATTGTCATTCTGAGTGTAATGTGCATTGTCCCAAAGTAGCATTGTCTTTTGCATGATTGTGATATCGTTTATTCTGAAATGATTGTATCTAGTCATCACTTAAACCTTGAAGGTGCCCCTGCATTTATGTTTTGCATCACTAAAGGGGGCAAGCTAGATATCACTTTATCATATTTGCACATCATGTTCATTGCAAATCTTTTTGATGTTTCAGTTTCACATTGTAAAACTTTCAGTCATTTGTGATTTTCTCTTGAGACAACTTAATTACTATAGAATCATTGTCTCACCAAGCTTTTGTCATATGACTATGAGAAAGTCCTATATGGTTAATAGCATGTCACCACAGAAATTATTCTTGTTATCATTTACCTACTCGAGGACGAGCAGGAATTAAGATTGGGGATGTTGATACGTCCAAAATGTATCTATAATTTCTGCTTGCTCCATGCCACTTTTGGGTGATATTGCTATGATATTCATACACTTCCATACACTTTTGATCATATTTGGACTAACTTACTAATCCAGTGCACCCCAGTGCCAGTTTCTGTTTTCGGCTGTTTTTGTATTTCAGGTTTTCACGTTTCGAGAACTGCCCAGAAAAATCCAGAAAAATTATATAAAAAATCAGCGAACCGGAAACAACACTGCGTCCGAAGGGCAGCCTGGGGGGGCACAGGGGCTCCAGGCGCCCTGTGGGCGCCCCCCCCCCTGGGCCGCGCCGGGGGGGCGCCTGGGCCCCCCGAGGCTCCCCCGGTGCCCTACTTTGACATATATTTAAAGGGTCCTCCGTAACCCTCAGAACAGGACTTCTTTTCGTGATCCCATCTCTGTTCCGCCGCCGCCGCCGCTTCCAAGATCGGGAGCACCAGGAGAACTCTTCCCGGCACCCTACCGGAGGGGAGGATCACCACCGGGAGCTTCTCCACCACCATGGACGCCTCCCGGATGACTCGTGGGTAGTCTCCCTTGGACCATGAGTCCATGACCAGTAGCTATGTGATGTTCTCCTCCCGTTCTTGTGCTTCACTAATTAGTCCTCGTGAGCTGCCCTACATGATCGAGGCACCTATGTAATCCTTATGCTGTTGCTATGTTGAGTTTGCTGGGATCCGATGGATTATGAGATTATGTTCAGATTGATCTTGAGTAATATATTTGATTCACCTCTTTTATATTTTAGTTCATAAGTAATTCTTGCATGTTCTCCGTTGTTATTTATTGCTTTGGCCGAGTGATAGGTAGTGACTCCAAGAGGGAACGTTATGCTCGATTGTGGGTTCATGCCCCTTGATGACTAGCTTGAGTGACAGAAACATGAGTCTAGGGGATGTGCTGTTGCCACAAGGGGGAAAACAACGGTGCTTGTGCCCGCGGGTGCAAGGATTGTTTACTTTACGCAAAGTTCTTTTAATGAAGTTGTCTGCTGCATTGAGTTTACACTATGGATGGGACTCGCAACTTAATACCAGCGAGATGTTTTGGATAGATATCTCAAGGTGGATGATTAGTAATAGATATTGATGGATTTCGGTCTACTTACTTTGGCGTACCGCCCATGCTTTGAACCTCAACCTTTCTTGCAATGTAATCAGCATTGGTTTGCGTTCGTGGTCCTGTCAATTGCCCAGCTGTAATTTGTTTACCTCACATAGCTGTTTTATCGTCTTTTGGGAGAGAGACATCACTAGTGAACATCATGAGACTCCGGTCCATATTACCATCATTGATCACATACACTGTTTACTTTTCGCTATTTTACTTACTATTGCAAAACACTATTTATCACCACTATCATATTGCTTTTAACCCTTTGTGAACTACAAGGCCGGAGAGATTGACAACCTCTCTGTACTCGTTGGGAGCAAAGTTATTTGTATCTGTGTGCAGGTCCACGTTGATTGCTAATTGCGCCGTTAGCAATTGACACCTACTTGTTGAACCTAGGAGTCTCTAGGGATTCGATGCTTGGCATCTTTGCTAGGGGAAAACACTTCTACTTACTGCATCTTACACCTTCCACTTGGGGTAACCAACGAGGGGTTCGAGGCCCATCACCATGGTGGTGGAGAAGCTCCCGGTGGTGATCCTCCCCTCCAGCAGGGTGCCGGGAATAGTTCTCCTGGTGCTCCCGATCTTGGAAGCGGCGGCGGTGGCGGAACAGAGATGGGATCGCGAAAAGAGTTCCTGTTCTGAGGGTTACGGAGGACCCTTTAAATATATGCCAAGGTAGGGTATCGGGGGAGCTTCGGGGGGCCCAGGCGCCCCCCTCCCCCCCCGGCGCGGCCCAGGGGGGCGCGCCGCCAGGGCACCTGGAGCCCTGGTGCCCCCCCCCCAGGCTGCCCTTCGGACGCAGTGTTGTCTCCGGAACGCTGATTTTTTATATAATTTTTCTGGATTTTTCTGGTCAGTTCTCGAAACGTGAAAACCTGAAATACAAAAACAGCCGAAAACAGAAACTGGCACTGGGGTGCACTGGATTAGTAAGTTAGTCCAAATATGATCAAAAGTGTATGGAAGTGTATGAATATCATAGCAATATCACCCAAAAGTGGCATGGAGCAAGCAGAAATTATAGATACGTTTTGGACGTATCAACATCCCCAAGCTTAATTCCTGCTCGTCCTCGAGTAGGTAAATGATAACAAGAATAATTTCTGTGGTGACATGCTATTAACCATATAGGACTTTTCACAGTCATATGACAAAAGCTTACTGAGACAATGATTCTAAGTAATTAAGTTGCCTCATGAGAAAATCACAAATGACTGAAAGTCTTACAATATGAAACTGAAATATCAAAAAGATTTGCAATGAACATGATGTGCAAATATGATAAAGTGATATCTAGCTTGCCCCCTTTAGTGATGCAAAACATAAATGCAGGGGCACCTTCAAGGTTCAAGTGATGACTAGATACAATCATTTCAGAATAAACGATATCACAATCATGCAAAAGACAATGCTACTTTGGGACAATGCACATTACACTCAGAATGACAATCATGCTCTCAGTAGTTGGTGCTTGAAGTGCCAGAGCTTTTTATTTTGAAAACATGGAAGCAATTGTGTCAACGGTAGTAGTACTTCATATGTGTCATGCATAAAACATCCTATAAGTTGCAAGCCTCATGCATCGAATACTAATAGTGCTCGCACCTTGTCCTAATTAGCTCGGATTTCCATGGGTTATCATTGCATTGCATATGTTTCAACCAAGTGTCACAAAGGGGTACCTCTATGCCACCTGTACAAAGGTCCAAGGAGATAAATCGCATTTGATTTCTCGTTTTTGATAGATCTCAGCTTGAGGACATCCATACCGGAACAACATAGAAAATAGATGATGGACTCCTCTTCAATGCATAAGCATATTCTCATAAGAGATTGAGGATTAAGGTCCAAGCTAAAACTTCCACCATGATGCATGGCTTTGGTTGGCGGCCCAATGTTCTTCTCTAACAATATGCATATTAATTCAACCCACGGCAAATCACCCTTACTTCGGACAAGACGAACATGCATAGCAACTCACATGATATTCAACAAAAGTGTGACAGTTGATGGCGTCCCCAGAAACATGGTTACCGCTCAGCAAGTAACTCATAAGAAATAAGATACATAGGCAACATATTCTTTACCACAATAGTTTTTAGGCTACTTTCCCATGACCTATGTATTGCATGGTTAGTTCTTAGTACAGGTGGAGGTTCGCAAAAGACTGGGAGCGACCAACTAAGAGAGCAATGACGGTCATAATCATGCAGAGCGACAAAGCAATATTGAATCAGGCATGGTAGTTATATCGCTACTTAGAAATGAAAGATCATCAAGGCTTGACAGACTTTCTTAACAGTCTTGAATATGCGTGAGCATACGCCAAGTCAATCAAAATAAATTCTTGAAGGAAGATATTACTAAACCATACCACATCATAGGCAAACAAATCAAGTTGGTAATCCAATAACACATTGGGAACCCCCCAGCTATTTGAGATTAACCATAAGAAAACCTGAACTACTAAGCACCATCATGCAAGTAGCATCTTTATCATAGACACATTAACCAATGCAACGGAAGCAAACTCTCTTAATAAGGTGAGCATGATAATTAAAGAGAGTTCAAGCAACCAACTAAACAAAAGCTCTTTGAACAGATAAGCATGAATACTAAGAGCAGAGCACGATAGTAGCTATTAAAAGACAAAGAACACACACAGCATAGATAGACATAAAAATTATATGTTATGTTCTAGGTAGAAGTGGAGCGTGTTTCTCTCCCACATAAAGGAATGCTGAGTTCCGACTCGTTATGAAAAACTAAAAAGAAAACTAAAAGCAAGACGCTCCAAGCATAGCACATAACACATGAAGTGATAAAACTATAGCGGAACGAAAGACGAACTGATAATGTTGATGGAGAAGGGGATGCACGGGGGCATCCCCAAGCTTAGACGCTTGAGTCTCCTTGAATATTTCTTGGGGGTGCACGGGGGCATCCCCAAGCTTGAGCGCTTGACACTCCTGAATCTTTTTATCATCTTCCCTCGCACACTTGAAAACTACCTTGCTGGAAATAAGGATATTCTTGAAGTTCTACTGTTTCTCAAGATTGCCAAAAGGTTTTTGCAAAGAAAAAACAAGTTCTTAATTTGCAAAGTGAAGGAAAGGCAAAACAGGACAGAATCTGTGAAAAACAGAACAGCAGGTAGTAATTGATCTGTTCGGGATACTTCTGCAACTCAAATCAAAAAACTCATAACAGATGCACGAAAGACAATTATATAGAGAACGATGTCGGAAAAATTCAGACCAAAAAGATGATCTGGTGATTTTATACGATTTTTTCTGTCCAAGGACAGAATCTGTTTCCTGGACAGCACCTCACAACTTTTGAACTTTCTAGCAATCAGAGGCTATACTTGGCACAAATATGAAAAGCAAAGATACAATGATGATGCTACTGTAGTAACAACATCAAGACCACTAAAAACCAAAAGAACAAACTGAAAGTAAAGATAACAAGGGTTGTCTCCCTAGAGCTCTTTCTTTATAGCCATAAAGATAGGCTTAAGACTTTAATGATGCTCTCGTAGGAAGAAGAACAAAAGAGAGCATCAAGAAGCAAATACCAAACACATTTAAGCCTAACATGCTTCCTATGCATAGGAATATTGCAATAGAATAATTCATTGAAGCACAAATCAATAAGCATAGGAAGACAAAACAAGTGCAGCTTCAAAACCTTCAACATAAAGAGAGGGAACTTAATATTATTGAAATATCTATAAGCATATGTTCCCTTCTCATAATAATTTTTAGTGGGATCACGAATAAACTCAACAATATAAGCATCACATAAAGCATTGTTACCATGATCCACATGCAAAAAGGTACTCTTACTCTCCACATAAGCATCATGAAGAGGATAAAACTTAGTATAAAAGAGAGACATAAGCTCTTGCCAATCAAGCAAGTGCGAGTTATCGAGAAGCTTATACCAATCTGAAGCGTTATCTATAAGTGATACGGCGAACAATTTCCTCATGACAAACTCCCTTGATACACCTGCAAGCTTAAATAACGAACATAATTGTGACAGATATAGCAAGTGTTCACCGGGATGTCTGTCTCCTGCATAACGATTAGCCAAGATATAATTGATAATACCAGCTGGTATTTTATAGGGCACAATTTCAGTAGGGGGAGGAGCAACCACCACAGGTGTGGGGTGTCTTCCCGCAAGCAACGATCCAATAACAAGGTTGTCCATAAGCATAACTGGTGAAAAGACATAAAGAAAACTGAAAGGTAAACTAACAAGACTAAAAGCAAAGGTAAAAGATAGCATGCAACTCCCCTATCCTGAAGAGTGGAGTCCCCGGCAACGGCGCCAGAAAATACTCCTTGATGGGCCTTGAACCCCTCGTTGGTTACCCCAAGTGGAAGGTGTAAGATGCAGTAAGTAGAAGTGTTTTCCCTTAGCAAAGATGCCAAGGATCGAATCCCCAGAGACTCCTAGGTTCAACAAGTAGGTGTCAATTGCTACGGCGCCAGATTAGTAGCAATCAACGTGGACCTGCACACAGATACAAATAACTTAGCTCCCAACGAGTACAGAGAGGTTGTCAATCCCTCCGGCCTTGTAGTTCACAAAGGATTAAAAGCAATGATAGTAGTGATAGATAATGTTTTGCAATAGTAAGTAAATAGCGAAAAGTAAATAGCGGGTGTGATCAATGATGGTAATATGGACCGGAGTCTCATGATGTTCACTAGTGATGTCTCTCTCCCAAAAGACGATAAAACAGCTATGTGAGGTAAACAAATTACAGCTGGGCAATTGACAGGACCACGAACGCAAACCAATGCTGACTACATTGCAAGAAAGGTTGAGGTTCAAAGCATGGGCGGTACGCCAAAGTAAGTAGACCAAAATCCATCAATATCTACTACTAATCATCCACCTTGAGATATCTATCCAGAACATCTTGCTGGTATTAAGTTGCGAGTCCCACCCATAGTGTAAACTCAATGCAACAGACAACTGCATTAAAAGAACTTTGCGTAAAGTAAACAATCCTTGCACCCGCGGGCACAAGCACCGTTGTTTTCCCCCTTGTGGCAACAGCACATCCCCTAGACTCATGTTTCTGTCACTCAAGCTAGTCATCGAGGGGCATGAACCCACAATCGAGCATAACGTTCCCTCTTGGAGTCACTACCTATTACTCGGCCAAATCAATAAATAACAACGGAGAACATGCAAGAGTTACTTATGAACAAAAATATAAAAGAGGTGAATCAAATATATTACTCAAGATCAATCTGAACATAATCTCATAATCCATCGGATCCCAGCAAACTCAACATAGCAACAGCATAAGGATTACATAGGTGCCTCGATCATGTAGGGCAGCTCACGAGGACTAATTAGTGAAGCACAAGAACGGGAGGAGAACATCACATAGCTACTGGCCATGGACTCATGGTCCAAGGGAGACTACTCACGAGTCGTCCGGGAGGCGTCCATGGTGGTGGAGAAGCTCCCGGTGGTGATCCTCCCCTCCGGCAGGGTGCCGGGAAGAGTTCTCCTGGTGCTCCCGATCTTGGAAGCGGCAGCGGCGGCGGAACAGAGATGGGATCGCGAAAAGAGTTCCTGTTCTGAGGGTTACAGAGGACCCTTTAAATATATGCCAAGGTAGGGCATCGGGGGAGCTTCGGGGGGCCCAGGCGCCCCCCCCCCCGGCGCGGCCCAGGGGGGCGCGCC
>LR738710.1:103723544-103803324 GCA_902687465.1 Secale cereale
CCAGGCTGCCCTTCGGACGCAGTGTTGTTTCCGGAACGCTGATTTTTTATATAATTTTTCTGGATTTTTCTGGGCAGTTCTCGAAACGTGAAAACCTGAAATACAAAAACAGCCGAAAACAGAAACTGGCACTGGGGTGCACTGGATTAGTAAGTTAGTCCAAATATGATCAAAAGTGTATGGAAGTGTATGAATATCATAGCAATATCACCCAAAAGTGGCATGGAGCAAGCAGAAATTATAGATACGTTTTGGACGTATCAGCCACTCCTATCATCCATATTTTACCATCTCTTCGCCGAACTAGTGCAGCTATACAACTCCTAGTTGTATTAGGTGTGTTGGGGACACAAGAGACTTCTTGTATCTTAGTTGCAGGGTTGCTTGAGAGAGACCATCTTCAACCTCTACTTCCCTGAGTTCGATAAACCTTAGGTCATCCACTTGAGGGAAATTGCTGCTGTCCTATAAACCTCTGCGCTTGGAGGCCCAACATAGTCTACAAGAATAGAAGCGTGTGTAGACATCACCAGCCCACGCAGCCCAGGCCAGGCCCGCTCGGGACGGATCTGGGCCCGCAGCCGCCCGCCGCCTGGCCCGAACGCTGCCTCTCGCTCCCTGGTCGCTCGACCCGACCTCCCGCTCCGCGCCTCGCCGCTTCCGCCGCCGCCCGCCGTTGTCTGCACGCGCCAGCCCTGCCGCTGGTGGACGCCACCACCCCGCGCCAGCGAGTGCGCCGCCACCTCCCAGGCGCCGCCGCCTCTGCCCCTTCTCCGCATCGCCAAGACCTCCACCGCAGGCGATCGTCGTCGCTCCGGGAAACTCCGGCGGCCAGATCCCCCATCGAGCTTGGATCCGAGACCCCATGGCCGGATCCCTCCGTTTCCGGCCCTGTAACCCTCGCCGGCATCCTCCCTAGTCGGAGATCGGGCGGACCGCCGCCGTGGCCGGCTTCCTCCGTGCTGGGATGGCCTCGTCCCGGATTCCGCCAGATCCTCCGAACCAAATGCCATCCCGTCCCGGATCAGCTCATCCCCGAACCTTCCCATCCATGTTTCCCCGAGGTAGTTTTTGGCTAAGTCCTCTAGAAACCTTTTCATCTTGCATTCTTGGGATTGATGTAACTTTGTGCATGTATATCCAAATTGAGCTTATAATATGTCAAAATGTTCGTCTCGTTGTTCTTTACATGATGGTGTGCTTTTCATGCATGTTAGGGTTCATCTTGATGCCATTATCTCTGTTGCAAAAGTGCTAAGTGCTTTTAAGTGCTGAAAACTAATATAACTTGAAGATTTGTCTTTTTCATATCTTTTTGTGTGATTTTTGTTTGAGCATTATGTCAACATGTGTTAGGAGCAAAATCATGTCATCTTTGTTGTCGTGCAATCCACTTTTCATGATATGCCTTGTGGTGAGTGCAACAAGCTTATGAAGTGACCTACTCGCTGTTTGTTGTTTCCTAAGACTTGTTGAAAACTGCTAAGTCTGAAACTATTATATTGTGATGCCATGTTTGCTTGATGCTACAGTCATATCCATACATGTTTTGGAATGCCCAATGATCATTTATTGAAGTCCATGTTGTGCTCTATCCATCCATGCCCTTGTTTGCAATTATGGCCTGCTATAGCATGTTGTTTCCTTGCTCTCAAATTGCTAAATAATGTTTCTATCAGCCTGTTAACAGTAAGTTCAGTTTTGTCATGTGAATAACTAGTGTTATATGCATCCTATGACCATGTTCTTGCCATGAGTAGCAGCATAAACATGTCTGCTTGCTGTTGGTTATATTCACATGCCATGATATGCTTTGAGATGAGTTGCACAAGCTTGCAAACATGCCTACTTGTCGTTGTTGCTGCCATGTTCAGTTTATTTCACTAAGTCTGTGAAACTGTTATCGTTTGCAATCTTGCCATGATGTTTTGAGCATGTTCTAGTGGTGTTGGGCAGTAGCTCAGTGATCATGTTTGTAGTGCTTGACATGTACATGCTTGCCATGCCCTTTGATGCCATGAAATGTTCCTGTAGCATGTTGTTTTGATGATTGCAAAGTGCTTAGTTGCTGTTTTGGGACAGCTTGTCCTTTAATCTTGTCTCGTGTGTATGTGTTGAACCGTTGCTCCATTTTGAGTGTGCTCTATATTAAACTTGCTTGATTTTGTGTGTAGATGCATCATGTCATATTGTATCCATGTTTTGAGTGTTGTGCTTGATGTTTGAATGTTTTTTGCATCAATGCCATGTTCAATTGTTCATCTTGTTTTGCTCATATCTTCTAGGCCGTAGCTCCGAATTAAATGAACTTTATATGTAACTTGACTAGAATTTTGTGTAGATCATCATCGTGCATGCTAACTTACTGTTTAACAACTTGAAATTAAGGTTTGTTCAGATCTGGACCAATTTCGAAATTTGCATATGAGGACATACCGGAATTGTTATATGTTGTTTCCGGCCTCATTTAAACTTGCTTTGTGTGTTGATCTTGCGTGCTTCATATCTTGCCATGTTTTGCATCATGTAGCCTTGTCATGCATCATACTTAGTTGAGTATCATGTCTTGTTTATGTGTTGTGTGTTTACCATGTTGTTTGCTTCTTTTCGGTTGTGCTTCTTCTCGTTAGTTCTTGTTTCGTTGCGATCGTGAGGAATTGTTCGACTACGCTTGGTTTGTCTTTGTGGCTTCTTCTTCGTCTTTTTCATGGACTCGTTCTTCTTCCTTGTGGGATTCCAGGCAAGATGACCGTCACCTTGGATACCTTTACTAGCATTGTCATGCTAGTTGTCTCGATGATGTCCCTATATGTCACGCTACCTATCTATTTGTTGTCAGCCTCTCCTTGTTGCCATGAAACACCGTCTAACCTTTGTCATCATCCCAGCAAACCGTTGTATGGCTATGTTACCGCTTGTTCAGCCCCTCTTATAGCGTTGTTAGTTGCAGGTAAAGATGAATATTCCTCCATGTCGGATCTTGGTTTTGGAATATCACAATATCTCTTAATTAAATTAATGCACCTATATACTTGGTAATGGGTGGAAGGCTTGGCCTTTTGCTCGGTGTTTTGTTCCACTCATGCCGCCTTAAGAACCGATAAACTGGTGTTATGTTCCTTGATTTTGCGTTCCTAATACGGTTGGGTATATGGGGACCCCTTGACAGTTCGCTTTGAATAAAACTCCTTCAGCAAGGCCCAACTTTGGTTTTAATTTGCAACATAATAAAAAATTAATTAATTAATTAAATTGCATAGGGAGTTAGCACTACCCGAGGATTATTTTCCACATATATGGGGCCAGTGCTGATGGTGTTGGTCCCAAACAGGCAACCTGCGGGGCCACCTCAGGGAAACTCGAGGTATCTGGTTTTACCTGTAGCTTGTCCCATCCGGTCGTGGCCTAAGACGAGATACGCGCGGCTACTATCAGGGTGTTGGCACGCCGGGAGGTCTTGCTGGACTTGTTTTACCATTGTCGAAATGTCGCACCGGGATTCCGAGTCTGATCGGGTTGTCCTAAGAAAAGAGGTTTTTACCTCTGCTGATCGTGAGAGCTTGTGATGGGCTAAATTTGGGACACCCCTGCAGGGTTATGATCTTGTGAAAGTCGTGCCCGTGGTTATGTGGCAGATTGGAATTTGTTAATGTACGGTTGTAGAAAACTTGACAGAGGATCCGAAATAAAATACACCAACCGCGTGAGTAACCGTTACCGTCTCTTTTCATTTTGAGAAGAGAACACGGTGGGGTTATGTTTGACTCGTAGGTAGTTCAGGATCTCTTAGCAATCATTTCTAGTTTGCGACCGTTTGCATAGATGCTCATCTTATTTCTTGTACTCATAAGTTAGCCACCATACTATGCTTAGCCGCTGCTGCAACCTCACCACTTAACCTCTCCATGCCCATTAAGCTTTGCTAGTCTTGATACCCATGGTTATGGGATTGCTGAGTCCTCGTGGCTCACAGATACTACAACAACAACAGTTGCAGGTGCATGTTTCTGATGACTTGACGTGAGAGCGATGTTTACTTGTGTTGGAGTTCTTTCTTCTTCTTCTTCGTCAGTCTTGGGATAGGTTCCTGGTCGGCAGCCTGGGATAGCAGGATGGATGTCGATGTGCTTTTCATGTTTTCATCCGTAGTCGGATGTCTTGTGTATAATGTGCTGTATTCATGTGACTATTGTATGACTAGTATGTATCCCCATCTATTTATGTAATGGTACAATGTAATGATATCCATCTTGCTAAGCGCCCGAAATGTGGTTGTTCCTTTATCACGAGTTCACCACGTGATCGGGATAGAATCGCATCTTGGGCGTGACATGCGATGAGACTTCACGGGAGTTGCACGGCGAGGCACTTCGACGAAGTTGCTTTGAGAACTGGCTCGGGAGGAGATGATGAGGGTTTGAGGAGCAGGGAGGAAGAAGTCACCGGGAGGGGTATTTATAGTTAGAGAGCAAAACCACTTCTTCCGAAATCTACGGCCTACGGAAGCGGGACGTTCCACATTCAATGGACATGGTCACGATTGTGGAGATCGTGGGCATGTGGCAACCATTTTCTGCGAAAAACTCGGAAACAGAGTGGGAGGCCGAAGGGTTTGAAGAGGGGAAAGCGCCAAAATAGATTAAAGTTCGAAGTAAATTTCTCTCACGACCAAGGACGTCGGGCTGAAATTTTCTTCAGATCAAATTGCATACTTATGACAGAAAACATAGATTGGACGAGAAAGAATAGAGTGTCGGTGCAGTAAACAATTGTGTGTGCTGCCTGGACTTGTGCACAAGCGCCCAATGTGTCACACTTCGATTACCAACCCTTGATACAAGACAAGCTAGAGAAATCTCTCTTCGTGAGATCAAGGATCAAATCAAGAAACAAAGGACCAAGAAATCATCCAGGGAGGTCTCCCTTGCCAGGCAGGCAAGCCCTACAAGGTCGAGAGTGTGCATGGGACCAAGGCCTTTGAGGTCCACCAGGGTCAAAGCGTGGCTCTAATCAGCTCCCCTGACAAGCTCCGCCCCGGCAAACCCTCCGCCAAAACGCCACCACTCCACCTCGTCGCACGCAAGTCATTAATCAATGCGGTGTCGAGCTCTCAGGAAGCTAGGTGGATCCTGTCAGGCGCGTGGCAGCAAGCTGGGGAGAAGGTTAACTTTATTGACACCCGTCCAGGCGGCGTGTCAAGCTAATAAGGAAGAAGCCGATAAGCGGCGCGACAGACTTGTCACGCTTCAATCTCAGCATGACACCTAGCAGTGCATTTAATGAACTTTGTCCTAACTGCCAGAGTTAGGTATGATAACACTGTTGGCTATCTAATCATACTACATTGACTGTTTTGCCACTGTGGTGACCCCTTGACTTATAAAAGGAGGCTAGAGGCAACCTAGCAAAGGGTTCGGACATTTGATACCTCACAGTTGTACGCATGTAGCCACATTGCGCGAGGCACACTTGCCGGGGTCAAAGCGCTGCGTGCCTTCGTGTTCCTCCAGATCAATCCACCAAAGTAGGAGTAAGGTTTTACGCTACAAAGCGGCCCAAACCTGGGTAAAAGAGGGCTGTCCCCCGTCGCACTACCCTATTGTTTCTGCTCTTTGTGCAATGTGATCATCCCCCTAACCGAACCACAAAGGGGTTGCCTTGCCCCACAGGTGATCGTGCATCTCCCACGACATCTTTGGTGCGCCAGGTAGGGGGGCTTCCTTGCGCGAACCTGAAGCAATATCAGCGCGTTGATCCTCATCACCCTCGATTTCATCAATGTCTCCCATGAAGAAAACGGCGGGGGCGGCCGGTCCCTCCACCTCGAAGGCCCTTTCCCACGCGGCTGCGAGCGCTACAGACGTCGCAGCTGCCGCAGGCGGGGTAGATCCCATGGGCGGCACGACCAGCGCATGAGGCACTCCTATCATGCCCACCACGGTGGAGGAGAGAGTCAGAATAGTTGGGGCCGTCCACCTACGCCAAACTTCTGGCGAGCATGGTCGAGCCGGCTGAGACGAAGGAAACACTCAACTTCTCAGCGCGGCCAGCGTAGCAATGACACCGGTTCCGGCGCAAGGCGAGCAGGACAAAACCCCGCCTAGCCAAGAGCATGGCCTGCAAGAGCCACCTCCACCGCTCTGATACGTCCATTTTGCATCATGTTTTCCTACTGTTATTTATAATGTTTTTATGGTTAATAATGCTTTATGGGGTAATTCTAATGCCTTTTCTCTCATAATATACAAGGTTTACACAATAATAGCACCTTTATGATCACCCAATTATGAAGTGACATTTGATAGCACACAAGGTATTCCTCTGGTATCCGGGAGTTGCATGATCTCATGGTCGAAGGAACAGATAATTGACATGAAGAAATCTGTAGCAAATAACTTAAACGATCTAATCCTAAGCTTATGGTTGGGTATAGTCCATCACATCATTCTCCTAATGATGTGATCCCGTTATCAAATGACAACTCATGTATATGGTTAGGAAACCATAACCATCTTTGATCAACGAGCTAGTCTAGTAGAGGCATCCTAGGAACATGACGTACTTTATGTATTCACACATGTACTTAAGTTTCCGGTCAATACAATTTTAGCATGAATAATAAACATTTATCATGAACAAGGAAATATGATAATAACCAATTTATTATTGCCTCTAAGGCATATTTCCAACAGCCGACACTCCAAGAACTTTTGGACAAGGTTCGTGGTGTCTGCTCTTGCAGTAGGCCAATAGAAGCCAGTGCCATAGGCCTTGCTCACCAGGGTCTGAGAGAACAGCGGTGACCGCTAGTGCAAGAGTGAATCTCGTGAATAATTCATCATCTCTCTTCAGGAGAAATACAACATTGGAAAACTCCAATAGTGTTGCGCTTGTACAACTCTCCTTCATGCTTGGCATAAGTGGTAGCTCGACGAACTATACGTCGGTCTTTCACCACGCTCTCGGGTAACTCCTTTCGGAGTAGGTAAGCCAGGACAGGCTCATTCCATGTCGGGATAACCGCCATCATTTCGTGGACCGAGGAAGTTAATTTTACATCCCAGCCCTTGATCCCAACGACGCCAGGATCTAGGCCCATGAGCATCTCGAGACCGGGGTTGGAGGACCCCGTCCTCTGAGGCCGGTGTGATGGTGTCTGTCTGACGTGCAACTTCATGGAGGGTTTGAGGAGCCATTGGTTGAATGTATTTGTGGCCACGCGGTCACACCGTCCGTCTATCTTGGCCGTATCGTCCGCTTGGATGCTATTGCGCTGGACGTGGTGAAACTCCAGGCCATCAAAACGAGCCGACTTTGCTTGACTGCATCACAGTATGATGTCTTCTTTGGGCCTTGGCGTCTAAATTGCCATTGATTTATGAGATCGTGAGGTTAGAATCACGCGACTGTGAGGAACGCGCGCGAGCTGCAAGTGTGGCGGTTCTACGGACATGCATGGCAAAAACGAAAACATTGTCGTGTGGTGTTGTGTTAGAGAGGAGAGGCAAAGAGGAATAGATCGTACAGTTCACAGCTCCCCAATCGGACGGCATAGGAGGTGACCGGCCAGAGCTGACCGACACCTAGCACCACCCAAATAAAAAAGAAACCATGAACTAATGACTAGAAAAATTATGTTGGGTAAAATAGCATGTTATTAATATTGGGCATGTTCTTAGGCACATAGGCACTAGCAAAAACCAAACGCCTCGCCTAGGCATGCGTGGAGCATCTACAACGGAACCCCCATACACGCCTTAACCGTTCGGGTGAGCTGCCCGGTCAGACGCAAAAACCGCATCCAACCGCGCCTCCCAAATCCGGTCCAAATGCCCGGACTAACTGGCATTTCCTATATGCAACCCATATCTGGCCCGCCCATCCGACCCCATACAAATTGGACCCTATCCGCATTCCGGATGAAACTCTAGCCGCATTCCACTCCCCTCCAGTTCACTTCCTTCCGCCCATAAGCTCCCGTGAGACGACCTCTGACCTTCTCCAGCATGGCGGGCAACGGATCCGAGTCCTACACCTCTCGATCCGTTGACCCGGAGCTCGTCCCACGCGGGGCCGAGGATGAGATGGTCAACCGCTTTGTGCTTCGCCGCTTCCGAGGGGAGTCCCCCCGACGGCGACGCATGGACTTCATCTAGCGGGAATCTATTGCATCCACCCAAATGGCACATGAATCCGGCCCCGGGGTAGGTTTTGTTGCCTCGCTGAAGGTTGTGCGGTCTGTCTAGCGTCCAAACGATGTGGCGCATGTGCTACCCCTCCGTTGGTGGACGAAATTGGAGGTGCGTAACCACTTCACATCTGAAGCAAATATGATGAGGCGTGCCCGCCATGTGAGGCAGCGGGTGAGGCCGTGGTAACCCTCCGTGTGAGGCAGCGGGCACGGGAGATTGTATGGATTTGATGATTTGCAAATGGGGCATCTGGTTATGGAAACATTCTTTTTTTTTTTGTGTGTGTGCGCTAATAGCGCTATAAGTATGAAGCCTAAAGCCATATTGGCAACGAATTTTCTTTCTTTGTTGCGCATCCTATTTATGATAGAAATTCATCGATACAAAAATGGGGCGTCCAGGTTTTTAACTGGAGATGGTCTAGAAACTGAAGACGTTCTTTCTTCAGTTATAAAAATGATGCGTCTGGAATTAAAACAGCTGGAATGAGCGCGTGAGATTGCCGGTGAGTTCGATCCCAGTTCCAATCCAGCCGGCGGCAGTTCCAATCCGAGTTCGGCAAGAATCAGGAGCTCTCCCCTGAATAAATGGGCAGCGGCGGTGGCTCCAATTCGATCTGCTCGCCTACCTTCCCGAGCTCCAGACCTAGGCACGCCATCCATGGCGGCCAAGGTGCTCCTGCTCCGCAGCGCCGACGGCAAGGTGCTCGTCGCTCCGGCGTGGGACTATCGCCCGGCCGCCGCCCAAGCGCGCCCGCTGGAGATGCGGGTGCCCTCGCGCGCCCTCGAGAGGGTGCTCCAGTACTGGACCAAGCACAGCCTGGCCAAGGCCACCGGCGAGTCCCGGGAGTCCCTCGCCCGCTGGGACGCCGACTTCCAGCGCCGTCTCGAGGAAGACGGCCTCGCCAAGGAGGCCGCCGCAGCCGCCCAAGAACTCCGCCGCCACGGCGTCGACCATGGAGGGCGTCCCCATCGCCACGCCGCCACGGCCGCATCTGATGTCGCCGCTCCTGCCAAGGCGGCCCGTGCTGATCCCGTCCGTTCCTGGTGCCCACTTGTTCACCACCTCAAGGGTGTCAACCACGGAGAACGCAGCCATGCGCCGGCGATGCCCGGCGCCTTCCATGCCTCTGATATCGCCGCCGCGCGCCCTGGGCCTGCCACCACCTTGGTGGCCGCTGCTGGTGCTGAACCCGTTGGTGTCCGGTGCGCCATCCGTGCCCGTGGACGCCAGATGGCTGAAGACGAGGAGTCCGCTTGCCACCACCGCAAGCGCCCGGCTTCCACTGCTGTTGCGTCCGTGAAGGTCTCTCGTCCCATCGCTTCGAAGGTGACTCTGGCAGTTGTCTCTCGTCCCGTCACACCATTGCCTGTCACTGCTGTTGCCCGTAGTGAAGAAGATGACTCCGGCAGTTTCAACTCTGCGCGCAAGAAGGGGGAAGGGGGAGCTCAGCTGCAAGGTTCCGAAGCAAATCCGTGTCACCGCTGCAGCACCAAAGAAGCAACCAATTCCTTGGCTGCGTCCAGTGGTATTACGCCCTTGCTAGTCTTTTACCTTCCTAAACCATGCACACATGAGTTTCATTTAATCTTTGCATCTCTAGGTTCTGCACTTAATCACCAAGATTTCTAGTGTTCTTTCAATCCATTTCAGTCATTAGTAATTTTACAAGGGTGTCAGCAGAGTCTCCATGCATCTAGGCAGCAAAAATCATGCTAAGATGTGTACGACATAGTTACACTACATCCATACCTGGTCCTAAGTTCAGGGTTTAAGTAAGTAAAAGGGCATTTTCAATAAAAGTAAAGCAGATGAGCCTAAAAAGGAAACTCATGTACTGCAATTCTGGCACCTCGCCGCAAAATGAAAAACGCCCGTTTGCTACCCGGCTTGTAGCAGGAAAATGGAGTAGAATTGAACTTGTCGATGCACATGTAATCATGTGAGCTGCCTAGTGTTTGGAGACTCTGCTGACTTTCTTGTAAAATTAATCTTGGCTGAATTGGATTCTTAGGCATTGGCGTCTTGGTGAGTTAAAGTTGCAGTTTCCGACGAGTAACATTGGTTAGTGAACTCTTGTGTGTATGTGTAGGTGAAGCTTTGAGCTAAGCAAGTCCTCAATGTACCGACTATCAAGTCATACTGTAATCAGATTCAGATATGAATGAAAAATTGTTGGCCTGAATCTGTGCATAGCATTTGAGTAATCCGATTTATTCCTGTATGCTTCTATGGCTTCTTAAAACATTCCTGTGTTCTGGTTGGAGAAGTGTATACCCAAGATACGATCCAATGTTTGGGACAGTTAGAAGATTTCTTGGTTTGAGATACAGCAATCTACTTGTCAAGAATGTGAACTCTTGTGTGTGTGTGTGTGTGTGTGTGTTGGTGAAGCTTTGAGCTAAGCAAGTCCTCAATGTACCGACTATCAAGTCATACTGTAATCAGATTCAGATATGAATGAAAAATTGTTGGCCTGAATTTTTGCAGAGCATTTGAGTAACTTTCTGTATATATGTTTGTTGTATGCATCTATGACTTATTAAAGCATTCTGCTGCTCTAGTCGGTGAAGGATGCGTACTGAGGCACCGATCCAATATAACTCACCTCTGATTTCTCAGTTCTTCATTTGAGTGGTGAAGCACAGAACCATGTTTTTGACAGTTAATGGTTAGAAGATTTTTTTGTTTGTTTTGGGATACTGTACAGATCATTTGAGTAATCTTTCTGTATATATGTTTGTTGTATGCATCTATGGCTTCTTTAAATAATTCTGCTGCTCTAGTCGGAAAAGCGTGTCCTGAGGCATGGATCCGAAGGATTCATCTCCGATTTCACAATGCTTCGTTTGAGTGGTGAACCACATAACCATGTTTGGAGGTTAGAAGATTCTTCTGGTTTGTCAAGAATGTGAAAAATGTTGCAGCATAGTGCAGTTATTTGACAAATTTGTTTGGCTTTTCTCATATCATGTTAGCTTTTCATTCGAATTATTAAACATAAGTAAATAATTTATAATTTGGTGTCGGAGAGATGTTCCAAAGATGATATTTTCTCTTGTGTAGTTGTGCTCTGCTTGGTAAGTCCAACGCAGAGGTACTGTTGAAAGAGAAACCACCAACTTGTGCAGTTTCAAGTACTCCCTCCTTTCCTAAATATAAGTCTTTTTAGAGATTCCAATAAGGACTACATACGGATGTATATAGACATATTTTAGAGTGTAGATCCACTCATTTTGCTCCGTATGTAGTCCGCATTGAAATCTCTACAAGGACTTATATTTAGGAACGGAGGGAGTAGAAAATAAACATCTAACTGGATCTGCACAGCATAAAGTGCAATCTTTGCAAGGTCATATAATCCATGGGATGGAACTTACAAGGTCTAAATGGACACCAAATCGAAGCAACGCATACAAAATTTATACAACTAACCTGATGGAAAAAGTCCAATTTCAAGGCATTGCTTGGAATAGCTGGATCTGATTGGTCAATTTTGATGTTGATCAAAATTCTCTCTGTACTTGTGAAAATATGATGCAACTGATGGCATTATCTACATTTCAGTGAAACCTGCAGTTGCTTTTATTCCTTGAGAGCCTGAGATTATACTCCCTTTGTAAACAAATATAAGAGCGTTTAGATCACTATTTTAGTAATCTGAACGCTCTTATATTTCTTTACAGAGGTAGTATTTGCTTATGTGAGTTTGTACGGATTAGGAAAGATGTCGAATTTAACAGCCGTGCTGAAAAAAACAAAGTGCAAAAAAACATATAAAATAATAATATTTACATGACAAAATTTTAGAGGCTTGCATTTTAGGAGCTTTGCTGGCCCACGTTTCACGAAACAAGCAACCCAGGACAAAAACGCCCACAGCAGTTCCAAAGCTATTCTTGCCATATGCATCACCAGTGACCAGCATATACGAATAGGATCCTGAATGCTTGAGCGTAACCTGAAGAAAACACTTCTCATTAGGCAGCAGGGTAACCACATCGAATAAACAGTATAGACTCTAGTTTTAGTTCCCAAAAGGCAATTAATTAGAAGGAAATGACGAATTAGATATACCTCAATTGTAGCTAATCCACGTAAAACAAAGCAAATTGATTTAAAAAAGTTGGAAACTAGGATCCTTTTACTCTTTTAGCATTGCGGTGGATTATGATTATTCCATTGAACCGCTTTTAGATATTCCTATATTTTGTTTGTTGTGTTCCAAATCATACGAAGACAATCACAGAAATCTGAATTTATCTATTGATCAGATTTAATAAAAGGAGTAATAGACTTACTAGAAACAGTGGAAAAAGGTCTGTAATCATGATGTTCAAGGTCTCTACAGTTACAATGCAGAATCATGCACAAGCATCCAATTGGCTGCATGGATTACTCTCGAAAAAAAACTCTGTTTCGGCACAGTGCAATAGAAACCTAGAAAAAGGGCAATACTGATCTAGAAGTTAGAAACTAGGCTCATTTACCCTTTTAGATAGTCGTATGTTCAATTTACTATATAAGAACAGTCACCGGAAAACATTGGTCTACGAGTGATCATAGTTTTATATAGCCGGCTATAGTCTTTTCAGTAGGGTGCCGCTAAATGGTCTCATGTACAAATAGCCCCTATAGCTTCGCTATAGCTGATTTTGAGGTCCGCCGCTATTTGGCATAGCCTGCTATTTAAAACATTGCGAGTGATACACGGAGGCGTAGTCCGTCCAGCTTGATGTTGCGATCTTCGCAGTAATTCTGGACTTTTTCTGATGTAAAGTTTTTCCCGTTGTCGCTGATTCACCGGACATGAATTTAATGACCGGCTAGGCAGCTTGGCTGGTGACCGGGTTCGCTTCAATCCGCTTGGTGAACTTATCAACCATGACAGAGTGGCAACCTAGAGAGTATTTTGACTAGGGGCAAACTATTTGAGTGGGGGCATGTTCTTTAAAAATTCCAAATTTTAAGCATATTTTTCAAAAAACACAAGCAAATATTAGTGCAGTTTCAAATTTTGGGTGGGGGCATGGGCCCCTACTCACCTCAACATAGGTCCACCCCTACCATGACGAGGAGGTATTTATTATCACCTTCACCCGTACGAAGAGGTCCGACCATGTTCAGCCCCTAGATTGTGAATGGCCGGGTTATGGGAATCGTTTTAAGGGATGTGGTTGTAAGTGTTGCACAATACGGTAGGGTCTGTCGACTGCAAATTACAATTTTCCTACATGCAGAATATCCAGGAACATGCTAAGAGAGGTGGATCACGTATCGTTACCACTAGACGCGCCGTGCCGTGCAACGGAAGTAGAGTTGGGGCAGCGCGTCTCTGGAGTCGTCTCCTCCTCGTCGATCTCCCATGTAGCCGATCGGATCCCTCGAGCAGGTTCGCCGGAGCGGCGCAAGTGCACCGCCTCTAACGGTATCCGTGCATGCAGGAGGAATGTCGTGCGGCAGACTGCTAGGTCCGATCACACAATCGGCGGCGAGTGGAGGTGACTAGTTGCAATACATGCAAAGCCCTAATGACGGGGCCGAAGCGATCAACCAAATGAGTGTGTCACACCTCCACTATTTATAGGCATCCGTCGCGGGCTCAACTCTTGGGCCTCGCGCAAATCCTAAAGCCCACAAGTCTACCCAGTTACAATCCAAGTCCAGCCCGGATCACATCTGACCAGTGTCCTCGGATCCGACCTCGTAGATTCCTTCCCTTAAGCGTGCGGCCCCTTAGGTTCAAGTCGGCCTGGTCGCAGGTCGGATCACCTCCAACCTGCTCGGCTGGTAGTGGCCTCTAGCAAGGCGTGTCGACCACCAAGTAGACTATGAAGCTGGTTAGCGAACCTATACTACACGTCACACTTCTGTTCCCTTTGTCGCACGATACATGTTGTCGGGCTCAAGGCGGGACTGTCATCCTTGTGCTAGCCCGACCTCTTTCTCGTTCCAGTGATGCCGACCACAAAACGGATTATCTCATAATCCTGGTCGCATGGCCATGCTTATCCTGGTCGGATCACACGAGTGGCCCAGAGTATATCACTCCTGATCCGAGGGGCAAATCTCATCTTGCTCGACCATGTCTCACAACATGGGTCTGGACAAACACGAAACCTACCTTTGTAACTACCCAGTCACGGAGTAGCATTTGGCCGGCCCAAATCAAGTCTTTCACCATCTCAAGTACATGTGTCAGCTTAGGTCTTAGGACATAGAACGTATGTTGCACTAGAGACTCACAGATGACATATCACTGCATCTCATAGTTGGGTCTGTCCAATCTGATATCCATCCAGCTTAGTTCTTCTTCAACTCGGAGCTGACCAGACTCCAATTGGTTTCACTTGTGGTAGATACTTGTCGGCGATCTCCAAACCTTCGATCGACCTTCGCGAACCACAATCACTCTTGGTTGCTGAAGATCTTGCTCGGTGAAGACAACAACTCTTCAACACTCGAGCTGACACCTATCCGTCTAGAGAGTGCGCAACTCTCAAGAGTAATAGGTACAAGAACTCTCACTCAGAACTACTGTGATGCTCAACCCTGTCTAAGTTTGGGCTATTAAGGGTGCATTTGGTTCCTTAGCAAAAACGGTTTTAGCCTTGCTAAGCTAGGTTAGGTGATTGGTTCCACAAAAATAATCTAGCTTTTGGAGGCCAGGTAGCCATGCTGGGCAAGGAAAACCTCGCTGTGCGGGGAGAGCCAATTTGACTCGCCTCCGACAACAAAATCGGATTGCAAGCAAAAATCAACAACTAACTCTCCTAATTGGCCGGAGCTAAGCGCAATTAACCAAACGGGGTAGCTATGGCAAGGCCGACAAAGCTGGGTTGAGCTATCTGGGCTAGCTTAGCTATAGCCTACCCGTGCAATGCAACCAAGCACACCCTAATTTTTCTCACAATGGACCTTAAACCCAAATGACTCGGAGAGGGGATGCTCAGTCAATCTTCTCAGAAATCTTAAGCGGAGCAGCCAACGGACAACGTTGGCGCGGGGTGGCTATTTATAGCCGCATCCTTTCCTGAAGGGAAATGACAAAATTGGACATGTGGAGCAGCCAATGGCCGAACTACACGAGTCCAATGGTCGGAAATTGAGCACAACGGTAACATTACTTGCGGAGCAAGTAAAGCTAACTCCTCAGTTCAAAAGATATCTCCTCTAGTATGAGAAAAACGTCCACTGCTAGCAGGAATCTTTTGAAACATAAAGAGATTTCTCTTGCATCTTTCATAGGTTTTGGGATAAGCATCACAACGGATCTAAGCTTCGAGAACCTATACCCCTCTTAATAGTATGGAGGTCCTATGACTCAAATGAATGGAAGAAGAACAATGAAATGAATACTATGTCTTCACTTTGTCTTTGACTTCCATTCGATGCAGTCAATTTACTTCGGACAGAATCTCCAAACCAATTGCTTCACGCCAGCAATGAATTTTTCGAGGGGTCAATTCTCTCACGTCAATCTTCTCGCCTACATGTCTTCAACAAATGTAGCTCATCCTTCTCTACAACGCATATATCCTTCGATGAAGTTCCTCGAACTTGACACTAGAGTCAGCATTCTCTTTGGTTCTGCATGGACTATTACTCTTTGTATGCACTAGCAAACAAATTAGTCCATGCTTGTTTCGGTTAACAATCTCCAAAATGTAGGACGGAAAATATTGCACGAACAATCTCCCCCTTTTTGGACGATTGTTGACAAAACAGAACACATCGAAAGATAGATAATGGAATGAAGTGGAATGCGAAGGAAAATGAGAGACAAGAGATATTTATGAAGATAAAGCACGCTCCCCTGAAGGTATGCATGGGAGTTACACCGGAAGGCAGTGAGGTAAATCTTCGTAAGAGTGACATTGACATAAAGTCTCTTCGTGATTTCTTTCAATGCACTTGACTATGCCTGATGTATTTCTTGTCACACACAACCTTTTAAAACAATTTGTTGGATATACTTTGAAAAGATTTGTGACAAAGGATAAACCATGAGTATTAGCTCAGAACACAGTTTCAGTCCACATGAGATATAAGTTTCCTGCAACTATGATATATAGGAGAAATCAGATCAAAGGAATTATAGATATATTGCTCGAAGTGATATGTTTCTGACTAGGTTTTCCTGCAATGAGAACAATATGAAGAAGATGTGCGGGAAAACAGCTTAAAAGATAGAGAGAAATTGTTCTTGAATTTCTCGGAATTCATTCTAAAGAAAATTTCTTCTCCTACAAGGTTAGAAAGCGAAGGATACTCATCAGAGAGTGTCTAACCAAAAGATACATATAGTTTCAAGGAGTAAGATATCTCTTTTAGATAAGCTTGATTTCCAATCCTCCTTGAAATGTCTTTACTTTCCCTCCACGAAAGATATCGAGGATAAATTTTGCAAGGGAGTAAACTCTCGATTGCACCTGCAAACATATAATTGGAGACAAATAGCATTGCAGGGGGGTTATTAATGGTACATGACAACCAAGTATTTCCACACCACAGGCGGTGTTCCAAGTTTCCAAAAGAAAATAGTTTGATGAAACCCAAATTGTTCGACTGAAAAGAAAATTGCGAAAGGAAACACCCTGCAAACAACCCTCTCATCTATCACTCGATGTTCTTCTCCCCCTTTTGTGAACAAGTTTCAAAAAGGAAAGAGAATGCATGCATGGAACTACTCGTCTGAAGAACCCTCATCAGAAGTCAAACTGTTCGGGGAAGCAAAGCGGGCGATGGTTGAGGCTGAAGCAGGAGCTGGACATGCGGCATGAGCTTCGGGATCAGCTTTGGGAGAAGCAGTGTGAGGTGCATCCGGCTTGTAGATAAATGTTCCAGCCGTGTCTTCAAGAATATCATCAGTTTCAATGAACAATAGGTCAGTGGAATCAGAATGCCGAGGAATCATAGGAGTTTGCCTTCGGATGTGCGGAACTTCAAATAACTCTAGATAATCATATTCCTTTTCGATACCCTTGGCAAAAAGTTGTTTGCGAGAATAATGCTTGCGTAGAAGTGTCCATGAGCGCTTCTTCTGTTCCTTCTCAAACAGGAGGGCTTGGCGAGCATAATTGTGAAGCAAATTGATCTCAGGTATCATTTCCACCTTTACTTTTCTATCGAGCTTGATATGGCTTTCCAGGTCTTGCTGAGTGCAAAGAAAATCCTTCATTGTCGGTCTTTGGTGATCAACTTTGTCCTTCTTGGTCTTCGGTGCTCTAATAGTAGCAGGCACAGAGGCAGAGGTAGTGGCATCTATTGGCATCTTTCCTTTGCTGATATCTTTCAAAATTCTGAGTGTGTCACGACTGGTGGCATATAAACTTTCGGAACATAGGCGCATAAAATATTTTATTCAATGAGTTGCTCGATTGTGTACATGACCCACGGAGCATATGGCTTCGAAGCTTGAGGGCTATCAGCTGCACATGCCAAGTTGCGACTGAAAATATCTAGGATATCAAAGTGAATACCCTGAGCAATGGCAATCAATGCATTTCCCACGATGCCATCGATTGTTTCTGGCCTATTTGTTGGAGTGAGGGAGCTGCAGAGGATGTAGAACAATACTTTGTTCTCATATGCCAGGTTCTTCGGTTTTACTTGTAGGAACGAAGTATGTCTACAAGAGGGGGGTGAATGGGAGTTTTAATTTTCTTCGAAAAACTTAAATCTCTCAGAACCCAGCAGCGAAACGAATGAAAAACAAGCTACAGTGAACTAAAACAAAGTACCGAAAGGAAACTAAGACAAGCATCGAGGTTAATCATACGAATGAAAATGCATTGAAGGTTAATGAGGGTGACAGAGGTAACCGAAGATGCTCGAAGGCGACAAGATATTTGTTTGACCAGTTCGTCCTTCTGCACAAGGACTACGTCTGGTTGGAGGGGCTGTGACTTAACACGGAAGATAAACTCTCTTCACCTTATTCTCCTTGACAATCGATTCATCAAACATTGGCGATTACTCATGGTAGATACTTGAAGGCGATCTCTGAACCTTTGCAGACTTCGTCTTCGAGAACCACAATCACTCTTGGTCTCTGAAGAAATTGACACATAACCATCTAGAGAGTTTGCAGCTCTCAAGAATAATAGGCGGAGTGTACTAAACTTAGATTCTAGTGATGTTGAAACTATCTAATTCTTCGGCTCTAGGAATTTTCTCTCGGTGGATTTTAAACTTAAAACGCTTGGAGAGTGGGTTGCTCAACAATCTTCTTAGAATCAAACAGAGCAGCCACCGGACAAAGCTGGTGCGGGGTGGCTATTTATAATCGCAACCTTCCCAGACGGGAAATGACCATTTTGGACACGAGGTCCAGCCAATGGCCAATCGACACGTTCACAATGGTCAAATTTTGGAGTAACGACAACATTACTTGAGGAACAAGTAATGCTAACTCCTCGATCCGAGACAAATCTCTCACAGCGTAGAAGATCACGGTCTCTTGCTGGCAAGTATTTGCTCGGAACACAAAGAGATTTCGCTCACACCTTTCATAGGATTTGGGTTTAGCATTATAGAATCAAAGGTTCGAACACTACACCCCCCTTGATAGTACGGTGGTCCTATGTCTCAATGAAAAAAGAAGAACAATGAAACAAATGCTACGTCTTCATCTCGTCTTCATTCTTCCTCGAGCATAGTCATTTCCTTCGGACATGTACCGAACCAATTGCTTGAACTTCAGCAATTTTTATGGGTCACTCTTGTTAGCTTCATCTTCTGCGATAACCTTCCCTGCTGCGTAGGGAGATTATCTTCGCCGTTTGCATAAAACTCCTCGATACTTCAGGGACCTGTTACTCTGTGTGCACTAGCAAACACATAAATCCCATACTGTTTATGTCAACAAACTCCAAAACATAAGGGGCATACCATTGCACCAACAATCTCCCCTTTTTGACGGTTGTTGACAAAACAGATAATCATCAAAGTGAAGATAGATAGGTGAAATGTAAATCGAACAAGAGTATACTTGCATTACTTGTCTCGATGATGAAATATACCCCATAGATGTATGCAGGGTTAATCATATTAGATAACATTCACTGCAATTCATTGACTTGTTCGGAGGATTTTTCAATCATTCGAGGTAAAGATTCGCGCCGATGATAAGTAAACCAATGAGAATATAGTGCAATCATTCATATCTTCTGTCAATAATTCCACCTGCAAAACAAATGCTTCGAGAGAATATAGTGTATCTGGCAGGGTTATTAATATTACAGCCTATATCAGAAGTTTCACAACAGAGCACATGAAGTGTGATGACCCACAAGTATAGGGGATCAATTGTAGCTCTTTTCGATAAGTAAGAGTGTCCAACCCAACGAGGAGCAGAAGGAAATGACAAGTGTTTTTCAGTAAGGTAATATTTGCAAGTGCTGAAATTGTAAGTAGCAGAGTAGTTTGATAGCAAGATAATTTTGTAGCGAGCAAGTAACGATAGTTGTAGGCAAAGTGCAGCAAGATAGCCCAATCCTTTTGAGGTAAAGGACAGGCCAAGACGGTCTCTTATAATAAGCAAAGCGTTCTTGAGGGTACACGGGGATTTCATCTAGTCACTTTCATTATGTTGGTTCAATTCGCGTTCGCTATTTTGATAATTTGATATGAGGGTGGATCGGTGCTTAGGTGTTGTTCTTACTTGAACAAACGTCCTACTCATGATTAACCCTCCCGCAAGCATCCGCAACTACGAGAAAAGTATGAAGAATAAATTCTAACCATAACATTAAACTTTTGGATCTAGTCGGTCCCTTACGGAATAGCGCATAAATTGGGGTTTAAGCTTCTGTCACTCTCGCAACCCACTATCTAATTACTACTCCACAATGCATCCCCTTAGGCCCAAATATAGTGAAGTATCATGTAGTCGACGTTCACATGACACCACTAAGGGAATCACAACATACATACTATCAAAATATCAAACACATATCAAATTCACATGATTACTTGCAACATGATTTCTCCCGTGACCTCAAGAACAAAGGTAACTACTCACACATGATGAACATGCTCAAGACCAGAGGAGTATTAAATAGCATAATGGATCTGAACATATAATCTTCCACCAAATAAACCATATAGTAATCAACTACAAGATGTAATCAACACTACTAGTCACCCACAAGCACCAATCTATAGTTACAGTAACAACATTGAACACAAGAGATGAACTAGGGTTTGAGATGAGATTGTGTTGTTGAAAATGTTGATGAAGATAGCCCTCCCCAAGATGGGAGAGTTGTTGGTGATGATGATGATAATGATTTCCCCCTCCGGGAGGGTAGTTCCCCCGGCGGAATCGCTCCGCCGAGGGCAAAAGTGCTCCTGCCCAAGTTTTGCCTCGAGACGGCGGCGCTCCGTCCCGAAAGTCTCCTCCTTATTTTTTCTAGGCCAGAATGGCTTATATACCAGAAGATGGGCCTGGGTGAGCACAACCCACCAGGGCGCTCCGGGGGGGGGGGGGGGGGGGGGGGGGGGCTGGCGCGGCCAGGTGGGTTGTGCCCATCTAGTGGGCCCCCTATGGTGGTTATCAGCTCTAGTATTTTTCATATATTCCATAAAAAATCTCCGTGAAGTTTCAGCTTGTTTGGAGAGAATAGGTGGCCTGACGTAGCTTTTTCAGGTCCAGATTTCCAGCTGCCGGAATTCTCCCCCTTGGTGCACTCCTTGCAAATTATGAGATAAAAGGCATTAGAATTACTCCAAAAAGCATTATTGTGCATAATAACAACATAAATAACAGCAAGAAAACATGATGCAAAATGGAAGTATCAAAGTGGCATAAAGTCTTTGAAGCATACAGTGCAAAAGTCTCATAAACCAGAGCAAAGAAGCACGAAGAGACCAAATCCAACAGACCAAATCTATCGAAACTCTCGATGTGATTCTCCCCTTTTTGTCAACTAGTGTAAAAATGGTGACGAATAACATGAGTGTGAAAATAGGTGAATTTGATTCACTCTAAGGCATTTCCCAAAGAACTGCTCGAAGAAGTTTCTGATTCGGAGGTGGCTGGAATATCTTCGTCGTCAGCAGCAGCAGCAGATCCTTCAATACCGGCTTGGGGCTGAGAAGACGAAGGCACATTGGGAACAGCCTGTTGAGTCTTGCGAGATAGAATATTTCCTCCAGCAGTTTTCTTAGTGGCCGAGGTTGCTTCTGACTCATCGAGTAATTTGCACAGCTGAATCCGAAGTAAATTGGTTGTTGGTTCATGAGCTGGCAGAGAAGGAGTGATCCAATCTTGAAAGTCTTCATCTGAAAACCCTTGATCAATATACTCATAGAGTTCTTTGAGATGAGAGTTACTTAATAGCTTCTTGGAGAAGAACTTACGAAGCAATTTCCATAGACGCTTCTTGTTTTCAGTTGTGATCATGTGCACAACTTTTGTTCGGTTGTTGATTGCATTTAGTTCTACAGCCAAGTGCTCTTTATCTTGGTGATCCTCAGCCATATGCTTCAGCATCAACTGTTGATTGCGCAAGCTCACTTCAAGATGTGAAGGAGGTTGAGTGTTCGATTGACGAACACGCCGAGGTAGCCGATGCTTATTAAACGCGTTATTTTAATCAGACGGGCTTGATGCTGGCGCTTTCCCCGAAGAAAAATCTTCCATGATTTTCAACGTATCACGTACTGGAGGAATGAAGCTTTTGTGACTGATTTTCGCTAGATATTCGATCTTCATTGCATAATCAACCAGCTTCTGAATCCAGGGCGTATACCTTGGTAGTTTTTGGGTGCTGAGCTGAATCCATCAGAATATGCAGGAACATATCTTCGACATCGAAGATAAATCCTTGGGATATGGCATTGATGGTGTTCCAAAGAATATCAGAAATAGTGTTGTCATCCTAGCCAGCGGACAAAGGGTATAAGTGAGAATATGATATAAAGTCTGATTGTCGAATGTTAAGTGCTTAGGCAGAGGAGGACCATTGTAGTCGCGAATTTTATCATTGTCCATTGTGCATCGGAAATCTTCATCAGAGATTGCGTCAATGTTATGAACTCGAATCTCCATCTTGTCATGTTTGAAACGAGGGAAATGAAAGTGAGAGACAAAGTCTATTGCAGAGCATTTTATTCTTTCCCCTTCGGTCATCCATTCCATGATCCAGTATGTGCTATCAGATGCATCACCGGATATATACATCGTGGCATAAAATTGAAGAATAATCTCCCCGTTCCATCGATGCTGATATGCAAAAACATGCGCGAGGCCAAAGTCTTCGATGTCTTGCAATACTTGATTGGAGTAGACAATGTTTTTCATCGCAGCGATATCCGGGTACTCATGAGGAAAAATCTTGCGGCTATCATAAAGAATCCGCGAATAATATATTGCATGTCCCTGAGTCCAGAACCGAGGAGATTCAGATGTGTGGGGCTTGATGTATGGACTCTCTTGAAAGAAAGTAGGATGGGTGTTCCGAATGAAGAGTGGCTCTTTGACGCCAACGCCGATAGAGAACAAAGGTAGTTGCTCGCGAGGATAAGGGTATTTGAGCTCATCTTCAACAGAGATCACTTCATCGCCATAAATGACCGAGTCTGAGTGATGAGCAGAAGCTGATTTTGCTGCAGAAGGATCAACACCTGAAGTTCTTCGTGCAATATTGAGTGAGATTCGCAGAGGAGAACGATCAGACACTTTTTCAGGTACTTAATTAGGCACCAAATCTTTATCAACCACTGGGAACCGTTGAGGATTTGCTTCGGCGGACGGTTGAGTGACAGAGGGAGGATCTGAATCATTTTGTTCAACGTGAGCTGGAGAAGCCTGGGGAGTAGTCCGAGGAATTTCACCTTCTTCCAAAACATTTTGTTGAGGGGATTTTTTTCATTAACTGGAGAAGCCACATGCACTGTTTCAGTTGGCCTTGGTGAGCTAGGAGCATCCGCACCTGGTGCATGAATCGGTGAAGGAATGGCTCGTTCAGGAGAGTTCTCCTTCTGAGTTTGAGCTTTATGAGATTTTTCTATCTAGGGAGGAGGAGGAGCATTCTTCTTTGAAATTTTCATCTTCTTCTTTTGCTTCGACGGATCAATGTGCCCCTTGACAAGATCATTGTAGCCAGTGACTATGGCTTGATGATCGAGGCAGACCTTGAGAACGATTTGATCTAGGTCCGAATGAAATCCTAGTCTTCTGTTTTGAAGGATAGTTAAAGCTCAATTGACATCCACATAAGATTCTTCTAGTTGCTTGATGACAAACTTAGATTTAGTAGCCTTCATACGGGTGTCAAGCTCATTTAACTGCGCAGAGAGGTCATTGATCTCGATGAAATCATCTTGCATGTCTCGAACAAGATCAGATGCTTGACCTATCACCTCAGAGGGAATGGGCAAAGATGCCACTTCACCATCAAACAGGTTCTCCACAAATCTGTCAAGCTGCTCCATCATGAACACTTGATTGAAATAACTTGGTGCATCAGAATCAACTTGGGGCTGTGCAACAGGAGCAGTTTGTGCTACATTATGCTCGGTCAGCGGCAAAGATGCCAATGGT
Source organism: Secale cereale (assembly GCA_902687465.1). NCBI lineage: Eukaryota > Viridiplantae > Streptophyta > Magnoliopsida > Poales > Poaceae > Secale > Secale cereale. The sequence continues at coordinate 103,747,287 of LR738710.1, forward strand.
TGAGTTAGCTTTGGAGCAAACTTAGCAGCCTTTTCTTTCACAACCTCAGCTCCCGGAGCATTCTATTCTGCAAAAGGAGCTTTGATTTGCTTCACCTTTTTCTTTGGGAGGTTTTCTCGTGGCTTGGATGTGCCTACTGGGGCATCAACTACCAAATCGTGCAGATCAATTGCATCAGGATGAGGAGCTGTGTTTACTTTTTCAACCATTGTGACAGTGATAGGAGGAGTATTTCTCTTTACAGGGCTCTTCTTCGGAGGTGCAATTTCGATAACACTTGCTTGAAGATCAGGCAGAAAAGTGGATGTAGTAATATTCACTTGTTCGAAAGAGTTGCATCAATTTCTTCTCTCGTGAGTGGAGGATCATCTTGATCGGAAGAATCACTTTCAGGCTCAACTGGTTTAGCAGGCCTTTTCTTTGGTGCACTCTTTTTCTTCAAAGCAGCATATCTGGGATCATGTTTGTGCTTAGAGCGCCCTTCTAATTTTCCTTCAGCCTTTTTCTTTTCGATGTCAGATTTAATGAGACGGCCATTTTCTTCTTATCTTGCCTGCTCCTTTTCAGCCTTCTTGGCTCTCTTTTCAGCATTCTTGAGGTGTTTGGCCTTTTCTTCGGGATAAGAGTCATGTGTTTTAAGAGACGACCCGTCAGCATCAGAAGGCAGTAGAGGCCTTTCCTGAGGATCACCTGCCCGAATGAGGCCTATTTCGCGACAGTCGCCCCATGGGGATGGAAGGCAAAGTTCTTGGCATATCGAGGATGAACCATTTTGTAGTTGAACCACTTTCGTACCCAATGACGTCGAATCTTTTGCACACGCCTTTTTCTCTAAGCTGATTGTTCTCCAAGAATCGTGTTGTAGTTTTCATGAGAGATATATTGTGCCAAATTTGTGATAGGTTGCCTGCCACCTTTCCTTTTCTTTGGAGCATCTGCTTCTTGCCCGTTCGAATTTGGTTCGGATCTCTTTCTTTTGTTGGTAGACAGGCCTATCATTGGGCCCTTTGCATTTAGTGCTTTGGATTCATGAGCTATGCCCATAAATACCTCTTCTTCATGGGCCGTACTGTGGGGTCTAGCAGCATCCTCAACAGACTGCATATACCTGTGAATAAGAGTAGGTACGAGGGAAAATGGAGACATGCTTACAAATGCTCACAACGAATAGTTTTTCGAACAAAAACATTTTGAGGAAGGAATAGATGCAGACTTTGAGAAATGTTTCGAATGAAGGAAACATATAGAACGAACTAGCAGCTCCAAAGAAAATACTAGATAGCGTGCTAGGCATTCCATTCGAGAGAAACATAACACAACCCTAGATCTGAAAGATCCGGATGTGAGGAACAACCACATACCACATCTGCACTAGCAGGGTAAAAATCTAGATCTAAGAAATGTAGTAAAATTGGAGATAATTGACTGCAGACGAACTCGACTCGAGAAGGAAGGAGACCCCATTTTGAACCACATGTACCCTAGCTCCATGACATGCAGTAGCTACGGCAGAGTGGGAAAGAAGATGTCCCGCAACGGCGTGGAAGGACTCCGGTGACCACTTTCCGGCAGTGAAGCGGCGAAGTGGTCATCGGTGTCGATCTCAAGGAGGAGCGCTGCGGTGAGGGTTTTGGTGGAGAGGAGGCGAGGAGAAAGAGAGATTAGCAAGCAGAAGGAGAGCGATGTGGGTTTTATATGCGAGAGGAAATAATTGCACACAAAGGATTTTGATCGGACGGTCTATATGCAGGGATGATTGTGATTCAATGGTCAAGATGGAATGACAGTTGATGTATTGCACGTGGCAACCGTCATAAAAGACCATGGTCCTGACTTAGGCGGGAGACGCCAAATTTTGGACAGCTTTCGCCGAAACAGATTAATGTTCGGACCGAATCTTAATTGTGGTCAAGGACACCAGATAAAGTTTCGTTCCAGATAAAATTTGAGCATTTACAACGGAACAACATAGACTTGAAGAGATAGAATAGATGGAAAACAGGGTCGTAGGCATTTCACTCAGGCAGAAGAACAAAAACCCATGAGCAGATAGCTATGAGAGAAATGCATTCGGACAAAAACAAAATCTATCGATTGGAGAGAAATCCAATGAAAGAAAATTGTGGTGGTGTGTAACCCACCTTATAAGAACTGAATGACCCCGAGCGTCGCACAATTATCGTGGCACCCGGTTAGTCTAGTTCTTCGTTAATGTATTCACTCTGAGAAAGAAAATTTCACTTTGTCGAAATTTTCAGACTCTTCGAGTGTTATGCACCCATTCCTTCTAAGATGTGGAAGTGTTAGCACGGGTGCCGAGTCCAGCTCACTGCACGTTTGCAAAGTCTAGGAATTTAGCTCACATCGTAATTCACATAATCTTTTCTCGTCGAGAGGCTTGGTGAAAATATAAGCAAGATTATCTTCGGTCTTGACGTGATTGATGATAGTATCCTCCCGATCAACGTGACCGCGAATGAAATAATGTCTTATGGCAATATGCTTCGCGCGAGAATGCTGCACATGATTGTGTGCGATTTTGATGTCACTCTCATTATCACAATACAGAGGGATAAGCTTGGCCTTGATGCCATAATCCTTTAGTGTCTGCTTCATCCACAATAACTAAGTACAACAAGAGCCAGCAGCAATATATTCGGCCTCAGCTGTAGACAAAGATACACAATTATGCTTCCTTGATGACCAACAGACCAAAGATTTACCAAGGAAATGACATGTCCCCGAAGTAGATTTCCTATCAACCAAGTCACTAGCCCAATCTGAGTCTAAATATCCAACAAGATCAAACTGTGCTCCCTTAGGATATCATAAACCTAAGGTGGGGGTGTGAGCCAAATATCTCAGAATGTGCTTGATCGCTTGGTGATGCGATTCTTTTGGTGCATCTTGATAATGGGCACACATGCAAACACTCAACATAATGTCAGGTCTAGATGCACATAGATAAAGAAGAGATCCAATCATCGAAAGATAAATTTTCTGATCGTAATCCTTACCATACTCATCTGCATCCAGCTTACCATTCGTGGGCATAGAAGTTCTATAGCCCTTCATTTTGGAATCTTTCATTTTGAACTTCTTGAGGCACTCTTTCAGATATTTCTCCTGAGATATGAAAATGCCATTTGCTTCTTGACGAATTTGTAGTCTGAGAAAGAACGCGGGTTAACCCATCATGGACATTTGATATTTATCGGACATCATTTTCTCGAACTCTAAGCTGCAAGCATTGTTAGTACAACCGAAGATAATATCATCCACATATATTTTACATACGAATAGATCATTATTAACAACACGAGTGAAAAGTGTGGGATCAGTGGATCCTGGCTTGAACCCTTTCTCGAGTGATACGTCTCCAACGTATCTATAATTTTTTATTGTTCCATGTTGTTATACTATCATTCTTAGATGTTTTACAATCATTTTATAGCCATTTTATATCATTTTTGGGTACTAACCTATTGACATAGTGCCAAGTGCTAGTTGTTGTTTTCTGCATGTTTTTTACATCGCGGGAAATCAATACTAAGTGGAGTCCAAATGCAGCGAAACTTTTTGTGGACTTTTTTTGGACCAGAAGACATCCAGTGGGCCGGAGAAGCACTTGGGGGTGCTCCGACGGGAGCACAACCCATCAGGGCGCTCCAGGAGGCCCAAGCGCACCCTGGTGGGTTGTGCCCTCCTCGGGTGCCCCCGGACCACCTCTTTGCTCTATTAATATACCAATATTCCAAAAACTCTAGAGGAGTCGATGAAAATCAATTCCAGCCGCCGCAGATTCCAGAACCACCAGATCCAATCTAGACACCATCATGGAGGGGTTCACCACATCCATTGGTGCCTCTTCGATGATGCGTGAGTAGTTCTTTTTAGACCTACAGGTCTGTAGTTAGTAGCTAGATGGCTTCCTCTCACTCATTTGAGTATCGATACAATGATCTCTTGGAGATACATATGATGTAACTCTTTTTGCGATGTGTTTGTTGTGATCCGATGAACTTTGAGTTTATGATCAGATCTATCTTTTTATCCATGAAAGTTATTTGAGTCTTCTTTGATCTCTTATATGCATGATTGCTTATAGCCTCGTATTTCTTCTTCGATATTTGGGTTTTGTTTGGTCAACTTGATCTATTTATCTTGCAATGGGAAGAGGTGCATTGTAGTCGGTTCGATCTTACGGTGCTTGATCCCAGTGACAGAAGAGGAACCGACACGTATGCATCGTTGCTACTAAGGATAAAATGGTGGGGTCTATTTCTAAATAAATAGATCTTGTCTACATCATGTAATCGTTCTTATTGCATTACTCCGTTTTTTCATGAATTTAATACACTAGATGCATGGTGGATAGCGGTCAATGTGTGGAGTAATAGTAGTAGATGCAGGCAGGAGTCCATCTAGTAATCTTGGACATGATGCCTATATAATGATCATTGCCTGGATATTGTCATGACTATTTGAAGTTCCATCAATTGCCCAACAGTAATTTGTTCACCAACCGTTTGCTATTTTTCTTGAGAGAAGCCACTAGTGAAAATTACGCCCCCCCGGGTCTCTTTCTCATATTATTTGCCTTTGCGATCTATTTTCCTTTGCTTTTATTTTCAGATCTATTAAACCAAAAACCCAAAAATACCTTGCTGCAATTTATCTTATTTGCCGTTCGATCTATCAATATTTACAACTGTATCATGTCTATTACCCGAAAGGGATTGACAACACATTTTACACGTCGGGTTGCGAGTATTTGTTATTTGTGTGCAGGTGTTGTTTACATTGTGTTGATTGGTTCTCCTATTGGTTCGATAACATTGGTTTCATCACTGACGGAAATACCTACCACTGCTATAATGCTTCATCCCTTCCTCTTTGGGGAAATACCGACGTAGTCCTAGCAGACATCAAAAGGAATTTCTGGCGCCGTTGTCGGAGAGACACCATCAACATCTACCAGGTTCCTAATCAGAAATATCATCTCCTCGCAATTTACATTATTTTCCATTTGCCTCTTATTTTCACTTCCCCCAATTCACCAAAATATTATGTGTTTAATCGCCCCCTTTTTCGTTTGCTGTTTTCTCGTCAGATCTATTTTCATTTGCCCTTATGTCTTACTTGGTTACTTTGGTTGGTTGCTTGGTATAATTGGGTGTTTAATTGAAATCGGAAGAAAAGCGTTTATGGCTCCTCATCCACTTGCTAATCCTTTTAAAAGATCCAATTATGATGAACCAATTGCTAGTGAGTTGAGTGCACTAGATTATCTTTATGAAGTTTTGCTTGAGATTCATGAATCTGAAAATTGTGATGAAATGATAAAAGAAGAAATTTATGAAGTGATTCATGATAGCTGCTTGGATGAAAAGCATGATTGGAATGGTGTTATAATAAATTTTATTAATGTCAATTATGCTAGTAATATGCAAAACCCCAAACTTGGGGATGCTAATTTTGATATGTCCTCTATTGCAATGGTGTTGTAATAAATTCTATTAATGTCAATTATGCTAGTAATATGCAAAACCCCAAACTTTGGGATGCTAATTTTGATATGTCCTCTACTTATTGCAATGATCACGATTGGGGTGATTCTTCTTATGATCTTGAAAATTTATTTATGCCTCATGATGAATATGTTATTGATAATAATATTTGCAATATTATTGAAAGTGGTTTTGGAAGAGTGAAAACTCTAGGCAATAATGATCCCACTGTTTTGGAAGAGTGTCAACTTTGCATGCATGTAGATCAAGAAGAGAACATTTTTACGATGGCTATATCGTTGAATTTGAGTATGATCCTACATGTAATTATTATGAGAGAGGGAAATATAGTTGTATAAATATCTGTATTACTGAACTACCTCTCGCTATGTTGAGATTGTTTTTGTTTCTTCGCTCTTCCTTGCATATGCTAGTTTTTGCTTGCCTTGATAATTTGTTTGCTTACAAAATGCCTATGCGTACACTACTGCAGGATGCCGCTAACGCGACACTACGATCAGAGACCCTTCGACGAAACTGTGTGCGATGCAATAATCGCAAACAGTGGTGTAAAAACCATCAAAAAAGGTGCAAAACATTTGCGATGACGGATGCATAAAACACGGTTCAGATTTTAGTTGTGCGTGCGATGCAAGGCATATGGTTCAGTTCAATTAACTGTTTGCGATGAGGAGGACCAAAAGAAATGGGCAGTCAAATGAAGGTGTGTGTGATATATAGCATACAGTCACTTGGATGAACTGTTTCTGATTAGGCAACACAAAAGAAACGGTTAGTCAGATCAAGGTGTGTGCGATATACGGCATGCGGTTCACTCGGATGAACTGTTTGCGTTGACACAAGAGAACAGAAATTGTTCAATATAACAGGATGTGTGTGATACACGACAAATAGGTCTGTAATCAGAAATGTGTGCGAAGACCGATAATAACACATGCGATTGCTTCTAATGAGACATATGTGATATGCTATGTCTACACAATATCTATTGGTCATTGGGCGACGAGCGGTCATCCGGGTACGCCGTAAGTATGCAAAGAGGGAATCCTATATCAGTAAGGACTAGCCATTCCACCAATAGCTCATCTAAGAGAACTCTCAAGTTAACTGTGCTGAAGATGGAGCAGCTATGAGATGGGTGACCAGATGGCAAGTTGTCAAAATTTCAAAACCCACTGATGGGATGTATCTTAAAGGTTTGAACTTTTTTTTAACACATGTTAAAAAAAGGTCTACCGCATTACTTTTTGACAATGTGCGATACGTGGCATACAGTAGATCCATCCGACCTGTTTGTGATGGAATAAGCCGTGTGTTTTGTGGGGTCGAATTAACCTCAAGGTCCTTGTTTTGTTTTTGTTTTGTTTTTTAACACATGTTAAAGAAGGTCTACCGCATTACTTTTTTACAATGTGCGATACGTGGCATACAGTTGATCCATTCGACCTGTTTGTGATGGAATAAGCCGTGTGTGTTGTGGGTTGGAATTAACCTCAAGGTCCTTGTTTTGTTTTTTGTTTTTTAACACATGTTAAAGAAGGTCTACCGCATTACTTTTTGACAAGTGAGATACCTGGCATACAGTTGATCCATCCGACCTGTTTGTGATGGAATAAGCTGTGTGTGTTGTGGGCAAACGCTTGCTAGTATTCAACCGTTTGCGATTGATGAATTCATCACCAACGGGTTCCCTAGTGTGGTCTGTGTTCATCTGATCATCATCTACTTCTTGTGCTAGCTCGATGTTCCTTCTATGCTAAGTTTCCATTATTGATGGCGTTTTATGAACACGCCACCGTTTCCCGCCATTTCCTCACCTGTTTCCCACCACCCAGTGATATTGCGCGTAAACCTAGGCGGCGCGCGATGCACGGAGGCGACAAGCGCAACCTGTAGCACATCCACCTTTTCCAAGCATGTCAACCCACCAAAGCGCCGCCCCTGCCATCAACCTCGTCGACGAGGAAAACGAGCAGGCGCCGTCGAGGCCGAGGCGCTCCCTGGCAACGCGATGGACAATGCTGTGATGCGCATCATCGCCAGGGTTGAGCAGACCTTTGGCGCATGGCGCTTGAGCGCCGTGGATCAAGATAGGCATGTCAGCATTGATAGGCTGCAGCTCGCCTCACAACATGATCGATGGCGCGCCGTAGAGCAAGCTAGGCATGTCCGCGCCGATAGGCTGCGGCTCGTCGCACGACGAGACCGTTGGAGCGCCGCAGAGCAAGAGGTGCAGTGCACCGCACAACAAGAGCGGATCCATCGGCGATTGCCTACTGTCGACACGGTGTCGCAGCTGGGTACACATCCCGTCAATACCCTCATTCCTCGCCAGGAGTGGGCAGAGGCCCTCAGTGCCGTACTTGCACCAGGGGCGGCCGCGCCGTACTTGCACTGAACGCTCGCCACACCGTTCACCTTGTACGTGGCCAGCTGGATGCCAACGCGCTGGTCCATAGGCTCGACCACCTCCTTGGCCTAGGTGTTCATCTGGGCGCAGTAGAGGAACATGGCCGTCGCATCTTCGAGCTGGTGTTCTCCGATGAAATAGCCAACTTGGAGCTCGAGAACGTGCTACAGATGTACCGCGAGCGTGTCGACCACTTGGTCGAACGTCTGCACGAGTTCAGGCAGAGCCTAGAGCTACCGTAGGCAAGGACTGCTGGTCATGGTCTCATGGATGCGTTTTATTTTGTTGAGTCATTTCGACGTGGATAGCTATGTATTCACAACAATCATAGTATTTCTCTGTTTATTCCTCTATTTCAGTGTGTGTACTCTGTTTTCCGTCCTTATATGTTCTATTTCAATGTGTGTGTATACGCTTTCCATTCTGTATATGTGGATGATAACAGCTAGATTCAAATTAATATACAAAAACAAATAGAAAATGGAATTCATAATATATATATATATATATATATATATATATATATATATATATATATATATATATATATATATATATATATAAATTGTTCATTAGTTGACCATAGAATATATATAATATCATCACATATACGTGATGATACATAACTACTAGGTACAATGCATAAAATTGAAAACGAACAATACTAAAACTAATAATCACTCCTGATGCACGGCGTCATCCCAGCGCGGTGGCAGTACTCCGCCTCGCAGCGCTTGACGTACCGATCTGCCTCTTGCTGGCGGACGAGCGTGGACGATCTTGTCATTTCGTTGGGCGCCCACCAGAGCTCTTCATCGGTGGCACGCTGGAGCTTATTGGCCCACCTCCACGCAGCGATGAGGCGCCTAGCACCTTTGGCCTTCCTCGCGAAGTACCCGTTTACATACACCTCCTCCGCACGACGACGCGCCCGCCCCCAAAGCTCCACCTTCTCCTTCTTCCAGGTGGCTTCACATGCTTCACAGGCCGCCTGGTACCTGGCTTTCTCCTCCGCCATCTCCTTCTTGAACGCCACTTGCCTGGGTTTCTCATCCGGCGACAGTGACTTCCACAGAAAATGATTGTACTTGTTGGGGATCGTTGCAGAAATTCAAAAAAATTCTACGCATCACCAAGATCAATCTATGGAGTGACTAGCAATGAGAGGGGAGTGCATCTTCATACCTTTGAAGATCGCGATGCGGAAGCGTTGCAAGAACGCGGTTGGTGGAGTTGTACATAAAGCGATCCAGATCGCGGCCGAATCCGATCTAAGCACCGAACAACGGTGCCTCCGTGTTCAACACACGTGCAGCCTGGTGACGTCTCCCGTGCCTTGATCCAGCAAGGAGAGAGGGAGAGGTTGGGGAAGACTCTGTCCAGCAGCAGCACGACGGCGTGGTGGTGGTGGAGGAGTGTGGTACTCCGGCAGGGCTACGCCAAGCTTCGCGGGAGAAGAGGAGGAGTTGGGAGGGGGGAGGTGTCGGGGAAACTGACTGCCCACGAACACCTATGGGACCGGAGCCCCTTTTACGGTACGGCAAGGGAGCGGAGGGGGCACGAAGAGCGGATCGAGGGGCACACGCGGGCAGTTTACCCAGGTTCGGGCCGCGCGGACGCGTAAAACCCTACTCCTGCTTTGGTTGTATTGAGTTCTCAGGCTCGGGAGCTTGAAGATCTACAGTACTAGCTACACCAAGCGTAGGAGTGATCGAGTTTCTGGGATCGAACCCCCTCTACGTTGTGCATAGGCCTCCTTTTATAGCTTAAAGGGGTCACCGACAGGCGTCAACGTAGAGGAGGGTAAAAGTGTAAATTTGGTGGTAGATGGAACAGTGCATGAACAGTGTATGCACAGTGCGCGCACAGTGATCTATACCTAACCCAGACGGTGGGGGACAAAGGCATTGAATGCCCGTCGCCGTCACCCCAAAAGCGCCCGCCCGGGCGTCTCCGTTCGCCACGACGATGGCCTCGTCACCGCGGCTCGCCACCGTGTCCCCCAGGCTGCACAGCCATCTGCCACGTGCCCCTGGAAGGGCCCCAGGGCGACGCGTGGCCAGATGAGCTGGAGCGCAGGCGCACAGTGTAAGCCACCCCCGGCAAGCACCTTGCCGGGGCTGCTATCTTGCCGGGCCCGGAAGCTTGTCGCTCTCCGGGTCCTGCCGGGGCGCACGATGCGCCACGATATATCTTCTGAAGTGTTATTCTTTGGCCTTCCTGGCAAGCTCCTCTTGCCAGGATCTTGTGAGAATAGAGTGGTCTTGTGCTTGGAGCAGCCTTCCCGGCAAGCTCCTCTTGCCGGGGCCTTGATCTTCTGACTTGTATACCTTGTTCTTGAATGGCTTCAAAGGGGTCCAGAGTGGGTTTTGGCGGGCGCGTGGTGAGCCAGACCACGGGACGCTGCTACTGCCCGTGCACAAGTCGGGATACTAAGGTACCCCTACTTTAGTACACCGACAGGAGCCCCCGGGCCTGGGCCACACACGGTGCCGAGCGCTGTTGGGCCAGGCCCAAAACAGTGCACGGGCACACGCGGCCCATGGCGCGCCGTTTCCCACTCCGCATCTGCCGCATCTCTCCCTAACGGCACGCGACGATTGCGGCGTCGTGGGAGAGATCGTGGCCTGCTTCTTTAATGGAAAAATGCGGAACGTCCCCCACTCCCCCCTTAAAAGCAGAGGAAGCAGGGGCAGTTTCCCTCCATTGCCTTCATTGCGTCTTGAATCTCCAGAAACCCCCGCCGCTCTCTCCCTCCCCAAAGGTCGACAGAGAGCCGAGCTCCACCCCTCCTCCGCCGTCTCCAGCATCCGCGGCGCCGTCGATCTCCCTCGCCGTCCCCGCCATGGCCCCGAAGAGCGACAAGGCGAAGAGCGACCAGGCGAAGAAGGAGAAGTCCGACAAGGCGGCGAAGCTGGCAGCCATGCGGAGAAGGATGGTGGTCTTCCCGTCGAGGCTTGGCGCGAGGGAGCTACGGGACAAGTACTACTTGTTCTGGGCGAGGGAGACGAAGGCTCACCCGCGCACCAGAGTCCTCCCCGCCGCAGCCATCGACCTGTACCCGGGAGGTTACCACTACTTCGCTTCATTCTTCCATTGCGGTCTCTGTCCTCCGTATTCAGAGTTTTTCTGCGATGTGATGAACACATATGGACTCCACCTCTTAGATTTCACCCCGAATGCCGTCCTCACTTTGGCCGTTTTCGCACATCTGTGCGAAAACTATGTCGGGGTCCACCCAAACGTAGCTCTCTTCCACCACTTCTTCACACCTGGAGTAGAGTCTGGATCTCCACTCTCCGGCGGTATCTCTTGGATCTTCAGGCTCGGCAAGAAGGAGGCTTACTTGATTGGAGAGCTCCGCGGCAAGTGGGAAGAGTGGAGAGCTGATTGGTGCTGGGTCATGGAAGATGAGCCCGAGCAGTTTACCTCGCCGCGCCGGACTGCAATAGTGCGCGGCAAGGATTGGAGTGACTTGGCCCCGGAGGACGACAAGCTGCAGATTGCCCTTACTAGGATCCTTCGCCTCCGGGCCGCCAACCTTACTATAGGTGAAGTTGGGGCTGATTTCCTCCGCCGCCGCATTGCCCCTCTGCAGGAAAGGAAGAGGCCTGCCTGGGAGTTTGGCAACGCGGCAGACCGCATGAGGCTGCGCCCCGGGCTGAATTATAACTTCACAGTCTTGGAACTCAAGGGGATGGTCCAGGAGCTGTTCAAACACGACCCCAAGCACAAGGAGTGGTTCACCCCGTCCCGGGGAGTAGTCCCGCTGTGCAATAATACTGCTCTTAGTGCCATCCGTGCGGCAATGCCTGAGTGCGACTCCCACGGGGTTGTTCCTACTTGGCTGACGCCTTCGGCAGAGACCGTGCAGACCTTCTTCGACAGCCTGGTTGAACGGCCGCGCAACCCCGATGAGAAGAAGGGGCTCACCCGGGAGACCACCGAGCAAGATGTGGCATACATAGCCACCAGAATGGAGGAAGCCGCCGCAGCTGCGGCATCGGGTGAATTTGGGTACACTGTGGACGAAGCAGAGGCAGCGGACGCAGTGAGCCAGGCCGAGGAGGCGGAAATCCTCAAGCTGCTGAAGATTGCGCCCGAGGAGTTCGCCGGGGAGCCTGCCGGGGAGCCTGTCGGGACGAGCGAGGCTGCCGGGCAAGGCTCCGAGTCCAGTGAGCCCGTCGAGGAGGTCGCCGAATCGGGCGATTCTGACGAAGACTCGGGCGGGTCACTAAACCTGGACGACGACGCCTCCTCATCCTCAGAGAATTCTCCGCCACCACCAAGTCCTCCGCCACAGCAGAAGAAGCGCCTCCGCAAGGCCACTGAGACGGCGAGGCCACCGGTGCCCCGACAGCACCCGAAGCGCCGGGCGACGCGCGCCACCACGACGAGCAAGGTCGTCAAGGAGGCGCCCCGTGCCCGAGCGACAAGCGGAGGGGGGGTCTTCCCGGAGTGGCTCTAGGGTTCCTTCCGCCCCTCGGTCCTCGGGGACGACCGGAGCGGGGTCTTCACAAACCACAGATCCGGAGCCCGCCAAGCGCCCGAGGGAGCCTTCTCCTCCAGCTCCTCGCGCTGGAGCACGCGAGGCAGAGTTTGACTTCTCCGCCCTCAGCTCCGACGAAGAGGAGGAAGAGTAAGTACTTGCAATTGCTATTTCCTTTGATTTTTGTTGCTTTTGTCTTGATTTCTCTTGCTTGGTTCTGATCTTGTTTGGCTTCCAGGACCTTGACCCAGAGGATGGCAAAGAGGGCCAAGATCCCTGTGGTTGACCTTGAGGATGACGAGCCCGTCGCAGTGGCAGGTGACGCGCCAGCGACAGGCTTGCCGGACCATCCTGCTGCTCCGGAGAGCAGCCCCCAGCATAAGTCCTTCGCTCACTTTTCTGCTTGACGGGCGCGCTTGAGGTTGTTATCCTTATTAATGTCTTGTTTGCCTGTTGTCTTGTGCAGAAGTGGAGCCGCAGCCGCAGGAGCACCGAGAGGCCGCCCCCGACGAGCCGCTTGTTCCACCCTCCCCGCCAAGGATGAGCTCCCCGGCGAGGGACAGCGCTCCGCCAAGGATGGGTACCCCGCCAAGGGCGAGCACCCCGACAAGGGTGGACACCCCGCCAAGGGAAGGCGGAAGCGGCCCTCCGCCAGCAGGGGCCACTACTACGCCGCCAAGGGAGAACTCCCCGGCGAGGGACCCCGTTACTGAAGAGGCCCGCGCAGGTAAACCCTTGTAATTTCTTTCTTTTGAACTCTTCTTTTTGGATATTTGCTTGACGATTCTTTCTTTTCTTTTTCTTCTGCTAGATCCGCCCGTCCCGGAGCCGATGGAGACGGAGACCATCGCCGAGGAAGACGTGCGCGGCAATGCTGGCGACGCCACCAACACTGAGGGAATGGCTGGTGCTGACGAGCCAGCCGCCGAGGAGACCGCCCCGACCGCTGACGCCGCAGCTGGGGAAGGGACCGGCGACCGCACTGCTGGCCCTGAGGCCGCAGGAGCGCCGGACGCTGCACCGGCCGCCGACCCTTCCGCCCCCGCAGCTGGGTCGGGCGTCTATCTGGAGGCCGCCAACGGGGTCTTTATCCAAGTCCCGTGGGCGTCCTCATCAAGGGCACCCGCGGAGGGGGAGATCTTCGACGGAGAAGTTCTCGCCTCCGCCGGGTTGAAGGTTGTCGACACGCCCGGCAACAGCGACGAGCCCGAAGAGGAGCAACTTCTACGCCGGCTCTTGGGTTTGTATCGGGCCGGGCAAGCCAAGCTGGAGTCCCGAGAGGCTCTGGCTGCCAAGGCCGGTGCTGATCTAGAGAAGCGCGCCGCGGAGCTCCGTGCCGCCAACCAGGCGGCCATCCGGAACTTGGCGGAGGAGCGCGAAGAGCTTGCCGGAGCACACCAGGCGTTCCTCCTTGAGAAGGCCGAGGTGGAGGAGCAGCAGCGTTTGGCCGCCGAGGAGCTGTCTCGGCGGGAAGGAGAGCTCAACCAGCGGAAGGTCGACCTCAATAGCCACGAGGACGACCTTACCACCCGCGAGCAGGCCATTGGTGGGGCTCTGCAGGAGGCGAGGGACGCCGCTGCCGCCGCAGAGACCGCCAAGAGGGATCTGGAGGCTAGGGTGGCGCAGTTGGAGACAGGCTTGAAGGCGAGCGAGGACAGGGTTGCCGCACTCAACGTGGCGCGGGAGAAGGACGCCCACACCAACTCGGAGCTGCAAGTCCGCCTCTCCGAGAAAGGTAAAGAGTTCACCGACGCCAGGGACTCCATTGCTGACTTGGAGCTGAAGGTTTCCACCCTCACCGATTCGCTTGACGCCGCCCGGGACCGCGAGACGAAGCTGAAGGATGATCTCCGTGCTGATTGGGCCTTGCTGGACAGTGCCTCCCTGTCGCAGAACAACTTCCAGCAGACGGTGGAGCAGTGGACCGAGGAGCTCGTCGCCTCCGCCGCCAACATTGATAAGGAGCTGATGGCGCTGAGGGCGAAGCACCTCGTGTACTCCCCCGACGGGAGCCTCCCCCACAGCGCCAAGCTGAGCTTGTTCTTCAGGGGAGTGGCGCCGGCTCTTGCACAGCTACAGGAGAAGATCCCCGCGCAGCTGGCTGACGAGGCGCGTCGGCTTTGCACGGGTACCATGGAGCGGGTGTTGTCGAAGATCGTCTACCGCAACCCCGGAATCAACCTTGTCAACGTCCTCCGGACCCTGCCGCCCGAAGCTGACCAGGAGGCATTGAAGGCACAAGTTGCCCACATCGTAGCCAAGGCGGGCATGATCAAGAGGGTCGACGGAGACCGAAGAGACTAGGCTTCCTTTCTTCTGCTTCCTTTGCCGCTGTCGATTAAGTCATGGGTAGTAGTTGGTTAGAACAGCGGCGAGCTATCTTGTAATATAACTTTATTTTGGATAATCAATGCAGTGTTATCTCCCTTGTTTAGCCCCTTCACTTTGTATACTTTCCACCCTACGTTTTCAGGGAACTTGCCGGCAAAGGAACCCTTGCCGCGAGCGCTGAGTGCGGGACTGTTAGCAGCCTGCTAGCAATGCCCTTGTCGGCAAGAAACCTTGCCGCAGCTAGTCACAGCACACTTAGATTGCTGAGCGAACTCGAAAACGAAGTAAGGGCGCGACACTTGTCGCAGCTCACTTAAGCCGTTGAGCGTGCTCGAAACAAAGTAAGGGCGCGGCTAGCCGTGGGTAGGTTCCTCCGCGCGTAGGTTTTCCATACAAAGTGGGGTCGTTCAAGGAAGACAACTAAATTTTTTAAAAATTTGAATTGCTCAAACTCTGGCAACTTAGCTTTCATGGATTGTTTGCTTCCCGGCAAGGCTTCCCTTTCTTGAACAGCACTTGGTCCATACCTCTATCTCCTTCCCCCCGGCAAACTTGTGCGCGAGGAACACTCCTTCTGTTTAAGAGAGAAAGGAAAAGAGGAGGAAACACAAGTATGGAGCCTTGCGGCTTGTTACTGCTTACCGGGGATGTGTGCGGCACAATATGTCAGATGATGCATGTGTGTAAAAAGAAAAGCATGAAATGATAAACAGTGCGAAGCACAAAAGTTTTACTGATGCACGGGGTCTGCGCCCGGCTTTGTACAAAGGTTTACATGCAACAGAAGCAAGACTTGTACAAAAGGTGGTTGCCGGAGCGGATCACGGCAACCGCGCCTCACGGGTGAAACTTGCGAAGATGCTCGATGTTCCAGGAGTTGCTCACCGGTAAGCCTTCTTCGGTCTCAAGGCAGACAGCGCCGGGCCTTGTGACTTGTCTCACCCGATAAGGGCCTTCCCACTTTGGCGTCAACTTGTTGGAATTCTTGGCGGACTGAACGCGCCAAAGAACAAGGTCGCCTTCCTCGAGACTCCTGGCCTTGACCTTGCGGCTATGATAGCGACGCAAGGCTTGCTGGTATCGAGCAGCTCGTACAGCAGCCTGGAGACGGTTCTCCTCGAGGAGCAATGCATCATCTTGCCGCAGTTGCTCTTGCTCGAGCTCATCGTAAGCAAGCACTCGAGGAGACCCGTATGCGAGTTCCGTGGGGAGAACTGCCTCTGCTCCATAGACAAGAGCAAAGGGTGTCTGTCCGGTGGCTCGATTTGGTGTCGTCCTGATTGACCAAAGAGCCGCCGGCAACTCCTCTATCCAGTTTCTTCCGCACTTGTGCAGCCTGTCGAAGGTTCTTGTCTTGAGTCCGCGCAGCACTTCAGCATTCGCCCTCTTTGCTTGACCATTGCTCCTTGGGTGAGCAACAGAAGCAAAGCAGACCATGGCGCCAAGGTCTTGGACGTACTGCATGAAGGTGCGGCTTGTGAACTGTGTGCCGTTGTCGGTGATGATCCTGTTAGGGATTCCGAAACGGCAAACGATTGACCTGAAGAACTTCACTGCTGACTGTGTTGTCACCTTTCTCACTGGTTCCACTTCTGGCCACTTTGTGAACTTGTCGATTGCAACGTACAAGTACTCAAAGCCCCCGATTGCGCGGGGAAAGGGGCCGAGGATGTCGAGCCCCCAGACCGAGAAGGGCCAGGACAAAGGGATCGTCTGGAGAGCTTGAGCTGGCTGGTGAATCTGCTTGGCATGGAACTGGCACGCTTCACACTTGGTTACTTGTGCAGTTGCATCTTGGAGGGCTTCTGGCCAAAAGAAACCTTGCCGGAACGCCTTCCCGGCAAGTGCTCTTGCGCCAATGTGGTGGCCACATATGCCTCCGTGTATCCCTGCCAACAGCTTCTGTCCATCTTCCCGAGAAATGCACTTGAATCTGACACCATTGAGTCTTCTTCTGTACAGTTCATTGCCGACGAACTGGTACATACTTGACTGTCTGGTTATCCTCTCTATCTCTTCTGGTTCTTCGGGAAGTTCTCCAGTTTAAAGAAAACGGACAATTTGCTGCGCCCATGCTGGAGCCTGAGGCTCAACAACAAGGACTAAAGGCATCAGGGCTGCTGCGGGAACCTCAGCTTCTACGGCAAGAACCTGCGGCTTTGCCGGAGCTGAGTGTTCCCCGGCAAGCCTGCCGGGGCAGGACTCGTCGGGAACGCCTGCTTCAACTGTACAGACCCTCGGGTCCGCAGGAGCAGACTGTTCCTCAGCATCTTGGTTGTTGGTCTTGGGGACCTTGGCGGCGGCTTCAGGAAGATCCGCCGGCAAGTAGTCGCCGGAGACCAACTTCCTCTTCTTGCTTTGCCCAACTGATGGTGTAACAGATGGTTGAGTTAGCTTGAGCACGAAGACCCCTGGTTCCACAGGTAACTTCATTGCAGCACACTTTGAGAGGCCATCTGCGATATCATTCTGAGCTCTTGGGACATGCTCCATCTGCAGGCCTTCAAAGTGTTCTTCAAGCTTCCTCACTTCATCGACATAAGCTTCCATCAAGGGACTCTGGTAACTCTTGTTTACTTGTCGGACCACCAATTGTGAATCTCCCCGCACAATCAGCTTCTTGATCCCAAATTCGGCCGCAATTCTGAGGCCGGCAAGCAAACCTTCATACTCAGCAGTATTGTTTGTTGCTTGCTCCTTGGGAAAGTACATCTGAATGACGTACTTGAGGTGCTCTCCGGTGGGTGCTATGAGTAACACGCCAGCGCCGGCGCCTTGCAGCGAGAATGCACCATCGAAGTACATTATCCACTCTTTGCTTGTTTCTTGGACGAGGATGCTTGTCTCTGGAACTTCTTCATCTGGTGTTGGTGTCCACTCTGCTATGAACTCTGCCAAAGCTCTGCTCTGTATGGTTGAAGTACTCTCAAACTTGAGACCAAAGCTCGACAGCTCCAGTGCCCACTCGACGATCCTGCCTGTTGCTTCTGGGTTTTGCAATATCCTCTTCAATGGAAAGCGAGTGACCACCGTTATCTCATGTGCTTGGAAGTAGTGGCACATCTTTCTTGAGGCCATGAGGAGGCCGAAAAGCAATTTCTGCACTCCAGAGTATCTTGATCTAGCCCCCTGCAAGAGGGAACTTACAAAATAAACTCGGCGTTGCACCATCTTCTTTCACATTTCTCCTTGTTCCTGCGCAGACTTGTCCTTGTCGGGGCCAGAGCTTGTCGGGGAAGCCCCCTGCTTGTCGCTGGATGCACTTGCCGGGGATGTGGGTTCCTCATCTGCCTCCCTCTCCGCTACTAACGCAGCACTAACCACTTGATTGGTTGCCGCTAGGTACATCAGCAACTTCTCTTGTGGCCTAGGTGCGACAAGTATTGGAGTGGAGGACAGGTATCCTTTCAAGTCTTGCAGCGCTGCCTCCGCTTCCGTAGTCCATTCCATAGGACCTGCCTTTTTCAAGATTTTGAAGAAAGGCAGGGTGTGTTCTGCAGACTTTGAAATGAACCTGCTGAGGGCAGCCACACAACCAGCAAGTCTCCTTACGTCCTTGACGCGCTTTGGGGCTTCGATCTGCTCGATGGCCTTTATCTTGTCGGGATTGGCTTCAATCCCCCTCTGGGACACAAAGAACCCGAGAAGCTTGCCGGAGGGGACTCCGAAGACGCACTTCTCGAGGTTCAGCTTGAGTTGTATCTTGCACAGATTCTCAAAGGTTTCTTCTAAGTCTTGAATCAGGGTATCCTTGCTCTTGCTCTTGACCACTATATCATCCATGTAGGCTTCTACATTCCTGTGTATCTGTGGCTCAAAAGCAGTGTGGACCACCCTTGCAAATGTTGAGCCCGCATTCTTCAGTCCAAAGGGCATACGTATGAAACAGTATGTGCCACATGGAGTAATGAATGCGGTCTTCTCTTCGTCTTCCTCAGCCATGAATATCTGGTGGTAACCTGAGTATGCATCGAGAAATGAAAGCAACTCGCATCCAGCCGTGGAGTCAACAATCTGGTCAATGCGCGGCAAGGAAAATGGATCCTTGGGACAAGCTTTATTCACATCAGTGAAGTCTATACAAAGTCTCCATTTCCCATTGGCTTTGCGTACGACAACTGGATTGGCCAGCCACGTGGGATGAAGTACACCTCTAACAAGGCCTGCTGCTTCCAACTTCTTGATCTCTTCGGCAATGAACTCTTGGCGCTCCACCGCTTGCTTGACCTTCTGCTTGACGGGCCGTGCGTGAGGACAAACAGCAAGCTTGTGCTCAATTACCTTCCTGGGAACGCCGGGGATGTCGGACGGTTGCCATGCAAACACGTCGACATTCGCCCGTAGGAAGGCAACGAGCGCGCTTTCCTATTTGGGGTCGAGCGTAGCACTGATGGTAAATGTACCACCAGTGCCGTCCTCCTTGGCGGGCACCTTCTTGGTTGCCGGTGGAGCTGCCATTCCTTTCTTGCACTTGCCGGTGGAGCTCGATGGTGCGTCCTCGACGGCAGCGCAGCACTCCGAAGAGGTGCGTTTGCCGGAGTGGGCCCCAGAGCTCTTGCCGGACTTGGTCTTGGTCTTCCCCCCGGGAGCTCCAGCGACAAGTGTCTTGCTGTCTGCCGCAGCTGCTGCATCCCGGTAAATCTTGTCGGCGCAGATAAGCGCATCCTTCTTGTCGCCGGGGATAGAGATGACGCTTATTGGCCCTGGCATCTTGAGCATGTTGTACGCATATTGGGAAGCTGGCATGAACTTGGCGAGCGCAGGAAGGCCAAGTATCCCATTGTATGGCAATGGGATATCGGCAACGTCGAACGTGATCCTCTCCGTCCTGAAGTTGAGCTCTCCGCCAAAGGTCACCGGCAGAGTGATCTTCCCCTTCGGCTTGCTCCTTCCCGGGTTGATTCCTTGGAACATCCCGGTTTCCTCGAGCTCGCTGTCGGGGATCTGCAGCTTCTTGATCACAACGGAGGAGATCAAGTTGAGGCCGGCCCCGCCGTCAACCAACATCTTGGTGACCTTGAGGTTGCAGATAGTTGGTGAAACCAACATCGGCAAGCACCCGACCGCAGTTGTGCGGTCAGGGTGGTCCTCAAGGTCGAAGATGATGGGCGTGCCGGACCATTTCAGCAGCCTGCGCGACTCGACGGGTGGCTCAGCTGCATTCACTTCCCGCACCCATTGCTTGAGTTGGCTGTGGGAAGTGTGCAGAGAGGCACCTCCGTCGACACACAGAACTTCTGTGGCCTTCTGGAACTCCTGCTCGTTGTTGTCTCCTTCATCCATGTCCTCGTCATCGTCTTCGTCTTCATCCTTGTCGCGGCCCCGGGGAGGTCTGTCTCCTTGCCGCTGCTTGGCCTTGCCGCGGCGTCCTCCCCGGTCATTGAACGGCCGCTTCTTGCTGGGCTCTCCTCCGCCTCCTTGGGCCTTCTCCTTGTCGCGACGCTCGTATTCAGCCTTTTGCTGTCCTACGAGGTACTCTACCCTCTTGCAGTTCTGGAGATTATGGCCCTCGGTGCGGTGGATCTTACAGTACTGCTTGTCGGAGCCGTCCTGCTTGTCGGCTGCCGCTACAGGGGCGGCCTCCTTGCCGGAGCCACCAGCCCGTGTCTTCTTGGCGACAGCTTCCTTGCCGGACTGCTCGACAACCAGCACCTCTTTGTTCTTCTTCTTCCTGTTATTCCGTCGCCGGTTTTTCCTTGCCGGGGCGGCATCCTCACTATCCGTTCCTCCTGCTCCAGTATCCTCTCCGGGGAGTCTCCTCCCCTCTTCAGCGCGGGCACACTTGTCAGCCAGAGCGTAAAGCTCGCTGACATCCCGGATCTTGGTCATCGCCATCTCCTCCCTCATCCGGCGGTTACGCACGTTCTGGTGGAACGCGCTGATAACCGCGGCAGGGTGGACATCGGGGATGTTGTCCTGAACGCGGCTGAACCTCTGGATATACTGTCACAGGGACTCTCCCTCCTTCTGGGCAAGGATGTGGAGATCGCTCTCCTGGCCATGGGGTTTGTGGCCACCCGTAAAGGCGCCGACAAACTGGTGGCACAAATCCGCCCAAGAAGAGATGGAGTTCTCCGGCAAGTGCATGAGCCAGGATCTAACGTTGGGCTTGAGCACGAGCGGGAAGTAGTTGGCTAGAATCTTCTCGTCGCGTCCCCCGGCAGCCTGCACCGCAATGGTGTAGATGCTGAGGAACTCCGAGGGGTGTGTCTTGCCGTCGTACTTCTCGGGTACGTCGGGCTTAAAGTTCTTCATGCTGGGCCACTGGACTCGCCGCAACTCTCGGGTGAACGTAGGGCAACCTACCACATACGGCAGGTCGCCTGGTTCACCGGGCGCGTGCATGTCGACAGCAGTCCCAGCGTGCTGGTCGGACTGTCTTCGGGCTTCTCTTCGACGCTCGATGCGATTTCGAGCGTCCTCTTGTCGCCTGTCGTCGAGGACTTGGCGCTGATCGCGGCGAGCCCGCGGATCCGATGACGCTGTGGAGTCGTCATCGACGTTGATCCGGCAGGGTGGCGATTTATGCTTCCGCGGCGGGGAGTGCACGGTAGTTGCACCCTCGGCGGTCTTGTCTCCATCGGCCTTCGCTTGGTCGACTTGCCGCGGCCGTGATGTTGCCGGCTGCTGCGGCGTGTCGTTGTTGGCGAAGGTGATGAGGCTCTGGATCGTAGCCCTCCAGTCTTCGGCCTTGTCTGCCGCTGGAGGGAAGTCGAGGAGCAGTTGAGCTCTGGCTAGAGCTTCTGCTGGAGAGGAGGGAAGCGGTGGCAAACGGTGCGAGGAGTGAGATATGCTCGGACTTCTAACAGGGTTAGAAGGAGCAGGGTCTCGCCCCGGCGACCGCGCCTTGCTCGTACCAGCGCGCTGGCCTTGAGCATCCCGCGACCCACCGGCTTGTCCTCGTCCCAGCAAGCGTATGGTACCCCCGGTACCACGTCGCTGCTGGTCCGGCACCTCTTGAGAGGGACGTGGTGCGTGCACGGACGCCGAGGTCTTGGAGTTCGCCCGGTCGTCCGTCTTGTCTTTGGACTTGGCGGCACCGCGAGTGTCCTCGCCGCCGTCCACCCCTCCGCCAGCGTCTACCCCACCAACCGTTGGTTCTGGTGGTGGTGGGATCGACGCAGACAGGCCTCCGACCTCCGAAGCCTTCTTCTTCGGAGGCATGTTAATGTAGTCGATGAGGTTGATGAAGTTGGTGAAGCTGCTGAAGGTTGCGCCCGCGTGAGCGCCGGATCAGGTTCGCACAACCTCGACGCCCCCTACCTGGCGCGCCAAAGATGTCGGGGAAACTGACCGCCCACGAACACCTATGGGACCGGAGCCCATTTTACGGTATGGCAAGGGAGCGGAGGGGGCACGAAGAGCGGATCGAGGGGCACACGCGGGCAGTTTACCCAGGTTCGGGCCGCGCGGACGCGTAAAACCCTACTCCTGCTTTGGTTGTATTGAGTTCTCAGGCTCGAGAGCTTGAAGATCTACAGTACTAGCTACACCGAGCGTAGGAGTGATCGAGTTTCTGGGATCGAACCCCCTCTACGTTGTGCATGGGCCTCCTTTTATAGCTTAAAGGGGTCACCGACAGGCGTCAACGTAGAGGAGGGTAAAAGTGTAAATTTGGTGGTAGATGGAACAGTGCATGAACAGTGTATGCATAGTGCGCGCACAGTGATCTATACCTAACCCAGATGGTGGGGGACAAAGGCATTGAATGCCCGTCGCCGTCACCCCAAAAGCGCCCGCCCGGGCGTCTCCGTTCGCCACGACGACGGCCTCGTCACCGCGGCTCGCCACCGTGTCCCCCAGGCTGCACAGCCATTTGCCACGTGCCCCTGGAAGGGCCCCAGGACGACGCGTGGCCAGATGAGCTGGAGCGCAGGCGCACAGTGTAAGCCACCCCCGGCAAGCACCTTGCCAGGGCTGCTATCTTGCCGGGCCCGGAAGCTTGTCGCTCTCCGGGTCCTGCCGGGGTGCACGATGCGCCACGATATATCTTCTGAAGTGTTATTCTTTGGCCTTCCTGGCAAGCTCCTCTTGCCAGGATCTTGTGAGAATAGAGTGGTCTTGTGCTTGGAGCAGCCTTCCCGGCAAGCTCCTCTTGCCGGGGCCTTGATCTTCTGACTTGTATACCTTGTTCTTGAATGGCTTCAAAGGGGTCCAGAGTGGGTTTTGGCGGGCGCGTGGTGAGCCAGACCACGGGACGCTGCTACTGCCCGTGCACAAGTCGGGATACTAAGGTACCCCTACTTTAGTACACCGACAGGAGGGCTATGCCAGGCAATGGGTGCGCCTGCCCTCCCACCCCTCCACTATATTTAGGGGCAAGGGAGAGGGGGGCCGGCCCCTTCAGATCCAATTTGAGGGGGCGGCCAGGGGAGGAGGCTTGCTCCCCAACCCAAGGGGGCGCCCACCCCCTCAGGGTTTCCCCCAACCCTAGGCGCATGGGCCCTATGGCGGGAAGGCGCCGAGCCCACTTAGGGGCTGGTCCCTCTCCATATACAACCCATAGGGCCCTCCGGGGCAGGTGGACCCCCGGAACCCCTTCGGTGGTCCCGGCATAATACCGGCACCCCCCCTCGAACCTTTCCGGTGACCGTATAGTGACTTCCCATATATAAATGTTCACCTCCGGACCATTCCAGAACTCCTCGTGACGTCCGGGATCTCATCCGGGACTCTTAACAACATTCGGTAACCACGTAATACATTCCCTATAACCCTAGCATCATCGAACCTTAAGTGTGTAGACCCTATGTGTCGTGGAAATAGCACGGCAGATGTCCAGTTTAGCGGACTTGATGATGGAACCATCGCACGGGTTAGCTTGAAGGGGTTCATAGCACACAAAAAGGACACAGAGGGTTTATACTAGTTCGGCCCCTTCGATGAAGGTAAAAGCTTACGTCTAGTTGGTTTGGTATTGCTGGGGCGTCGGATTACAGGGAGCGGATTCGCTTGCCTGTGTCTCGACGGGTTGATTGTTGCTTGTCCCTGAACCGTCGCCGGGTCGTCCCTTTATATAGAGGTGACGCCTGGTCCGGTTTACAGAGTCCCGAGGCCGGCTCATACTTGTGTCCGCCTCGGTCTCTGTCTTTTCTTCCTTATCTCTCAAGTTACATCGCTTGGCGGTTTACAAACCTTAACTCTACACATGGGCCCTAAGATCTCATGGGCCGTAGCTTTTACTAAATATTACAACCAAGTATAATATAACTAAGCCGGTTTACACTAGCCGGTTTATACCTACTAGTCATATCCCTGACATTAGGCCCCAGAATGATTTGAACTTGTTCATATCAGTCTTCTGTCTTGCATAATTTTCTTCTGTATTCACACTCTTGTAAACCGGCTCTGATGTCATCTTCGAGATTCACTAGATCTGACCATGACATCATCTCCGCATTTAACGCTGTGAGCTGTACCGTAGCTTTGTTTAATGGTTATCCGAAAATCGAGGCGTCACAAGGATCTTTATCCAATCTTTGCCCCCTCGAATCCCGCACCTGTCGCTTCGCATCTGTCCTTTCGCTTATAAATACCGCCGTCCCCCTTCATTCTTCCTTCTTCTCGCCTCTTCTTCCTTCGTTCGCTGCCCGAGCTTCAAGTCTCCATTGACGCCCGAGCTTGGAGCGCCGCCGTCACCTCGCCGAGTCAAGACCTCCCTGGCCGCTGCATCAACCTGTTTTGACCAGAGAATTCTGCCGCTGTCCTCCATTGTTCAGGTATGTCGTTTCTTCCTCATTACCGATCTGTATCTTCTAGGGTTCTTCCCTTGTTCTTTCGCCATTAGAGTTTTCCATGAAAGCTTCGTCTTGTTCCTTGTAGATACATACTTCGTAGAAAATTTGTGACCTTTAAGCCCAATCAACAGATCTTCCGCTAGTATTAGCTTTAGATCTCGCCACTTATACTTAATCCTATAGATTCATCTGCTCCACATAAGATCCCTGGCGTTTCTTCTCGTATTTTCTTGCACTTTATTTTTCTTTTCCTCGCATGCCCAGATCTGTTCCACTTTAGCTGTTTACAAGGAAACTGTTTCTTCTCCTTTGTAGATCCATTAGATATACTCCGGTTTAAACTGTTATGATGCTCACCTTTTGAAATTGAACGCGACGGTTTAGCTGTTCCCCTTTTACTGTTGTGAACCGGAAATGACGTAGCTCGCTGTTGTTGCCGGTTTAACCATGCCATTAGTCCTCAGTGCAAACCGTTGCGTAACTTTTATAGATTTCCGGTTTATACTGCGGTACCCGCATAATTTGTTTTTTTGCATTTTATCTTTTCCAGTACTTGCCCTTCTATTGCAATGGCCAAGCAGTACGTCTCCTGTGATTGGGTTCCTTCTGTCATTACGGAAGAAGACTTGGTCAAAATTTCTGAAATTGGTACCTTAGGCCCTCGGTCTGTTTTAAAGTGGCGAGCTCCGAGTAATGAATGCCCCCCTACTCCTAGGCCTGGGGAGGTTATTGTGTTCTTTGACCATATATCTCGAGGCTTCTCTCCTCCCGGTTCAAAGTTTTTCCGGGACGTTCTTGCCGCCTTCCAACTCCACCCTCAGGATATTGGTCCCAATTCTGTTTCAAATATCTGTGACTTCCAAGTGTTTTCGGAGGTATATCTGCAAGAAGAACCGTTTGTCGATCTGTTTCGGGACTTCTTTCACCTGAACCGGCGCACAGAGTTCACCAGTGGACCGCATCAGTAGCTTGGTGGCGTTAGTATTCAGAAGAGGAGAGACGTTGTTTTTCCTCACGCCGCTTTACACACGCATCCAAAAGATTGGAACAAGTCATGGTTTTATTGCGTTGACACTTCTCCTGAAGGGGAGAACCCTTTGCCGGGTTATCGTGAAACCCGTATTCCGGAGAATCATCCCCTACCACAATGGCTCAGCTCTGTCGAGCGGACCCGGTTTTCATCACAGCTCTCCAGGTTAAGGGCTTTCATAGCAAATGGCTTGATTGGAACTGATTTATGCGCTGCTGGTTGTCTTGGAGTATTCTTCCCTTGAGCCAGCGATCACAACTGATGTGCCAATATTCTGGTAAACCAGACGATCCTCAACGGTTTTCCAAGGAAAAATTATCTGAATCGGAGGTTATTGAATCGGCGAAAAAGATGCTCAATGTCTCCTTGGCAGAATGCAGCCAAGTCGGGCTAGCTCCGTATTATAAGAAGAATAAGCTGCCTGCGGTAAGTTTTACTTTGCCCTGTATTTGTAACCCGTTCCTTTAAACCGTCTTCTCAATTGTCTTTCTTTCTCTTGAATAGTCTGATGATCCTTTCTGGAAGAGGAAGCCTCAGGAGAAAACCGGCAAGCAAGCACGCCGAAAAACCTTTGCCAATAAGAAAAGAAAAGCAGCTGTTGATGCCAGTTCTCCCGCTGAAGATGATGATCCAGATTCCGATGTATGATTTAATCCGGTTTGAATTTCGCTTTTTTAAACTTGTATCTGTATCTAATAATACCCTTTCCACAGGAGTTGGCTGAAGGTGATAATCCGGCCGAAAATGAGGTAACCATTCTTTCTTCTGATTCAGAACCTCTTCCACAAAAAAGTCGTCGGACCGTCCGGAAATACCAATTTTCTCACCCTTATGCTCAGTTGGATCCTAATTTTATTTTGAAGAAGCAACAACATGAAGCTCTTCGCCGGACCACTCGCCATAGTGGCCTGGCCGTGGAATCATCCGGGATTTCTTTAACTCCGGCTCGAAAACGCCGTGCTGAGGTGATACTTTCTCCGACTCTTCTTCATCCCAAGGCCGGGCTTATCCGAAAACCTCTTAAACCGTCTGATCCTGATTATCAGGAAACTCCGCTTTCTTCTTCTCGTGAATCAACTGCCACGCAGCTTCCTCCCTTGAAAACTGTCCCAGGGTAACTTTTTAACTTTTCCGGTTTATGATTCCTTTTTGCTTTATAATGTTTAACTTATTTTGCAAACTTTTCCAGCAAGCCAAAGCCCAGCAAGAAACCCAAGGCAAACAAGCCTCCGGCTGAGACCTCTGCAGATAATCCGGTGATTAATCCGGCGACGACCGTTCCTCCAGAAGGCGAGCCCATAGCTCCTCTTGAAGATCCTGCGCCTACGGATCACCTCTCTGTACCCGAAAATCCTACTGCTGAAGATGCCCATAATCCGCCAAGTCCGGCCCGGGTCAACTCTCCTCAGATTAATCCGGCATCTCCCAATCCGGCCCACACTGCGACTCCCCCAATTGCACCTGCTTCTCCAGATGTTGTGGTAACTGGGGCTGCCTTCGTTGCTCCGGCTGAGCCCACCGTTTTAGCCAAGCATACGGCTAAAACGAAAAAGTTATATAAAGAGAAGGGAAAATGGAGTACTGAGATATCCAATCTTTCCGATATGAGCGCCCAAGAAATTTATTCTGGGTATCTAAACCAGCTCCACAGCAGCCGAGACTATGAAGCAAGTTTGGTTAACTTAATGAGGGAGAAATATGAGGTAACCCTTTCCTTCTGACTTTGTACCTTTGATATGCTTCTATCCCATAACAGCCCCCAAGTTCCGGTTTAGCTGTGTGCTGAAGGTGAACCGGAACTTTATAGTTTGAACAATTGATCCATCCATTAGCCCCCAAGTATCAAGTAGATAACTTGTTTATGTATTTGATACTTATAAAAATTTCTGATGATACTTCAACCATCCATTAGCCCCCAAGTGTCAAGTAGACAACTTGTTTGTGTGCTTGAGACTTGTAATCTTTGAATTGCTGTTACTTATTGCTTCAACTGCCATTAGCCCCCAAGTGTCGAGTATACAACTTGTTTGTGTGCTTGAGACTTGTCTGGTTTTTACCTCTTGTCTTTTAACTGTGCCTGCAGGCTGAGTTGAACCGAAACGCTGCTGAAATGAATGAACTTCGGAGCCGTCTTGCTGAAGCAGAATCTGCCGCTTCAAAGGCTAAAAAAGATCTTCAGGTGAGTTTAAAGATTGCTGAAGATCTGAAGAAATACTTTGAAGAAGAGCGGACCACTTTTGAGGTTCAAAAGGAAGATCTGGAGAAAAGGGTTCAGGACGCTGAAGGGGCGCTTAATCCGGTTACAGAAGAATTAACCGGTTTAAAACGGCAGATTGAACTGATGACCTCTGCAGTCTTTGGTAAGTATAATCTGAACTCCTGCTTTTATCCCTGTAATCTCCATTTGTGCCGGTTTAACCATAATATCTATATGCAGGGCGCCGTGTCTCCCATCTTGGGGATGACTTACGGAAGAAACTTAAAGCATGTTACACCTTGGTCGAGCAGCTGTATTCCGGCGCTCAGAGGATCATTAGTGCAACTTCTTTTGGTAAACCGGCCCCTACGACGATCCAAGATACGTTGAACAAGTTATCTGTTTTGCCGGCCCGTCTTGAAGAAGTCAAAAAATCTGCCGCCTGAGGTGGCGCTCTTCTGGCCCTTACCAGGGCTAAGGCTTGGGTCCCGGATCTTGATCCGGAGGAAGCTTTAACCGGTTTTCCTGATACAAAAGACGACGGCTCGACTTTTACTGCAAAGGATCTTTAGGCCTTGACAAAGGAGATGCGTCCCCTCGCCAGCAAGCTTGCAGCTGAGTCCGATTTATCCAGGTATCATCCTGGATATGACTTGCAAAACGAACGGGTGGAGCGGCCGATTTATGATACCGTCAATTTAATCCCGCCGGTTCGTCCTCATACCTTCGCTCCAGATATCGAACCTTTTGAACTGATCAACGAAGAGATGTATTTCTGGGCTTTGATGAAGATTGACTGGCGTGTGCCGGATTTCCAACCGCTTCAAGAAGATGAAGATGTTCCGGATCAAGGTGATGGCCAGCCGTCTCAACAAGGAGGAGCATAACTTTAAAATTTATTGCTGTAATCGCAGTCTGTGTTTTGCCAAACAATATTTCCAATCCGCCAGGCTTGCTATGCCTTGTAATAGGATAGCTAAAACTTGATCTGCTTTAATCCGGATATTCTGTCTTTCTTTATGTGAAATATTTGCCGATTGAAATGTTGTCTGGTATTGTTTATCTTGCATATCCTCTGCTCCTGCAGAAATAATACTAAAAATATGTCCTAGTGGTTTACCACTGGACGGATTAAATTGTTCTCTTAAAACGTCAAATAAGTATATCTTTATACCAGAAATAACTTTATACCTGAGATTATATACACTCAATATTCTTAATCCGGTAGGACTTTAAAGTCGCTTGATGAAGACCTTCATGGATCCAATTAGAAACCCGGAAGACTCCGGTTCATCTTGATGATAAATTCCGGTTCATCTTGTTCTCCAAGACTTTGTTCAGAAATTCGTAGCTTGTTGCCTGATATATGATCCGGGTTTTAATGAACACCGGGTTACTCATGCTGGTATTCATGATCCAGATTTTCCACTTTATAGATATGTGGTCAGCTTCTGCAGCTGCTCCACTCCGGTTTAAAGGGTTATAAAACACAAACACAAAAAGATGCAAATTTTGCAAATAAGACCATGTAGTCGAGGCTTTTTAAGAGCTGCCAGGCTCAAAGCAAGGTTCAGCCAATCAATGGGACGTGGTTTATCCATCTCTTCCCAGGGGGACTAGCCAATCACTGAACGTGGGCGAAACCATTCTTTTCAGAGGGCCGATAGAACCGCAAATAAAAACTGAGCCAATCAATGGGACGTGGTTTATCCATCTCTTCCCAGGGGGCCTAGCCAATCACTGAACGTGGGCGAACCATTCTTTTCAGAGGGCCGATAGAACCGCAAATAAAAACTGAGCCAATCAATGGGACGTGGTTTATCCATCTCTTCCCAGGGGGCCTAGCCAATCACTGAACGTGGGCGAACCATTCTTTTCAGAGGGCCGATAGAACCGCAAATAAAAACTGAGCCAATCAATGGGACATGGTTTATCCATCTCTTCCCAGGGGGCCTAGCCAATCACTGAACGTGGGCGAACCATTCTTTTCAGAGGGCCGATGTACATAAGAATTGAGCCAATCAATGGGATGTGGATTATCCATCTTTCCCAGAGGGCCTCCATGGTTCCTCCTGAACCGGTGGGCAAATCGTGAAGCGTCCTCTCTTCGAATCGGATATGATCTCATGTTCTCTAGAAAGTTTTATTGCTCCCTTGTGTACTCTGCAAAAAATCAATTTCTAAACCGACCAATATATTGAAATATAATCTCTGATAAAAAACTTGTATGGTTGTCCTCACAAGATATCTGTATATGGAAAAAGGGCTAAGCCCCCGGTTTACCGAGGGTGCCGGTTTATTCATTACTCATAATATATACATAGGATACATTGGAGCACGTAGCTCAAGTATAGTATGGCCGTAAATGGGCGATGTTCCACGGCCTCTTCGTCTCCTCTTCTGACGTCCGTGAGTCCTTGTGTTCTCGAACGTCCACCAGGTAATATGAACCGCTGTGTAGATTCTTACTGACCACAAAGGGCCCTTCCCAAGGCGGGGATAGCTTGTGCATATCTGTTTGTTCTTGGATGAGCCGGAGTACCAAGTCACCCTCCTGGAACGTCCTTGTTCTGATCCGGCGGCTATGATATCTGCGTAAGTCTTGTTGATAAATCGCAGATCGTGCTGCAGCCATATCACGCTCTTCATCCAGCCGGTCTAAACTGTCCTGTCTCGCTGCTATCATCTCTCTCTCTGCCTTCAGATCTTCTTTTAACTGATCAATCCGGCCTTTCAACTGAAGGAGCTCTGCATCATGATGCGCCTTGTCTGCTGGAGCTACTGTTTCCACCGCTTTAGCTGTGAATTCATCCATCAAGGTGGATAGAACATCAGTAAGTCAGAGGGTCGTGCCGCTCCCCCCTACGCCAGCTTCAGCTGTCGTCCCGTTCACCGGGGGCTGTGAACCGGCCATAAAGACAGCCACCCGGTTTGGCAGGCCAAAGGGGCCCGGAATACTGTTTCCATCGGACTCGCCCTCAGACCGGCCGTCCTGCAACTGATACAGATGTTCAGTTTCTCCGGATGAAGATTCGTCGTCTGAGTAGACAACTGTTGCACCATCAGATTCCGATCCATCCTCGGCTCGAACTCCGTGGATTGCTCCAACAAACACGTGCTTCACGGCGGGCTGAATCCGAGCCGATCTCGTACGCTGAGCCGGCTCGACGATGTTGGTGAAGATGTCCGGCTCAGGTCTCGGTTCGCCGATTTTGCCAATGAAGACTTGGATGCCACCGAAAGGAACCCGGTACCCGTATTCGATTGAATCGGCCTCCGGTCCCCAACCTACGTCATCGATGTAGATCCGGCCGCGGCGACTTTTGGTCATCCGGCCGACCGCGTAACCCTTGAGCCCCTCAAAGCTTCCCTTCAAGAACTCTAAACCATCGTGCGGAGGCCCCACGGTGGGCGCCAACTGTCGTGGAAATAGCACGGCAGATGTCCGGTTTAGCGGACTTGATGATGGAACCATCGCACGGGTTAGCTTGAAGGGGTTCATAGCACACAAAAAGGACACAGAGGGTTTATACTAGTTCGGCCCCTTCGATGAAGGTAAAAGCCTACGTCTAGTTGGTTTGGTATTGCTGGGGCGTCGGATTACAGGGAGCGGATTCGCTTGCCTGTGTCTCGACGGGTTGATTGTTGCTTGTCCCTGAACCATCGCCGGGTCGTCCCTTTATATAGAGGTGACGCCTGGTCCGGTTTACAGAGTCCCGAGGCCGGCTCATACTTGTGTCCGCCTCGGTCTCTGTCTTTTCTTCCTTATCTCTCAAGTTACATCGCTTGGCGGTTTACAAACCTTAACTCTACACATGGGCCCTAAGATCTCATGGGCCGTAGCTTTTACTAAATATTACAACCAAGTATAATATAACTAAGCCGGTTTACACTAGCCGGTTTATACCTGCTAGTCATATCCCTAACACTATGGGTTCGGGAATCATGCAGACATGACCGAGACATTTCTCCGGCCAATAACCAACATCGGGATCTGGATACCCATGTTGGCTCCCACATGTTCCACGATGATCTCATCGGATGAACCTCGATGTTGGGGATTCAATCAATCCCATATACAATTCCCTTTGTCTACCGGTATAGTACTTGCCCGAGATTTGGTCGTCGGTATCCTGATACGTTGTTCAATCTCGTTACCGGCAAGTCTCTTTACTCGTTCTGTAACACATCATCCTGTGACCAACTCCTTAGTCACATAGAGCGCATTATGATGATGTCTTACAGAGTGGGCCCAGAGATACCTCTGTGTCATACGGAGTGACAAATCCCAGTCTCGATTCGTGCCAACCCAAGAGATACTTTTGGGGATACCCGTAGTGTACCTTTATAGCCACCCAGTTACGTTGTGACGTTTGGCACACCCAAAGTACTTCTACGGTATCCGGGAGTTGCACAAACTCATGGTCTAAGGAACATATACTTGACATTGGAAAAGCTTTAGCAAACGAACTACACGATCTTGTGCTATGCTTAGGATTGGGTCTTGTCCATCACATCATTCTCCTAATTATGTGATCCCCTTATCAATGACATCCAATGTCCATGGTCAGGAAACCGTAACCATCAATTGATCAACGAGCTAGTCAACTAGAGACTCACTAGGGACATGTTGCGGTCTTTGCATTCACACATGTATTACGATTTCCGGATAATACAATTATAGCATGAACAATAGACAATCATCATGAACTAGGAAATATAATAATAACCATTTTATTATTGCCTTTAGGGCATATTTCCAATAGTCTCCCACTTGCACTGCAGTCAATAATCTAGTTACATTGTGATGAATCGAACACCCATAGAGTTCTGGTGTTGATCTTGTTCTGCTCATGGAAGAGGTTTAGTCAATGGATCTGCGACATTTAGATCTGTTTGCTCTTTACAAATATCTATGTCTCCATCTTGAATATAACCACGAATGGAGTTGAAACGGCGCTTGATGTGCTTGGTCTTCTTGTGAAGCCTGGGCTCCTTGGCAATGGTAATAACTCCAGTGTTGTCACAGAAGAGAGTCATCCGCCCCGACGTGCTTGGAATAACTCCTAGGTCGGTGATGAACTCCTTCATCCAGACTCCTTCCTACGCTGCTTCGGAAGCAGCTATATACTCCGCCTCACATGTTGATGTTGCCACGACGCGTTGCTTGCAACTTCACCAGCTGACTGCCCCCCCATTCAAAATATACACGTATCCGGTTTGTGACTGGGAGTCATCCGGATCTGTGTCGAAGCTAGCATCGATGTAACCCTTTACGACGAGTTCTTCGTCACATCTCTAAACGAGAAACATATCCTTAGTCCTTTTCACGTACTTCAGGATGTTCTTGACCGCTGTCCAGTGTTCCATTCCGGGATCACTTTGGTACCTCCCCACCAAACTTATGGCAAGGTTCACATCAGGTCTGGTACACAGCATGACATGCATAATAGAACCTGTGGCCGAGGCATAGGGGATGACACTCATCTTTTCTCTACCTTCTGCCAAGGTCGGGCATTGAGTCGTGCTAAATTTCACACCTTGCAATACAGGCAAGAACCCTTTCTTGGACCGATCCATATTGAACTTCTTCAGTATCTTGTCAAGGTATGTGCTTTGTGAAAGACCAATGAGGCGTCTCGATCTATCTCTATAGATCTTGATGCCTAATATGTAAGCAGCTTCTCCAAGGTCCTTCATTGAAAAATACTTATTCAAGCAGGCCTTTATGCTTTCCAAGAGTTCTATATCACTTTCCCATCAACAATATGTCATCCACATATAATATGAGAAATGCTACAGAGCTCCCACTCACTTTCTTGTAAATACAGGCTTCTCCATAAGTCTGTATGAACCCAAACGCTTTGATCACCTCATCAAAGTGAATGTTCCAACTCCAAGATGCTTGCACCAGCCCATAGATGGAGCGATGTAGCTTGCATGCCTTGTTAGCATTCTTAGGATCGGCAAAACCTTCCGGCTGCATCATATACAATTCTTTCTTAAGGAAACCGTTATGGAATGGCGTTTTGATGTCCATTTGCCAGATCTCATAGTCATAGAATGCGGCAATTGCTAATATGATTTGGACGGACTTCAGCATCGCTACTGGAGAGAAAGTCTCATCGTAGTCAATTCCTTGAACTTGTTGATAACCCTTAGCGACAAGCCGAGCCTTATTGATTGGTCACATTTCCATCCGTGTAAGTCTTCTTCTTAAAGATCCATTTATTTTCTATGGCTTGCCGATCATCGGGCAAGTCAACCAAAGTCCATACTTTGTTATCATACATGGATCCTATCTAGGATTTCATGGCTCCAAGCCATTTGTTGGAATCCGGGCCCGCCATCGCTTCTTCATAGTTCGAAGGTTCACCATTGTCTAACAACATGATTTCCAAGACAGGGTAGTCATACCACTCTAGTGCGGAATGTGTCCTCGTGGACCTACGAAGTTCAGCAGTAACTTGATCCGAAGTTTCATGATCATTATCATTAACTTCCTCTCTAGTCGGTGCAGGCACCACAGAACATCTCCTGCGGTGCGCTACTTTCTGGTTCAAGAGGGGTGGCAACCACCTCATCAAGTTCCACTTTCCTCCCACTCACTTCTTTCGACAGAAACTCTTTCTCCAGAAAGGATCCATTCTTGGCAACAAAGACTTTGCCTTCGGATCTGAGGTAGAAGGTATACCCAATAGTTTCCTTAGGGTATCCTATGAAGACGCATTTTTCCGATTTGGGTTCGTTCTTTTCAGGTTGAAGTTTCTTTACATAAGCATCGCATCCCCAAACTTTTAGAAATGACAACTTAGGTTTCTTCCCAAACCATAGTTCATACGGTGGCGTCTCAACGGATTTAGACGGTGCCCTATTTAAAGTGAATGCAACAGTCTCTAAAGCATAACCCAAAAATGATAGCGGCAAGTCGATAAGAGACATCATAAATCGCACCATGTCCAATAGAGTACGATTACGACGTTCAGACACACCGTTACGCTGAGGTGTTCCAGGCGGCATCAGTTGTGAAACAATTCCACATTTCCTTAGGTGTGTGCCAAATTCGTGACTTACATATTCTCCTCCACGATCTGATCGTAAGAACTTTATTTTTCTGTCATGTTGATTCTCATCCTCATTCTGAAATTCCTTGAACTTTTCAAAGGTCTCTGACTTGTGTTTCATCAAGTAGACATACCCATATCTACTCAAGTCATCAGTGAGGGTGAGAACATAACGATGACCACCACGAGCCTCAACGCGAATCGGACCGCAGACATCAGTATGTATGATTTCCAACAAGTTGGTTGCTCGCTCCATTGTTCCGGAGAACGGAGTCTTGGTCATCTTGCCCAAGAGGCATGGTTCGCACGTGTCAAATGATTCATAATCAAGAGACTCCAAAATCCCATCTGCATGGAGTTCCTTCATGCGTTTGACACCAATATGACCAAGGTGGCAGTGCCACAAGTATGTGGGACTATCATTATCAACCTTACATCTTTTGGCATTCACACTATGAATATGTGTAACATCACGTTCGAGATTTAACAAAAATAAACCATTGATCAGCGGGGCATGACCATAAAACATTTCTCTCATATACATAGAACAACCATTATTCTCAGATTTAAATGAGTAGCCATCTCGCATTAAACGAGATCCAGATACAATGTTCATGCTCAAAGTTGGTACTAAATAACAATTATTGAGGTTTAAAACTAATCCCGAAGGTAGATGTAGAGGTAGCGTGTCGACGGCGATCACATCGACCTTGGAACCATTCCTGACGCACATCGTCACCTCGTCCTTCGCCAGTCTACACTTATTCCGCAGCTCCTGCTTTGAGTTACAAATGTGAGCAACTGCACCGGTATCAAATACCCAGGAGCTACCACGAGCGCTGGTAAGGTACACATCAATAACATGTATATCACATATACCTTTGACATTCCCGGCCTTCTTAGACGCTAAGTATTTGGGGCAATTCCGCTTCCAGTGACCCGTTCCCTTGCAATAAAAGCACTCAGTCTCAGGCTTGGGTCCATTCTTTGGCTTCTTCCCCGCAACTGGCTTACCAGGCACAGCAACTCCCGTGCCGTCCTTCATGAAGTTCTTCTTACCCTTTCCTTTCTTGAACTTAGTGGTTTTATTCACCATCAACACTTGATGTTCCTTTTTGATCTCCACCTCCGCTGATTTCCGCATTGAATATAACTCGGGAATGGCCTTCTCCATCCCTTGCATTTTGTAGTTCATCAAAAAGCTCTTGTAGCTAGGTGGAAGCGATTGGAGTATTCTATCAATGACCACGTCATCTGGGAGATTAACTCCCAGCTGAGACAAGCAGTTGTGCAACCCAGACATTCTGAGTATATGCTCACTTACAGAACTGTTTTTCTCCATCTTACAACTGTAGAACTTGTCAGAGACTTCATATCTCTCAACCCGGGCATGAGCTTGGAAAACCATTTTCAGCTCTTAGAACATCTCATATGCTCTGTGTTGCTCAAAACGCTTTTGGAGCCCCGATTCTAAGCTGTAAAGCATGCCGCACTGAACCAGGGAGTAATCATCACTACGTGACTGCCAGGCGTTTCATAACGTCTTGATTTGCTGGAAAAATGGGTGCGTCACCTAGCGGTGCTTCAAGGACATATGCGTTCTTGCCAGCTATGAGGATGATCCTCAAGTTATGGACCCAATTCGTATAGTTGCTACCATCGTCTTTCAGCTTGGTTTTCTCTAGGAACACGTTGAAGTTGAGGGCAACATTAGCGTGGGACATTTGATCTACAAGACATATTGTAAAGATTTTAGACTAAGTTCATGATAATTAAGTTCATCTAAACAAATTTAATGAACTCCCACTCAAATAGACATCTCTCTAGTAATCTAAGTGATACATGATCTGAATCGACTAGGCCATGTCTGATCATCACGTGAGATGGATTAGTCATCAACGGTGAACATCTCCATGTTGATCGTATCTTCTATACGACTCATGTTCGACCTTTTGGTCTTCCGTGTTCCGAGGCCATGTCTGTACATGCTAGGCTCGTCAAGTCAACCTAAGTGTATTGCGTGTGGAAATCTGGCTTACACCCGTTGTATGCGGACGTTAGAGCTTATCACACCCCGATCATCACGTGGTGCTTCGGAACAACGAACCTTAGCAACGGTGCACAGTTAAGGGGAACACAATTCTTGAAATTTTAGTGAGAGATCATCTTATTTATGCTACCGTCGTTCTAAGAAAATAAGATGTAGAACATCATAAACATCACATGCAATCAAATAGTGACATGATATGGTGAGGGATCGAAGAAGGTGAGAGTGTCTAGAGGGGGGGGGTGATTAGACTACTCGACAAGATAAAAATTCTGTCTTTTATCAAGGACAGATTTTGGCAGATTTTGCATAGCACACAAGTCAAGTAGCACACTACACATGCAATTCTAGAGTATGGGCAGCGGAAAGTAAATTGCACATGTAGTAAAGAGAGGTGGAGAAGATCAAACGCAATTTGGAGATGCAATGATTTTTCCCGTGGTTCCGATAGGTAGTGCTATCGTACATCCACGTTGATGGAGACTTCAACCCACGGAGGGTAACGGCTGCGCGAGTCCACGGAGGGCTCCACCCACGAAGGGTCCACGAAGAAGCAACCTTGTCTATTCCATCATGGCCTACGCCCACGGAGGGCTAGCCTTACTCGGGGTAGATCTTCACGAAGTAGGCGATCTCCTTGCCCTTACAAACTTCTTGGTTCAACTCCACATCTCGATGACGGAGGCTCCCAAGCGACACCTAACCAATCTAGGAGGCACCACCCTCCAAAAGGTAATAGATGTTGTAAATGATGATGAACTCCTTGCTCTTGTGCTTCAAATGATAATCTCCCCAACACTCAACTCTCCTCACTGATATGGCTGTGGTGGAAGAAAGGATTGAGTGGAAAGCAACTTGGGAAGGTTAGAAATCAAGTTTCATATGGTAGGAATGGAGCAACTTGATCTCAACACAAGGGTAGGTAGTTCTCTTCTCAGAAAGTGTAAGGTAGGAGTGGTAGTTCTTTCTGATGGCTCTCTCCACGAATGAAGAGGGGGTGGAGGGGTATATATAGCCTCCACACAAAATCCAACCGTTACACACATAATTGAGCAATCTCGGTGAGACCGAAGTTGACAACTCGGTGAGACCGAAAGTTCAAATATAGTGAACGTTGGGGTTTTCGGTGGGACCGAAAAAGAAAACTCGGTTTGTCCGATTTGAGTAAAGATAGGAACTTGCCAGTTTCGGTGGGACCGAAAAAGAAAACTCGGTTTGTCCGATTTGAGTAAAGATAGGAACTTGCCAGTTTCGGTGGGACCGAAATCATCAACTCGGTTATTCCGAAATGAGGACAAACGGTTACAGAAGCTTGGCAGCCCGTGTTTCGGTGAGACCGATCTCAAACTCGGATTGACCGATTTTTCTAGGGTTTGGATTATGGCTGAGGTGGTTCATCTCGGTGTGACTGAGTTTGGAAAATCGATTGGTCCGAGATTACTTATGAGTGTGTATAGTAGTGAAGGTTGCTGATAGTTGAAGGAGATATATCACTAAGCACTTGAGCAACCAGATCATCAACACAACCTCATCCCCTTTTAATAGTATTGGCTTTTCCTATGGACTCAATGTGATCTTGGATCACTAAACCAAAAATGGAGTCTTGAGCTTTTGCCAATGCTTGCCTTAGCATTTTGAGGGGTCCACTTCTTCAGTCCTTTAGCCATGCCAATGTGATTGAATTTCCTGAAACATACTTGATAAAAGCATTAGTCCAACCACAAAGTATGTTGTCATTAATTACCAAAACCACCCAGGGAGCAAATGTGCTTTCAATCTCCCCCTTTTTGGTAATTGATGGCAACACACTAAAATCACACTAAATAAGACATCAAAGCTTATTGAAAGAAAGACAGAATTATCACGAAAGCTTTGACAAGCATGTAGTACACAGGCTCCCCCTACAAGTGTGCAAGATTTTTATAGATTTTGGTTTTGGACTACCACAAGCACACAAGAGAGATAAGCAAGATGTGCTACATGCAGCTTGGCTATATGCATCAGAGCAGATGAAAGGAAAGTGAGTGATAATGCATATGTGCATGGTGATTTCTTGTAAACAAGTATTTACAAGCAAGTCACCATCATGCACATTCTGCAAGGTGCATATACTTACCTTGAGGTTCCTTGGCATTGTACCTGAAGGGATAAGCTTGGGAAAACACGGTTAGATAACACAAGAGTATTCCTTCAACCAACTGCAAGAACATCAAGAGTACCAAGCCAGGGATGACATGTGTAAAGAGTGTCTCATATTGAGCACAGACTTGAATCAGCAAACATGTCTCCAAAACTGAAAGATTTTCAATGAACTCTGAGAGATTTTGCTTTCCATAAGATATCAATTGAAAATTCCTCTCCCTTTGAGTTCTCTCAGAACAAGGGGTTCGATGGAAAGAGCAAAATCAAAAGAATGATGCCAAAAGAGAATGATGTCCAATGTAAGACACGGCAAAGCTTTGATGTGATTCTCTCCCCCTTAAGATAAGATTACTTTTCTTCTCCCCTTAAGTCTCTTCTCTCCCTACTCCCCCTAAGTCTTCTCCCCCTTTGACATCAAGTGCCGAAAAGGACAGCAAACTAGGAAGGGCAGGAAAGATGGAAAGAAAGAAGTGGGATCCTTAAGAATCACAACAGGGCAAATAGGAACATGCATAGAGAAACAATGAGTGGAGCTGCAGAAGTTGATGTCCTGAAGATAAATCGGTGACACCGAATTAGATGGATCCGTGGGTCCGAATCCTTTTCGGTTAGACCAAAAATTTAAATCGGTGACGCCAAGTTTAATTCCAAGGAAATACTGAAATAATTCAGCTCACTTTGCGAGGAATGTTTCAAAGGATTTGCAATGAATTTGTGAAAGATTTTCAGGGAATTGATCAGAGCCAGAAGGATAAACAAAAAGTCAGAAGAATAGAAATGAAAAAGATTCCTAGATGAAGTTTTTTTTTGTGTGTGTAAAGAAAACTCAATGAGAGAACATAAAAACATATGTACTTCATCTAGATCAAGATCGGCGACAATGTCACCTATGTTTGAGTATATTGACTTAGGAATCAAATGAGGACATTTGATCATAGGTCATACTCATCATTTAAGCTCAAAATGGGGTTGCCATTTTTCGATTAAGCATTTGATGTGATCACATCTTATGAAGCTGCTTGTACTCATGACTTTGAGCAAAGCTCCTTAAAGATGTGAAGAACATACCTTGGGCTTGTTGTTGCTTTGCTCATGTAGGTGAACTTGAAGTAGGTGCTCATTGAATGTGAAGTTGGAGCGCCATTTCTACTTGTGTAGTTCATCTTCCTACATGGGTTAGGCAAGCAAGGAAATACTCAAGAATATCCAAGATGACAAGAGTGAAATACTAGATGTATAAGATGTCAAAAAGGATATGTAGAATTTTGTTCCTTGAACTCAACATCCCAAAGGGCTAGATACTCGGTTAATGACAAGATTACTCATGATTTGAGTGTGTGGTAATCTTGTGGAGTGTAGATCATCCAAGTACCTGCAAAGAGTTAGATGCAATACAAGGAGGCAAATGTGTCCAAGACATATGATCATCATCATAAGAGAAATATCAAGGATTAGTCAAGTGGGCTCATGCCTTGCATGCATCAATGGAGTTCTCACTCCAAGTTTGAAGCATCAATGATGTTCAACTCACTCCTCAAGCAACAAAACACTTTCTCATCAAGAGGTTTTGTAAAGATATCAGCAAGTTGTTTGTCAGTACGAACATGCTTAAGATTAATGTCACCCTTGGCAATATGATCACGAATAAAATGGTGATGAACTTCAATATGCTTTGTTCGAGAGTGTTGCACTGGATTGTGTCCAATTTTAATTGCACTCTCATTGTCACAAAGCAAAGGAACATGTCTCACATGTATCCCATAATCCTTAAGCGTTTGTGTCATCCATAGCAATTGAGCACAACACGAACCAGCAGCAATATATTCTGCTTCGGCAGTGGATAATGATACCGAATTTTGTTTCTTGGAGGACCAAGATACAAGGGATCGACCAAGAAATTGACACGTACCCGAAGTTGACTTTCTATCAACCTTGTCACCGGCATAGTCCGAGTCGGAATAGCCAACAAGGTCGAAAGAGGCCCTCTTAGGATACCAAATGCCAAAGTTTGGTGTGTGTATCAAGTATCTCACTATCCTCTTAACAGCTTTAAGATGACATTCTTTAGGGGCTGCTTGATATCGCGCACACATGCATACACTCAACATTATGTCAGGACGAGAAGCACAAAGATATAGTAGAGAACCAATCATAGAACGGTAAACCCTTTGATCAACGGGTTCTCCATCTTTTGTCAAGTCATTATGTCCACTAGTAGGCATGGGGGTACTCATACCTTTGCTTTCTTGCATGTTGAACTTCTTGAAGAGATCCTTGGTGTACTTTGTTTGTGAGACAAAGGTACCCTCCTTAGATTGCTTGATTTGCAACCCAAGGAAGAATTTGAGTTCACTCATCATGGACATCTCATACTTCTTCGACATGAGCTGTCCAAACTTCTTGCTAAAATGAGGGTTAGTTGAACCAAAGATAATATCATCAACATATATTTGGCACACAAATAGTTCACCATTAACCCTTTTTGTGAACAGCGTTGAGTCTATCTTTCCAATCTCAAAGCCTTTTTCAAGAAGAAAACTAGTCAAGCATTTGTACCAAGCTCTAGGAGCTTGTTTAAGACCATAAAGAGCTTTGTGCAGCTTGTAAACATGATTAGGCTTTTTGGGATTCACAAATCCGGGAGGTTGTTTCACAAATACTTCCTCCTCAATTTCACCATTTAGGAAAGCACTTTTGATATCCATTT
Organism: Secale cereale; assembly: GCA_902687465.1. Taxonomy (NCBI): domain Eukaryota; kingdom Viridiplantae; phylum Streptophyta; class Magnoliopsida; order Poales; family Poaceae; genus Secale; species Secale cereale. The sequence goes on from LR738710.1 coordinate 103,788,972, forward strand.
GATAGAGAGTAATATCATGGTGATTGGCATAAGCAAGAAGAATGCGAATGGACTCAAGTCTAGCAACGGGGGCATAGATCTCACCATAGTCCATACCTTCGACTTGTGTGTAACCTTGAGCTACGAGACGAGCCTTGTTGCGGATGACTTGTCCATCTTCATCTTGCTTGTTCCGAAACACCCATTTGGTTCCAATGATGTTTTGATCATCCTTGGGCTTCTCTACCAAAGTCCATACCTTGTTCCTCTCGAAGTTGTGTAGCTCTTCGTGCATAGCGTTCACCCAATCCGGGTCTTCAAGTGCTTCTTCTACCTTCATAGGTTCAATACTAGAGATAAATGAGTAATGCTCACAAAAGTTAGCTAAGCGAGTTTTAGAGCGAGTAATTCTCCCGGAGTTGATGTCGTTCATCATTTGTTCCACGGGATGATTATTCTTGACTCTTGCTCGAACTCGGGATAGCTTTTGTTGATGTTGTGGCTGAGCTTCCTCATCATCTTCATCTTCCTCTTCTTCTTCTTCATTGTTGTTGTTGTTGTCTTGAGGCGGTGGAGAAGGAGGTTGTGGTGGATCTTCTTGTTGCACTTCCTCATCTTGGTGAGTTCCACTTGTGGAGGCCTCCATGTTGCCTTGAGGTTCATCTCGCCGTGAGGTAGGTGGCTCCACATATGTAGATGAGGTACTCTCCTTCACTTCCATGGGACGGATCTTTCCAATAGATAAATCTTGGATAGCTTCTGATGGGTCCTTGTCTCCTACATCAATAGGCATTTGCTCTACTTGCGAGCCATTAGATTCATCAAACTTCACATCTACCGTCTCTTCAACCTTTCGGGTGAAATTATTGTAGACACGGTAGGTGTGGGAGTTTGATCCATAACCAAGGAGAAAGCCTTCATGAGATTTAGGAGCAAATTTAGACCGACGATGCTTATCAAGGATATAGCATTTTGAACCAAAGACACGAAAGTATCCCACTTGGGGTTTGTTACCGGTGAGGAGCTCGTATGATGTCTTGCCGAGGAGCTTATGAAGATAAAGCATGTTGATAGCATGACAAGCTATCTCGACCACTTCTCCCCAAAAATGCTTCGGTGTCTTGTATTCATCAAGCATCGTTCTCGCCATCTCTATGAGCGTTCGGTTCTTCCTCTCAACAACTCCATTTTGTTGAGGGGTGTACGTAGCCGAGAACTCATGTAGAATCCCTTCCTCATCGAGAAGAGAGTCTACATTGGCGTTCTTGAACTCCGTTCCATTGTCACTCCGAACTTTCTTGATCTTCACCTCAAATTGATTTTGGGCCTTTTTGGCAAAGGTCTTGAAGATTCTCTGAACCTGCGATTTATCATCAAGGAAAAATACCCACGTAAATCTGGAATAATCATCAACTATGACTAGACCAAAGGAGTTACCACCAAGGCTTTTGTAAGCATTGGGACTGAAGAGATCCATATGAAGAAGCTCAAGCGGTCTCCTTGTGGTCATGATGTTTTTCACGGGATGACTTCCACCAACTTGTTTTCCTGCTTGACAAGCACTACAAAGTCTATCTTTGTCAAAGAGAACATCTTTAACACCAAGAATATGATCACCTTTGATCAGCTTGTCTAGATTACGCATACCAACATGTCTAGCCTTCTATGCCATAACCAACCTTTAGAGGATTTAGCAATGAAACAAGCTCTAGGTTGGGCTTTCTTAGTGAAATCAACAATATATAGATCACCTCTACGGATACCAGTAAATGCCATGTTTTGATTGTCACGACGAAAGACTTGGCAATCTACTTTGGTGAATAGCACATTGAATCCAAAGTCAGCTAATCTAGACACGGAAAGTAAATTGTATCCAAGAGATTCTACAAGCATGACATTTTGAATAGAGCTATCATGAGATATGGCCACCTTACCAAGGCCAAGTACCTTACCCTTGGAGTTGTCTCCAAAAGTCACATACTTGCGTGGACCATCGTTCTTTGCAAGCTCTCGAAACATGTCTTTGTCTCCGGTCATGTGGTCGGTGCATCCACTATCAAGAATCCACTCTTTTCCGCCGGACATGTAGTCTCTCAGATTTGCCATAAGATTGAGACTCTTCATGACCTTGTCTAGCTCGGTGTCCGAATCGGAGTAATCATCAGCTTGCTCATGCTCATCATCATATTGACCCATAGATTGTTCATCATCAACACCTAGGTCAATTTGATAAGTACTTGCATTAGTTTGGTCAATGTGACAATAATCTTCGGAATGCAATGCAAGAGCATTTCTAATTAAAACATTGATGAGAGCGGGATCACCCTTCTTTTTCATAAGATCACGAAGCTCAAAGAAGCATCTATCAAAGTTGGGATCATTGGGGTGCATCTTATCAAATTCAATAGTCTTGTATAGAATTTCATCAAGATCTCTCATAGAGTAGTCCGGATAAAGTTCTTCCAAGAACTTCCATATAGCATAGGCACACTCAAAGTTTGTAACAAGCTTAAGCAAATCATCGGGTAACCCTCTAATGATAAGATTTACAGTTCTAAGGTTACGAAGCAAATCAAGCTCTTCATCCATGGTAGGGTGCAAGGGATCAAAAGGAGGCACATAGGGGGTCTCAACATATTTGCACAAATTGTACATCTTAAAGATACTAAGCATTTCAAACCTCCATGAGTTATAGGACCTTCCATTAAGAACTGGCACTCTATGGCTAACACTCCCAAACGTAGACACGTCCATCTTCCTCCAATGGTGTGTAAACCAAAGCAATGGAGACCAAAGCTCTGATACCAATTGAGGGATCGAAGAAGGTGAGAGTGTCTAGAGGGGGGGGGGTGATTAGACTACTCGACAAGATAAAAATTCTGTCTTTTATCAAGGACAGATTTTGGCAGATTTTGCATAGCACACAAGTCAAGTAGCACACTACACATGCAATTCTAGAGAATGGGCAGCGGAAAGTAAATTGCACATGTAGTAAAGAGAGGTGGAGAAGATCAAATGCAATTTGGAGACGCAATGATTTTTCCCGTGGTTCCGATAGGTAGTGCTATCGTACATCCACGTTGATGGAGACTTCAACCCACGGAGGGTAACGGCTGCGCGAGTCCATGGAGGGCTCCACCCACGAAGGGTCCACGAAGAAGCAACCTTGTCTATTCCATCATGGCCTACGCCCACGGAGGGCTAGCCTTACTCGGGGTAGATCTTCATGAAGTAGGCGATCTCCTTGCCCTTACAAACTTCTTGGTTCAACTCCACATCTCGATGACGGAGGCTCCCAAGCGACACCTAACCAATCTAGGTGGCACCACCCTCCAAAAGGTAATAGATGTTGTAGATGATGATGAACTCCTTGCTCTTGTGCTTCAAATGATAATCTCCCCAACACTCAACTCTCCTCACTGATATGGCTATGGTGAAAGAAAGGATTGAGTGGAAAGCAACTTGGGAAGGTTAGAAATCAAGTTTCATATGGTAGGAATGGAGCAACTTGATCTCAACACAAGGGTAGGTAGTTCTCTTCTCAGAAAGTGTAAGGTAGGAGTGGTAGTTCTTTCTGATGGCTCTCTCCACGAATGAAGAGGGGGTGGAGGGGTATATATAGCCTCCACACAAAATCCAACCGTTACACACATAATTGAGCAATCTCGGTGAGACCGAAGTTGACAACTCGGTCAGACCGAAAGTTCAAATATAGTGAACGTTGGGGTTTTCGGTGGGACCGAAAAAGAAAACTCGGTTTGTCCGATTTGAGTAAAGATAGGAACTTGCCAGTTTCGGTGGGACCGAAAAAGAAAACTCGGTTTGTCCGATTTGAGTAAAGATAGGAACTTGCCAGTTTCGGTGGGACCGAAATCATCAACTCGGTTATTCCGAAATGAGGACAAATGGTTACAGAAGCTTGGCAGCCAGTGTTTCGGTGAGACCGATCTCAAACTCGGATTGACCGATTTTTCTAGGGTTTGGCTTATGGCTGAGGTGGTTCATCTCGGTGTGACTGAGTTTGGAAAATCGGTTGGTCCGAGATTACTTATGAGTGTGTATAGTAGTGAAGGTTGCTGATAGTTGAAGGAGATATATCACTAAGCACTTGAGCAACCAGATCATCAACACAACCTCATCCCATTTTAATAGTATTGGCTTTTCCTATGGACTCAATGTGATCTTGGATCACTAAACCAAAAATGGAGTCTTGAGCTTTTGCCAATGCTTGCCTTAGCATTTTGAGGGGTCCACTTCTTCAGTCCTTTAGCCATGCCAATGTGATTGAATTTCCTGAAACATACTTGATAAAAGCATTAGTCCAACCACAAAGTATGTTGTCATTAATTACCAAAACCACCCAGGGAGCAAATGTGCTTTCATATGGCCATTATCATTTTGCTCCTTTTGATCTCCATCTTCAGGGCTCCATGATCATCATCGTCACCGGCATGACACCATGATCTCCATCATCGTGTCTTCATGAAGTTGTCTTGCCAAACATTACTTCTACTACTATGGCTAACGATTAGCAATAAAGTAAAGTAATTACATGGCGTTTTCAATGACACGCAGGTCATACAATAAAATTGTTGGGGAACGTAGTATTTTCAAAAATTTCCTACGATCACGCAAGATCTATCTACTAGATGCATAGCAACGAGAGGGGAGAGTGTGTCTACGTACCCTTGTAGACCGAAAGCGGAAGCGTTTATCAACGCGGTTGATGTAGTCGTGCACCTTCACGATCCGTCTCGATCTAGTACCGAACGTACGGCACCTCCGCGTTCAGCACACGTTCAGCTCGATGACGTCCTCGCCTTCTTGATCCAGCAAGACGGGCGAAGTAGTAGATGAGTACCGGCAGCACGACGGCGTGGTGACGGTTGTTGATGAAGAACAATCTCTACAGGGCTTCGCCAAGCACTACAGAAACTAGATGGAGGATAAACTAGAGGGTCGGGGTAGCCAGCACACGGCTTGGTGTATCTTGATGTGTCTTGGGTGCTAGCCCTACCCCTCTATTTATATGTTGAGCCTTGGGGTCGAAACTTGGAGTAAAAGCCTTCACAAAGTCGGTTTCACCCGAAAGGCAAGAGTCCTTCTCGGACTCCAGGGCCAGACGCCAGGGTTCCCGGCGTCTGGACCCAGACGCCAGGGACCCTGGCGTTTGGCCCCTGGACTCCGCAAAACTTCTTTTTGCGCTTTCCAAAAACCTTGTGTGCTTTCCCTTTTGGCCCAAATAACGTGTTCTCGTACCCAAACACTTCGGGAAACATCCGGAACCTCTTCCGGTGAATTCCGGAACCCTTCCGGAGGTCAAACACTATTATCTCATATATTAATCTTTATCTTCGGACCATTCCGGAGTTCCTCGTCATGTCCGTGATCACATCCTGGACTCCGAATAACATTCGGTCACCAACATACATAACTCATTAGATACTATATCGTCAACGAACGTTTAAGCGTGCGGACCCTACGGGTTCGAGAACTATGTAGACATGACCGAGACATCTCTCCGGTCAATAACCAATAGCGGAACCTGGATGCCCATATTGGCTCCTACATAATCTACGAAGATCTTTATCGGTCGAACCGCATAACAACATACGTTGTTCCTTTTGTCATCGGTATGTTACTTTCCCGAGATTCGATCGTCGGTATCTCTATACCTAGTTCAATCTCGTTACTGGCAAGTCTCTTTACTCGTTCCGTAACACATCATCTCGTGACTAACTTATTAGTCTTTTTGCTTGCAAGGCTTATTATGATGTGTGTTACCGAGAGGGCCCAGAGATACCTCTCCGACACTCGGAGTGACAAATCCTAATCTTGATCTATGCCAACACCACGAATACTTTCGGAGACACATGTAGAGCATCTTTATGATCACCCAGTTACGTTGTGACGTTTGATAGCACACAAGGTGTTCCTACGGTATTCGGGAGTTGCATAATCTCATAGTCATAGGAATATGTATAAGTTATGAAGAAAGCAATAGCAGTTAAACTAAACGATCATAATGCTATGCTAACGGATGGGTCTTGTCCATCACATCATTCTCCTAATGATGTGATCCCGTTGATCAAATGACAACTCATGTCTATGGCCAGGAAACATAACCATCTTTGATCAATGAGCTAGTCTAGTAGAGGCATACTAGGGACATACTGTTTTGTCTATGTATTCACACATGTACTAAGTTTCCGGTTAATACAATTCTAGCATGAATAAAAGACATTTATCATGATATAAGGAAATACAAATAACATATTTATTATTGCCTCTAGGGCATATTTCCTTCAGTCTCCCACTTGAACTAGAGTCAATAATCTAGCTCACATCGCCATGTGATTTAATACTGATAGTTCACATCGTTATGTGAATAACACCCATAGTTCACATCGCCATGTGACTAACACCCAAAGGGTTTACTAGAGTCAATAATCTAGTTCACATTGCTATGTGATTAATACCCAAGAGTAATAAGGTGTGATCATGTTTTGCTTGTGAGAGAAGTTTAGTCAACGGGTCTGTCACATTCAGATCCGTATGTATTTCGCAAATTTCTATGTCTACAATGCTCTGCATAAAGCTACTCTAGCTAATTGCTCCCACTTTCAATATGCATCTAGATTGATACTTAGAGTCATCTGAATTTAGTGTCAAAGTTTGCATCGGCGTAACCCTTTACGACGAGCTCTTTATCACCTCCATAATAGAGAAATATTTCCTTAGTCATCCAATTACTAAAGATAATTTTGACCGCTGTACAGTGATCTACTCCTGGATCACTATTGTACCTCCCTGTCAAACTCTTGGCAAGGTACACAACGTGTTTTGTACACAGCATGGCATACTTTATAGAACCTATGGCTGTGGCATAGGGAATGACTTTCATTCTCTCTATATTTTTCTGCCGTGGTCTGGCTTTGAGTCTTACTCAACTTCACACCTTACAAGTCAGGCAAGAACTTCTTCTTTGACTGATCCATTTTGAACTACTTCAAAATCTTATCAAGGTATGTACTCATCGAAAGTCTTATCAAGCGTCTTGATCTATCTATATAGATCTTGATGCTCAATATGTAAGCAGCTTCACCGAAGTCTTTCTTTGAAAAACTCCTTTCAAACACTCCTTTATGCTTTCCAGAAAATTCTACATCATTTCCGATCGACAATATGTCATTCACATATACTTATCAGAAAGGTTGTAGTGCTCCCACTCACTTCTTGTAAATACAGGCTTCTCCAAAAGTCTGCATAAAACCATATGCTTTGATCACCTCATCAAAGCGTATATTCCAACTCCGAGATGCTTGCACCAGTCCATAGATGGATCGCTGGAGCTTGCATAATTTGTTAGCACCTTTTGGATCGACAAGACCTTCTGGTTGCATCATATACAACTCTTCTTTGAGATATCCATTTAGGAATGCAGTTTTGACATCCATTTGCCAGATTTCATAATTATAAAATGCGGCAATTGCTAACATGATTCGGACAGACTTAAGCATTGCTACTGGTGAGAAAGTCTCATCGTAGTCAACTCCTTGAACTTGTCGAAAACCTTTCGCAACAAGCCGAGCTTTGTAAACAGTAATATTACCGTCTGCATCGGTCTTCCTCTTGAAGATCCATTTATTTTCGATGGCTTGCCGATCATCGAGCAAGTCAACCAAAGTCCACACTTTGTTCTCATACATGGATCCCATCTCAGATTTCATGGCTTCAAGCCATTTTGCGGAATCTGGGCTCATCATCGCTTCCTCATAGTTCGTAGGTTCATCATGGTCTAGTAACATGATTTCCAGAACTGGGTTGCCGTACCACTCTGGTGCGGAACGTACTCTGGTTGATCTACGACGTTCAGCAGAAACTTGATCCGAAGTTTCATGATCATTATCATCAACTTCCTCACTAATTGGTGTAGGAATCACTGGAACAATTTCCTGTGATGTACTACTTTCCAATATGGGAGAAGGTACAATTACCTCATCAAGTTCTACTTTCCTCCCACTCACTTCTTTCGAGAGAAACTCTTTTTCTAGAAAGGATCCGTTCTTAGCAACGAATATTTTGCCTTTGGATCTATGATAGAAGGTGTACCCAACAGTCTCTTTTGGGTATCCTATGAAGACACATTTTTCCGACTTGGGATCGAGCTTATCAGGTTGAAGTGTTTTCACATAAGCATCGCAGCCCCAAATTTTAAGAAACGACAACTTTGGTTTCTTGCCAAACCATAGTTCATAAGGAGTCGTATCAACGGATTAGATGGTGCCCTATTTAACGTGAATGCAACTGTCTCTAAAGCATAGCCCCAAAACGATAGTGGTAAATCGGTAAGAGACATCATAGATCGCACCATATCCAATAAAGTACGGTTACGACGTTCGGACACACCATTACGCTGTGGTGTTCCAGGTGGCGTGAGTTGTGAAACTATTCCACATTGTTTCAAATGAAGACCAAACTCGTAACTCAAATATTCTCCTCCACGATCAGATCGTAGGAACTTTATTTTCTTGTTACGATGATTCTCTACTTCACTCTGAAATTCTTTGAACTTTTCAAATGTTTCAGACTTGTGTTTCATTAAGTAGATATACCCATATCTACTCAAATCATTAGTGAAGGTCAGAAAATAACGATACCCGCCGCGTGCTTCAACACTCATTGGTCCGCATACATCAGTATGTATGATTTCCAACAAATATGTTGCTCGCTCCATAGTTCCGGAGAACGGAGTTTTAGTCATCTTGCCCATGAGGCATGGTTCGCAGCACCAAGTGATTCATAATCAAGTGATTCCAAAAGTCCATCATTATGGAGTTTCTTCATGCGCTTTACACCAATATGACCTAAACGGCAGTGCCACAAATAAGTTGCACTATCATTATTAACCTTGCATCTTTTGGCTTCAATATTATGAATATGTGTATCACACGATCGAGATCCAACAAACTATTTTCATTGGGTGTATGACCATAGAAGGTTTTATTCATGTAAACAGAACAACAATTATTCTCTAACTTACATGAATAAACGTATTGCAATAAACATGATCAAATCATATTCATGCTCAACACAAACACCAAATAACACTTATTTAGGTTCAACACTAATCCCGAAAGTATGGGGAGTGTGCGATGATGATCATATCAATCTTGGAACTATTTCCAATACACATCGTCACTTCATCCTTTAACTAGTTTCTGTTCATTATGCAATTCCCATTTCGAGTTACTACTTTTTAGCAACTAAATCAGTATCAAATACCGAGGGGTTGCTATGAACACTAGTAAAATACACATCAATAATCTGTATATCAAATATACCTTTGTTCACTTTGCCATCCTTCTTATCCGCCAAGTATCTAGGGCAGTTCCGCTTCTAGTGACCATTTCCTTTGCAGTATAAGCACTTGTTTCAGGCTTGAGTTTAGCTTTGGGTTTCTTCACGGGAGTGACAACTTGCTTGTCATTCTTCTTGAAGTTCCCCTTCTATCTCTTTGCCCTTTACTTGAAACAAGTGGTCTTGTTAACCATCAACAATTGATGTTTTTTCATGATTTCTACCTTCGCCGACTTCAGCATCGCGAAGAGCTGGGATTTCCTTTCGTCATCCCTTGCATATTATAGTTCATCACGAAGTTCTACTAACTTGGTGATAGTGACTAGATAACTTTGTCAATTACTATCTTATCTGGAAGATTATCTCCCACTTGATTAAAGTAATTGTAGTACCCAGACAATCTGAGCACATGCTCACTGGTTGAGCTATTCTCCTCCATCTTGTAGGCAAAGTACTGTCAGAGGTCTTATACCTCTCGACACGGGCATGAGTATGAAATACTAATTTCAACTCTTGGAACATCTCATATGCTCCGTGGCGTTTCAAAACGTTTTTGAAGTCCCGGTTATAAGCCGTAAAGCATGGTGCACTAAACTATCAAGTAGTCATCATATCGAGCTTTTGTCAAAACGTTCATAACGTCTACATCTGCTCCTGCAATAGGTCTGTCACCTAGCGGTGCATCAAGGACATAATTCTTTTGTGCAGCAATGAGGATAATCCTTAGATCACGGAACAATTCCGCTTCATTGCTACTAACATCTTTCAACTTAGTTTTCTCTAGGAACATATAAAAATAAACGTGGAGCAACATCGCGAGCTATTGATCTACAACATAGATATGCTAATACTACCAGGACTAAGTTCATGATAAATTAAAGTTCAATTTAACCATATTACTTAAGAACTCCCACTTAGATAGACATCCCTCCGGTCATCTAAATGATCACGTGATCCAAATCAACTAAACCATGTCCGATCATCACGTGAGATGGAGTAGTTTCAATGGTGAACATCTTATGTTGATCATAACTACTATATGATTCACGCTCGACCTTTCGGTCTCCAGTGTTCCGAGGCCATATCTGTATATGCTAGGCTCGTCAAGTTTAACCCGAGTATTCTGCGTGTGCAAAACTGGCTTACACCCGTTGTATTTGAACGTGGAGCTTATCACACCCGATCATCACGTGGTGTCTCGGCACGACAAACTTTCGCAACGGTGCATACTCAGGGAGAACACTTATACCTTGAAATTTAGTAAGGGATCATCTTATAATGCTACCGTCGTTCTAAGCAAAATAAGAAGCATAATAAGATAAACATCACATGCAATCAAAATATGTGACATGATATGGCCATCATCATCTTGTGCTTTTGATCTCCATCTTCAAAGCACCGTCATGATCACCTTCGTCACCGGCGCGACACCTTGATCTTTATCGTAGCATCGTTGTCGTCTCGCCAACTATTGCTTCCACGACTATCGCTACCGCTTAGTGATAAAGTAAAGCAATTACATGGCGATTGCATTTCATACAATAAAGCGACAACCATATGGCTCCTGCCAGTTGCCGATAACTTTACAAAACATGATCATCTCATACAAAACCGTATAACTCATCATGTCTTGACCATATCACATCACAACATGCCCTGCAAAAACAAGTTAGACGTCCTCTACTTTGTTTGTTGCAAGTTTTACGTGGCTGCTACGGGCTTAGCAAGAACCGTTCTTACCTACGCATACAAAACCACAACGATGTTTCATCAAGTATGTGCTGTTTTAACCTTCACAAGGATCGGGCGTAGCCACACTTGATTCAGCTAAAGTGAGAGAGACAGACACCCGCCAGTCACCTTTAAGCAACGAGTGCTCGTAACGGTGAAACCAGTCTCGCGTAAGCGTACGCGTAATGTCGGTCCGGGCCGCTTCATCTCACAATACCGCCGAAGCAAAGTATGACATGCTGGTAAGCAGTATGACTAGTATCGTCCACAATCTCATTGTGTTCTACTCGTGCATATCATCTACGCATAGACCTGGCTCATGATGCCACTGTTGGGGAACGTAGTATTTTCAAAAATTTCCTACGATCACGCAAGATCTATCTACTAGATGCATAGCAACAAGAGGGGAGAGTGTGTCTACGTACCCTCGTAGACCGAAAGCGGAAGCGTTTATCAACGCGGTTGATGTAGTCGTGCACCTTCACGATCCGTCCCGATCTAGTACCGAACGTACGGCACCTCCGCGTTCAGCACACGTTCAGCTCGATGACGTCCTCGCCTTCTTGATCCAGCAAGACGGGCGAAGTAGTAGATGAGTTTCGGCAGCACGACGGCGTGGTGACGGTTGTTGATGAAGAACAATCTCTGCAGGGCTTCGCCAAGCACTACAGAAACTAGACGGAGGATAAACTAGAGGGTCGGGGTAGCCGGCACACGGCTTGGTGTATCTTGATGTGTCTTGGGTGCTAGCCCTACCCCTCTATTTATATGTTGAGCCTTGGGGTCGAAACTTGGAGTAAAAGCCTTCACAAAGTCGGTTTCACCCGAAAGGCAAGAGTCCTTCTCGGACTCCAGGGCCAGACGCCAGGGTTCCCGGCGTCTGGACCCAGACGCCAGGGACCCTGGCGTCTGGCCCCTGGACTCCGCAAAACTTCTTTTTGCGCTTTCCAAAAACCTTGTGTGCTTTCCCTTTTGGCCCAAATAACGTGTTCTCGTACCCAAACACTTCGGGAAACATCCGGAACCTCTTCCGGTGAATTCCGGAACCCTTCCAGAGGTCAAACACTATTATCTCATATATTAATCTTTATCTCCGGACCATTCCGGAGTTCCTCGTCATGTCCGTGATCACATCCTGGACTCCGAATAACATTCAGTCACCAACATACATAACTCATTAAATACTATATCGTCAACGAACGTTTAAGCGTGCGGACCCTACGGGTTCGAGAACTATGTAGACATGACCGAGACATCTCTCCGGTCAATAACCAATAGCGGAACCTGGATGCCCATATTGGCTCCTACATAATCTACGAAGATCTTTATCGGTCGAACCGCATAACAACATACGTTGTTCCTTTTGTCATCGGTATGTTACTTACCCGAGATTCGATCGTCGGTATCTCTATACCTAGTTCAATCTCGTTACTGGCAAGTCTCTTTACTCGTTCCGTAACACATCATCTCGTGACTAACTTATTAGTCTTTTTGCTTGCAAGGCTTATTATGATGTGTGTTACCGAGAGGGCCCAGAGATACCTCTCCGACACTCGGAGTGACAAATCCTAATCTTGATCTATGCCAACACCACGAATACTTTCGGAGACACCTGTAGAGCATCTTTATGATCACCCATTTACGTTGTGACGTTTGATAGCACACAAGGTGTTCCTACGGTATTCGGGAGTTGCATAATCTCATAGTCATAGGAATATGTATAAGTTATGAAGAAAGCAATAGCAGTTAAACTAAACGATCATAATGCTGATGGGTCTTGTCTATCACATCATTCTCCTAATGATGTGATCCCGTTGATCAAATGACAACTCATGTCTATGGCCAGGAAACATAACCATCTTTGATCAATGAGCTAGTCTAGTAGAGGCATACTAGGGACATACTGTTTTGTCTATGTATTCACACATGTACTAAGTTTCCGGTTAATACAATTCTAGCATGAATAAAAGACATTTATCATGATATAAGGAAATATAAATAACATCTTTATTATTTCCTCTAGGGCATATTTCCTTCAAAAATAAGACAACTCCTATGGCTCCTGCCGGTTGTCATACTCATCGACATGCAAGTCGTGATTCCTATTACAAGAACATGATCAATCTCATACATCACATATATCATTCATCACATCCTTTTGGCCATATCCCATCACACGGCACATGTTGCAAGAACAAGTTAGACGTCCTCTAATTGTTGTTGCAAGTTTTTACGTGGCTGCTATAGGTTTCTAGCAAGAACGTTTGTTACCTACGCCAAAACCACAACGTGATATGCCAATTACTATTTACCCTTCATAAGGACCCTTTTCATCGAATCCGATCCGATTAAAGTGGGAGAGACAGACACCCGCTAGCCACCTTATGCAACTAGTGCATGTCAGTCGGTGGAACCTGTCTCACGTACGCGTACGTGTAAGGTTGGCCCAGACCGCTTCATCCCACGATGCCGCCGAATCAAGATAAGACTAGTAACGGCAAGCAAATTGACAAATCTACGCCCACAACAACTTGTGTTCTACTCGTGCATAGAAACTGCGCATAGACCTAGCTCAAGATGCCACTGTTGGGGATCGTTGCAGAAATTCAAAAAAATTCTACGCATCACCAAGATCAATCTATGGAGTGACTAGCAACGAGAGGGGAGTGCATCTTCATACCTTTGAAGACCACGATGCGGAAGCGTTGCAAGAACGCGATTGGTGGAGTCGTACATAAAGCGATTCAGATCGTGGCCGAATCCGATCTAAGCACCGAACAACGGTGCCTCCGCGTTCAACACACGTGCAGCCCGGTGACGTTGCCCGCGCCTTGATCTAGCAAGGAGAGAGGGAGAGGTTGGGGAAGACTCCGTCCAGCAGCAGCACGACGGCGTGGTGGTATTGGTGGAGGAGCATGGTACTCCGGCAGGGCTTCGCCAAGCTTCGCGGGAGAAGAGGATGAGTTGGGAGGGGGGAGGGCTATGCCAGGCAATGGGTGCGGCTGCCCTCCCACCCCTCCACTATATATAGGGGAAAGGGAGAGGGGGCCCGGCCCCTTTAGATCCAATTTGAGGGGGGCGGCCAGGGGAGGAGGCTTGCCCCCCAACCCAAGGGGGGCGCCCCCCTCAGGGTTTCCCCCAACCCTAGGCGCATGGGCCCTCGGGGGGAAGGCGCCCAGCCCACTTAGGGGCTGGTCCCTCTCCATATACAGCCCATAGGGCCCTCCGGGGCAGGTGGACCCCCGGAACCCCTTCGGTGGTCCCGGCATAATACCGGCACCCC
>LR738710.1:103814179-103865120 GCA_902687465.1 Secale cereale
CCCACACCCCCTGGTGCCCTACTTTAGCCCATATTTTTCCTCCCGACGCAGAAACCCCAGATCGGAAGTCCTTTCGCTGTTTTTCGTCGCGGAGCCGCCGCCACCCTCTGTTCTTCTTCGGGAGGGCTAATCTGGAGGCTGATTTGGCCTCCGGAGAGGGGAGATCGTCGCCATCGTCATCATCATCACCACTCCATCATCCCTCCATGACTTCCCCCTTTATGTGTGAGTAATTCCCTTGCTGTAGGCGAAGGGGGTGGTAGGGATTGGATGAGTTAGATCATGTAATAGTTCGTCAGATTGTTGGGGGCATGTTGCCTATCATCTAGTATGGTGTTTATCATCTTTGCTACAACTTGTTATTCTTAATGCTTGACACTTAGGGCCCGAGTGCCATGATTTCAGATCTGAACCATATGTGTTTGCATGAATACATTTGTGTTCTTGATCCTATCTATGAGTTGTATGCACCTGTTACGGTTCGGAACCGGCGATCCCAAAAGTGACAGCTTGGGACACCAAAGGGGATGGTCCGTAGTTTGAGGATTACATGTATCCATTGAGTTCATTGCTTTGTTCCGGTGCTCTTTGACAGGAGCACCTTAATATCCATTAGTTCCTTTTGGCCCCGTTCGTAGCGGGATGGTAGGACAAAAGATGTTGTGCAAGTTCTTATTGCAAGCACGTACAACTACCTACGGGATACATGCCTAATGTTTGATATTTGCCTAGATGATCATTACTTTTCCGGGTGCCGTGCCCCAAGTTGGAATCTATCTCATCCATGCAACGCCCAACCATCCATCTCCCTAGCCTACAGTATTTTAAACCTTGCTTGTCACTAGTTGCTACTTTTGTCATTTACTACTGCTATCTACTTTTACTGTTTACTTTTACTATCACTATCGTTACCATCATATCACTGTTACCACTTATCTTTTGTTGCAAGTTAGTATATTTCAGGTGCGGTTGAATTGACAACTCAACTGTTAAAGCTTATAAATACTCTTTGGCTCCCCGTGTGTCGAATCAATAAATTGGGTTATTCTTACCCGCGAAGACTATCTCGGTCCCTTACGGTTGAGGGTTATCAAGTACCGTTTTCTGACGCCGTTGCCGGGGAGCATAGCAATATTTACAAGTCTACTTGAGGTATCCTACCTGCTGCACTTTATTCACTATGGGTAAGAAAGGTGACCCCAAGGTTCCGATCTTACTATCCACTACAAGAAGAGGTACTGCTCTCAGCACTAGTGCTACGCTTGATTCACCTTCTGTTATGAGTAAGTTTGCCTCACCACCACCACATGATGCTCCTACTGAATCTGTTACTATGCCTGATACTCTTGATGATGCTTCTACTACTTTTGATGATGATATTAGTTCACTTGGTTATGCTCTTCAGAAACAGATTACTGCTGCTGCTGAAAAATATGGAATTGAACTTCCTGTTACTCGCTACCCTATTGGTGAAACTTATGATTATCCTGATTTGAGTAAACTCCAGGAGAGGCTCCTTGATGATGATTACTATATACTTGATGAAGATTTATGCAGGGAACTGACAGAGTTTGCCGGCTCTGACCCTGAAACTATTAAGTAAATATTTGAAAAACACTCTTTGAAGAACAAAACCGTTCCTAATCCTGAGTTTGCTACATCTCCTATATGCATTGATGATCCTGATTTTGATTTCTATGTTGATCTTTCACTTATACCTATGGTTGAAGCTGACCCCTTTTATGGCAGAGAAAATGATGATGCTATTGCACACCTAACTAAACTTGGTGAGCTAGGTAGCCTGTTTACCACAGATGAGAAGATACGCTACTTTTATGTGACCAAGCTTCTTCCTTTCTCCTTGAAGGAAGGTGCTAAAGCATGGTATGATTCACTTCCATGCGGATCCATTAAGAGTCCTCAGGACTTAGCTCACTCTTTTGTTGATAAGTACTTTCCTGCTCATATGCAACATGCTGCTTTACAAAGAATTTATAATTTTAAACAGTTGCAGGATGAGTCCCTCCCTAAAGCTTGGGGGAGGTACTGCAATTTTATTCGGGCTAGACCAGGACATGGAGTTCCTAAGAATGAATTAATTGATATATTCTATGCTGGTCTAACTGATGAATCTAGGTCCTATTTGGACAGTTGTGCTGGTTGTGTTTTCAGGAAAAGAACACCGGACGATGCGGAAGATCTAAGGGGCAGGATTGCCAAAACCATGAAGATTGGTCCGTCCCTGAACCACCTCCACCAACAAAGAAGAGGGGCATGTTTGTTCTAAGCCCCGAGGATATGCGAGAAGCAAAGAAGTCTATTAAAGAGAAAGGTATTAAAGCTGAAGACGTGAAGAATCTACCCCCTATTGAGAAGCTGTGTGAGCCTACCACTCACCCTCCTATGGTAGAGGTACACTCTCTTTTAGATTTCAACGCAAGTGACATCCCTCATGGTAAGCCTCCTGATCAATGTTTAGATGAGTTTGATAACTTTATTATGAAACAGAATCATTTTAATGAGAGGATAGAAAGTCAGTTGCATGATAATTCCCTTGCTATCAAAAAGTTGCTTGGTGTTTTAGATAGAACAGTTAATGATGTTCAATGTCTTGTGAAGCATTTTCATATGGTTCAAACTCAGCTCGATCAAATTTCTAATGTGCAAAGAGATTTGCTTGCTAACAATGCCAAACAAGATAAATTGCAGGCTTTTGGGATTAAGACCCGAGGGGGAACTAGTACTCAAGATCCTCTTTACCCAGAGGGACATTCGAAGAGAATCGAGCAAGATTCTCAAATGCAGGAAGAAGAAATTGTTGTCTCTCCAAATAAGAAGAAGAAACATAAAGAGACTGACAATTCTAATGATCCTATTGCAGATGAAGAGCCAGCTATTGATCCCAACAGTGTATCTATCTCCGATGCTGAGACTGAAGACGGTGCTGAACCTGAAGGTAATGATAATGAGAAGAATGATCCGCCTGAAGTTCGAGAAGAAGAAGCACCTGACAAACGTAAGAGGTACACTAAAGAAGACTTCATCGCAAGAAAACATGGGAAGGAGAAAGAACCATGGGTACAGAAACCCATGCCCTTTCCAGGTAAGTCCATCAAATCTAAAGAAGAAGAGCATTACAATAAGTTTTGTGAATGGATTAAACCTCTTTTTCTTCAAATTCCTTTGACTGATGCTATTAAGTTACTTCCTTATTCAAAATATATGAAATATATTGTCACTAACAAAAGAAAAGTTCCTAATGATGCAATATCTACTATGCTTGCTAACTATTCTTACAGTGGAAAGATTCCTGAGAAGCTCGGTGATCCAGGTATACCCACCATCCCTTGCTCCATAAAGAATAATTATGTCAAAACTGCTTTATGTGATCTTGGAGCGGGAGTGAGTGTTATGCCTCTCTCTCTTTACGAGAGGCTTTGTTTAGAGAAACTAATTCCTACAGATATCTCCCTTCAGATGGCTGACAAGTCAACCGCTGTTCCGATAGGTATTTGTGAGGATGTTCCAGTTGAAGTTGCTAATTGTTTAATTCTTACTGATTTTGTTGTGCTTGACATGCCCGAGGATGGGAGCATGTCCATTATTCTTGGTAGACCTTTCCTTAACACCGCAGGTGCTATTATTGATTGCAACAAAGGGAAGGTTACCTTTCATGTGAATGATAAAGAACACACGGTATATTTTCCGAAGAAGACCGACAGGAGGCATGCCCTCAACTCTATAGAGAATATCGAGACCGTGAAAATTGGAGAATGGGACTGTCCACTACATGTGCCTCACAAATACAAAACTATCATGGTAGGGACAATGTCCATCAAGGTAAAAGTTCAGTGATTACTTCGTAGGAGGTGAGACTTTTTGCTCTATATATCGCTTGTTTGTTGGTAAGACTTGATCAACCTTACTAGTGAACGTGTTTTATATGGATAAAAAGTTGAGCTTTCTATGTTTTTATTTGTTTTTAGTGTTGTCATACTTGCTGTACCAAGTATCTATGTTTTTGAAGCTTCACAATACTACTAACTGCTTCAAGTTTTCAGAGAGTTTCGCAGCTTTTTGAACTTCGAAAAATTTTCAACAGTGAAGTTTTCAGAAAAATTCCAGAAAAATTATATTAAAAATTTCCACAACGGGAGAGACCCGGAAAGTCCTGGGGCCAGCCAGGGGGGGCCACCAGTGGCCCAGGCGGCCAGCTGGCGCGGCCCAGCCCCTTGCCGCGCCCACAGGGCGACTGGGGCCCACGGGACCCCCCTCCAGGTACTTCTTCTTCCCCTCTCTCTCTCTTTTTCCAGAAACCCGAGTTCTGGTCTTGTTCTTGCTGTTCTTGCTGTTCTTGCGGGCGATTCTTCGATCTCTCTCTACAACCCATCATTTGAGCTGAAATTTTGAGCAAATACTCCTTGGTATGTGACTCCTCCACCCCTCCAATTAGATTTTTGATTGGTGGCCTCATTTGTGAGTATTTAGTAGTTCTTGGTGCTGTAGAGATGAGCTTGCATGCATGTGTAGAAAGTTGTTTTCCAAGTTTTGATGCAAGTTTATGCCTTGGGCAAGTGAGTTGAGTAGTTTGCCTTAGCTCACTTTGTTTTAATCCTCGTTTTTGTAAATTGTAAAAAATTTCAGAAATGAGTTTGTTAGGAAGGGCAAAAGGATGGCTTGAGAAGAGGAGGCCCGCACACTCCGATCGAGTCACTAGAGCCGCAGCTTCACCATCGACTGCCAGGGTGAGCTATAATGAAGATCATGTGCCCCTGGAGTTGTTGGAAGACACAAGTCCAACACGTGCGATGACATTTCCATGTGATGAATTCATGGAAGCTGCGGGAATCAAGGATGAGTTTTATAATCTTTGTGCTAATGCATGTTTGACACGACTCATCACGAGCCGTGTTACTCAATATCAGAAACTCACCTCCGGTTTCATTAACAGTTTTAGATATAATCCTGATTCAGGTGCTATTGAGTTTAAAATTTATAATGATCTTATCACCATGACTCTGGGAAATTTTTGTGAAGTAATAGGTGTGCCGAACGTTGGGAGGACGGCAAGGATGGCCACTCAGCCCTCCGAGCTGAAAACCGTCATCAACTCTCTCTGCAGCATGGGTACGAGGGATATTCATCGGTCGAAGATCTCCAGTATCTTGTTTCCTCACCTCAGGTATTTTGCATATTATATTGCTAGAGGGGTGTTAGCTCGTGACAACACGAGCAGCATTTCTGCTCCGGATATTGCTATCCTGGCAGCAGCCCTCTCAGGGAGGTCTGATTATAATATTGGTACCTTAATTGCTCGACGCCTTGCTATGAACGGTAACAAGGGGGACTTATATGGTGGCATTTATGCCACACTTATCTTAGAGCATCTTGGAGGCACCCCACACCCTGATGATACTCCTTTTACTTATTTAAGCTTTGATCTTGCTGCTATGAAAAGGCATAAGTTTGTTACCATGGGTTCTGAACTTGATAACCTTGTTTATATCTTGCGTTTCGGAACTACCGCGGAATGCGAGATCCGTCTACCTGCACCTCTTTTGTTTGATTTTTCTCGCAGGAACGGATGGTCCTTTGAGGTTGTCCAGTTCAATGAGTTCATGGTCCAGCATCAGTTCCATAACCCCATGGAGGGGGTTGTGCCCGACGAGGAGAGGCACGGTGAGATACCACATTTTTCAGGATGAGACCGCCACCGAGTTTGGTGAAGGGTCTTCCTCTGTTTGGCGTTCGGAACCTTCCTCGTGGGAGACTCCGAGGAGTTCAGTGTACGCGCCATCATCCTTCTACGACCCTTGGTATCACCACCATACCCCTGGAGCAAGAGGCTCCTGGGGGTAGTAGCTGCTACCAACTTAGGCCAAAAGCCTAAGCTTGGGGGAGTACGTGCCCTTCTCACTTTTTCATTGTATTATCCGTTTTATTCGCTTTGATCTTTTCGAAGTTTTTGCCCATTCTTCTTTATTCCTCTATTTGCAAAAACAACAAAAAGATTTTCTCTTTCTTTTGCCTTTTATTCAACTTTTGAAAAACTCAAAAAAGATTCCCTTTCTCTCTTTAGTTTGCTTTGTTTTCAGAGATTAGCTCGAGTCCGTGATGGCATTTGATTATATTTCCTACGTTCGATCGTGTAAGTGACAAGCAGTAATGACGAAGATCGACTGAAAGGAAGCAACAAGGAAGACCGGTATGAACTCTTATTGTTTCTACTTTTGTACATATGCCTGTACTTATGATCTAGAGACCAGCTTGTAGCGACATAGTGCTATGTTTACAATGCTCTTCCAGTGGTTCATGCTTTCCTTGTAGCTAGTCTCCAATAACTAGAGTATATAATGTGTTATTGAAATGATCTACATGCATCACACTGTTCATAGTCTGGCATACTAGGGTGGTATTTCCCTTTAGAGAATTTTTGGATTGACTTGGCACATGCTTACACATGTTTAAGACTAAAAAGTCTACTTTGCCTTGATGATCTTTGAGTTTTAGAATAGTTATATCACTTTCATGCCCGATTTAATGTTGCTTTGTCGCTCTGCATGATTATGACCGTTATTGCTCTCTAGTTGGTCGCTTCCCAGTCTTTTGCTAAACCTCCACCCGTACTAAGCGGAATGACTGCTTGTGCATCCAAGCCCTTAAACCTGTTATGCCATATGAGTCCACTATACCTTCCTATATATGGTATTTACCTGCCATTCCTAACAAAGACTTTCGTGTACCATCTCGAAATTAATCAAAAGCATTTCTCTTTTTTTTGTTCCTATGTTTTAGCTCATGAGGAAGTAGTAGTTAATTCATGATCTCTTTAAGTTGGACAAGTTTCACCCCTGGATTGCATGTATAATGTGCGAACCCCTAATATGAAAAGGAACTGGCATTGAGTGTGCCCGGCTCGAAAAGATAATATAACAAACAAACCCTCCTTCACTTTGTTCATGAGAAATCAGAAAACTTTGGCAGTGATAAACAAAGGAGATTAAGAGGATGTGATCGTCCTCATGCGGGAGCCGTTCCTCGAAACTTGTTTAGCTTAAAAAGTGATTGAGTTGTCTGCTAGCATTCGTTGACGAAATATGCACCTCTCAAAAACATATTTACTTCTGTTTTTACAACCAAGAGCTCTGGTACATGTTTAGGTTTTGTTTTTGATCACGGGTTTTCAAATTTGCCAATAAAAGCCACGGTTCGAGAGTCTCATCTTCTTTCTTCAAAGCACTGACTAGGAGAGCATAATTGTCATTCTGAGTGTAATGTGCATTGTCCCAAAGTATTACATTGTCTTCTGCATACTTGTGATATGATTTATTCTGAAATTCTTAGTTCTAGTCTCCTTTAAAACTCTAGAGGAGTCTCTGCATTTATGTTTTGCTTCACTCATGGAGGCTAGCGAGATACCACCTTAATATGCTCAAGCTATGTGCAATGTGATCTTGTCTTGATTTTCGGTAATATATTGTTTACTCTCAATTATTTGTGACTGGTCACTTGAAAGAAGGATTGCTCCTTGCATTGTTCTCATAAGTACTGTTTTAATACTTGCTGAACTCTTTTCGTAGTACATGCTTATATACATCTAATGAAGCAAAAGAGTTTGTCAAAGTTTTCTTTGTCGCGTCCAGTTCGTTGAACTGAATTGCTTGAGGACAAGCAATATGCTAAGTTTGGGGGAGTTGATACGTCTCAAACGTATCTACTTTTCCAAACACTTTTGATATTGTTTTGACCTCATTCTTGCATGATTTGGACTAAACTAACCCGGACTGACGCTGTTTTCAGCAGAGCTGCCTGTATGGTTTATTTGTGTGCAGGAAAACGGATTTTTAAGCATCTCAGAAAAATCCACGAAAAATCACGAAAAATCCACGCACCCGAGGAAACCAAATGCCAGAAGTGGGGCCAAAGGGGGGCCAGGGGGTGCCCAGGCGCCCTGTGGGCGCGCCCCCCCGGGCCGCGCCGGGGGGGGCGCCTGGGTGGGGCCCACACCCCCTGGTGCCCTACTTTAGCCCGTATTTTTCCTCCCGACGCAGAAACCCTAGATCGGAAGTCCTTTCACTGTTTTTCGTCGCGGAGCCGCCGCCACCCTCTGTTCTTCTTCGGGAGGGCTAATCTGGAGGCTGATTTGGCCTCCGGAGAGGGGAGATCGTCGCCATCGTCATCATCATCACCACTCCATCATCCCTCCATGACTTCCCCCTTTATGTGTGAGTAATTCCCTTGCTGTAGGCGAAGGGGATGGTAGGGATTGGATGAGTTAGATCATGTAATAGTTCGTCAGATTGTTGGGGGCATGTTGCCTATCATCTAGTATGGTGTTTATCATCTTTGCTACAACTTGTTATTCTTAATGCTTGACACTTAGGGCCCGAGTGCCATGATTTCAGATCTGAACCATATGTGTTTGCATGAATATATTTGTGTTCTTGATCCTATCTATGAGTTGTATGCACCTGTTACGGTTCGGAACCGGCGATCCCAAAAGTGACAGCTTGGGACACCAAAGGGGATGGTCCGTAGTTTGAGGATTACATGTATCCATTGAGTTCATTTCTTTGTTCCGGTGCTCTTTGACAGGAGCACCTTAATATCCATTAGTTCCTTTTGGCCCCGTTCGTAGCGGGATGGTAGGACAAAAGATGTTGTGCAAGTTCTTATTGCAAGCACGTACAACTACCTACGGGATACATGCCTAATGTTTGATATTTGCCTAGATGATCATTACTTTTCCGTGTGCCGTGCCCCAAGTTGGAATCTATCTCATCCATGCAACGCCCAACCATCCATCTCCCTAGCCTACAGTATTTTAAACCTTGCTTATCACTAGTTGCTACTTTTGTCATTTACTACTGCTATCTACTTTTACTGTTTACTTTTACTATCACTATCGTTACCATCATATCACTGTTACCACTTATCTTTTGTTGCAAGTTAGTATATTTCAGGTGCGGTTGAATTGACAATTCAACTGTTAAAGCTTATAAATACTCTTTGGCTCCCCGTGTGTCGAATCAATAAATTGGGTTATTATTACTCGCGAAGACTATCTCGATCCCTTACGGTTGAGGGTTATCAGTGCCCTACCTTGGCTCCTATTTATTCCCGTGGCGAGGAAACCCCAGAACAGAAGTCGTTTTTCCAGTTTCCATCGCGGAGCCGCCGCCACCGTATGTTCTTCTTCGGGAGGGCTAATCTGGAGGCTGATTTGGCCTCCGGAGAGGGGAGATCGTCGCCATCGTCATCATCATCACCACTCCATCCTCCCTCCATGACTTCTCCTTCCATGTGTGAGTAATTCCCTGCTGTAGGCAAATGGGATGGTAGGGATTGGATGAGTTAGATCATGTAATAGTTTATCAGATTGTTGGGGGCATGTTGCCTATCATCTACTTTGGTGTTTATCATCTTTGCTTCAACTTGTTGCTCTTAATGCTTGTCACTTTGGGCCCGAGTGCCATGTTTTCAGATCTGAACCCTATGTGTTTGCATGAATATATTTGTGTTCTTGATCCTATCTATGAGTTGTTTGCACCTATTATGGTCCGGAACCGGCGATCCCAAAGGTGACAGCTTGGGACACCAAAGGGGATGGTCCATAATTTGAGGATTCCATGTATCCATTGAGTTTATTGCTTTGTTCCGGTGCTCTTTGACAGGAGCACCTTAATCTCCATAAGTTCCTTTTGGCCCCGTTCGTAGCGGGATGGTAGGACAAAAGATGTTGTGCAAGTTCTTATTGCAAGCACGTACAACTACCTGTGGGATACATGCCTAATGTTTGATATTTGCCTAGATGATCATTACTTTTCTGTGTGCCTTGCCCCAAGTTAGATTCATGATGTATCTCATCCATGTAGCGCCCAACCATCCATCTCCCTAGCCTACAGTGTTTCAATCCTGCCGGTTATTAGTTGTTACTTTTGCTGTTCACTTTTGCTGTCACCACCATCACTATCATATCACCGTTACCACTTATTTTTTTGTTGCAAGTAAGTATATTTCAGGTGCGGTTGAATTGACAACTCAACTGTCAAAGCTTATAAATACTCTTTGGCTCCCCGTGTGTCGAATCTATAAATTGGGTTATTCTTACCTGCGAAGACTATCTCGATCCCTTACGGTTGAGGGTTATCAAGTACCGTTTTCTGGCGCCGTTGCCGGGGAGCATAGCAATATTTACAAGTCTACTTGAAGTATCCTACCTGCTGCACTTCATCCGCTATGGGTAAGAAAGGAGACCCCAAGGTTCCGATCTTACTATCCACTACAAGAAGAGGTACTGTTCTGAACACTAGTGCTACACTTGATTCACCTTCTGTTATGAGTAAGTTTGCCTCACCACCACCACATGATGCTTCTACTGAATCTGTTACTATGTCCGATACTTTTGATGATGCTTCTACTACTCTTGATGATATTGGTTCACTTGGTTATGCTCTTGAGAAACAGATCGCTGCTGCTGCAAAAAAAATCTGGAATTGAAATTCCTGTTACTCGCTACCCTATTGGTGGAACTTATGATTATCCTGATTTGAGTAAACTCAAGGAGAGACTCCTTGATGATGATTACATTATGCTTGATGATGATTTATGCAGGGAACTGACAGAGTTTGCCGACTCTGACCCTGAAGCTATTAAGAAGCTGCTTGAAAAACACTCCTTGAAGAACAAGACTGTTCCTGATCCTGAATTTGCTACATCTCCTATATGCATCAATGATCCTGATTATGATTTCTCTGTTGATCTTTCACTTATATCTATGGTTGAAGCTGACCCCTTTTATGGCAGAGAAAATGATGATGCTATTGCACACCTGACCAAACTCACTGAGTTGGGTGGCTTGTTTACCACGAATGAAAAGATACGAAACTTTTATGTGACTAAGCTTCTTCCTTTCTCTTTGAAGGAAGGTGCTAAAACATGGTATGATGCCCTACCATGTGGTTCCATTTAGAGTCCTCAAGACTTAGCTCACTCTTTTGTTGATAAGTACTTTCCTGCTCATATGCAACATGCTGCTTTACAAAGAATTTATAACTTTAAACAGTTGTAGGATGAGCACCTTCCTAAAGCTTGGGGGAGGTACTGTAGTCTGATCCAGGCTAGACCAGGACATGGAGTCCCTAAGAATGAATGAATCGATATATTTTATGCTAGTCTAACTGATGAATCCAGGTCCTATTTGGATAGTTGTGCTGGTTGTGTTTTCAGGAAAAGAACACCGGACGATGCACAAGAATTGATGGGCAGGATTGCCAAAAACCATGAAGATTGGTCCGTCCCTGAACCACCTCCACCACCAAAGAAGAGGGGCATGCTTGTTCTAAGCCCCGAAGATATGCAAGAAGCAAGGAAGTCTATTAAAGAGAAGGGTATTAAAACTAAAGACGTGAAGAATCTACCCCCTATTGAGAAGTTTTGTGAGCCTACCACTCACCCTCCTATGGTAGAGGTACACTCTCTTTTAGATTTCAACGCAAGTGACATCCCTCATGGTAAGCCTCCTGATCAATGTTTAGATGAGCTTGATAATTTTATTATGAAGCAAAGTCATTTTAATGAGAGGATACAAAGTCAATTGCATGATAATTCCCTTGCTATCAAAAGTTTGCTTGATGTTCTAGGTACAACAGTTAATGATGTTAAATGTCTTGTGAAGCATTTTCATATGGTTCAAACTCAGCTTGAACAAATTTCTAATGTGCAAAAAGATTTGCTTGCTAACAATACCAAACAAGATGATTTACAGGCCTTCGGGATTAAGACCCGAGGAGGAACTAGCACTCAAGATCCTCTCTATCCAGAGGGGCATCCGAGGAGAATCGAGCAAGATTCTCAAATGCAGGAAGAAGAAATTGTTGGCTCTCCAAAGAAGAAGAAGAAGAAACACAAGGAGGCTGACAATTCCAATGATCCTATTACAAGTGAAGAGCCAGCTGTTGATCCCAACAGTATATCTACCTCCGATGCTGAGACTGAAGACGGTGCCGAACCTGAAGATAAGGATAAGGAGAAGAATGATCCGCCTGAAGTTCGAGAAGAAGAAGCACCTGACAAACGCAAGAAGTACACTAGAGAAGACTTCGTCGCAAGAAGACATGGGAAGGAAAGAGAACCATGGATACAGAAACCCATGCCCTTTCCAGGTAAGTCTCTCAAATCTAAAGAAGAAGAGCATTACAATAAGTTTTGTGAGTGGATGAAACCTCTTTTTCTTCAAATCCCTTTGACTGATGCTATTAAGTTACCTCCCTATTCAAAATATATGAAAGATATTGTTACTAATAAAAGAAAAGTTCCTAATGAAGCAATATCTACTATGCTTGCTAACTACTCTTTCAGTGGCAAGATTCCTGAGAAGCTTGGTGATAAAGGTATACCCACCATTCCTTGCTCCATAAAGAATAATTATGTCAAAACTGCTTTATGTGATCTTGGAGCTAGAGTGAGTGTTATGCCTTTCTCTCTTTACAAGAGGCTTTGTTTAGAGAAACTAATTCCTACAGATATCTCTCTTCAGATGGCTGACAAGTCAACAGCCGTCCCGATAGGTATTTGTGAGGATGTTCCCGTAGAAGTTGCTAATTGTTTGATCCTTACTGATTTTGTCGTGCTTGACATGCCCGAGGATGGGGGCATGTCCATTATTCTTGGTAGACCTTTTCTTAACACCACAGGTGCTATTATTGATTGCAATAAAGGAAAGGTTACCTTCAATGTGAATGATAATGAACACACGGTGTATTTTCTAAAGAAGACCGACAAGAGGCATGGCCTCAACTCTATAGAAAATATCGAGACCGTGAAGATTGGAGAATGGGACTGTCCACTACATGTGCACCACAAATACAAAACTATTATGGTGGGGACAATGTCCATTAAAGTAAAGGTGCAATGATCACTTCGTAAGAGGTGGGACTTTTTGCTCTATATATCGCCGGTTTGTTGGTAAGACTTGATCAACCTTACTAGTGAGCATGTTTTATATAGGTAAAAAGTTGAGCTTGTTATGTTTTCATTTGTTTTAGCTTTTGTTCTCCTTGCTGTACCAAGTGTTTGTGTTTTTGAAGCTTCACAATACTAATCACTGCTTTAAGTTTTCAGAAAGTTTTGCAGCTTTTTGAACTTCGAAAATTTTTCAAGAGTGAAGTTTTCAGAAAAATTCCAGAAAAATTAAAATTAAAATTTCCATGCCGGGAGTGACCCAGAGGCACCTGGGGCTGACCAGGGGGGGCACCAGTGGCCCAGGCGGCCAGCTGGCACGGCCTGCCCCCTGGCCGCGCCCATAGGGCGCCTGGGGCCCACAGGTCCCGCCTCCAGGTGAGTCTTCTTCCTCTCTCTCTCTTTCTCTCTGAAAACACGAGTTCTGCACCTGTTCTTGCATTCTTGCTGTTCTTGGAGGCAATTTTCGATCTCTCTCTACAGCCTATCATTTGAGCTGAGATTTTGAACAAATACTCCCTGGTATGTAACTCCTCCACCCCTCCAATTAGATTTTTGGTTGGTGGCTTCATTTGTGAGTATTTAGTAGTTCTTGGTGCTGTGTAGATGAGCTTGCATGCATGTGTAGAAATTTATTTTCCAAGTTTTGATGCAAGTTTATGCCTTAGGTAAGTGAGTTGAGTAGTTTGCCTTACCCCACTTTGTTTAAATCCTTGTTTTTGTAATTTGCCAAAAAATTCAGAAATGAGTTTGTTAGGAAGGGCAAAGGGGTGGCTTGAGAAGAAGAAGCCCGCGCGCTCCGATCGAGTTACTAGAGCCGCAGCTTCACCCTCGACTGCTAGGGTGAGCTACAATGAAGATCATGTGCCCCTAGAGTTGTTGGAAGACACAAATCCAGCACGTGCGATGATGTTCCCATGTGATGAATTCCTTGAAGCTGCAGGAATTAAGGATGAGTTTTATAACCTTTGTGCTAATGCAGGTCTGACACGGCTCGTCACGTGCCGTGTTGCTCAGTATCAAAAACTCACCTCCGGTTTCATTAACAGTTTTATATATAACCTTGATACTAGTTCTATTGAGTTTAAAATTTACAATAATCTTTTGACCATGCCCTTGGAAAAGTTTTGTGAAATAATAGGTGTGACAAACGTTGGGCGGACGGCGAAGATGACCTCTCAGCCCTCCGAGCTGAGAACCGTCTTCAACTCTCTCTGCAGCATGGATACGAGGGATATTCATCGGTCAAAAATCTCCAGCATCTTATTCCCTCACCTCAGGAATGGATGGTCCTTTGATGTTATCCAGTTCGATGAGTTCATGGTCCAGCATCAGTTTCATAACCCCATGGAGGGGGTTGTGCCCGACGAGGAGGAGCACGGTGAGTTACCACCTTTTCAGGGGGAGACCGTCACCCAGTTTGGTGAAGGGTCTTCCTCTGCTTGGAGTGCGGACCCTTCTTCGTGGGAGGATCCGAGGACTTCGGTGTACGCGCCGGAATCCCTATACGACCCTTGGACTCACCAGTACCACCCCGGAGCAGGAGGCTCCTGGGGGCAGTAGCTACTACCAACTTAGGCCAAAAGCCTAAGCTTGGGGGAGTACGTGCCCTTCTCACTTTTCCATTGTATTATCCGTTTTATTTTTGTTCGCTTTGATCTTTTCGAAGTTTTTGCCTGTTCTTCTTTATTCTTTCTTTGCAAAAACAACAAAAAGATTTTCTCTTTCTTTTGCTTTCGTTCAACCTTTGAAAAAAACCAAAAAGATTTCCTTTCTCTCTTTAGTTTGCTTTGTTTTCAGAGTTCAGCTCGAGTCCGTGATGGCATTTGATTATATTTCCTATGTTCGATCGTGCAAGTGACAAGGTAGTAAGGACGAAGATCGGCGGAAGGGAAGCAACAAGGAAAACCGGGATGAACTCTTCTTGTTTCTACTTTTGTACATATGCCTGTACTTATGATCTAGAGACCAGCTTGTAGCGACATAGTGCTATGTTTACAATGCTTTCCCAGTGGTTCATGCTTTCCTTGTGGCTAATCTCAAATAGCTAGAGTATATAATGTGTTATTGAAATGATTTACATGCATTGCATTGTTCATAGTTTGGTATACTAAGGTGGTATTTCCCTTTGGAGAATTCTTGGATTGACTTGGCACATGTTTACACATGTTTAAGACTAAAAAGTCTGCTTTGCCTTGATGATCTTTGAGTTTCAGAATAGTTATATCACTTTCATGCCCAATTCAATGTTGCTTTGTCGCTCTGCATGATTATGACCGTTATTGCTCTCTAGTTGGTCGCTTCCCAGTCTCTTGCTAGCCTTCGCTCGCACTAAGCGGAATTCTGCTTGTGCATCCAAATCCTTTCAAACCAGTTATTCCATATGAGTCCACCATACCTTCCTATGTGGTATTTACCGGCCATCCTAACGAAGACTTTCTTGTACCATCTTGAAATTATTCAAATTTACTCCTGTTTTGTGCCTCTGTTTTAGCCCATGAGGAAGTAGTAGGTAATTCATGATCTTCTTATGTTGGACATGTTTTATCCCGGGATTGCATGTCTAATCTGCAAACCCCTAATACGAGGAGGGACTGGCATGAGTGCGCCCAGCTCACAAAAGATAATCACAACCAACAAACCCTCCTTCATGCTTTGTTTATGAGAAATCAGAAAACTTTGGTAGTGATAAACAAAGGAGATTAAGGGGATGTGATCGTCCCCATCTTGGGAGCCGTTCCTTGAAACATGTCTAGCATAAGAAGTGATTGGGTTGTCTACTAGCATTCGTTGACGAAATATGCACCTCCCAAAATCATTTTTACCTCTGTTTTCAAAACCAAGAGCTCTGGTACATGTTTAGTCTTTGCTTCCAACCACGGGTTTTCAACCTCGCCATCAAATTCCACGGTTCGAGAGTCTCCACCTTCTTTCTTCAAAGCACCAACTAGGAGAGCATAATTGTCATTTTGAGTGTAATGTGCATTGTCCCAAAGTATTACATTGTCTTCTGCATGCTTGTGGTATTATTTATTCTGAAATTCTTAGTTCTAGTCTCCTTTAAAACTCTGGAGGAGTTTCTGCATTTATGTTTTGCTTCACTCATGGAGGCTAGCGAGATACCACTCTAGTATGTTCAAGCTATGTGCAATGTAATCGTGTCTTGATTTTCAGTAGCATATTTTTTACTTTTAGTTATTTGTGATTGGTCACTTGAAAGAAGGATTGCTTCGTGCATTGTCCTCATAGCATTGTTTCAATACTTGCTAGACTCTTTTCGTAGTACATGCTTATATACATCTAATGAAGCAAAAGAGTTTGTCAAAGTTTTCTTTGTCGCGTCCAGTTCGTTGAACTGAATTGCTTGAGGACAAGCAATATGCTAAGCTTGGGGGAATTGATACGTCTCAAACGTATCTACTTTTCCAAACACTTTTGCTATTGTTTTGCCCTCATTCTTGCATGATTTGAACTAAACTAACCCGAACTGACGCTGTTTTCAGCAAAACTGCCTGTATGGTTTTATTGTGTGTAGGAAAATGGATTTTTAGGTGTCTCATAAAATTCCAAGAAAAATCACAGAAAATCCACGCACCCGAAGGGCCATTGTGCCAGAAGTGGGGCCAGAGGGCAGCCAGGGGGGCCCAGGCGCCCTACTGGCGCGGCCCCACCCCTGGCCGCGGCAGGAGGCCGCCTGGGAGGGTCCTCCCCCCTCTGGTGCCATACCTTGGCTCCTATTTATTCCCGTGGCGAGGAAACCCCAGAACAGAAGTCGTTTTTCTAGTTTCCGTCGCGGAGCCGCTGCCACCCTCTGTTCTTCTTCGGGAGGGCTAATCTGGAGGCTGATTTGGCCTCCGGAGAGGGGAGATCGTCGACATCGTCATCATCATCACCACTCCATCCTCCCTCCATGACTTCTCCTTCCATGTGTGAGTAATTCCCTGCTGTAGGCAAAGGGGATGGTAGGGATTGGATGAGTTAGATCATGTAATAGTTTATCAGATTGTTGGGGGCATGTTGCCTATCATCTACTTTGGTGTTTATCATCTTTGCTTCAACTTGTTGCTCTTAATGCTTGTCACTTTGGGCCCGAGTGCCATGTTTTCAGATCTGAACCCTATGTGTTTGCATGAATATATTTGTGTTCTTGATCCTATCTATGAGTTGTTTGCACCTATTATGGTCCGGAACCGGCGATCCCAAAGGTGACAGCTTGGGACACCAAAGGGGATGGTCCATAATTTGAGGATTCCATGTATCCATTGAGTTTATTGCTTTGTTCTGGTGCTCTTTGACAGGAGCACCTTAATCTCCATAAGTTCCTTTTGGCCCCGTTCGTAGCGGGATGGTAGGACAAAAGATGTTGTGCAAGTTCTTATTGCAAGCACGTACAACTACCTGTGGGATACATGCCTAATGTTTGATATTTGCCTAGATGATCATTACTTTTCTGTGTGCCTTGCCCCAAGTTAGATTCATGATGTATCTCATCCATGCAGCGCCCAACCATCCATCTCCCTAGCCTTCAGTGTTTCAATCCTGCTGGTTATTAGTTGTTACTTTTGCTGTTCACTTTTGCTGTCACCACCATCACTATCATATCACCATTACCACTTATTTTCTGTTGCAAGTAAGTATATTTCAGGTGCGGTTGAGTTGACAACTCAACTGTCAAAGCTTATAAATACTCTTTGGCTCCCCGTGTGTCGAATCTATAAATTGGGTTATTCTTACCCGCGAAGACTATCTCGATCCCTTACGGTTGAGGGTTATCAGAGTGCCGGGAGGAGGCGTTGCGCGTGGCCGAGGTCGAGGTAGATAAGAGCTTGTCCGTCGAGGAATCGGCAGTGGAGTACCAATGCGAGCTTTGGCGCAACCACTATTACGAGTACTACAACCTTGAGGGCGGCGCCGAGGACAAGGACGAGGAGGAGGACGAGGACGCAGTCGACTCCGGATGCGGAGTCCACCAACGGCGGCATGTTGCCAGGACAAGTCATCGACGTCTCATCTCACACCGGCGATGCATAGGCCGGTGCGGCGACGGATTTGTCAAAATTATGAGTACTTAGGCTTTGTTTTTAATACTGGTCTTTTGTTAGAGCAATGTTTAGGTCAACTGGCTCTATTTAATTACTAAAATTGCTCGATTCAGTAAGTGTGGTATGTCTGCTGTACGCTCTTTTGTGTGCCCAAATTAGCAAGCGATGTTAAATTATGCAATGATGTACCTGGGGAAATTTCCATCAAAATTTTAATTATCAAACTCATCCCATGCGCGTAAAGTAGAAGAATCGTTTGCGATGCACACAATCGTTCAAAGTGAATGGTCCGGTGGCACCGCGCGCATAGTTTCCCTCCACATTTCCAAAATTTTGGCCTACCGCCAAAATATCTACCCCAGCCCCCTCCCCACTTCCCCACCCCCTTTTCCCCGACCACAAGTCACATTTCCCATGTTTCCTCCTTCCTTCCTTCCTTCCTTCCTTCCTTCCTAAGCTATAGCCGCTTCCTCACTCTCGTCGTCTCGCATCCTACTGCCGGGGTCGCCATGGTATTCTTCATAGACCTCTCTAGCGGTTCCTCCTTCGGCAACGACTCCTTCACCACCTGGGTATGCCTCTCTTCTCTCTCTCGGGCTATGACTTTGAATGAAGGATTTTTACCCGGCGGACGATTTGAGTCATTTCTTCCTCTTGTAGCTCCCTAGGACCATCAGTGGAAACGAATGGAGCGGGGTGGCTGAAGATATATCTGCTCGTTGTCACCGTCAATCTCCATGCGTGAAGCTAGTTGCGTTTGAATCTATTGACAGTGGGAGGAAGTTTCTGGCATGTGCAGAGAAGGTTAGACCCTCTTTCGTTGTTACAAATCATTTGTTAGATGTGATTTAGACACTATCACGGTCCCAACCCATTCATACCACACCTTTAACCAAACGCATCCTAAGACAGTGTCACAGTTTGTACCTAGTATCTTAAATTGTTGCCATCTCATCAGCGGTGCCATTAGAAAATTATTTGGCACCGCTTCAGCAGTTTGTGCAGCCAACTTTGGTCCACACATCCAAGCAGCCAAGCAGTAAAATACTAAATCTTTATGACACGAAGTAACTGGGCATCGAAGCAGCTACGTGCTCCGGAGTCCGGGTCCCTGATTTTTTCCGCTGCATCGGCTCACGAGTGGAGTGTTGGGGAACGTACCAGAATTCAAAATTTTCTACGCTTTCACCAAGATCCAACTAAGGAGACATCTAGCAACGAGCAAGTTAGAGTGCATCTACATACCGTTTTGTAGATCGCGAGCGGAAGCTTTCGAAGAAGCAAGGATGAAGTAGTCGTACTCTTCTCGTTCTTCGTCACCGATGATCTAGCGCCGAACAGACGACACCTCCGCGTTCAACACACGTCCGATACAGCAACGTCACCTCCTTCTTGATCCAGCAAGGGGGGAGGAGAGGTCGTCGGAGATCCAGCAGCACGACGGCGTGGTGGTGGATGCAGTGGAGAATCCTGCAGGTCTTCGCTGGCGCCCTCCGGAGGGAGTATGAGGTGTGACGGGAGGGGGAGAGGCGCCAGAGACTTGGGTGCGGCTGCCCTCTCCCCCCCCAACATATATATAGGGGGCCAGGGGGGTGCGCCAGCCCCTACAGATGGGATCTGCAAGGGGGGGGGGGGGCGGCGGCCTGGGGGGAGTCTTGCCCCCCAAGGCAAGGGGGGCGCCCCCTCCCCCTAGGGTTTCAACCCTAGGCGCATGGGGAGGGGGGCCCATGTGGTGCGCCAGCCCACCAGGGGCTGGCCACTTCCCCACGCGGCCTAGGGGCCCCACCGGGATGGGTGGCCCCACCCGGTGGACCCCCGGGACCCCTCCGGTGGTCCCAGGACACTCCCGGTGACCCCCGGAGTTCACCCGATGGCCGAAACTGGACTTCCTATATATCATTCTTTACCTCCGGACCATTCCGGAACTCCTCGTGACGTCCGAGACTCCGAACAACTTTCGGGTTTCCACGTGCATGTATCTCTACGACCCTAGCGTTACCGAACCTTAAGTGTGTAGACCCTACGGGTTCGGGAGACACGTAGACATGAACGAGACCACTCTCCGGTCAATAACCAACAGCGGGATCTGGATACCCATGTTGGTTCCCACGTGTTCCTCGATGATCTTCATTGGATGAACCACCGTGTCAAGGATTCACTTAATCCCGTATGTTATTCCCTTTGTCCATCGGTACGGTACTTGCCCGAGATTCGATCGTCGGTATTCCCGATACCTTGTTCAATCTCGTCATGGCAAGTCTCTTTACTCGTTCCGTAATCCATCATCCCGTGACTAACTCCTTAGTCACTTTGAGCTCATTATGATGATGTATTACCGAGTGGGCCCAGAGGAACCTCTCCGTCATACGGAGTGACAACATCCCAGTCTCGGTTCGTACCAACTCAACAGACACTTTCGGAGATACCCGATGTGTACCTTTATAGCCACCCAGTTACGTTGTGACGTTTGGCACACCCAAAGTATTCCTACGGCATCCGGGAGTTGTACAACCTCATGGTCTAAGGAATAAATACTTGACACCGAAAAGCTTATGCATTACGAACTATACGATCTCGTGCTATGCTCAGGATTGGGTCTTGTCCATCACATCATTCTCCTAATGATGTGATCCCGTTATCACTGACATCCTATGTCCATGGTCAGGAAACCGTGACCATCTGTTGATCAACGAACTGGTAACTAGAGGCTTACCAGGGACTCATTATGGTCTATGTATTCACACATGTATCGTTGTTTCTGTACAATACAATTCAAGCATGAATAACAGACGATTATCATGAACAAGGAAATATAATAATAATACTTTTATTATTGCCTCTAGGGCATATTTCCAACAGTCTCCCACTTGCACTAGAGTCAATAATCTTGTTACATTGTGATGAATTGAACACCCATAGAGTTCTAGTGTTGATCATGTTTTGCCCGTGGAAGAGGTTTAGTCAACGGGTCTGCGACATTCAGATCCGTATGCACTTTACAAATATCTATATCTCCATCTTGAACATAATTCCGGATGGAGTTGAAACGGCGCTTGATGTGCTTGGTCTTCTTGTGAAACCTGGGCTCCTTGGTAATAGCAATAGCACTAGTGTTGTCATAGAAGAGAGTCATCGGGCTTGACGCGCTTGGAATGACTCCTAGGTCGGTGATGAACTCCTTCATCCAGACTCCTTCCTGCGCTGCTTCGGAAGCAGCTATGTACTCCGCTTCACATGTAGATGCCGCCACGACGCTCTACTTGCAACTGCACCAGCTGCCTGCCCCTCCGTTCAAAATATACACGTATCCGGTTTGAGACTTAGAGTCATCCAGATCTGTGTCGAAGCTAGCATCGACATAACCCTTTACGACGAGCTCTTCGTCACCTCCATAAACGAGAAACATATCCTAAGTCCTTTTCAGGTACTTCAGGATGTTCTTGACCGCTGTCCAGTGTTCCATACCGGGATCACTTTGGTACCTCCCTACCAAACTTATGGCAAGGTTCACATCAGGTCCGGTACACAGTATGGCATACGTGATAGAACCTATGGCCGAGGCATAGGGAATGACACTCGTCTTTTCTCTATCTTCTGCCGTGGTCGGCGACTGAGCCTTGCTCAATCTCATAACTTGCAAAACAGGCAAGAACCCCTTCTTGGACTGATCCATATTGAACTTTTTCAATATCTTATCAAGGTATGTGCTTTGTGAAAGACCAATGAGGCGTCTTGATCTATCTCTATAGATTTTGATGCCTAATATGTAAGCAGCTTCTCCAAGGTCCTTCATTGAAAAACTCTTATTCAAGTAGGCCTTTACATTTTCCAAGAATTCTATATCATTTCCCATCAGCAATATGTCATCCACATATAATATGAGAAATGCCACAGAGCTCGCACTCACTTTCTTGTAAATACAGGCTTCTCCATAAGTCTGTATAAAGCCAAACACTTTGATCACATCATTAAAGCGAATATTCCAACTCTGAGATGCTTGCACCAGCCCGTAAATCGAGCGCTGGAGCTTGCATACCTTGTTAGCGTTCTCTGGATCGACAAAACCTTCCGGCTGCATCATATACAACTCTTCCTTGAGGAAGCCATTAAGGAATGCCGTTTTGACGTCCATTTGCCATATCTCATAATCATAGAATGCGGCAATAGATAACATGATTCTGACTGACTTCAGCATCGCTACGGGAGAGAAAGTCTCGTCGTAGTCAATCCCTTGAACTTGTCGATAACCCTTAGCGACAAGCCGAGCCTTCTAGATGATCACATTACCATCTGCGTCTGTCTTCTTAAATATCCATTTGTTTTCTATGGCGTGCCTATCATCAGGCAAGTCCACCAAAGTCCATACTTTGTTTTCATACATGGATTCTATCCCAGATTTCATGGCTCCAAGCCATTTATTGGAATCCGGGCCCGCCATCGCTTCTTCATAGTTCGAAGGTTCACCGTTGTCTAACAACATGATTTCCAGGACAGGGTTGCCGTACTACTCTGGTGCGGAACGTGCCCTTGTGGACCTTCAAAGTTCAGTAGTAACTTGATCTGTTTCTTCATGATCATTATCATCAACTTCCTCCCTTGTCGGTGCAGGCACCTCAGGAACAATTTCCTGCGCTGCATTACTCTCAGGAGGGGTGACTGTCACCTCATCAAGTTCTACTTTCCTCCCACTCACTTCTTTCGAGAGAAACTCTTTCTCCAGAAAGCATCCATTCTTGGCAACAAAGACTTTGCCTTCGGATCTGTGGTAGAAGGTGTACCCAATCGTTTCCTTTGGGTATCCTATGAAGACATTTTTCCGATTTGGGTTCGAGCTTTTCAGGTTGAAGTTTCTTAACATAAGCATCGCAACCCCAAACTTTTAGAAACGACAGCTTCGGTTTCTTGCCAAACCAAAGTTCATACGGAGTCGTCTCAACGGTTTTCGACGGAGCCCTATTTAAAGTGAATGCGGCAGTCTCTAAAGCATAACCCCAAAAAGATAGCGGTAAATTGGTGAGGGACATCATAGATCGCACCATGTCCAACAGAGTACGATTTCGACGTTCGGACACACCGTTACGTTGAGGTGTTCCGGGCGGTGTCAATTGTGAAACAATTCCACAATTCCTAAGGTGCGTGCCAAATTCATGACTTAAATACTCACCCCCACGATCTGATCGTAAGAACTTTATTTTTCTGTCACGTTCATTCTCAACCTCATTCTGAAATTCCTTGAACTTTTCAAAGGTCTCAGACTTGTGTTTCATCAAATAGATATACCCGTATCTACTCAAATCATCTGTGAGGGTGAGAACATAACGATAGCCTCCGCGAGCCTCAACACTCATTGGACCGCACACATCGGTATGTATGATTTCCAATAAGTTGGTTGCTCGCTCCATTGTTCCGGAGAACGGAGTCTTGGTCATCTTGCCCAAGAGGCATGGTTCGCACGTGTCAAATGATTCATAATCAAGAGACTCCAGAAGTCCATCTGAATGGAGCTTCTTCATACGTTTGACACCAATATGACCAAGGCGGCAATGCCACATGTATGTGGGACTATCATTGTCAACTTTACATCTTTTGGCATCTACCCTATGAGTATGTGTATCATCACGATCGAGATTCATCAAAAATAAACCATTGACCAGCGGGGCATGACCATAAAACATATCTCTCAAATAAATAGAACAACCATTATTCTCCGATTTGAAAGAGTAGCCATCTCGCATAAGACGAGATCCAGATACAATGTTCACGCTCAAAGCTGGTACTAAATAACAATTATTAAGGTTTAAAACTAATCCCGAGGGTAGATGTAGAGGTAGCGTGCCGACGGCGATCACATCGACCTTGGAACCATTCCCGACGCGCATCGTCACCTCATCCTTCGCCAGTCTCCGCTTATTCCGCAGCTCCTGTTTTGAGTTACAAATGTGAGCAACTGCACTGGTATCAAATAACCAGGAGCTACTACGAGTGCTGGTAAGGTACACATCAATAACATGTATATCACATATACCTTTGACGTTGCCGGCCTTCTTGTCTGCTAAGTATTTGGGGCAGTTCCGCTTCCAGTGACCCGTTCCCTTGCAATAAAAGCACTCTGTCTCAGGCTTGGGTCCATGTTTTGGCTTCTTCCCGGCAACAGGCTTACCGGGCGCGGCAACTCCCTTGCCGTCCTTCTTGAAGTTCTTCTTACCCTTGCCTTTCTTGAACTTAGTGGTTTTATTGACCATCAACACTTGATGTTCTTTCTTGATATCCACCTCCGCTGATTTCAGCATCGAATACACCTCGGGAATGGACTTCTCCCTCCCCTGCAAATTGAAGTTTAACACGAAGCTCTTGAAGCTTGGTGGGAGCGACTGGAGGATTCTGTCAACGACCGCTTCATCTGGGAGATTCATTCCCAGCTGAGACAAGCGGTTGTGCAATCCAGAAATCTTGAGGATGTGCTCACTGACAGAACTATTTTCCTCCATCTTACAGCTATAGAATGCGTCGGAGACGTCATATCTCTCGACTCGGGCATGAGCTTGGAAAACCATTTTCAGCTCTTCGAACATCTCATATGCTCTGTGGTTCTCAAAACGTTTTTGGAGCCCTGACTCTAAGCTGTAAAGCATGCCGCACTGAACCAGGGAGTAATCATCACTACGCGACTGCCAGACATTCAAAACGTCTTGGTCGCATCGGGACCGGGTGCATCACCTAGTGGTGCTTCAAGGACATATGATCTCTTGGCAGCTATGAGGATAATCCTCACGTTACGGACCCAATCCGTATAGTTGCTACCATCGTCTTTCAGCTTGGTTTTCTCTAGGAACGCGTTGAAGTTGAGGGAAACTTGAGCGTGGGCCATTTGATCTACAAGAGATATTGTAAAGAATTTAGACTAAGTTCATGATAATTAGGTTCATCTTAATCAAATTTTAATGAACTCCCACTCAGAATGACATCTCTCTAGTCATCTAAGTGACACACGATCCGAATCGACTAGCCCGTGTCCGATCATCACGTGAGACGGACTAGTCATCAACGGTGAACATCTTCATGTTGATCGTATCTTCTATACGACTCGTGTTCGACCTTTCGGTCTTCCGTGTTCCGAGGCCATGTCTGTACATGCTAGGCTCGTCAAGTGAACCCTAAGTGTATTGCGTGTGTAAATCTGGCTTACACCCGTTGTATGCGAACGTTAGAACCTATCACACCCGATCATCACGTGGTGCTTCGGAACAACGAACTTTAGCAACGGTGGACAATTAGGGGAAACACAATTCTTGAAATTTTAGTGAGAGATCATATTATTTACTACCGTCGTTCTAAGTAAACAAGATGCATAAACATGATAAACATCACATGCAATCAATTAAAGTGACATGATATGGCCAATATCATCTTGCTCCTTGGATCTTCATCTTTGGGGCACCATGATCATCTTGTCACCGGCTCGACACCATGATCTCCATCATCATGATCTTCATCATCGTGTCTTGAAGAAGTCGTCACGCCAACTATTACTTCTACTACTATGGCTAACGTTTAGCAATAAAGTAAAGTAATTACATGGCGTTTATTCAGTGACACACAGGTCATACAATAATTAAGACAACTCCTATGGCTCCTGCCGGTTGTCAAGTTCATCGACATGCAAGTCGTGATTCCCTATTACAAGAACATGATCAATCTCATACATCACATATATCATTCATCACATCTTCTTTGGCCATACCACGTCACATAGCACATGCTGCAAAAACAAGTTAGACGTCCTCTAATTGTTGTTGCAAGTTTTTACGTGGCTTCTATAGGTTTTCTAGCAAGAACGTTTCTTACCTACGCCAAAACCACAACGTGATTTGTCAATTTATGTTTACCCTTCATAAGGACCCTGTTCATCGAATCCGATCCGAATAAAGTAGGAGACACAGACACCCGCCAACCACCTTATGCAACTAGTGCATGTCTGTCGGTGGAACCAGTCTCACGTAAGCGTACGTGTAAAGTCGGTCCGAGCCGCTTCATCCCACAATACCGCCGAATCAAGACTAGACTAGTAACGGCAAGAAAATTGAGCAAACTCAAACGCCCACGACTGCTTTGTGTTCTACTCGTGCAAGATGCTACGCATAAGACCTAGCTCAGATGCCACTGTTGGGGAACGTAGCAGAATTCAAAATTTTCTACACTTTCACCAAGATCCAACTAAGCAGACATCTAGCAACGAGCAAGTTAGAGTGCATCTACATACCGTTTTGTAGATCGCGAGCGGAAGCTTTCGAAGAAGCGAGGATGAAGTAGTCGTACTCTTCTCGTTCTTCGTCACCAATGATCTAGCGCCGAACGGACGGCACCTCCGCGTTAAACACACGTCCGGTACGGCAACGTCACCTCCTTCTTGATCCAGCAAGGGGGGAGGAGAGGTCGTCGGAGATCCAGCAGCACGACGGCGTGGTGGTGGATGCAGTGGAGAATCCTGCAGGGCTTCGCCGGCGCCCTGCGGAGGGAGTATGAGGTGTGACGGGAGGGGGAGAGGCGCCAGAGACTTGGGTGCGGCTGCCCTCTCCCCCCCATATATATAGGGGGCCAGGGGGTGCGCCAGCCCCTGCAGATGGGATCTGCAAGGGGGGGGCGGCCTGGGGGGGAGTCGTGCCCCCCAAGGCAAGAGGGGCGCCCCCTCCCCCTAGGGTTTCAACCCTAGGCGCATGGGGAGGGGGGACCATGTGGTGCGCCAGCCCACCAGGGGCTGGCCACTTCCCCACGCGGCCTACGGGCCCCACCGGGATGGGTGGCCCCACCCGGTGGACCCCCGGGACCCCTCCGGTGGTCCCGGGACACTCCCGGTGACCCCCGGAGTTCACCCGATGGCCGAAACTGGACTTCCTATATATCATTCTTTAACTCCGGACCATTCCGGAACTCCTCGTGACGTCCGGGATCTCATCCGGGACTCCGAACAACTTTCGGGTTTCCACGTGCATGTATCTCTACGACCCTAGCGTTACCGAACCTTAAGTGTGTAGACCCTACGGGTTCGGGAGACACGTAGACATGACCGAGACCACTCTCCGATCAATAACCAACAGCGGGATCTGGATACCCATGTTGGTTCCCACGTGTTCCTCGATGATCTTCATCGGATGAACCACCGTGTCAAGGATTCACTCAATCCCGTATGTTATTCCCTTTGTCCATTGGTACGGTACTTGCCCGAGATTCGATCGTCGGTATTCCCAATACCTTGTTCAATCTCGTCATGGCAAGTCTCTTTACTCGTTCCGTAATCCATCATCCCGTGACTAACTCCTTAGTCACTTTGAGCTCATTATGATGATGTCTTACCGA
This sequence comes from Secale cereale, assembly GCA_902687465.1. Taxonomy (NCBI): domain Eukaryota; kingdom Viridiplantae; phylum Streptophyta; class Magnoliopsida; order Poales; family Poaceae; genus Secale; species Secale cereale. Next base: position 103,841,536 of record LR738710.1, read on the forward strand.
GTGGGCCCAGAGGAACCTCTCCGTCATACGGAGTGACAACATCCCAGTCTCGGTTCATACCAACTCAACAGACACTTTCGGAGATACCCGATGCGTACCTTTATAGCCACCCAGTTACGTTGTGACGTTTGGCACACCCAAAGTATTCCTCCGGCATCCGGGAGTTGTACAACCTCATGGTCTAAGGAATAAATACTTGACACCGAAAAGCTTATGCATTACGAACTATACGATCTCGTGCTATGCTCAGGATTGGGTCTTGTCCATCACATCATTCTCCTAATGATGTGATCCCGTTATCACTGACATTCTATGTCCATGGTCAGGAAACCGTGACCATCTGTTGATCAACGAACTGGTAACTAGAGGCTTACCAGGGACTCATTGTGGTCTATGTATTCACACATGTATCTCTGTTTCCGTACAATACAATTCAAGCATGAATAACAGACGATTATCATGAACAAGGAAATATAATAATAATACTTTTATTATTGCCTCTAGGGCATATTTCCAACATGGAGGCCACCGGTGTGAGATGTAGCAGCAGTTGTCTTTACACCAGTTTTGGCATACATAGTGGACGACCTTAGTGCTATTAGTTCTATGTTACTAAATTTGTTCATCTACACACCTGTTAGTATCAATTTGTTGTCATCCCAACACTGTCGCTATGTTGTTGCAGTTATATATACCTTCCTCATAAAATGTTCAATTTGTTATTTATTGTACATGAGTAAGAACTTGTTGCGTTGTTATAGTTAATTATAACTTCTAATGTTCCAGAATTTGGTTGTTGTCTCAGTAGCAATTAATTCATTTGTACATTGATCTTTTTGAGAACATATGTCATAATTAACATGTTTCTTTAGTTTTTCAAAATAAGCATTGCCTATTTTCTATGTTGCTATAAACCCATTTCCCCTACAATTGTTACTGGTCTAGTTTTAAATATTATAGGATGAACGGCAATGTTTGTACTTGGAGTGGGTTGATCAAGAGTGGCCACAGTCTTTGAATATGTGCCTAGCGAAGCTCTAGAGCATGTATGAGGAAGAGAACATACGTAGGCTTAGAGAAACTATTGTCAATGCTGAAGAATATTTGAAGATGCGGGATAAAAAGTGGAAGGTGGAGAATGAGCTCAGAATTTTTAAATCAGACTTTGCTAAGATGGTGTTGTCGAAGGAGGAGGCACTTTCCCAGTTGGCCCGTGCAGAACATGTTCTTACTCAACTGAAAGCAGAGGTGGATAAGACAAGCTTGGATGATCTCGATTAGGGAAATGAATATATTGTTCTGATGAAGTTGAACTAGCTATATGTTGTACTGTGCTGTTTTCATGTAGCTATCATACTGTGATGTTATAATATATAAATGTGCCTAATATGAAATTGGCAAACAACTATTCGATATGAAACGTGAATTTGCGTAATACTGGAATTATTAATTGTAAAATAATTAACCTGCTAATTGTGTCATGGAACTTTGCAAACGGTTCTAGCAGTAAAAGCACTTGTGATGGATAGCCCAATGCCACACAGTTTTCTTCATCAAATCGTGTGTGATGTAGTTAATAAAAGCAAACAGTTAAGCAAGGGAGAGCGTGTGTGATAGTTACACCTTTCACACACAAGCCTACACATAAAACCGTGTGGGATGTACATATGAACATAAACGTTTTCCCTGGATTGACTGTGTGGGTTGCACATAAGAACGGAAATGTATTCCTTGGATTGGCTGTGTGTAATTACATACGAACAAAAATGTTTTCCCTGGATTGACAGTGTGGGATGTACATAAGAACGGAAATGTATTCCTTGGATTGACTGTGTGTGATATACATACCTACGGAAATGTTTTTCTAGGATTGACCATGTGGGATGTACATACCTACGAAAATGTTTTTCTGGGATTCTGTCGGGGGAAACTGTCCACCACGAGCACCTATGGGACCGGAGCCCCTTGTTCGTGCGGTAAGGGAGCGGAGGGAGCACAAAGAGCAGATCGTAGAGCTCACGCAGGCAGTTTACCCAGGTTCGGGCCGCGATGGACGCGTAAAACCCTACTCCTGCTTGGTTTGTATTGAGTTGGGGAGCTCGGGAGCTTGAAGAACTAGCTACACCGAGCGAGAGAGCTATCTAGGTTCCGAACCCTTTCTACGTTGTGCATGGGCCTCCTTTTATAGCTCAAGGGGTCACCGACAGGTGTCAACGTAGAAGAAGGGGTAAAAATGTAATTGTGGTGGTAGTTGTAACAGTGCGGGAACAGTGGATGAACAGTGGTCATCACCTACTTTGATAGTGGGGGACAAGAGCATTAAATGCCCGTCGCCGTCGACCCCAAAAGCGCCCGCCCTTGCGTCTCCGTTCGCCACGGCGATAGCCTCGTCACCGTGGTGTGCCACCGTGTCCCCCAGGCTGCACAGCCATCCGCCATGTGTCCCTGGAAGGGCCCCAGGGCGACGCGTGGGCCGATGAGCTGGAGCGCGGGCACACAGCGCATGCTTCCCCGGCAAGCACCTTGCCGGGGTCTTGGCCTTGCCGGGCCTGGAAGCTTGCCGCTCCCCGGGCCCTGTCGGGGCGCAGAGTGCACCGAGGTATGTCTTCTGAGATGCAGTCTTCTGGTCTTCCTGGCAAGCTCCTCTTGCCAGGGTCTTGTGTTAATGAGGAAATCTTGAGCCTGGGACGGCCTTCCCGGCAAGCTCCACTTGCCGGGGCCTTGATCTTCTGTCTTGTATACTTTGTTTTTGAATGGCTTCATATGGATCAGAAAGGTCTCCGACGAGCACGTGGTAAGCCTTACCGCGGGGAGCTGCTACTGCTCGTGCACAAGTTGGGGTACTGAGGTACCCCTACCTTAGTACACCGACAGGAGCCCCCGGGACTGGGCCACACACGGTGCCGAGCGCTGTTGGGCCAGGCCCAAAACAGTGCACGGGCACGCGCGGCCCACGGCACGCCGAATCCCCTTCCGCATCCGCCGCGCCCCTCCCTAACGGCACGCGTCGATTGCGGCGTCGTGGGAGAGATCGTGGCCACGTTCTTTAATGGGTAATGCGGAGCGTCCCCCACTTCCCCCTTAAAAGCAGAGGAAGCAGGGGCCGTTACCTTACTTCGTCTTCATTGCTTCTTCCATCTCCAGAAATTCCCCTCTGCGCTCTGCCTCCACACCTCCTCCGCCGTCTCTCGCATCTGCGGCGCCGCCGGACTCCTCGCCCCCCTTCCCTCGCCGCCTCCGCCATGGCCCCGAAGACCGAGAAGGCGAAGGCGGAGAAGGCCAAGAAAGAGAAATCCGAGCAGGTGGCGAAGCTTGCTCTCCTGCGGAAGAGGAATGTCGTCTTCGCGCCAAGGCTCGGCGCGCGGGAGCTCTGGAACAAGTACTACCTTTTCTGGGCCAAGAAGACCAAGGCGCATCCTCGGACCAGAGTTTACCCCGCCGCCGCCAAGGATCTGTACCCCGGCGGGTATTTCTTCTTCGCTGTCTTCTTCCACTGCGGCCTGTGTCCTCCATTCTCTGAATTTTTCTGTGATATCATGAATACATACAACCTCCACCTCTTAGACTTCACCCCCAACGCCATCCTTACGATGGCGGTTTTCGCACATTTGTGCGAAAACTACATAGGGATCTATCCAAACGTAGCGCTCTTTAGGCATTTCTTTACGCCTAGAGTAGAGGCCGGCGCTCCCCTCTCCGGGGGTATCTCTTGGGTCTTCCGCTTGAACAAGAAGGAATCCTATCTGCAAGGGGAGCTCCGCGGCAAGTAGGAGGAGTGGCGCGCGGATTGGTGCTGGGTAGTGGAAGACGAGCCGCAGCCTTTCACTGCGCCGCGCACAACAGCCATAGTGCGCGGCAGGGACTGGAGCGATCTGGACGCGGACGACATCAAGCTCAACGTCGCCCTCGTCAGAATTCTTCGTCTCCGGGTAGCCAGGTTGACCATCAGAGAAGTAGGGGCAGACTTCCTCCGCCGCCGCATTGCCCCTTTACAGGAGAGGAAAAGGCCAGCATGGGAGTACGGCAATGCGGCAGACATTATGAGACTGCGCCCAGGACTGAACTTCAACTTCACGTCGCTGGAGCTGAAGGGGATGGTTCGGGAGCTTTTTAAGCACGACCCGGCCCACCCGGAGTGGTTTAGAGCTCCCCGGGGAGTGGTGCCTCTTTGCAACAGCACGGCCCGGGACTCCTTGCGCGCAATGATGCCTGCATGTGACTCGCACGGCGTCGACCCCACATGGATAGTGCCCACGCCGGATGCCATCATGAGCTTCTTCGACAACTTGGTGGAGGTGCCGAAGAACAAGGAGGAGATCAAGGGTCTCACCCGGGCCACCACTGAGCGGGAGATTGCTTATATTGCTTCCCGGGTAGAAGAGGCCGCCGCAGCCGCAGCGGCAGGAGAGTTCGGGTTTACAGTTGAAGAGGCAGAGGCTGCGGAAGCGTCGTGCCAAGCAGAGGAGGCGGAGATCCGCAGGCTGCTTAAGCTTCCGCCCGACGAGCTCGCCGGGGTACCCTCTCTAAGATATGCTGGGATCCCCGGGATCGTGAGCGAGGCCGCCGCGAGGGGCGATGTTGCCGGAGGAAGCAGAGGTGCCGGAGGGAGCGGAGGCGCCGGGGGGAGCACGGCCGCAGGGCGGGGTGCTGGGCCCAGCGAGCCGGCCGAGGAGGAGGAGGAGGAGGACGCCGGGGCCGGCGAGGACTCCGGTGGGTCTCTGGGGCTCAACGACGACGCCTCCTCGTCATCGGAGACCTCCCCGCCTCGGGCAAGTCCTAGGCGAACACCGTCGAAGCGCCTCCACAAGGCGACGACGACGAGGAGGGCGCAGGCGCCCCGACAACAACCTGCTCGCCGGGCGGCGCGAGCTACCCGGGGGAGCCAAGCCGCGACGGGAGCGCCCGGCGCACCAACCGCGGCGGAGGCGCCCCGCACACAGGCTACGGTGGAGGTGCCCCGTACGTCAGCGCCAAGTGGAGGAGGGTCTTCTCAGAGCGGAACGGCTGCTCCGCCTGCTCCCCGGGCCTCGGCGTCCACAGGGGCCGGGTCTTCGCAGCCCCCAGCCCCGGGGACCGCCAAGCGCCCGAGGGAGCCTTCTCCTCCTGCTCCTCGCGCGGACGCGCCTCAGGTGGAGTTTGATTTCTCCGCCCTCAGCGACGACGACGAGGAAGAGGAGTAAGTGCTTGAAGTTTTGTATCTTCTTTAATTTTGTCTTGATTCTTTCTTTGATGATTCTGATCTTGATTCTTGCTTTGATTTCAGGACCCTGGCCCAGCGAGCGGCGAAGAAGGCCAAGGTTCCCGTGGTCGAGGTCGAGGACGACTCGCCCGTCGCGGCGACAGGGGACGCGCCGGCGACGAGCTTGCCGGACCCAAGCGCTGCTCCGAGGAGCAGCCCCCAGCGCAGCCCCCAGCGTAAGTCTGGTCTTGAACTTTCCGCTCGTCGGGCGCGCCTGAAGTTTTTGCCTTGTACTAACATCTTGTCGCTCTGTTTTGTCTTGATTGTCTTGTGCAGAGGTGGAGCCGCAGCCACATGAGCGCCCGGAGACTACTCCCGAGGAGCCGCAAGCCCCGCCGTCCCCGCCAAGGACGAACTCTCCGGCGAGGGAGAGCGCTCCGCCAAGGGCGGGTACTCCGCCAAGGGCGAGTACCCCGCCAAGGGCGAGCAGCCCGGTGAGGGCGGCCACCCCGCCAAGGGAGAGCTCCCCGGCGAGGGAGCCTGTCGTCGACGAAGTCCGCCAAGGTAAGTCTTGCAACCTCGTTTTCTTGGACTTGTCTTTTTTGGATATTTGCTTGAACTTTTTCTTTTCTTTTTCTTCTGCTTCTAGATCCTCCCGCGCCGGACCGGATGGAGAACGAGGTCGTTGGCGAGGAAGGCGCGCAGGGCGACGGCGGCAACGCCCCTGTCGTTGAAGACATGGCGGGAGCCGATGAGCCTGCCACGGAGGAGACTGCCCCGACCGCAGACGCAGCGGCCGGGGAGGGGGACGGCGGCCATACTGCCGGCCCGGAGGCGGCAGGAGCGTCAAGCGCTGCGCCGGCCGCCGACCCCTCCACCGAGAAGGAGCAGTCCGCCTTCTATCTTGAGGCTCCCAACGGCGTCTTCATTCAAGTGCCGTGGGGATCCTCGTCGCGAGCCCCCGAGGAGGGAGAGACCTTCGACGGGGAGGTCCTCGCCTCCGCGGGGCTGAAGATCGTAGAAGCGCCTGGCGGGAGCGACGAGCCCGAGGAGGAGAAACTGCTTCACCGGCTCCTGGCCCTTTACCGGGCCAGGCAGGCGAAACTCGAGTCTCGGGAAGCCCTCACCGCCAAGGCCGCAGCAGATATGGAGAAACGCGCCGCGGAGCTCCGCGCCGCCTACCAGGTGGCCCTCCGCGACTTGGCGGAGGAGTGCAAGAGGCTTGCTGGAGAGTACCAAGAGTGGCTCCTGGAGAAAGCTGAGGCCGAGGAGCAGCAGCGACTCGCCGGAGAAGCGCTGTCCCAGCGAGAAGGAGCGCTCAACCAGCGGAAGGTCGACCTCGATTCTCACGAGGACGACCTTGCCGCCCGGGAGCAGGCCCTTGGCGGAGAGCTGAAGGAAGCGAAGGCCACTGCAGCCACCGCGGAGACCGCCAAGAAGGACCTCGAAGCTAAGGTGGTGCAGCTGGAGAAGTACCTGAAGGCGAGCATGGAGAGGGTCACCGCGCTCAATATAGAGCGCGAGAAGGACGCCCATACCAATTCTGAACTCCAGGTACGCCTCTCCAAGCAGGGCGACGAGCTGAAGGCCGCCAAGGACTCAATTGCAGATCTGGAGCTGAAAGTCTCTACGCTGAAAGATTCACTCGACGCCGTCCGGGACCGCGAAACCAAGCTGAAGGACGAGCTCCGCAAGGAGCGAGGCCTGGTGGAGAGCGCCGTGACTTCAGCTAACAACTTCCGCCAGACCGTCGAGGTATGGACTGAAGATCCGGTGGCTTCTGCTGCCGCCATCGACAAGGAGCTGATGGCGATGAGGGTGGAGCACCTCATATATTCTCCGGATCCAAACCTCCCCCACAGCGCCAAGCTCAGTCTCTTCTTCAGAGGGATCGCGCCGGCGCTCGCTCGTCTTCAAGAGAAGCTTCCCGCGCAGCTGGCCGAGGAGTCGCGCCAGCTCTGCGTGGGAACCTTGGAGCGCGTTCTGACGAAGATAGTGTACCGCAATCCTGGTATAAACCTCGTCAACGTTCTCCGCAGCTTGCCGGCCGATGCGGATATGGAGGCGCTGAAGGGGCAGGTCGCCCACATCATCGCCAAGGTGAACAAGATCTCCAGGCGTGAGGGCGATCGCGTGGATTAGGCCTCCTTTTCTTTATCTCTTTTGCTGCTGCAAAGTGTGTCATGAACATGAACCTATTAGTGATTGCGACAAGTTATCCCTTGTAATATATTATCTTATTTCGATCAATCGATGCAGTGTTATCTCCCTTGCTTTGGTCCTTTACTTTGTATGCTTTTAACCCTACGCTTCCAGGGAACTTGCCGGCAAGGGGTCCTTGCCGCGAGCGCTGAGTGCTGTACTCTGAGCAGCCTGCTGGCCAAGGTCTTACCGGCAAGTAACCTTGCCGCAGCTAGTTGCGACGCACTTAGCTTGCTGAGCGAACTCGAAAACAAAGCAAGGGCGCGACACTTGTCGCAGCTCACTTAAGTCGTTGAGCGTACTCGAAAACAAGATAAGGGTGCGGCTAGCCACAGGTAGGTTCCTCCGCGCACAGGTTTTCCATACAAAGTGTGGTTGTTCAAGGAAGATAACTAAAAATTTAAAAATTTGAACTGCTCAAATTCTGGTAACTTAGCTTTCGTATATTGCTTGCCTCCCCGACAAGGCTTCTCTTTCTTGAACAACACTTGGTTCATCCTCCATCTCCTTCCCCCCCGGCAAACTTGTGCGCGAGGAACATTCCTTCTGCTTAAGAGGGAAAAAAGAGGAGGGAAAACAAGTATAGGGCCTTTCGGCGTGCTAATGCTTACCGGGTACGTGTGTTGCACAAAAATGCCAAATAGTGTATGCGAATAACGAAGAAAAGCATGGAGAAGGCAAATAGTGCGAAACACAAAAGCTTTACGGATGCACGGGATCTGCGCCCGGCTTTGTACAAAGGGTTACATGCCACAGCGGCAAGGCTTGTACAAAAGGTGGTTGCTGGAGCGGATCACGGCAACCGCACCTTATGGGTGAAACTTGCGAAGATGCTCTATGTTCCAGTAGTTGCTCACCGGTAAGCCTTCTTCGGTCTCAAGGCGGACAGCGCCGGGCCTTGTTACTTGTCTCACCCGATAAGGGCCTTCCCACTTCGGCGTCAACTTGTTGGAATTCTTGGCGGACTGAACACGCCGAAGAACAAGGTCGCCTTCCTCGAGACTCCTGGCCTTAACCTTGCGGCTATGATAGCGGCGCAAGGCTTGCTGGTATCGAGCAGCTCGTACAGCAGCCTGGAGACGTTCCTCCTCGAGGAGCAATGCATCATCTTGTCGCAGTTGCTCTTGCTCGAGCTCATCATAAGCGAGCACTCGAGGAGATCCGTATACGAGTTCCGTGGGGAGAACTGCTTCTGCTCCATAGACTAGAGCAAAGGGTGTCTGTCCGGTGGCTCGACTTGGTGTCGTTCTGATTGACCAAAGAGCCGCCGGTAACTCCTCTATCCAGTTTCTTCCGCACTTGCGCAGCCTGTCAAAGGTCCTTGTCTTCAGTCCGCGCAGCACTTCAGCATTTGCCCTCTCCGCTTGACCGTTGCTCCTCGGGTGAGCAACAGAAGCGAAGCAGACCTTGGCGCCAAGGTCTTGGACGTATTGCATGAAGGTGCGACTAGTAAATTGTGTACCGTTGTCGGTGATGATCCTGTTAGGGATTCCGAAACGGCAAACAATCGACCTGAAGAACCTGACCGCTGACTGTGTTGTCACCTTTCTCACCGGCTCCACTTCTGGCCACTTTGTGAACTTGTCGATTGCAACGTACAAGTACTCAAAGCCCCCGACAGCTCGGGGGAAGGGGCCGAGGATATCGAGCCCCCAGACCGAGAAGGGCCAAGACAAAGGGATCGTCTGGAGAGCTTGAGCTGGCTGATGAATTTATTTGGCATGGAACTGGCACGCTTCACACTTGGTTACTTGTGTAGTTGCATCTTGGAGGGCTTCTTGCCAGAAGAACCCTTGCCGGAACGCCTTCCCGGCAAGTGCCCTTGCGCCAATGTGGTGGCCACATATGCCTCCATGTATCTCTGCCAACAGCTTCTGTCCATCTTCTCTGGAAATGCACTTCAACCTGACACCATTGAGTCTTCTTCTGTACAGTTCATTGTCAATGAACTGGTACATACTTGACTGCCTGGTTATCTTCTCTATCTCTTCTGGGTCGTCGGGAAGTTCTCCAGTTTGCAGAAAACGGACGATCTGCTGTGCCCACGCCGGAGCCCGAGGCTCAACGGCAAGGACTAAAGGCATAAGGGCTGCTGCGGGAACCTCGGCTTCTACGGCAAGAACCTCTGGTTCCACCAGAGCTGATGGTCCCCCGGCAAGCCTACCGGGGCAAGGCTTGTCGGGAACGCTTGCTTCAACTGTATAGACCCTTGGATCCGTAGGAGCAAACTGTTCCTCAGCGTCCTGGTTGTTGATCTTGGGGACCTTGGCGGCGGCTTCTGGAAGATCCGCCGGCAAGTAGTCGCCGGAGACCAACTTTCTCTTCTTGTGCTGCCCAATAGATGGTGTAACGGATGGCTGAGTCAGCTTGAGCAGGAAGGTCCCTGGTTCCACAGGTAACTTCATCGCAGCACACTTTGAGAGGCCATCTGCAACGTCATTCTGAGCTCTTGGAACGTGCTCCATTTGCAGACCCTCAAAGTGTTCTTCAAGCTTCCTCACTTCATCTACATAAGCTTCCATCAAAGGGCTCTGATAACTCTTGTTAACTTGTCGGACCACCAACTGAGAGTCTCCCCGCACAATTAGCTTTCTGATCCCAAGTTCGGCCGCAATCCTGAGGCCGGCAAGCAAGCCTTCATATTCAGCAGTATTGTTTGTCGCTTGCTCCCTGGGAAAGTGCATCTGGATAACATACTTGAGGTACTCTCCGGTGGGCGCGATGAGTACCACGCCGGCACCGGCGCCCTGCAGCGAGAAGGCACCATCAAAGTACATTACCCATTCACTTGTCGCTTCTTGTACGGGGGCGCTTGTTTCTGGGACTTCTTCATCGGGCGTTGGGCTCCATTCAGCTATGAATTCTGCCAATGCTCGGCTCTGGATAGTTGAAGTACTCTCAAACTTGAGACCAAAGCTTGACAGCTCCAGTGCCCACTCGACGATCCTGCCTGTTGCTTCTAGATTGTGCAATATCCTCTTTAGCGGAAAGCGAGTGACCACTGTTATCTCATGTGCTTGGAAGTAATGGCGCAGCTTTCTCGAGGCCATGAGGAGACCGAAAAGCAACATCTGCACCCCGGAGTATCTTGATCTAGCCCCCTGCAAGAGGGAACTCACAAAATACACCGGGCGCTGCACCATCTTTCTTCGCACTTCTCCTTGTTCCTGCGCAGAGTTGTCCCTGTCGGGACCAGAGCTTGTCGGAGCAGCCCCCTGCTTGTCGCTGGATTCGCTTGCCGGTGGTGTAGACTCTTCCTCTGCCTCCCTTTCCGCTACCAACGCAGCACTAACCACTTGATTGGTTGCCGCTAAGTATAGCAGCAACTTCTCTTGTGGCCTAGGTGCGACAAGTATTGGAGTAGAGGATAGGTACCGTTTCAAGTCTTGCAACGCTGCCTCCGCTTCCGGAGTCCATTTCATAGGACCTGCCTTCTTCAAGATTTTGAAGAAAGGTAGGGCGCGCTCTACAGACTTTGAAATGAACCTACTGAGGGCGGCTACACAACCTGCAAGCCTCCTGACATCCTTGACACGCTTCGGGGCTTCTATCTGCTCGATGGCTTTTATCTTGTCGGGGTTGGCTTCAATCCCCCTCTGTGACACAAAGAACCCGAGAAGCTTGCCGGAGGGGACTCCAAAGACGCACTTCTCGGGGTTCAACTTAAGCTGGATCTTGCGCAGGTTCTCGAATGTCTCTCCCAAATCTTGGATCAGTGTATCCTTGCTCTTGCTCTTCACCACTATGTCATCCATGTAAGCTTCTACATTTCTGTGGATCTGTGGCTCAAAAGCAGTGTATACTACCCTTGCAAACGTAGAGCCTGCATTCTTCAATCCGAAGGGCATGCGTATGAAGCAATATGTGCCACATGGAGTGATAAATGCAGTCTTCTCTTCATCTTCTTTGGCCATGAAAATCTGGTGGTAGCCTGAATATGCATCAAGAAAAGAGAGCAGCTCACATCCGGCAGTGGAGTCAACAATCTGGTCAATGCGCGGCAAGGGAAATGGATCCTTGGGACATGCTTTATTCACATCGGTGAAGTCTATACAGAGTCTCCACTTCCCATTGGCCTTACGCACGACAACTGGGTTTGCTAACCACGTGGGATGGATCATGCCTCTAACCAGGCCTGCTGCTTCTAGTTTCTTGATTTCTTCTGCAATGAATTCTTGGCGCTCCACGACTTGCTTCCTGACCTTCTGCTTGACGGGCCGCGCATGAGGACAAACAGCAAGCTTGTGCTCAATTACCTTCCTGGGAACACCGGGGATGTCAGATGGTTGCCAGGCAAACACATCGACATTCGCCCGCAGGAAGGCAACGAGCGCGCTTTCCTATTTGCTGTCAAGTGTAGCACTGATGGTGAAAGTACCACCAGTGCCGTCCTCCTTGGCGGACACCTTCTTGGTTGCCGGTGGAGCGGCCATCCCCTTCTTGCACTTGCCGGTGGAGCTCGATGGAACGTCCTCGACGGCAGCGCAGCACTCCGAAGAGGTGCGGTTGCCGGAGTGGGTCCCAGAGCACTTGCCGGACTTGGTCTTGGTCTTCTTCCCCCCGGGAGCTTTAGCGGCAAGTGGGCTGCTCTCCGCCGCAGCTGCTGCATCCCGGTAGATCTTGTCGGCGCAGATAAGCGCGTCCTTCTTGTCACCGTGGACAGAGATGACGCTTATCGGCCCCGGCATCTTGAGCACATTGTAGGCGTAGTGGGAAGCTGCCATGAACTTGGCGAGGGCAGGACGTCCAAGTATCCCATTGTATGGCAATGGGATATCGGCAACATCAAAGGTTATCCTCTCCGTCCTGAAGTTCAGCTCCCCGCCAAAGGTCACTGGCAGAGTAATCTTCCCCTTGGGCTTGCTCCTCCCCGGGTTTATTCCTTGGAACGAACCGGTCTCTTCGAGCTCGCCATCTGGGATCTGGAGTTTCTTGATCACAGCCGAGGAGATCAAGTTCAGGCCGGCCCCGCCGTCTACCAACATTTTGGTGACCTTGAGGTTGCGGATGGTTGGTGAGACCAACATCGGCATGCACCCGACCGCAGTGGTGCGGTCAGGGTGATCCTCAAGGTCAAAAATGATGGGCGTGCTGGACCATTTGAGGAGCCAGCGCGACTCCACGGGCGGCTCTGCTGCATTTACTTCCCGCACCCACTGCTTGAGTTGGCGGTGGGAAGTATGCAGAGAGGCGCCGCCGTCGACGCACACGACTTCCGTGGCCTTCTGGAACTCCTGCTCGCTGTTATCTTCTTCCTCCATGTCATCGTCGTCGTCTTCTTCATCCTTGTCGCGGCCCCGGGGAGGTCGATCACCTTGCCGCTGCTTGGCCTTGCCGCGGCGTCCTCCCCGGCCATTGAATGGCCGCTTCTTACTTGGCTCTCCTCCGCCACCTTGGGCCTTCTCCTTGTCGCGCCGCTCGTACTCAGCTTTCTGCTGCTCGACGAGGTACTCGACGCGCTTGCAGTTGGAGAGGTCGTGACCCTTGGTGCGGTGGATCTTGCAGTATTGCTTGTCGGAGCCGTCCTGCTTGTCGGCTGCCGCTACAGGGGCAGGCTCCTTGCCAGAGCCGCCAGCCTGTGCTTGCTTGGCGGGAGCCTCCTTGCCGGACTTCTCGACGGCAAGCACTTCCTTGTTCTTCTTTCTTCTATTGTTCCGCCGCCGGCTCTTCTTTGCCGGGGCGGCATCCTCGCTGTCGCTTCCCCCTGCGCCAGCATCCTCTCCGGGGAGTCTCCTCCCCTCCTCGGCGCGCGCGCACTTGTCAGCTAGAGCATAGAGCTCGCTGACATCCCGTATCTTGGTCATGGCCATCTCCTCACGCATGCGGCGGTTACGCACGTTCTGGTGGAACGCGCTAATAACCGCGGCAGGGTGGACGTCAGGGATATTGTGCTGCACGCGGCTGAAGCGTTGGATGTACTTGCGCAGAGGTTCTCCTTCCTTCTGGGCCAAGATGTGGAGATCGCTCTCCTGGCCGTGGGGTTTGTGGCCGCCCGTGAAGGTGCCAACAAACTGGTGGCAAAGATCCGCCCAAGAAGAAATGGAGCCTTCTGGCAAGTGCATAAGCCAAGAACGGACATTTGGCTTAAGCACCAGCGGGAAGTACTTCGCCAGTATCTTCTCGTCGCGCCCCCCGGCAGCCTGCACCGCGATGGTGTAAATGCTGAGGAATTCCGAGGGGTGCGTCTTGCCGTCGTACTTCTCCGGTACGTCGGGCTTGAAGTTCTTCATGCTGGGCCACTGGACGCGCCGCAGCTCACGGGTAAACGCAGGGCAACCTGCCGCGTACGGCAAGTCACCTGGTTCACCGGGCGCGTGCGTATCGACAGCGGTCCCAGCTCGCTGATCTGATTGTCGCCGGGCTTCTCGGCGGCGCTCGATCGTCGTCCGAGCGTCTTCTTGTCGCCGATCGTCAAGGACCCGGCGCTGGTCCCGACGAGCCCGCGGATCCGAGGACGCCGTGGAGTCGTCGTCGACGTTGATCCGGCGCGGCGGCGTTTTCTGCTTCCGCGGCGGGGAGTGCATGGTGGTTGCACCCCCGGCGGTCTTGTCTCCGTCGGCCTTCGTCTTCTCGACTTGCCGCGGCCGCGACGTCGCCGGCTGCTGCGGCGTGTCGTTGTTGGCGAAGGCGATGAGGCTTTGGATTGTTGCCCTCCAGTCCTCGGCCTTGTCTGCCGCTGGAGGGAAATCGAGGAGCAGTTGCGCTCTTGCGAGCGCTTCTGCTGGAGAGGAGGGGAGCGGGGGCGAGCGGCGCGAGGAGCGGGATATGCTCGGACTCCTAACGGGGTTAGAAGGAGCAGTTTCCCGCCCCGGTGACCGAACCTTGCTCGTGCCCGGACGGTGGTCCGGAGCATCCCGCGAACCTCCGGCTTGCCCTTGCCCCAGCAAGCGGATGGTACCTCCTGTACCACGGTGCTGCTGGGTCGTCGTTTGCTGAGATGGACGTGGCGCGTCCACGGAGACCGAGACTCGGTCGTCCATCTTGTCCTTGGATTTGGTGGTGCTGCGAGTTTCCTCGCCGGCGACCACCCTTCCGACGGCGTCTCCTCCACCCACCGTTGGCTCAGGTGGCGGCGGAACAGACGCAGACGGGCCTCCGACCTCCGAAGCTTTCTTCTTCGGGGCCATGCTGATGAAGTTGATGTGGCTGGAGAGGTTGATGAAGAATGCGCCCGCGTGAACGCCGGATCAGATTCGCACAACCTCGACGCCCCCTACCTGGCGCGGCAAAGATGTCGGGGGAAACTGTCCACCACGAGCACCTATGGGACCGGAGCCCCTTGTTCGTGCGGTAAGGGAGCGGAGGGAGCACAAAGAGCAGATCGTAGAGCTCACGCAGGCAGTTTACCCAGGTTCGGGCCGCGATGGACGCGTAAAACCCTACTCCTGCTTGGTTTGTATTGAGTTGGGGAGCTCAGGAGCTTGAAGAACTAGCTATACCGAGCGAGAGAGCTATCTAGGTTCCGAACCCTTTCTACGTTGTGCATGGGCCTCCTTTTATAGCTCAAGGGGTCACCGACAGGTGTCAACGTAGAAGAAGGGGTAAAACTGTAATTGTGGTGGTAGTTGTAACAGTGCGGGAACAGTGGATGAACAGTGGTCATCACCTACTTTGACAGTGGGGGACAAGAGCATTAAATGCCCGTCGCCGTCGACCCCAAAAGCGCCCGCCCTTGCGTCTCCGTTCGCCACGGCGATAGCCTCGTCACCGTGGTGTGCCACCGTGTCCCCCAGGCTGCACAGCCATCCGCCACGTGTCCCTGGAAGGGCCCTAGGGCGACGCGTGGGCCGATGAGCTGGAGCGCGGGCACACAGCGCATGCTTCCCCGGCAAGCACCTTGCCGGGGTCTTGGCCTTGCCGGGCCCGGAAGCTTGCCGCTCCCCGGGCCCTGCCGGGGCGCAGAGTGCACCGAGGTATGTCTTCTGAGATGCAGTCTTCTGGTCTTCCTGGCAAGCTCCTCTTGCCAGGGTCTTGTGTTAATGAGGAAATCTTGAGCCTGGGACGGCCTTCCCGGCAAGCTCCACTTGCCGGGGCCTTGATTTTCTGTCTTGTATACTTTGTTTTTGAATGGCTTCATATGGATCAGAAAGGTCTCCGACGAGCACGTGGTAAACCTTACCGCGGGGAGCTGCTACTGCCCGTGCACAAGTTGGGGTACTGAGGTACCCCTACCTTAGTACACCGACAGATTCACCGTGTGGGATGTACATACCTACGGAAATGATTGGGTTTCGATGCCTCGCCCAATCGCACAAGATCTCATTTGGTGTCCGAGGAGGGCCTATCCCCGACGATTCTAGGTCGTGTTGGAAGGACCCCCCCCCCCTATCGCCCACACTCACTAGGCGATGGTTCCAAATGCCGTCGCGGAAAGGGGTTAAAAAGCGTTTGTATAGCACCGACGCGTACTAGTGATAGGAAGTATGTTAGACTTAGATGTGTTTTTCACATGCTACATGATGCTCTCTTTGTGCTTCAAATCTTATCTTTCATGTGTGCATCATTGAAATCTCAATCCTATCTTAATGGCTATAAAGAAAGAGCTTGTTGGCTGGCAACCCAACGAATCAAATAATTTTTTGCTTTTTATTTTCTGTTCTTGTGTGTTTACCCATTAATACATTTGTTTAGATGTGTTTTGTGCTTTGAATAAATGTTTGTGCCAAACAAAGCCTTTAGGATTATGTTGGGTGTTAGTAGATTTGATCTTACTAAAAAACAGAAACTTTTGTGCTCACGAGAAAAATTCTCATTTTTAACAGAAGAGTGTTTTTGAGTTGATTCATTTTGCAGAAGATTAATATACAAATTGTTCAGGTGGTCCTAATTTTTCAAAATATTTAG
This sequence comes from Secale cereale, assembly GCA_902687465.1. NCBI lineage: Eukaryota > Viridiplantae > Streptophyta > Magnoliopsida > Poales > Poaceae > Secale > Secale cereale. The sequence continues at coordinate 103,857,761 of LR738710.1, forward strand.
AGTTACAGAAGTATTCGAAATTTCCAGATTACTACACACTGTTCTGTTTTTGACAGATTCCGTTTTCTTTGCGTTGTGTGCTTGTTTTGATGATTCTATGGTTTTATTTGATGAGTTTTCGCCATAGAAAAGTTGGAATGCGGTAGATATAATACAAGAATAAAATAAAAATTGGTTTGCTACAATACTTATAGTAGTGATTTGTTTTCTTATACTAACGGATCTCACGAAAGTTTTGTTGAGTTTTGTGTGATTGAAGTTTTCAAGTTTTGGGTTATCTTATGATGGATGAAGGAATAAGGAGTAAGAAGAGCCTAAGCTTGGGGATGCCCATGAAATCCCAAGCTATTATCCAAAGAGAAACAAGCAACTAAGCTTGGGGATGCCCCCGAGTGGCATCCCCTCTTTTTTCTAACACCCATCGGTATTTTACTCGAAGCTATATTTTTATTCATCACATACTGTGTGTTTTGCTTGGAGCATCTTGTATGATATGAGTCTTTTCTTGTTTTGTTTTGCTTTTTAAGTCTCGAATCCTTGTTGTACACACCTATTTGAGAGAGCCAAAATTATGCCATGACTTGTTACAATAGCCCTCTATGATTCACTTAATTTTTTATGAGCTATGGATTTGCTCTAGTGCTTCACTTATATCTTTTTTAGCACGGTGTGCCTTAATATTTTTGAAGAAATACTCTCTTGCTTCACTTAGATTTATTTGAGAGTTAGTAAAAGTTTGAAGAAATTCTCTCTTGCTTCACTTAAATTATTTTGAGAGAAAAGAAAAAAATATGCTCATGATCTTCACTTATATTTGTTTGAGCTTATCAAACGCAACACATTAAAATTAGTCCCAAAGTGACAGATATCCAAGAAGGATATAATAAACACTTTCATGAAGATCACTGGACAAAATAAACTTGATTCTTTGTAATAGTTTTGAGATATGATGATGTGATATGTGAGTCATGTTAATGAGTAATTATGCTTTAGTAAGAATATTAGTGTTAAGGCTTGTGATTCCCTATGCAAGCACAAAATTCAATAGTCATGCAATGAAATTACATCCTACTTATGGTGCATTATTCGGTGTTAATTATGCTTAATGTTCGCTTATGAGATTATTTGTTTCTTGGTTGATCGCTTCCCAATCTTTTGCTAGCCTTCATTTTGCACTAAGTAGGATCACTACTTGTGCATCCAAAATACTTTAACCTAGTTTTGCCACGTGTGTCCACCATACCTACCTATATGCGGTATTCCTTTGCCGTTCTAAGGAAATTTGTATGTGCCATCTGTAATTTTCGAAATAAATTTCCCTTTTGTGTGCTCGTACCACTCGCGGGGCAGTGAGGGGTGGCTAATATTTTCCATGCTAGATGTGTTATTCTCACAATGAGTGTTTATTCACTTGTCATTGCATGAGAGTAAGGCAAAGGTATTAGGGATGCCCAGTCCCAAAATGAAAAATGAATTTACTTTATGTTGTCAAATAATAAATTCCTTGGAAAGTGTTGGTATGGAAGGCAACCGTGGATTTGGCTAGCCATGGAAAGTGAAATTTTAGTGGAAACAGGAATAAACTTTACTTTGTGTTTGGGAACCACCTATGATATATCTAGCATGGAAAGTGTTGGGAACTCTAAGTCATTTTCATTGGTGGGAGAAGTATGACACCCAAAATAATTTTATCTCTCAATTTAAGCTTTGAGCTCTGGCACCTCTACAATTCTCTACTTCCCTCTGCGAAGGGCCTTTCTTTTACTTTATGCAATTTTCATTTTTGAATTTGAGTCTCCATCTTCTCTTATAAAGCACCAACTACGAAGCACTATGATCATACTTGAGAATTAGGTGTAGCTAATATGCGAGTGTGTTTCAAGAATGGATCAATGGTTGAGCATGATGGGCTAGGGATGACTTATTTTAGCATTGATATTTTGAAAGACATGATTGCTTGTTGATATGCTTGAGTATTTAAATCTCATGTCAAAACTAGACTATTGCTTTGAACCATATAAAAGTCCAAATGTCCATGCTATGAAGAAAAGGATGTGATATGACATGTTAGGCAGCATTCCACATCAAAAATTCTGTTTTTATCATTTACCTACTCGAGGACGAGCAGGAATCAAGCTTGGGGATGCTAATATGTGTCCAACGTATCTACAATTTTTTATTGTTCCATGATGTTATATTATCATTCTTGGATGTTTTACAATCATTTTATATAATTTTTTGGTACTAACATAGTGCCAAGTGCCCGTTGTTGTTTTCTGCATGTTTTTTACATCATAGGAAATCAATACCAAACGGAGTCCAAACGCAGCGAAACTGTTTGTGGATTTTTTTTTGAACCAGAAGACATCAGTGGGCCGGAGAAGCACCTAGGGGGTGCTTCGAGGGGAGCACAACCCACCAGGGCATGCCAGGAGGCCCAGGCGCGCCCTATCGGGTTGTGCCCACCTCGGGTGCCCCCGGACTGCCTCTTTGCTCTATAAATGCCCCAATATTCCAGAAATCCTAGAGGAGTCGACGAAAATCGATTCCAGCCACCGTAGAGTCCAGAACCACCAGATCCAATCTAGACACCATCACGGAGGGGTTCACCACTTCCATTGGTGCCTCTCCGATGATGCATGAGTAGTTCTTTGTAGACTTATGGGTCTGTAGTTAGTAGCTAGATGGCTTCCTCTCTCTCGTTTGATTATCAATACAATGGTCTCTTGGAGATCCATATGATGTAACTATTTTTGCGGTGTGTTTGTTGGGATCCGATGAACTTTGAGTTTATGATCAGATCTATCTTTTTATTCATGAAAGTTATTTGAGTCTGCTTTGATCTCTTATGTGCATTAGTACTTATAGCCTCGTATTTATTCTCCGATATTTGGGTTTTGTTTGGCCAACTTGATCTATTTATCTTGCAATGGGAAGATGTGCTTTGTAGTGGGTTCGATCTTACGGTGCTTGATCCCAGTGACAGAAGGGGAACCGACACGTATGTATCGTTGCTACTAAACATAAAACAATGGGGTCTATTTCTACATAAATAGATCTTGTCTACATCATGTCATCATTCTTATTGTATTACTCCGTTTTTCCATGACCTTAATACACTAGATGCATGCTGGATAGCGGTCGATGTGTGGAGTAATAGTAGTAGATGCAGGCAGGAGTCGTTCTACTAATCTTGTACGTGATGCCTATATAATGATCATTTCCTAGATATCTTCATGATTATTTGAAGTTCCATCAATTGCCCAACAGTAATTTTTTTCACGCACCGTTTGCTATTTTTCTCGAGAGAAGCCACTAGTGAAATTTACGGCCCCCGGGTCTCTTTCTCATATTATTTTCATTTGCGATATATTTTCCTTTGCTGTTATTTTTGGATCTATTAAACCAAAAACCCAAAAATACCTTGCTGCAATTTATCTTATTTGGCGTTCGGCCTATCAATATTTACAACTCTATCACATCCGTTACGTGAAAGGGATTGACAACCCCTTTTACACGTCGGGATGCGAGTATTTGTTATTTATGTGCAGGTGCCGTTTACGTTGTGTTGCTTGGTTTGATAACCATGGTTTCATCACTGAGGGAAATACCTACCACTAGTATACTGCTTCATCCCTTCCTCTTTGGGGAAATACCGACGTAGTCCTAGCAGACATCATCGAGCAAACTTTTTAAAGGTGTCATACCAAGCTCGACGGGCTTGCTTTAGCCCATATAAAGCTTTCTCCAACCTAAAATCTTTTTTTAGGAAACTCAGGGAGTTCAAAGCCAGGTGGATGTTTAACATAAACTTCCTCATCAATTTTACCATGGAGGAAGGCACTTTTCACATCCATTTGATAAAGCAGAATATCATTGTAATTTTCATAAGCGAGTAGAATGTGAATTGCCTCAAGGCGCGCAACAGGAGCATATGTTTCACCGAAATAAATACCTTCTACCTGAGTGTACCACTGAGCAACAAGTTGTGCTTCTTTTCTCACCACAATGCCATTCTCATAGTGCCTATTGTGGAAAATCCATTTTGTGCCGATGATATTGTGCTTCTTGGGATTCGGTTTGTCAACCAATTCCCAGACATCATTTAATTTGAATTGCACCAACTCCTCTTGCATGGCGTTCATCCAATCTAAATCATTCATGGCTTCTTCATACTTGGTAGGTTCTGCCAATGACACAATGGAGAAACTGTCACCATAGTTGGCCAAACAAGTGCGTGAGCGAGTTGTGGGTCGATAACCTGGATTCTTAATTTCACCGGGAATTAATGAAGGATCAACTTGATTTGCCACACGAGGATGAGCATTTCTTCATGATGATCATTGTCATTTTCATCAGCATTAGTATTTTTATCATCATTCCCTTCAGGATTGCCATTTTGATCTCGAGGAGAAATTGCTTCGGCAGTAGCTTGACGAGTTCTGCTTCGAGTCATAGGAGCATCATCATCAGAGGACTCAGGTGCATTTCATTCAACAGGCTTGACTCTCCCGATGGCCATTTACCGAACAGCATCCGATATCAATGGTTCATCTATCACGTTTGGCAGGTGATCCTTTTGGGAGCTGTTAGATTCATCAAACCGCACATTTACCGTTTCTATAAGTTTCGTGTGGTGAGAGTTATAGACACGATACGTATGTGAGTTTGAGCCATAACCGAGAAGAAAACCTTCATGTGCCTTTGGTGCAAACTTCAAAGAGTGATTCATATCAAGAATGTAATAAGGTGCACGAAAAACACGTCGATAAGAAACATTTGGTTTCTTGCCAGTGATAAGCTCATATGAAGTTTTCTTAAGGAACTTGTGAAGATAAACACGGTTGATAACATGACAGGCACTGTTAATTGCATCCGCCCAGAAGAGAATGGGAGTTTTGTACTCACTGAGCATATTCTCGCCATTTCAATGAGGGTTCTGTTCTTTCGTTTAACAACTCCATTCTGTTGGGGAGTGTATGCGGAAGAGAACTCATGAGTAATACCATGTTCATCAAGAAATTCGGCAATATGAGTATTTTTTAACTCAGTTCCGTTGTCACTTCTGACATGCTTAATTCTCACATCATATTCATTATCGGCCTTCTTAGTGAAGCTTTTGAAGATATCTTGAGCGCAGGTTTTGTCTTCGAGAAATAATACCCAAGTGTATCGAGAGAAATCATCAACAATAACCAGACCATAATGACTACCACCGGAGCTTGCATAATTTTGATGACCGAATAAATCCATATGAAGAATTTCTAGAAGCCTTGTTGTGGTCATGACTGTTTTTGACGAGTGATGCTTCTTGGCTAATTTTACAGCCTCACATGCAGCACCGAGACTATTCTTGTTGAATTTTACATCAAGAATGTTGTGAAGATGATTTTTCTTCATCAGGGTCTGCAAATTTCTCATACCCGCATGACCAAGTCTACGGTGCCACAGCCATCCTTCGGTTGCTTTTGCAAGCAAACAAGTTTGGACCGAGGGACCATTAGAGAAATCCACAATATAAAGATCACCCTTTCTAATTCCCTCAAAGACAAAGGAATTGTCAGAGCCCATGAAGACAATGCATTTCGATATAGAGAATAAAACTAGCATGCCTAAATGACACAGCTTGCCAACTGACATAAGATTGAATCCAAGGGATTGAACAAGTAACACAATATCAATAGATTTGTCCTTGGATATAGCAATTTTACCTAGCCCAATTACCTTTCCTTTGTTGTCGTCGCCAAAAGTGATATACTTCAGAGGAGAAGCATATAAGTTGGGGTCGACAAACAACGACTTATCTCCGATAATATGACTAATGCATCCACTGTCCATTATCCATTTAGTGCACTCAAAGACATAGTCCTGCAGAAGAATTAGGCTTTCTTAACCACCCACATCTTTGCAGGTGGCTTCGAAACAAATGAACGAGCAGGATATGATTTCTTTCGATAAGCATAGTTGTTACTCGATGAGGTGCAAGCATAATTGAAAGAATAAGCATTGAAATTCTTTCCAGGCGAATGAGCATAGTGATTGTATGCAGTATGCATATAATCATTATGTCGAATTCTTTGTGCCTACATTGTCAGTCGAGCAGAAATATGCAAAGCATCAATAGTTTTCTTAGGCACCCAAATAGCTTTCTTTGGGGGGGGGGGACATTTCTACTGTTTGGTCCAACATAGCGAGCAACACTCTCACCATGCTGATTCTTGAACAACTTATAATTGTCTAGAGAATCATCATTGGGATATTCAGGAATAGGAGAGTTATATTCCTGAAGTAATACTAGATCGAGCGTTTTGCTCTTTGCTGGTACCCACACAGTGCGAGGATACTGATGGGGTTCCCAGTAAGAATCATTTTCATCCAGTTTCCTTTCGAAGCCGATGCCTTCCTTTCTGGGATTTTTGTGACGAATGGATTTCTTCAGAGCATCGCAAAGGTTTGATGTCCTTTGAGAGATTTAAACATTCACGTCTGAAAGAAGATCCTTCAACCTAGCATTTTCATCAGAAACAGAACCACTTTCCTCGACCGAGGGGTTAGCATTCATAGATGATTCTGCATTGGTTTGTTCAAAGCATTTTAAACATGGCGGCTCAAACACCTTAGGTTTATCCTTGAGTTGTTGGGTGAGAAGAGAATTTTCTCTAATCAAATCTTCATGAGCCTCTCTCAGCGCCTCGAGTTCATGTTTCTTTTTCAGGTAATCGTAGGTCAATCTTTCGTGGTCTGTTGAGAGAAAATCATGACGAGTTGAGAGTGGAATACTCATCGGTCAACCACTGGTTTTTATCCATATCCTCAACCAACAACCCTTCCAATTTTCTAAGGGTTTTCTCAATTTTCTCAAGAGATTTTTGCATAATATTAGCAATTTTTTTCAACTTAGCATGGTCATCCTCATCAGAAGAATATTGATCACTAGGTGAATGTTGGGATGTTTAGAGGATACCTTCTCTTTTGAAGCCTTGGTCATGAAGCAGTGGGAAGGAGTTTCATCATCACTTGACGGGTTCCTGAAGAAATTTGTCGTAGGAGATGAGTGATACGTCCAAAACGTATCTATAATTTCTGCTTGCTCCATGCCACTTTTGGGTGATATTGCTATGATATTCATACACTTCCATACACTTTTGATCATATTTGGACTAACTTACTAATCCAGTGCACCCCAGTGCCAGTTTCTGTTTTCGGCTGTTTTTGTATTTCAGGTTTTCACGTTTCGAGAACTGCCCAGAAAAATCCAGAAAAAATATATAAAAAATCAGCGTATCGGAAACAACACTACGTCCGAAGGGCAGCCTGGGGGGCCACAGGGGCTCCAGGCGCCCTGTGGGCGCCCCCCCCC
>LR738710.1:103865185-103878251 GCA_902687465.1 Secale cereale
CCCCCCCCCCCCCCCCCTGGGCCGTGCCGGGGGGCGCCTCGGCCCCCCGAGAGCCCCCCGGTGCCCTACTTTGGCATATATTTAAAGGGTTCCCCGAAACCCTTGAAACATGACTTCTTTTCACGATCCCATCTCTGTTCCGCCGCCGCCGCCGCTTCCAAGATCGGGAGCACCAGGAGAACTCTTCCCGGCACCCTGCCGGAGGGGAGGATCACCACCGGGAGCTTCTCCACCACCATGGACGCCTCCCGGATGACTCGTGAGTAGTCTCCCTTGGACCATGAGTCCATGACCAGTAGCTATGTGATGTTCTCCTCCCGTTCTTGTGCTTCACTAATTAGTCCTCGTGAGCTGCCCTACATGATCGAGGCACCTATGTAATCCTTATGCTGTTGCTATGATGAGTTTGCTGGGATCTGATGGATTATGAGATTATGTTCAGATTGATCTTGAGTAATATATTTGATTCACCTCTTTTATATTTTAGTTCATAAGTAATTCTTGCATGTTCTCCGTTGTTATTTATTGCTTTGGCCAAGTAGTAAGTAGTGACTCCAACAGGGAACGTTATGCTCGATTGTGGGTTCATGCCCCTCGATGACTAGCTTGAGTGACAGAAACATGAGTCTAGGGGATGTGCTATTGCCACAAGGGGGAAAACAACGGTGCTTGTGCCCGCGGGTGCAAGGATTGTTTACTTTACGCAAAGTTCTTTTAATGCAGTTGTCTGTTGCATTGAGTTTACACTATGGGTGGGACTCGCAACTTAATACCAGGGAGATGTTCTGGATAGATATCTCAAGGTGGATGATTAGTAGTAGATATTGATGGATTTTGGTCTACTTACTTTGGCGTACCGCCCATGCTTTGAACCTCAACCTTTCTTGCAATGTAGTCAGCATTGGTTTGCGTTCGTGGTCCTGTCAATTGCCCAGCTGTAATTTGTTACCTCACATAGCTGTTTTATCGTCTTTTGGGAGAGAGACATCACTAGTGAACATCATGAGACTCCGGTCCATATTACTATCATTGATCACATACATTATTTACTTTTCGCTATTTTACTTACTATTGCAAAACACTATCTATCACTACTATCATATTGCTTTTAAACCTTTGTGAACTACAAGGCCGGAGAGATTGACAACCTCTCTGTACTCGTTGGGAGCAAAGTTATTTGTATCTGTGTGCAGGTCCACGTTGATTGCTAATTGCACCGTTAGCAGTTGACACCTACCTGTTGAACCTAGGAGTCTCTGTGGATTCGATCCTTGGCATCTTTGCTAGGGGAAAACACTTCTACTTACTGCATCTTACACCTTCCACTTGGGGTAACCAACGAGGGGTTCGAGGCCCATCAAGGAGCATTTTCTGGCGCCGTTGCCGGGGACTCCACTCTTCAGGATAGGGGAGTTGCATGCTATCTTTTACCTTTGCTTTTTAGTCTTGTTAGTTTACCTTTCATTATTTGCTTTAGTTCCTTTTATCGAAAATCACAAAAATAGTTATCTTGTTCTTTAATTATCATTATGTCGGGTCCTTTTGTCTTTGACGAGGCAGATGTTCTCACCTTTAAACAAAGAGGTGGGGAAAGTTTGAAAGATGCTTGGTATAGAATTAATGATTCACAAAAAAGAGCCACCAAGAAGCAACCTACTACTATCTTACTTAGGAATTTTTCTGTTGGAATCACTTCTTGGAATAGGTTTATTTTAGATACTGCTATCAATGGGAATTTCCTAGAGGCCCCAGTTTGGGAGTCTCTTAGTATTATTGAAAATCTTGTTGGGAGTCCCCCTGTTATTAGCGTTCGAGAGGACATCACCCTAGCTCACATTATGAAAAAACTTGAAAAAATAGAGCTAGAGATGCCAAGCACTAATAAGATGAATGAGTTGGATCGAAAGATCCAAGGGAATTTGAATAGACTTGATAGCTCCATGCATAAAATTTTCAAAATTTTGGAGACCGTCAAATTCCATGATTCTGACTTTTCTAGGATGGACAAGATTGAGGAGATATTTGATACCTTAGGAACTACTTTCTCTTCGATCAAAACCGAAAAGGTAGAAACTCCGGCAAAGAGGGAGCCTAAGTTCGTTCACGTTCCAAAGGCTCCCCGTTCTAAAAGCAATCCACCTATTGCCAAAGGGGTTGAAACCGTAAAGACTTTGGAAGAAACACCTATCGTTGATGAATTTATAAATGAATCTCCCCTTGACTTTTATCCTTTGGGTCTTCTACCTAGAAGTATCTCTATGAGGCCTTTATTTGAGAGTCCTCTTAAGACTAGTTGTATTATTGAAGAGCTTTTTGATGATCTTGATGATGGTTCAATTGATACAACTTGATCTTTGCATTATGCCTAGCTTAAAGGCATAAAAGAAAGCGCTTTTGGGAGGCAGCCCACATGAATAAAAATTTTGCTTTTGTTGTGTCTTGATGTTGTTTACTGCTGTAGCATCATCATTGTATCTTTGCTTTTCATATTTGTGCCAAGTATAGCCTCTGATTGCTAGAAAGTTCAAAAGTTGTGAGGTGTTGTCCAGGAAACAGATTCTGTCCTTGGATAGAAAAATTCGTATAAAATCACCAGATCATCTTTTTGGTCTGAATATTTTCGACAGCATTCTCTATATAATTGTCTTTCGTGCGTCAGTTCTGAGTTTTTTGATTTGAGTTGCAGAAGTATCCCGAACAGGTCAATTGCTGCCTGCTGTTCTGTTTTTCACAGATTCTGTCCTGTTTTGCCTTACCTTCACTTTGCAAATTGAGAACTTGCTTTTTCTTTGCAAAAATCTTTTGGCAATCTTGAGAAACAGTAGAACTTCAAGAATATCCTTATTTCCAGCAAGGTATAATTATTTTATTAAGGGTACTAACCTCGCTAATCAGATTATGATGAGTTGTGTATGAAGGGAGTTTTCAAGTGTGCGAGGGAAGATGATAAAAAGATTCAGGACTGTCAAGCGCTCAAGCTTGGGGATGCCCCCGTGCACCCCCAAGAAATATTCAAGGAGACTCAAGCGTCTAAGCTTGGGGATGCCCCCGTGCATCCCCTTCTCCATCAACATTATCAGTTCGTCTTTCGTTCCGCTATATTTTTATCACTTCATATGTTATGTGCTATGCTTGGAGCGTCTTGCTTTTAGTTTTCTTTTTAGTTTTTCATAACGAGTCGGAACCCAGCATTCCTTTATGTGGGAGAGAAACACGCTCCACCTCTACCTAGAACATTACATAGAATTTTCATGTCTATCTATGATGTGTGTGTTCTTTATCTTTTAATAGCTACTATCGTGCTCTGCTCTTAGTATTCATGCTTATCTTTTCAAGAGCTTCTATTTAGTTGGTTGCTTGAACTCTTTTTAATTACCATGCTCACCTTATTAAGAGAGTTTGCTTCCGTTGCATGGGTTAATGTGTCTATGATAAAGATGTTACTTTCATGATGGTGCTTAGTAGTTCAGGTTTTCTTATGGTTAATCTCAAATAGCTGGGGGGTTCCCAATGTGTTATTGGAGTACCAACTTGGTTTGTTTGCCTATGATATGGTATGGTTTAGTAATATCTTCCTTCGAGAATTTATTTTGATTGACTTGGCGTATGCTCACGCATATTCAAGACTGTAAAGAAAGTCTGTCAAGCGTTGATGATCTTTTGTTTCTGAGTAGCGATATAACTACCATGCCTGATTCAATATTGCTTTGTCGCTCTGCATGATTATGACCGTCATTGCTCTCTTAGTTGGTCGCTCCCAGTCTTTTGCTAACCTACACCTGCACTAAGCAAATTAATCATGCAATACATAGCTCATGGGAAAGTAGCCTAAAAACTATTGTGGTAAAGAATATGTTGCTTATGCATCTTCTTATGAGTTGCTTGCTGAGCGGTAACCACGTTTCTGGGGACGCCATCAACTGTCACACTTTTGTTGAATATCATGTGAGTTGCTATGCATGTTCGTCTTGCCTGAAGTAAGGGTGATTTACCGTGGGTTGAATTAATATGGATATTGTTAGAGAAGAACATTGGGCCGCCAACCAAAGCCATGCATCATGGTGGAAGTTTTAGCTTGGACCTTAATCCTCAATCTCTCATGAGAATATGCTTATGCATTAAAGAGGAGTCCATCATCTATTTTCTATGTTGTCCCGGTATGGATGTCCTCAAGTTGAGATTTATCAAAAACGAGAAATCAAATGCGATCTATCTCCTTGGACCTTTGTACAGGTGGCATAGAGGTACCCCTTTGTGACACTTGGTTAAAACATATGCAATGCAATGATAACCCATGGGGATCCAAGCTAATTAGGAAAAGGAGCGAGCACTATTGGTATTCGATGCATGAGGCTTGCAACTTATAAGATGTTTTATACATGACACATATGAAGTACTACTACCATTGACACAATTGCTTCCATGTTTCAAAATAAAAAGCTCTAGCACTTTAAGCACCAACTACTGAGAGCATGATTCTCATTCTGAGTGTAATGTGCATTGTCCCAAAGTAGCATTGTCTTTTGCATGATTGTGATATCGTTTATTCTGAAATGATTGTATCTAGTCATCACTTAAACCTTGAAGGTGCCCCTGCATTTATGTTTTGCATCACTAAAGGGGGCAAGCTAGATATCACTTGATCATATTTGCACATCATGTTCATTGCAAATCTTTTTGATGTTTCAGTTTCATGTTGTAAAACTTTCAGTCATTTGTGATTTTCTCTTGAGAAACTTATTTACTTTAGAATCATTGTCTCAGTAAGCTTTTGTCATATGACTATGAGAAAGTCTTATATGGTTAATAGCATGTCACCACAGAAATTATTCTTGTTATCATTTACCTACTCGAGGACGAGCGGGAATTAAGCTTGGGGATGTTGATACGTCCAAAACGTATCTATAATTTCTGCTTGCTCCATGCCACTTTTGGGTGATATTGCTATGATATTCATACACTTCCATACACTTTTGATCATATTTGGACTAACTTACTAATCCAGTGCACCCCAGTGCCAGTTTCTGTTTTCGGCCGTTTTTGTATTTCAGGTTTTCACGTTTCGAGAACTGCCCAGAAAAATCCAGAAAATATATATAAAAAATCAGCGTATCGGAAACAACACTGCGTCCGAAGGGCAGCCTGGGGGGCCACAGGGGCTCCAGGCGCCCTGTGGGCGCCCCCCCCCCTGGGCCGCGCCGGGGGGGGCGCCTCGGCCCCCCGAGAGCCCCCCGGTGCCCTACTTTGGCATATATTTAAAGGGTTCCCCGAAACCCTTGAAACAGGACTTCTTTTCGCGATCTCATCTCTGTTCCGCCGCCGCCGCCGCTTCCAAGATCGGGAGCACCAGGAGAACTCTTCCCGGCACCCTGCCGGAGGGGAGGATCACCACCGGGAGCTTCTCCACCACCATGGACGCCTCCCGGATGACTCGTGAGTAGTCTCCCTTGGACCATGAGTCCATGACCAGTAGCTATGTGATGTTCTCCTCCCGTTCTTGTGCTTCACTAATTAGTCCTCGTGAGCTGCCCTACATGATTGAGGCACCTATGTAATCCTTATGCTGTTGCTATGATGAGTTTGCTGGGATCCGATGGATTATGAGATTATGTTTAGATTGATCTTGAGTAATATATTTGATTCACCTCTTTTATATTTTAGTTCATAAGTAATTCTTGCATGTTCTCCATTGTTATTTATTGCTTTGGCCAAGTAGTAAGTAGTGACTCCAAGAGGGAACATTATGCTCGATTGTGGGTTCATGCCCCTCGATGACTAGCTTGAGTGACAGAAACATGAGTCTAGGGGATGTGCTGGTGCCACAAGGGGGAAAACAACGGTGCTTGTGCCCGCGGGTGCAAGGATTGTTTACTTTACGCAAAGTTCTTTTAATGCAGTTGTCTGTTGCATTGAGTTTACACTATGGGTGGGACTCGCAACTTAATACCAGCGAGATGTTCTGGATAGATATCTCAAGGTGGATGATTAGTAGTAGATATTGATGGATTTCGGTCTACTTACTTTGGCGTACCGCCCATGCTTTGAACCTCAACCTTTCTTGCAATGTAGTCAGCATTGGTTTGCGTTCGTGGTCCTGTCAATTGCCCAGCTGTAATTTGTTACCTCACATAGATGTTTTATCGTCTTTTGGGAGAGAGACATCACTAGTGAACATCATGAGACTCCGGTCCATATTACTATCATTGATCACATACATTATTTACTTTTTGCTATTTTACTTACTATTGCAAAACACTATCTATCACTACTATCATATTGCTTTTAACCCTTTGTGAACTACAAGGCCGGAGAGATTGACAACCTCTCTGTACTCATTGGAAGCAAAGTTATTTGTATCTGTGTGCAGGTCCACGTTGATTGCTAATTGCACCGTTAGCAGTTGACACCTACCTGTTGAACCTAGGAGTCTCTAGGGATTCGATCCTTGGCATCTTTGCTAGGGGAAATCTCTTCTACTTACTGCATCTTACACCTTCCACTTGGGGTAACCAACGAGGGGTTCGAGGCCCATCAATGAGGCACATGCTATGACAGCCATGCCCGGGTCGAGATCCTCATCGGACTCATTTTATTCTTTGGAGGCAGATGATTCTTCTTCTTCTTCAGAATCCATCTCCTTGCCGATGTACGCCTTGACCTTGGGAGAAGTATTCTTGCGGTTGGTGGAGGACTTGGATGGGTTCCTTGATGAAGATCTTGACAAAGATTTTGGAGTGGAGTTGTCCTTCTTCTTGATGTACTTCTTTGTTTTCTTTTCTTCATTGGAGTCGTAGTTCTTGCACTTGCTTTTGCCTCGATAGTTGCCCAAATCATATCTCCCGCTAGCATAGATTCCAGCTTCCCAGAGAGGGCAGTCCTAAATGAAGTGTCCATGATTTTTACACTTGAAACAGGTGTATTCTCCAGCAGGTTTTGATGAAGATTTTGAATCCCCGGAGGTGCTTGAACTTCATTTCTGAAACTGGCTCTTCTTGTGGAAGCGTTGGAATCTTTTTGTGATCACCGCAAGATCTTTGCTGAGCCTTTCTGGATCATCTGAATCTTCTTCGGCATTTCCATTGGAGGAAGAATCAGCCACAACCTTGAGAGCATGATTTTTGCGTAGACTTGAGCCATACAGATCTCTCTTTTCTTCTTATTGTTCCTCATGAGTGTTCAATCTCTCCATGATATGAACATAGTTGAGGGATTTGAAATCAGGACGTTCGTGAATCATCAAGACAAGAGTGTCGGATGAACTGTCAAGTGATCCGAGCAGTTTCTTCACAACTTCATTGTCAGTGATGTATTTGGCGCCGAGACCTTGAAGCTCATTTGCTATGTCACTCAAACGATCGAACGTTTGATGACAGCTCTCATTTCCAATGCGCTTGAATCGTTTGAATTTTGCTCGAAGAGTATCAATCCTACTTCCTTTTGGGTTAACACTTCTTCATTTATCTTCTCGAGGACATCCCATAATTCCTTTGCAGCTTCACACTGGCGATAGCGAAGAAATTGCGCACGAGAGAGATGGCCATCAATTTCATCTTTGGCCAGAGCATCCATCTGAATGAGTTTCTTCTCTTTGTTAGAGGGGGATTGAGGTATAGCCATGGGGAATCCCACTTTGACCATAGTCCACATGTCATCATCTATAGCTCGAAGACGGATCTTCATCTTATCCTTCCAGAAGGGATAGTTCGTTCCATCGAAGATGGGGATCTTGAGATGCAATTTGTAGTTCATTGAAGACATACTTAAACTCCAAAGCCGTTCGACTAAATTGAGCAGAGTCAAGGAGTACCTTGCTCTGATACAATTTGTAGGAACAAAGTATGTCTACTAGAGGGGGGTTGTGAATGGGAGTTATAAATTTTGTTTGGAAAACTTAAATCTCTCAGAACGCAACAGTGGAACGAATGAAAAACAAGCTATAGTGAACTAAAACAGAGCACTGAAAGGAAACTAAGACAAGCATCGATGTTAATCATACGAATGAAAATGCATGGAAGGTAAATGAGGGTGACAGAGGTAACGGAAGATGCTCGAAGGCGACAAGATATTTATTCGACCAGTTCGTCCTTCTGCACAAGGACTACGCCTGGTTGGAGGGGATTTGACTTAACACGGAAAATAAACTCTCTTCACCCTATTCTCCTTGACAATCGATTCGTCAACCGATGTCGATTACTCATCGTAGATACTTGAAGGCAATCTCTGAACCTTTACAAACTTCGTCTTCGATAACCACAATCACTCTTGGTCTTTGAAGAAATTGACACCTAACCGTCTAGAGAGTTTGCAGCTCTCAAGAGTAATAGGAGAGTGTACTAAACTTGGATTCCAGTGATGCTGAACCACTATCTAATTCTTGGGCTCTAGGGTTTTTCTCTCGGTGGATTATAAACTCAAATCGCTCAGAGAGTGGGTTGCTCGACAAACTTCTCAGAACCAAACAGAGCAGCCACCGGACAAAGCCGATGTGGGGTGGCTATTTCTCGCCGCAGCCTTCCCAGATGCGAAATGACCATTTTGGACACGAGGTCTAGCCAATGGCCAACCAACACATTCACAACGGTCAGATTTTGGAGCAACGACAACATTACTTGAGGAACAAGTAATGCTAACTCCTCGGTCCAAGACAAATCTCTCACAGCGAAGAAGATCGTAGTCTCTTGCTGGCAAGTATTTGCTCGGAACACAAAGAGATTTCTCTCACAACTTTCAGATGATTTGGGTTTAGCATCATAGAATCAAAGCTTCGAACGCTACACCCCCCTTGATAGTACGATGGTCCTATGAATCAATGAAAGAAAAAGAACAACGAAACAAATGTTATGTCTTCATCTCGTCTTCATTATTCCTCGAGCGCAGTCATTTCCTTCGGACATGTACCGAACCAATTGCTTGAACTTCAGCAATGTTTAGGGGCCACTCTTGTTAGATTCATCTTTTGTGATAACCTTCGCTCCTGCTTCGTCGTTTGCATAAAACTCGTCGATACTTGAGGGACGTGTTACTCTGTATGCACTAGCAAAAACATAAGTCCCATACTGTTTATGTCAACAAACTCCAAAACACAAGAGGCCTATCATTGCTCCAACATTATCTCTATGCATTCATCACCAACAAGCTTGGTGTCCATTTGCATATGTAGTTGAGCTTCTGATACATCCCAATAGTGCAGTCTGTATTCTTGATTAACATCAAATTTGCACATAGGAAGATTCAACATTGCTAAGAACTGGTCTACCGAGCATTTGATCTTTTTATCTCCTGACACCCATTCGAGAATCCATGTAGAGCTATCTCCAAGTTCTCCAGATATATACATAGTGGCATAGAATTTATGAATCATTTCATGATTCCATCCATGATTGAGATGGAGGAAACTCCTCAGGAAGACAATTTCAATTTGCTCGACGGTGTGATGACAATAGGGTGAACATTTGAGCTCATCGAAATCCAGTATCGTGTGCTTGAATATGTGATTCTTCTCATATAGAATACGAGCATAATACAGAGCCTGTTCCTTTTTCCAGAATCTGGCTGATAATGAGGTCCTTTCTCCTTCATACGGGCTGGTTCCAAGGAATGAAAGTTTCAAAAGATGAAACCGCTTATTAAACGCATGACCATTTGGGCCATCTTTAGTTGGGAAAAAGGGAAATGTTTCCGAAGGGTATTTCAATTGTTCTTCACTCATATTTCGGGTCTGAATGTCATCAAGTGCTTGCACGCCTTCCGCAATTGGCTTCAAAGGAGCACGAGGCTTCCTCGACTTTTCTTGTGCTGATTTCTTTAACGAATCTGACTGAATTTCATTCTTTCTCGCTGGAACTCCTTCAGTGGCTTTCTAACTTTCGGGCACTAGGGCCTTTTCTTTCATTGTATTTTCTTCGACTGGGGGCATGAAATCTTTCTCAGATGCCTGGGGCACAATAGGTGGGGTAACTTATTCTTGATACATCGTCCCATCAGGTTTCTTCTCTTCCTCTTCCAACTGCGAGGCAGTGGGAAGGGGAGCAGGATCAACATCCATCTGGGTAGGGGCACCAGATGATGTGACCGGGATGGTTTTGTCTCGAGAAGAATTTAGCCCCCTCAATCTTATCATTCTCCTCCTTGTGAGATCCGAAGGGCTCAACTTGCATAATTTTCGGAGGTGATGGACTTACCTTCTAAACCTTGATCTCTTCATTAGTTTTATCATTAGGGGCTTGCTGCTTGGGATAAGCATTTCCTTCATCATCCTTTTCCATGAAGATATCAACAACATCATGTTGCTCTTGGGCTGCTCGAGTGGGAATGATAACTTCCACACAACTTGCTTGCTGCATGGGTTAATCTTCAACAATCTCTTTGTTCAGACCTTTCCTTTGAGATTCAGTGGTGGCATCTCTCCTCATTTACTCGAGAGTTTGCTTGTCCTTGACATCCCGATTCAACTTCTTGGTAATTTTCCTCAGCTCGATGAAATCTTTCATTACCAACTTGGTAACATCATCAGGATGTCCCAGACTGCTTATATCAACATATTTTGCATCATAAGCAGCACATTTAATTACATCAATCATAAGATTGAAATCATACTTTTGTTCCTTTGTGCAAGCAGGAACACTGTGTTTGGCTTTCTTAGTAGAAGCTTCTACTTTCTCTTCGGACAATAGGTTTCTCTTCGCGGTAGGAGCGGCAACACCCAAAGGTTTGTCAGTGACTAGAGTGGGTGAATGTCTTGGTGATTTCCTTAGAGGAGGTGAAACTTTCACTAGTGAGAGAGTCTTCTATGGCGTGTTGAGGATGGCTTGGTTATCATACGTACATAGGAATTTCATTGGGAGCATCTTCATTGGAAGAATCATCAAACGAGTCAGGAGCAACCTTTATTGATTTCCTGGCGACTGATTTCTTTCCAGGAGCACAAGGGAAAACTGACATTTTGTACTTGCTACCTTTAGAATCACGGTCATTTTTCTTCTGTACGTCTTGCTGAGTTAGCGCGACATTTTTAGCTTTGACTTGATTTTTCTTCATTTGGCTATCATCACGCTTGGCTTCGGCCTTCGCCCTCTATGCCACTTCATCAGGAAAATTTGTGATGGTTTTGAGGGAGTCATGATGAGCATTAGAGGGCTGTGGAGGCCTGGCCTTTTCATCATCAGGGCCGATGCAATTTTCAGCAATGCAATCATTCCATGGAGGTGTGAAAGTAAACAAAATTTGACATTTTTCGCAAACGTTCTCGTAGTTGAACCATTTCTTCGCCCAATGACGGTGAACCCTTTGCAACTTGTTGTTGTGTTCAGTAGTTGTTTCAACTCCAGGTGGAGTTCTGTACCCATCTGATTCAGACATTTCAGCAGTAGTGTTCTTTTCTCTGCCACAACCACCCTTCTTTGGATCTCCATCAAAGAAGAGAGTCAGGGTGTCAGTGACCAATTCATCCTTAGGCTGATCATGAGAAGAGGGAATATCTTCGTTATCTTCCTCGGATTCAGACTCAGATTTCTTCTTCGGTGTTTAAGGAGGCTTAGAATATTTTCCTCCTCCAGTTAATCTCATCCAATCTGTTTTTGGTGGTGGCTGAGCCAGATCTCCTTCAGACTAAGCTTATTCTTCTGAACTTTGAGCCATGAGCAACCTGTGAAAGGAGTAGATATGAGGGAAAACGGGGTAGGGTCATACACATGCATAGATGCAATTTTTGAGTAAAAATGAAAGTTTTTCAGAAGGAGCATAGGAATCCATGATATACTTGGAGAAGATATCTTTGATAGATTTTAACCTAGTCAAGACTGGTCAAAATTATCTAATCTTTCAGAAAAGTACTCATGAACCCTAGATCGAGAAGAACTTGTACGAGGGAAAAACTACAAATGGTACCAGTCGTAGCCTAGTGATTTCTAAGGATCTACTGCAATGAAATAAATCAATGAAAATGCATCTATAAGAACTGCCCTTGAACATAGAAGAGGACATGAGTAGTTTCAGATCCAGGCGCCCTAACTTGGCAGCATGGATCGACTAGGGCAATGCGGGGAGGAATATTTACCGCACTGGTGTGACCAACTGCGATGTGACGCCCCGAGACCGATGTGGCAGGTGTCTTCCAGTTATTCGTTGTCGTTGCCATGTCAGCTGCTTGCGTGTTGCATTTTGCGATGTCATCATGTGCATTCCATCAGCATGTTTTCAAAACTTGCTTCTGTCCTTTCTGTTGTCCGTTCTGAGCCCAGACACACTCGCACGTGCCAGCGGCACCTCCGAATATTTATTTTATAAGTGGCCAAAAAATGTTCTCGGAATGGGTTGAAACCTGGCATGCGGTCTTATTATAGTGTAGGTAGAGCACCTGTCAAATTTCGTCGCATTCGGAGTCCGTTTGATAGCCCAACCATTAAACTATAGCGGCACTATAGCCGGTTTATTCGTCGGACGTTTCGGTCTCCGAAACGCTATGCCGGGCCTCTCTCCTCTCCTCTCATCTCAGCCCACACCTCTTTGCACAACCACAATCAGCCACTAGGCCTGCCTAAACTCTCCCCTCTGCTCCCGGCCATCAGATCGGTATCCGATGGTCCAGAAACGGATGAAATCCCCTAATCCTAGACCCCCCTACCCTATTTAAACACCCCCACATGCCAATTTGGGCGTCCCCTAGCCTAACCCTACCCTCCACCTACCTCCCAGCCGCAGCCACCTTCTTCCTCCTCGAAATCAGCGCCCCCTTCCTCAATTTCCGGTGCCAGCCAACCCAACCGCTGCCACTTGGCGCCACCCGAGTGGCTGCGCCGCTACCAGCCGCCGCATGTGGCCACTCGGGCGCCGCCACTTGGCGTCCCCCACGTCGCCCAGCGCCTCCCACCGCCGCCAGCCCGCGCGGCCCAGGCCAGGCCCGCTCGGACCAGATCTGGGCCCACCGCCGCCCAACACTGGCCCGAGCGCTGCCTCCCGCTCCCTGGCCGCTCGCCTCGACCTCCCGCTCCGCACCTCGCCGCTTCCGCCGCCGCTCGCCGCCGTCTGCGCGCACCAGCCCCACCGTCGGTGGACGCCACAACCCCGC
>LR738710.1:103878366-104064209 GCA_902687465.1 Secale cereale
CCAGCGAGTGCGCCGCCACCTGCCAGGCGCCGCCGCCTCTGCCCCTTCTCCGCATCGCCACGACCTCCATCGCAGGAGCTCACCGCCGCTCTATGAAACTCCAGCAACTAGATCCCCCGTCGAGCCTGGATCCGAGACCCTATGGCCGGATCGCTCCGTTTCCGGCCCTGGAACCCTCGCCGGAGATCGGGCGGACCGCCGCCGTGGCCGGCCTCCTCCGCGCCAGGATGGCCTCGTCCCAGATTCCGCCAGATCCTCTGAGCCAAACGCCATCCCGTCCCGGATCAGCTCATCCCCGAACCTTCCCGTCCATGTTTCCCCGAGGTAGTTTTTTGGCTAAGTCCTTAGAAAACCTTTTCATCTTGCATTCTTGGGATTGATGTAACTTTATGCATGTATATCCAAATTGAGCTTATAATATGTCAAATGTTCGTCTCGTTGTTCTTTACATGATGGTGTGCTTTTCATGCATGTTAGGGTTCATCTTGATGCCATTATCTCTGTTGCACAAGTGATAAGTGTTGTTAAGTGCTAAAAACTAATATAACTTGTTGATTTGTCTTTTTCATATCTTTTTGTGTGATTTTTGTTTGAGCATCATGTCAACATGTGTTAGGAGCAAAATCATGTCATCTTTGCTGTGGTGCAATCCACTTTTCATGATATACCTTGTGGTGAGTTCAACAAGCTTGTGAAGTGACCTACTCATTGTTTGTTGTTTCCTGAGACTTGTTGAAAATTGCTAAGTCTGAAACTGTTATATTGTGATGCCATGTTTGCTTGATGCTACAGTCATATCCATGCATGTTTTAGAATGCACAATGATCATTTCGTGAAGTCCATGTTGTGCTCTATCCATCCATGCCCTTGTTTCCAATTATGGCCTACTGTAGCATGTTGTTTCCTTGCTCTCAAATTGCTAAATAATGTTTCTGTTAGCCTGTTAACAGTAAGTTTAGTTTTGCCATGTGAATAACTAGTATTCTATGCATCCTATGACCATGTTCTTTCCATGAGTAGCAGCATAAACATGTCTTCTTGTTGCTGGTTACATTCATGTGCCATTATATGCTTTGAGATGAGTTGCAAAAGCTTGCAAACATGCCTACTTGTCGTTGTTTCTGCCATGTTCAGTTTATTTCACTAAGTTTGTGAAATTGTTATCGTTTGCAATCTTGCCATGATATTTTGAGCATGTTCTAGTGGTGTTAGGAAGTAGCTCAGTGATCATGTTTGTAGTGCTTGACGTGTACATGCTTGCAATGCCCTTTGATGCCATGAAATATTCCTGTAGCATGTTGTTTTGATGATTGCAAAGTGCTTAGTTGTTGTTTTGGGACGGCTTGTACTTCAATCTTGTCTCGTGTGTATGTGTTGAACCGTTGCTCCGTTTTGAGTGTGCTCTATATGAAACTTGCTTGATTTTGTGTGTAGATGCATCATGTCATGTTGTATCCATGTTTTGAGTGTTGTGCTTGATGTTTGAATGCTTTTTGCATCAATGCCATGTTCATCTTGTTTTGCTCATATCTTCTAGGCCGTAGCTCCGAATTAAATGAACTTTATATGTAACTTGACTAGAATTTCATGTAGACCATCATGGTTCATGTTAAATTGCTGTTAAACAAGTTTAACTTAAGGTTTGTTCAGATCTGGACCAATTTCGAAATTTCCATATGAGGACTTACCGGAATTGTTATATGTTGTTTCCAGCCTCATTTAAACTTGCTTTGTGTGTTGATCTTGTGTGCTTCATCTCTTGCCATGTTTTGCATCATGTAGCCTTGTCATGCATCATACTTGGTTGAGCATCATGTCTTGTTTATGTGTTGTGTGTTTACCATGTTGTTTGCTTCTTTCCGATTGTGCTTCTTCTTGTTAGTTCCTGTTTCGTTGCGATCGTGGGGATTCGCTCTTGGTTTGTCTTCGTGGCTTCTTCTTCGTATTATTCATGGACTCGTTCTTCTTCCTTGCGTGATTCCAGGCATGATGACCGTCACCTTGGATACCTTTACTATCATTGCCATGCTAGTTGTCTCAATGATGTCGCTATATGTCACACTACCTATCTATTTGTTATCAGCCTCTCCTTGTTGCCATGATACACCCTCTAACCTTTGACAACATCCCAGCAAACCGTTGTACGGCTATGTTACCGCTTGCTCGGCCTCTCTTATAGCATTGTTAGTTGTAGGTGAAGATGAAGATTGCTCCATGTCAGATCTTGGTTTTGGAATATCACAATATCTCTTAATTAAATTAATGCACCTATATACTTGGCAATGGGTGGAAGGCTTGGCCTTTTGCTCGGTGTTTTGTTCCACTCATGCCACCTTAAGAACCGATAAACTGGTGTTATGTTCCTTGATTTCGCGTTCCTAACGCGGTTGGGTATATGGGGACCCCTTGACAGTTCGCTTTGAATAAAACTCCTCCAGCAAGGCCCAACTTTGGTTTTAATTTCCAACATAACAAAAACTTAATTAATTAATTAAATTGCATAGGGAGTTAGCGCTACCCGAGGATTCTTTTCCACGTATAGGGGGGGCAGTGCTGATGGTGTTGGTCCCAAACGGGCAACCTGCAGGGCCGCCTCGGGCAAACTCGAGGTATCTAGTTTTACCTGTAGCTTGTCCCATCTGGTCGTGGCCTGAGAAAAGATACACACGGCTACTATCAGGATGTCGGCACGCCGGGAGGTCTTGCTAGACTTGTTTTACGATTGTCGAAATGTCTTGTGCACCGGGATTCCGAGTCTGGTCGGGTTGTCCCTAAGAAAAGAGGTTTTTACCTCTGCTGATTGTGAGAGCTTGTGATGGGCTAAGTTGGGACAACCCTGCAGGGTTATGATCTTTCGAAAGCCGTGCCCGCGGTTATGTGGCAGATTGGAATTTGGTAATGTCCGGTTGTAGAAAGCTTGACAGAGGATCCGAAATAAAATACACCAATCGCGTGAGTAACCGTGACCATCTCTTTTCCTTTTGAGAAGAGAACACAGTGGGGTTATGTTTGACTCGTAGGTAGTTCAGGATCTCTTAGCGATCATTTCTATTTTGCGACCGTTTGCATAGATGCTCATCTTATTCTTGTACTCGTAAGTTAGCCACCATACTATTCTTAGCCGCTGATGTAACCTCACCATACCCATTAAGCTTTGTTAGTCTTGATACCCATGGTTATGGGATTGCTGAGTCCTCGTGGCTCACAGATACTACAACAACAGTTACAGGTGAAGGTTTCCGATGACTTGACTTGAGAGCAATGTTTACGTGTGTTGGAGTTCTTTGTTCTTCTTCTTCGTCGGTCTTGGGATAGGTTCCTAGTCGGCAGCCTGGGATAGCAGGATGGATGTCGATGTGCTTTTCATGTTTTCATCCGTAGTCGGATGTCTTTTGTATGATGTGTTGTATTCATGTGACTATTGTATGACTTGTATGTATCCCCATCTATTTATGTAATGATACGATGTAATGATATCCATCTTGCTAAGTGCCCGAAATGCGGTTGTGAATCAATCACGAGTTCACCACGTGATCGGAATAGAATCGCATCTTGGGCGTGACAAGTTGGTATCAGAGCCTCGACCGACCATAGGAGCCCCCTTGATTGATCGTAGTTTGGCCGTTGTCGAGTCTAGAAGAAAACTATTTTGGAGCCTAGTTATATCGGAGAGTGGGAATTCTTTTTACTCCTCAGCCCCTTCGTCGCTTTGGTGAGTAATCTTGACGTAGATGTTTTGAACTACTCCTCTTCCCCTTCAATTTTTTTAGGATCACGCGGTTAGTTTTTGTTCGTCGCGATGTCAGCTCTTGTCATCCAGTGCATTTCTTGTCAAGTGGATTCGATCATATTCATCTTTGCAAGTTCAATCCTCAGCTCTTTCTAACCAGCATCGTTTTCCCCAGCCGTTGTGGTCTTTCTTTTCCCACCCACCCACCCTTTTTCTTCTCGGAGCTGAAGTCCTTAATCGAGTAACCATCCGACTCGTGCGAAGCTTTTCTTTCTTTCCTCAATTGTTTCAATTGGTGAATTCTCATCTAGCTCATCATCCTTCATCTCTTTTCTTCTCTAATGAATTATCCTCTTGTTCGACATTCTTTATCTCTTTTCTTTTCCGGTGGATTCAATTCAAGTATTCGGTGTTCAATCATATTCTTTCCCCTCGGCTCAGATGTTTCCCCTTGCTTGTTCACTTCTCGCCATTTAATCATTTCCCCTTGCCTTGCTCTTGAAGATTCTTTTTTATCGAATTCATTCATGGTGAAAGTTGTTATCTTCTTCGCCGTTCTCTCAATTCTTCCAGAGGCATTGTGTTCTTTCTTTTTCAAGTATTATTCCATCTTCTAAAGTTCATGTCCTATTCCAGTCTTATTCAAACGGAGTGTTGCCTAAATTTTCTTGTTCTTATTCCTTGTTTATTTCGCTTAACCGGAGTTGTTTCGAATTCAGTCTTGTTCCGTCAGCTCTTGTTTCATTCCTTTCAACCTACAAGCTTCTCATTTGTTCCTTGTTCCTCTTTTGTAATGGAGCTTCTCAAATCTCGTTCATCTATGTTGTGTTCTATCTTTCAAGTTATTCAACCTCTCAAGATTCTTTTGTTTCACTCATTTCTCCAAGAGGAACTTGTTCTTCCTATTCCTCTTCCGTCTCGTTTCTAAGATCTCGGGACAAGATCTCTTGTTAGTAGGGGAGTGTTGTGACACCCCGAGACCGATGCGATAGGTATCTTCTAGTTATTCGCTGTCGTTGCCATGTCATCTGCTTGTGTGTTGCATTTTGCCATGTCATCATGTGCATTCCACCAGCATGTTTTCAAAACTTGCATCCGTCCTTTATGTTGTCCGTTCTGAGCCCAGACACACTCGCACGTGCCCGCGGCACCTCCGAATATTTATATTATAAGTGGCCGAAATTTCTCGGAATGGGTTGAATCTTGGCGTGCGGTCTTATTAAACTGTAGGTAGACCGCCTGCCAAA
The DNA here is from genome assembly GCA_902687465.1 of Secale cereale. Lineage (NCBI taxonomy): Eukaryota > Viridiplantae > Streptophyta > Magnoliopsida > Poales > Poaceae > Secale > Secale cereale. The sequence continues at coordinate 103,883,344 of LR738710.1, forward strand.
TTTCGTCGCATTCGGAGTCCGTTCGATAGCCCAACCGTGAAACTATAGCGGCATTATAGCCGGTTTATTCGTCAGACGTTTCAGTCTCCGAAACGATGTGCCGGGCCTCTCTCCTCTCCTCTCATCTCAGCCCACACCTCTTTGCACAACCACAATCAGCCCACTAGGCCTGCCTAAACTCTCCCCTCTGCTCCAGACCGTCAGATCGGCATCCGATGGTCCAGAAACGGATGAAATCCCCTAACCCTAGACCCTCTACCCTATTTAAACACCCCCACATGCCAGTTTGGGCATCCCCTAGCCTAACCCTACCCTCCACCTACCTCCCAGCCGCAGCCACCTTCTTCTTCCTCGGAATCGGCGCTCCCTTCCTCAATTTCCGGCGCCAGCCAACCCAACCGTCACCACTTGGCACCACCCGAGTGGCTGTGCCGCTACCAGCCACCTCATGTGGCCTCTCGCGCGCCGCCACATGGCCTCCCCCATGTCACCCAACGCCTCCCGCCGCCGCCAGCCCACGCAGCCCAGGCCAGGCCCGCAGCCGTCCGCCGCCTGGCCCGAACGCTGCCTCTCGCTCCCTGGTCGCTCGCCCCGACCTCCCACTCCGCGCCTCGCCGCTTCCGCCGCCGCCCGCCGTTGTCTACACGCGCCAGCCCCGCCGCTGGTGGACGCCACCGCCCCGCGCCAGCGAGTGCGCCGCCACCTCCCAGGCGCCGCCGCCTCTGCCCCTTCTCCGCATCGCCAAGACCTCCACCGCAGGAGATCGCCGTCGCTCCGGGAATTCCGGCGGCCAGATCCCCCGTCGAGCCTGGATCCAAGACCCCATGGCCGGATCCCTCTGTTTTCGGCCCTGGAACCCTCGCCGGCATCCTCCCTCGCCGGAGATCGGGCGGACCGCCGCCGTGGCCGGCTTCCTCCGCGCCGGGATGGCCTCGTCCCGGATTCCGCCAGATCCTCTGAACCAAACGCCATCCCGTCCCGGATCAGCTCATCCCCGAACCTTCCCATCCACGTTTCCCCGAGGTAGTTTTTGGCTAAGTCCTCAGAAAACCTTTTCATCTTGCATTCTTGGGATTGATGTAAGTTTGTGCATGTATATCCAAATTGAGCTTATAATATGTCAAAATGTTCGTCTCGTTGTTCTTTACATGATGGTGTGCTTTTCATGCATTTTAGGGTTCATCTTGATGCCATTATGTCTGTTGCAAAAGTGCTAAGTGCTTTTAAGTGCTGAAAACTAATATAACTTGATGATTTGTCTTTTTCATATATTTTTATGTGATTTTTGTTTGAGCATTATGTCAACATGTGTTAGGAGCAAAATCATGTCATCTTTGTTGTGGTGCAATCCACTTTTCATGATATGCCTTGTGGTGAGTGCAACAAGCTTATGAAGTGACCTACTCGCTGTTTGTTGTTTCCTAAGACTTGTTGAAAACTGCAAAGTCTGAAACTATTATATTGTGATGCCATGTTTGCTTGATGCTACAGTCATATCCATACATGTTTTGGAATGCCCAATGATCATTTATTGAAGTCCATGTTGTGCTCTATCCATCCATGACCTTGTTTGCAATTATGGCCTGCTGTAGCATGTTGTTTCCTTGCTCTCAAATTGCTAAATAATGTTTCTATCAGCCTGTTAACAGTAAGTTCAGTTTTGTCATGTGAATAACTAGTGTTATATGCATCCTATGACCATGTTCTTGTCATGAGTAGCAGCATAAACATGTATGCTTGCTGTTGGTTATATTCACATGCCATGATATGCTTTGAGATGAGTTGCACAAGCTTGCAAACATGCCTACTTGTCGTTGTTGCTGCCATGTTCAGTTTATTTCACTAAGTCTGTGAAACTGTTATCGTTTGCAATCTTGCCATGATGTTTTGAGCATGTTCTAGTGGTGTTGGGCAGTAGCTCAGTGATCATGTTTGTAGTGCTTGACATGTACATGCTTGCCATGCCCTTTGATGCCATGAAATGTTCCTGTAGCATGTTGTTTTGATGATTGCAAAGTGCTTAGTTGCTGTTTTGTGGAGGAGAGAGTTAGAATAGTTGGGGCCGTCCACCTACGCCAAACTTCTGGCGAGCATGGTTGAGCCGGCTGAGACGAAGGAAACACTCAACTTCTCAGCGCGGACATCGTAGCAATGACACCGGTTCCGGCGCAAGGCGAGCAGGACAAAACCCCGGCTAGCCAAGAGCATGGCCTGCAAGAGCCACCTCCACCGCTCTGATACGTCCATTTTGCATCATGTTTTCCTACTGTTATTTATAATGTTTTTATGGTTAATAATGCTTTATGGGGTAATTCTAATGCCTTTTCTCTCATAATATACAAGGTTTACACAATAATAGCACCTTTATGATCACCCAATTATGAAGTGACATTTGATAGCACACAAGGTATTCCTCTGGTATCCGGGAGTTGCATGATCTCATGGTCGAAGGAACAGATAATTGACATGAAGAAAGCTGTAGCAAATAACTTAAACGATCTGATCCTAAGCTTATGGTTGGGTATAGTCCATCACATCATTCTCCCAATGATGTGACCCCGTTATCAAATGACAACGCATGTATATGGTTAGGAAACCATAACCATCTTTGATCAACGAGCTAGTCTAGTAGAGGCATCCTAGGAACACGACGTACTTTATGTATTCACACATGTACTTAAGTTTCCGGTCAATACAATTTTAGCATGAATAATAAACATTTATCATGAACAAGGAAATATGATAATAACCAATTTATTATTGCCTCTAGGGCATATTTCCAACAGCTGACACTCCAAGAACTTTTGGACAAGGTTCGTGGTGTCTGCTCTTGCAGTAGGCCAATAGAAGCCAGTGCCATAGGCCTTGCTCACCAGGGTCTGAGAGAACAACGGTGACCGCTAGTGCAAGAGTGAATCTCGTGAATAATTCATCATCTCTCTTCAGGAGAAATACAACGTTGGAAAACTCCAATAGTGTTGCGCTTGTACAACTCTCCTTCATGCTTGGCATAAGTGGTAGCTCGACGAACTATACGTCGGTCTTTCACCACGCTCTCGGGTAACTCCTTCCGGAGTAGGTAAGCCAGGACAGGCTCATTCCATGTCGGGATAACCGCCATCATTTCGTGGACCGAGGAAGTTAATTTTACGTCCCAGCCCTTGATCCCAACGACGCCAGGATCTAGGCCCATGAGCATCTCGTGACCGAGGTTGGAGGACCCTGTCCTCTGAGGCCGGTGTGATGGTGTCTGTCTGACGTGCAACTTCATGGAGGGTTTGAGGAGCCACTCGTTGAATGTATTTGTGGCCACGCGGTCACTCCGTCCGTCTATCTTGGCCGTATCGTCCGCTTGGATGCTATTGCGCTGGACGTGGTGAAACTCCAGGCCATCAAAACGAGCCGACTTTGCTTGACTGCATCACAGTATGATGTCTTCTTTGGGCCTTCGCGTCCAAATTTCCATTGATTTATGAGATCGTGAGGTTAGAATCACGCGACTTTGAGGAACGCGCGCGAGCTGCAAGTGTGGTGGTTCTACGGACATGCATGGCAAAAACAAAAACATTGTCGTGTGGTGTTGTGTTAGAGAGGAGAGGCAAAGAGGAATAGATCGTACAGTTCACAGCTCCCCAATCGGACGGCATAGGAGGTGACCGGCCAGAGCTGACTGACACCTAGCACCACCCAAATAAAAAAGAAACCATGAACTAATGACTAGAAAAATTATGTTGGGTAAAATAGCATGTTATTAATATGGGGCATGTTCTTAGGCACATTTAGGCACTAGCAAAAACCAAACACCTCGCCTAGGCATGCGTGGAGCATCTACAACGGAACCCCCATACACGCCTTAACCGTTCGGGTGAGCTGCCCGGTCAGACGCAAAAACCGCATCCAACCGCGCCTCCCAAATCCGGTCCAAATGCCCGGACTAACTGGCATTTCCTATATGCAACCCATATCTGGCCCGCCCATCCGACCCCATACAAATTGGACCCTATCCGCATTCCGGATGAAACTCTAGCCGCATTCCACTCCCCTCCAGTTCACTTCCTTCCACCCATAAGCTCTCGTGAGACGACCTATGACCTTCTCCAGCATGGCGGGCAACGGATCCGAGTCCTACACCTCCCGATCCGTTGACCCGGAACTCGTCCCACGCGGGCCCGAGGATGAGATGGTCAACCGCCTTGTGCTTCGCCGCTTCCGAGGGGAGTCCCCCCGACGGCGACGCATGGACTCCATCTAGCGGGAATCTATTGCATCCACCCGAATGGCACATGAATCCGGCCCCAGGGTAGGTTTTGTTGCCTCACTGAAGGTTGTGCGGTCTGTCTAGCGTCCAAACGATGTGGCGCATGTGCTACCCCTCCGTTGGTGGACGGAATTGGAGGTGCGCAACCACTTCACATCCGAAGCAAATATGATGAGGCGTGCCCGCCATGTGAGGCAGCGGGTGAGGCTGTGGTAACCCTCCGTGTGAGGCAGCGGGCACAGGAGATTGTATGGATTTGATGATTTGCAAATGGGGCATCTGGTTATGGAAACATTATTTTTTTTGGGTGTGTGTATGCTATAAGTATGAAGCCTAAAGCCATATTGACAATGAATTTTCTTTCTTTGTTGCGCATACTATTTATGATAGAAATTCATCGATAGGATGCAGAGGCGTCCAGGTTTTTAACTGGAGATGGTCTAGAAACTGAAGACGTTCTTTCTTCTGTTATAAAAATGACGCGTCTGGAATTAAAACAGCTGGAATGAGCGCGTGAGATTGCCGGTGAGTTCGATCCCAGCTCCAGTCCAGCCGGCGGCAGTTCCAATCCGAGTTCGGCAAGAATCAGGAGCTCTCCCCTGAATAAATGGGCAGCGGCGGTGGCTCCAATTCGATCTGCTCGCCCACCTTCCCGATCTCCAGACCTAGGCACGCCATCGATGGCGGCCAAGGTGCTCCAGCTCCGCAGCGCCGACGGCAAGGTGCTCATCGCTCCGGCGTGGGACTATCGCCCGGCCGCCGCCCAAGCCCGCCCGCTGGAGATGCGGGTGCCCTCGCGCGCCCTCGAGAGGGTGCTCCAGTACTGGACCAAGCACAGCCTGGCCAAGGCCACCGGTGAGTCCCGGGAGTCCCTCGCCCGCTGGGACGCCGACTTCCAGCGCCGTCTCGAGGAAGACGGCCTCGCCAAGGAGGCCGCCGCAGCCGCCCAAGAACTCCGCCGCCATGGCGTCGACCATGGAGGGCGTCCCCATCGCCACGCCGCCACGGCCGCATCTGATGTCGCCGCTCCTGTCAAGGCGGCCCGTGCTGATCCCGTCCGTGCCTGGTGCCCACTTGTTCACCACCTCAAGGGTGTCAACCACGGAGAACGCAGCCATGCGCCGGCGATGACCGGCGCCTTCCATGTCTCTGATATCGCCGCCGCGTGCCCTGGGCCTGCCACCACCTTGGTGGCCGCTGCTGGTGCTGAACCCGTTGGTGTCCGGTGCGCCATCCGTGCCCGTGGACGCCAGATGGCTGAAGACGAGGAGTCCGCTTGCCACCACCGCAAGCGCCCGGCTTCCAAGGCTCCACTCTGCCTGCCTGCCACTGCTGTTGCGCCCGTGAAGAAGGTCTCTCGTCCCATCGCTTCCAAGGTGACTCCGGCAGTTGTCTCTCGTCCCGTCACACCATTGCCTGTCAGTGATGTTGCGCCAGTAGTGAAGAAGATGACTCCGGCAGTTTCAACTCTGCGCGCAAGAAGGGGGATGAGGGAGCTCAGCTGCAAGGTTCCCAAGCAAATCCATGTCACCGCCGCAGCACCAAAGAAGCAACCAATTCCTTGGCTGCGTCCAGTGGTATTACGCCCTTGCTAGTCTTTTACCTTCCTAAACCATGCACACATGAGTTTCATTTAATCTTTGCATCTCTAGGTTCTGCACTTATACACCAAGATTTCTGGTGTTCTTTGAATCCATTTCAGTCATTAGTAATTTTACAAGGGTGTCAGCTGAGTCTCCGTGCATCTAGGCAGCGAAAATCATGCTAAGATGTGTACGACATAGTTACACTACATCCACACCTGGTCCTAAGTTCAGGGTTTAAGTACATAAAAGGGCATTTTCAATAAAAGTAAAGCAGATGAGCCTAAAAAGGAAACTCATGTACTGCAGTTCTGGCACCTCGCCGCAAAATGAAAAACGCCCGTTTACTACCGGGCTTGTAGCAGGAAAATGGAGTAGAATTGAACTTGTCAATTCACACATAATCATGTGAGCTGCCTAGTGTTTGGAGACTGCTGACTTTCTTGTAAAATTAATCTTGGCTGAATTGGATTCTTAGGCATTGGCGTCTTGGCGAGTTAAAGTTGCAGTTTCCGACGAGTAACATTGGTTAGTGAACTCTTGTGTGTATGTGTGGGTGAAGCTTTGAGCTAAGCAAGTCCTCAATGTACCGACTATCAAGTCATACTGTAATCAGATTCAGATATGAATGAAAAATTGTTGGCCTGAATTTGTGCAGAGCATTTGAGTAACTTTCTGTATATATGTTTGTTGTATGCATCTATGACTTATTAAAGCATTCTGCTGCTCTAGTCGGAAAAGGATGTGTACTGAGGCACCGATCCAATATAACTCACCTCTGATTTCTCAATTCTTCATTTGAGTGGTGAAGCACAAAACCATGTTTTTGACAGTTAATGGTTAGAAGATTTTTTTGGTTTGAGATACTGTAATCTGAATTTGTTGGCCTGAATCTGTGCAGAGCATTTGAGTACTCTTTCTGTATATATGTTTGTTGTATGCATTTATGGCTTCTTAAATCATTCGTTTACCGAGGCATGAATCTGCTCTAGTCGAAAACGTGTGTACTGAGGCATGGATCCAAAGGATTCATCTCTGATTACACAATGCTTCGTTTGAGTGGTGAACCACATAACCATGTTTGGAGGTTAGAAGATTCTTCTGGTTTGTCAAGAATGTGAAAATTGTTGCAGCATAGTGCAGCAATTTGACAAATTGGTTTGGTTTTTCTCATATCATGTTAGCTTTTCATTCGAATTATTAAACATAAATAAATAATTTATAATTTGGCATCGGAAGATGATATTTTCTCTTGTGTAGTTGTGCTCTGCTTGGCAAGTCCAACGCAGAGGTACTGTTGAAAGAGAAACCACCTAACTGGATCTGCACAGCATAAAGTGCAATCTTTGCAAGGTCATATAATCCATGGGATGAAACTTACAAGGTCTAAATGGACACCAAATCGAAGCAACGCATACGAAATTTATCCAACTAACCTGATGTAAAAAGTGTGTCCATTTTAAGGTCGAATTTCAAGGCATTGCTTGGAATCGCTGGATCTAATTTTGAGGTTGATTAAAATTCTCTCCGTACTTGTGAAAATGTGATGCAACTGATGGCATTATCTACATTTCAGTGAAACTGTTCTGAACTCTGATGTGCAGTTGCTTTTATTCCTTGGGAGCCTGAGATTGTGCAAATTAGTTTATATTTGCTTATGTGAGTTTATACAGATTAGGAAAGATGTCGAATTAAGTGCTGAAAAAAAAACGAAGTGCAAAAATACGTATAAAATAATAATATTTACATGACAAAAGTATTAAATTCGGCTTGCATTTTAGGAGCTTTGCTGGCCCAAGTTTCACGAAACAAGCGACCCAGGACAAAAACGCCCACAGCAGTTCCAAAGCTATTCTTGCCATATGCATCACCACAGCGACCAGCATATATGAATAGGATCCTGAATGCTTGAGCGTAACCTGAAGAAAACACTTCTCATTAGGCAGCAGGGTAACCACATCGAATAAACAGTATAGACTCTAGTTTTAGTTCCCAAAAGGCAATTAATTAGAAGGAAATGACGAATTAGATATACCTCAATTGTAGCTAATCCACGTAACACAAAGCAAATTGATTTAAAAAAGTTGGAAACTAGGATCCTTTTACTCTTTTAGCATTGCGGGGGATTATGATTATTCCATTGATCCGCTTTTAGATATTCCTATATTTTGTTTGTTGTGTTCCAAATCATACGAAGGCAATCACAGGAAATCTGAATTTATCTATTGATCAGATTTAATAAAAGGAGTAATAGACCGTATGCATCATTTTGATGCAGAGGCCGGGGTCCAAGCCCCTTTTCGAAAACTTATTGGAAACAGCGGAAAAAGGTCTGTAATCATGATGTTCAAGGTCTCTACAGCTACAATGCAGAATCATGCACAAGCATCCAATTGGCCGCATGGATTACTCTGGAAAAAAACTCTGTTTCGGCACAGTGCAATAGAAACCTAGAAAAAGAGCAATACTGATCTAGGAAGTTAGAAACTAGGCTCATTTACCCTTTTAGATAGTCGTATGTTCAATTTACTATATGAGAACAGTCACCGGAAAACATTGGTCTACGAGTGATCATAGTTTTAAATAGCCGACTATAGTCTTTTCAGTAGGGTGCCGCTAAATGGTCTCATGTACAAATAGCCTGCTACAGCTGATTTTGAGGTCAGCCGCTATTTGGCATAGCCCGCTATTTAAAACATTGCGAGTGATACACGGAGGCGTAGTCCGTCCAGTTTGATGTTGCGATCTTCGCAGTAATTCTGGACTTTTTTTGATGTAAAGTTTTTCCAGTTGTCCCTGATTCACCGGACAGCTAGGCAGCTTGGCTGGTGACCGGGTTCGCTTCAATCCGCTTGGCGAACTTATCAACCATGACACAGTGGCAAAACTCGGAGAAGCTGCTTACATATTAGGCATCAAAAATCTGTAAAGATAGATCAAGACGCTTAATTGGACTTTCACAAAGCACATACCTTGATAAGATTTTGAAGAAGTTCAAAATGGATCAGTCAAAGAAAGGTTCTTGCCTGTTTTACAAGGTATGAAGTTGAGTAAGACTCAAAGCCAGACCACGGCAGAAAAATATAGAAAGAATGAAAGTCATTCCCTATGCCTCAGCCATAGGTTCTATAAAGTATGCCATGCTGTGTACAAAACACGTTGTGTACCTTGCAAAGAGTTTGACAGGGAGGTACAATAGTGATCCAGGAGTAGATCACTGTACAGCGGTCAAAATTATCCTTAGTAACTAGATGACTAAGGAAATGTTTCTCGATTATGGAGGTGATAAAGAGTTCGTCGTAAAGGGTTACGCCGATGCAAGCTTTGACACTAAATCCAGATGACTCTAAGTATCAATCTGGATGCGTATTGAAAGTGGGAGCAATTAGCTAGAGTAGCTCTATGCAGAGCATTGTAGACATAGAAAATTGCGAAATACATACGGATCTGAATGTGACAGACCCGTTGACTAAACTTCTCTCACAAGCAAAACATGATCACACCTTATTACTCTTGGGTATTAATCACATAGCGATGTGAACTAGATTATTGACTCTAGTAAACCCTTTGGGTGTTGGTCACATGGCGATGTGAACTATGGGTGTTAATCACATAACGATGTGAACTATCGGTATTAAATCACATGGCGATGTGAGCTAGATTATTGACTCTAGTGCAAGTGGGAGACTGAAGGAAATATGCCCTAGAGGCAATAATAAAGTTATTATTTATTTCCTTATATCATGATAAATGTCTTTTATTCATGCTAGAATTGTATTAACCGGAAACTTAGTACATGTGTGAATACATAGACAAAAACAGTATGTCCCTAGTATGCCTCTACTAGACTAGCTCATTGATCAAAGATGGTTATGTTTCCTAGCCATAGACATGAGTTGTCATTTGATCAACGGGATCACATCATTAGGAGAATGATGTGATGGACAAGACCCATCCGTTAGCATAGCACTATGATCGTTTAGTTTAACTGCTATTGCTTTCTTCATGACTTATACATGTTCCTATGACTATGAGATTATGCAACTCCCGAATACCGTAGGGACACCTTGTGTGCTATCAAACGTCACAACGTAACTGGGTGATCATAAAGATGCTCTACAGGTGTCTCCGAAAGTATTCGTGGTGTTGGCATAGATCAAGATTAGGATTTGTCACTCCGAGTGTCGGAGAGGTATCTCTGGGCCCTCTCGGTAACACACATCACAATAAGCCTTGCAAGCAAAAGACTAATGAGTTAGTCACGAGATGATGTGTTACGGAACGAGTAAAGAGACTTGCCGGTAACGAGATTGAACTAGGTATAGAGATACCGACGATCGAATCTCGGGCAAGTAACATACCGATGACAAAAGGAACAACGTATGTTGTTATACGGTTCGACCGATAAAGATCTTCGTAGAATATGTAGGAGCCAATATGGGCATCCAGGTTCCGCTATTGGTTATTGACCGGAGAGATGTCTCGGTCATGTCTACATAGTTCTCGAACCCGTAGGGTCCGCACGCTTAAACGTTCGTTGACGATATAGTATTTAATGAGTTATGTATGTTGGTGACCGAATGTTATTCGGAGTCCAGGATGTGATCACGGACATGACGAGGAACTCCGGAATGGTCCGGAGATAAAGATTAATATATGAGATAATAGTGTTTGACCTCCGGAAGGGTTCCGGAATTCACCGGAAGAGGTTCCGGATGTTTCCCGAAGTGTTTGGGTACGAGAACACGTTATTTGGGCCAAAAGGGAAAGCACACAAGGTTTTTGGAAAGCGCAAAAGGAAGTTTTGCGGAGTCCAGGGGCCAGACGCCAGGGTCCCTGGCGTCTGGGTCCATACGCCGGGAACCCTGGCGTCTGGCCCTGGAGTCCGAGAAGGACTCTTGCCTTTCGGGTGAAACCGACTTTGTGAAGGCTTTTACTCCAAGTTTCGACCCCAAGGCTCAACATATAAATAGAGGGGTAGGGCTAGCACCCAAGACACATCAAGATACACCAAGCCGTGTGCCGGCTACCCCGACCCTCTAGTTTATCCTCCGTCTAGTTTCTGTAGTGCTTGGCGAAGTCCTGCAGAGATTGTTCTTCATCAACAACCGTCACCACGCCGTCGTGCTGCCGGAACTCATCTACTACTTCGCCCGTCTTGCTGGATCAAGAAGGCGAGGACGTCATCGAGCTGAACGTGTGCTGAACGCGGAGGTGCCGTACGTTCGGTACTAGATCGGGACGGATCGTGAAGGTGCACGACTACATCAACCGCGTTGATAAACGCTTCCGCTTTCGGTCTACGAGGGTACGTAGACACACTCTCCCCTCTCGTTGCTATGCATCTAGTAGATAGATCTTGCGTGATCGTAGGAAAATTTTGAAAATACTACGTTCCCCAACAGTGGCATCATGAGCCAGGTCTATGCGTAGATGATATGCACGAGTAGAACACAATGAGATTGTGGACGATACTAGTCATACTGCTTACCAGCATGTCATACTTTGCTTCGGCGGTATTGTGAGATGAAGCGGCCCGGACCGACATTACGCGTACGCTTACGCGAGACTGGTTTCACCGTTACGAGCCCTCTTTGCTTAAAGGTGACTGGCGGGTGTCTGTCTCTCTCACTTTAGCTGAATCAAGTGTGGCTACGCCCGGTCCTTGTGAAGGTTAACACAGCACATACTTGACGAAACATCGTTGTGGTTTTGTATGCGTAGGTAAGAACGGTTCTTGCTAAGCCCGTAGCAGCCACGTAAAACTTGCAACAACAAAGTAGAGGACGTCTAACTTGTTTTTGCAGGGCATGTTGTGATGTGATATGGTCAAGACATGATGAGTTATACGGTTTTGTATGAGATGATCATGTTTTGTAAAGTTATCGGCAACTGGCAGGAGCCATATGGTTGTCGCTTTATTGTATGAAATGCAATCGCCATGTAATTGCTTTACTTTATCACTAAACGGTAGCGATAGTCGTAGAAGCAATAGTTGGCGGGACGACAACGATGCTACGATGGAGATCAAGGTGTCGCGCCGGTGACGAAGGTGATCATGACGGTGCTTTGGAGATGGAGATCAAAAGCACAAGATGATGATGGCCATATCATGTCACATATTTTGATTGCATGAGATGTTTATCTTATTATGCTTCTTATTTTGCTTAGAACGACGGTAGCATTATAAGATGATCCCTTACTAAATTTCAAGGTATAAGTGTTCTCCCTGAGTATGCACCGTTGTGAAAGTTCGTCGTGCCGAGACACCACGTGATGATCGGGTGTGATAAGCTCTACGTTCAAATACAACGGGTGTAAGCCAGTTTTGCACACGCAGAATACTCGGGTTAAACTTGACGGGCCTAGCATATACAGATATGGCCTCGGAACACTGGAGACCAAAAGGTCGAGCGTGAATCATATAGTAGATATGATCAACATAAGATGTTCACCATTGAAACTACTCCATCTCACGTGATGATCGGACATGGTTTAGTTGATTTGGATCACGTGATCATTTAGATGACCGGAGGGATGTCTATCTAAGTGGGAGTTCTTAAGTAATATGATTAATTGAACTTTTATTTATCATGAACTTAGTCCTGGTAGTATTAGCATATCTATGTTGTAGATCAATAGCTCGCGATGTTGCTCCCCATTTATTTTTCATATGTTCCTAGAGAAAACCAAGTTGAAAGATATTAGTAGCAATAATGCGGAATTGTTCCGTGATCTGAGGATTATCCTCATTGCTGCACAGAGAATTATGTCCTTGATGCACCGCTAGGTGACAGACCTATTGCAGGAGCAGATGTAGACGTTATGAACGTTTTGACAAAAGCTCGGTATGATGACTACTTGATAGTTTTAAGTGCACCATGCTTTACGGCTTAGAACCGGGACTTCAAAAATGTTTTGAACGTCACGGAGCATATAAGATGTTCCAAGAGTTGAAATTAGTATTTCATACTCATGCCCGTGTCGAGAGGTATAAGACCTCTGATAGTACATTGCCTACAAGATGGAGGAGAATAGCTCAACCAGTGAGCATGTGCTCAGATTGTCTGGGTAGTACAATTGCTTGAATTAAGTGGGAGTTAATCTTCCAGATAAAATAGTAATTGACAAAGTTCTCTAGACACTATCACCAAGTTAGTAGAACTTCGTGATGAACTATAATATGCAAGGGATGACGAAAGTAATTCCCGAGCTCTTCACGATGCTGAAATCGGCGAAGGTAGAAATCAAGAAAGAGCATCAAATGTTGATGGTTAACCAGACCACTTGTTTCAAGTAAAGGGCAAAGGGATAGAAGGGGAATTTCAAGAAGAATGACAAGCAAGTTGTCACTCCCGTGAAGAAACCCAAAGCTAAACTCAAGCCTGAAACTAAGTGCTTCTACTGCAAAGGAAATGATCACTAGAAGTGGAACTGCCCTAGATATTTGGCGGATAAGAAGGATGGCAAAGTGAACAAAGGTATATTTGATATACAGATTATTGATGTGTATTTTACTAGTGTTCATAGCAACCCCTCGGTATTTGATATTGGTTCAGTTGCTAAAAAGTAGTAACTCGAAATGGGAATTGCATAATGAACAGAAACTAGTTAAAGGATGAAGTGACGATGTGTATTGGAAATAGTTCCAAGATTGATATGATCATCATCGCACACTCCCTATACTTTCGGGATTAGTGTTGAACCTAAATAAGTGTTATTTGGTGTTTGTGTTGAGCATGAATATGATTTGATCATGTTTATTGCAATACGGTTATTCATGTAAGTTAGAGAATAATTGTTGTTCTGTTTACATGAATAAAACCTTCTATGGTCATACACCCAATGAAAATGGTTTGTTGGATCTCGATCGTGTGATACACATATTCATAATATTGAAGCCAAAAGATGCAAGGTTAATAATGATAATGCAACTTATTTGTGGCACTGCCGTTTAGGTCATATTGGTGTAAAACGCATGAAGAAACTCCATAATGATGGACTTTTGGAATCACTTGATTATGAATCACTTGGTGCTTGCGAACCATGCCTCATGGGCAAGATGACTAAAACTCCGTTCTCCGGAACTATGGAGCGAGCAACAGATTTGTTGGAAATCATACATACTGATGTATGTGGACCAATGAGTGTTGATACTCGCGGCGGGTATCGTTATTTTCTGACCTTCACTGATGATTTGAGCAGATATGGGTATATCTACTTAATGAAGCGCAAGTCTGAAACATTTGAAAAGTTCAAAGAATTTCAGAGTGAAGTAGAGAATCATCGTAACAAGAAAATAAAGTTTCTACGATCAAATCGTGGAGGAGAATATTTGAGTTACGAGTTTGGTCTTCATTTGAAACAATGTGGAATAGTTTCACAACTCACGCCACCTGGAACACCACAACGTAATGGTGTGTCCGAACGTCGTAATCGTACTTTATTAGATATGGTGCGATCAATGATGTCTCTTACCGATTTACCACTATCGTTTTGGGGTTATGCTTTAGAGACAGCTACATTCACGTTAAATAGGGCACCATCTAAATCCGTTGATACGACACCTTAACTTTGGTTTAGCAAGAAACCAAAATTGTCGTTTCGTAAAGTTTGGGGCTGCGATGCTTATGTGAAAATACTTCAACCTGATAAGCTCGAACCCAAGTCGGAAAAATGTGTCTTCATAGGATACCCAAAAGAGACTGTTGGGTACACCTTCTATCACAGATCCGAAGGCAAAATATTCGTTGCTAAGAACGGATCCTTTCTAGAAAAAGAGTTTCTCTCGAAAGAAGTGAGTGGGAGGAAAGTAGAACTTGATGAGGTAATTGTACCTTCTCCCGGATTGGAAAGTAGTACATCACAGGAAATTGTTCCAGTGATTCCTACATCAATTAGTGAGGAAGTTAATGATAATGATCATGAAACTTCGGATCAAGTTTCTGCTGAACGTCGTAGATCAACCAAAGTACGTTCCGCACCAGAGTGGTACGGCAACCCAGTTCTGGAAATCATGTTACTAGACCATGATGAACCTACGAACTATGAGGAAGCGATGATGAGCCCAGATTTCGCAAAATGGCTTGAAGCCATGAAATCTGAGATGGGATCCATGTATGAGAACAAAGTATGGACTTTGGTTGACTTGCCCGATGATCGGCAGGCCATCGAAAATAAATGGATCTTCAAGAGGAAGACCAACGCTGACGGTAATGTTACTGTTTACTAAGCTCGACTTGTTGCGAAAGGTTTTCGACAAGTTCAAGGAGTTGACTACGATGAGACTTTCTCACTTGTAGCGATGCTTAAGTCTGTCCGAATCATGTTAGCAATTGCCACATTTTATGAAATCTGGCAAATGGATAACAAAACTGCATTCTTTAATGAATTTATTAAAGAAAAATTGCATATGATGCAACCCGAAGGTTTTGTCAATCCTAAAGGTGCTAACAAAGTATGCAAGCTCCAGCGATCCATCTATGGACTGGTGCAAGCATCTCGGAGTTGGAATATACGCTTTGATGAGGTGATCAAAGCATATTTTTTTATACAGACTTTTGGAGAAGCCTGCATTTACAAGAAGTGAGTGGGAGCACTACAACCTTTCTGATAAGTATATGTGAATGACATATTGTCGATCAGAAATGATGTAGAATTTTCTGGAAAGCATAAAGGAGTGTTTGAAAAGAGTTTTTCAAAGAAAGACCTCGGAGAAGCTGCTTACATATTAGGCATCAAAAATCTATAAAGATAGATCAAGACGCTTAATTGGACTTTCACAAAGCACATACCTTGATAAGATTTTGAAGAAGTTCAAAATGGATCAGTCAAAGAAAGGTTCTTGCCTGTTTTACAAGGTATGAAGTTGAGTAAGACTCAAAGCCAGACCACGGCAGAAAAATATAGAAAGAATGAAAGTCATTCCCTATGCCTCAGCCATAGGTTCTATAAAGTATGCCATGCTGTGTACAAAACACGTTGTGTACCTTGCAAAGAGTTTGACAGGGAGGTACAATAGTGATCCAGGAGTAGATCACTGTACAGCGGTCAAAATTATCCTTAGTAACTAGATGACTAAGGAAATGTTTCTCGATTATGGAGGTGATAAAGAGTTCGTCGTAAAGGGTTACGCCGATGCAAGCTTTGACACTAAATCCAGATGACTCTAAGTATCAATCTGGATGCGTATTGAAAGTGGGAGCAATTAGCTAGAGTAGCTCTATGCAGAGCATTGTAGACATAGAAAATTGCGAAATACATACGGATCTGAATGTGACAGACCCGTTGACTAAACTTCTCTCACAAGCAAAACATGATCACACCTTATTACTCTTGGGTATTAATCACATAGCGATGTGAACTAGATTATTGACTCTAGTAAACCCTTTGGGTGTTGGTCACATGGCGATGTGAACTATGGGTGTTAATCACATAACGATGTGAACTATCGGTATTAAATCACATGGCGATGTGAGCTAGATTATTGACTCTAGTGCAAGTGGGAGACTGAAGGAAATATGCCCTAGAGGCAATAATAAAGTTATTATTTATTTCCTTATATCATGATAAATGTCTTTTATTCATGCTAGAATTGTATTAACCGGAAACTTAGTACATGTGTGAATACATAGACAAAACAGTATGTCCCTAGTATGCCTCTACTAGACTAGCTCATTGATCAAAGATGGTTATGTTTCCTAGCCATAGACATGAGTTGTCATTTGATCAACGGGATCACATCATTAGGAGAATGATGTGATGGACAAGACCCATCCGTTAGCATAGCACTATGATCGTTTAGTTTAACTGCTATTGCTTTCTTCATGACTTATACATGTTCCTATGACTATGAGATTATGCAACTCCCGAATACCGTAGGGACACCTTGTGTGCTATCAAACGTCACAACGTAACTGGGTGATCATAAAGATGCTCTACAGGTGTCTCCGAAAGTATTCGTGGTGTTGGCATAGATCAAGATTAGGATTTTTCACTCCGAGTGTCGGAGAGGTATCTCTGGGTCCTCTCGGTAACACACATCACAATAAGCCTTGCAAGCAAAAGACTAATGAGTTAGTCACGAGATGATGTGTTACGGAACGAGTAAAGAGACTTGCCGGTAACGAGATTGAACTAGGTATAGAGATACCGACGATCGAATCTCGGGCAAGTAACATACCGATGACAAAAGGAACAACGTATGTTGTTATACGGTTCGATCGATAAAGATCTTCGTAGAATATGTAGGAGCCAATATGGGCATCCAGGTTCCGCTATTGGTTATTGACCGGAGAGATGTCTCGGTCATGTCTACATAGTTCTCGAACCCGTAGGGTCCGCACGCTTAAACGTTCGTTGGCGATATAGTATTTAATGAGTTATGTATGTTGGTGACCGAATGTTATTCGGAGTCCAGGATGTGATCACGGACATGACGAGGAACTCCGGAATGGTCCGGAGATAAAGATTAATATATGAGATAATAGTGTTTGACCTCCGGAAGGGTTCCGGAATTCACCGGAAGAGGTTCCGGATATTTCCCGAAGTGTTTGGGTACGAGAACACGTTATTTGGGCCAAAAGGGAAAGCACACAAGGTTTTTGGAAAGCGCAAAAGGAAGTTTTGCGGAGTCCAGGGGCCAGACGCCAGGGTCCCTGGCGTCTGGGTCCAGACGCCGGGAACCTTGGCGTCTGGCCCTGGAGTCCGAGAAGGACTCTTGCCTTTCGGGTGAAACCAACTTTGTGAAGGCTTTTACTCCAAGTTTCGACCCCAAGGCTCAACATATAAATAGAGGGGTAGGGCTAGCACCCAAGACACATCAAGATACACCAAGCCGTGTGCTGGCTACCCCGACCCTCTAGTTTATCCTCCGTCTAGTTTCTGTAGTGCTTGGCGAAGTCCTGCAGAGATTGTTCTTCATCAACAACCGTCACCACGCCGTCGTGCTGCCGGAACTCATCTACTACTTTGCCCGTCTTGCTGGATCAAGAAGGCGAGGACGTCATCGAGCTGAACGTGTGCTGAACGCGGAGGTGCCGTACGTTCGGTACTAGATCGGGACGGATCGTGAAGGTGCACGACTACATCAACCGCGTTGATAAACGCTTCCGCTTTCGGTCTACGAGGGTACGTAGACACACTCTCCCCTCTCGTTGCTATGCATCTAGTAGATAGATCTTGCGTGATCGTAGGAAAATTTTGAAAATACTACGTTCCCCAACAATAGCCGCATCCTTTCCTGAAGGGAAATGATCAAATTGGGCATGCGGAGCAGCCAATGGCCGAACTACACGAGTCCAACGGTCGGAAATTGAGCACAACAGTAACATTACTTGCGGATCAAGTAAAGCTAATGATAACCCACAAGCATAGGGTATCGCAACGGTTTTGAGGGTAGAGTATTCAACCCAAATTTATTGATTCGACACAAGGGGAGCCAAAGAATATTCTCAAGTATTAGCAGCTGAGTTGTCAATTCAACCACACCTGGAAAGACTTAGTATCTGCAGCAAAGTATTTAGTAGCAAAGTAATATGGGAGTAACGGTAACGGTAACAGTAGTAGCAGTTTTGTAGTGATTGTAACTGTAGCAGTAACGTAAGTAATGAAGCAAGTATCAATATGGAACGAACTCGTAGGCAATGGATCGTCAATCATAGGTGTTGGATAATATTCATCATGCAACAATTATAACCTAGGGTCACACAGAAGTAGCTCCAATTCACCAATGTAATGTAGGCATGTATTCCGTACATAGTCGTACGTGCTTATGGAAAAGAACTTGCATGACATCTTTTGTCCTACCCTCCCGTGGCAGCGGGGTCCTAGTGGAAACTAAGGGATATTAAGGCCTCCTTTTAATAGACTATCGAACCAAAGCATTAGCACTTAGTGAATACATGAACTCCTCAAACTATGGTCATCACCGTGAAGTGCCCCGGTTATTGTCACTCCGAGTTTGCTGGATCATAACACACAGTAGGTGATTATATACTTGCAATATAGGATCAAGAACACTAATATATTCATGAAAATATAATAGGTTTAGATCTGAAATCATGGCACTCGGGCCCTAGTGACAAGCATTAAGCATAGCAAAGTCATAACAACATCAATCTCAGAACATAGTGGATACTAGCGATCAAACCCTAACAAAACTAACTCGATTACATGATAAATCTCATCCAACCCATCACCGTCAAGCAAGCCTACGATGGAATTACTCACGCACGGCGGTGAGAATCATTAAACCAGTGATGGAGGATGGTTGATGATGACGGCGGCGACGATCTCCACTCTTCGGAGCCCCGAACGGACTCCAGATCAGGTCTCCCGATGAAGAACAGGAGGTGGCGGCGGCTCCGTATCGTCAAACATGATGGGATCTTCTCTCTGGTTTTTTTCTCCCCGAAAGAGATTATATGGAGTTGGAGTTTACGTCGGTGCAGGTCCAGGGGTCCCACAAGGTAGGGGGAACGCCCTAGGGGGGCACCCCACCCTTGTGGCCAGGGTGTGGGCCCCCTGTGGTAGTTCTTTTCGCCAGTATTTTATATTATTTCCAAAAGTTATCTCCATTGATTTTCAGGTCATGAACTTTTATTTCTGCACAAAAATAACACCAAGGAAATTCGGCTGAAAACAACGTCAGTCTGGGTTAGTTCCATTCAAATTATGCAAATAAGAGTCCAAAACAAGGGCAAAAGAGTTTGGAAAAGTAGATACGACGGAGACGTATCAACTCCCCCAAGCTTAACCCATTGCTTGTCCTCAAGCAATTCAGTTGATAAACTGAAAGTGGTAAAGAAAAAAAAATTACAAACTATGTTTGATCTTGTTGCTGTAAATACGTAAAGCCAACATTCAAGTTTTGAGCAAAGATTATGAACCAACCATATTCACAATAACATTTAGGTCTCATGTTTACTCATATCAATGACATAATTAGCTAGCGAGCAATAATAATAAATCTCGGATGACAACAATTTTCCAAAACAATCATGGTATAATATGATAAAGTGGTATATCGCTAGCCCTTTCTGAGACCACAAAACATAAATGCAGAGCACCTAAGAAGATCAAGGACTGACTAGACATTGTAATTCATGGTCAGAGAGATCCAGGCACACTCATACTCAACATCAATTAATAACAAAGCATATAAATGACAGATGTGCTCTCCAACTGGTGCTTTTTATAAGAGGATGATGACTCAGCAATAAAAGTGAATAGATAGGCCCTTCGCAGAGGGAAGCAGGGATTTGTAGAGGTGCCAGAGCTCAAAATTTTAAATGAGAGATGAATATAATTTTGAGCGATATGCTTCCTTTGTCAACGCTACGACCAAGAGTTCTCTTTATCTTCCATGCTACATACATTATAGGCGGTTCCCAAACAGAATGGTAAAGTTTTACCCTCCCCTCCACCATCAAACACACTCCACGGCTTATCCGAAACAACTGGTACCGTCCAAACCAACAACAGTCCTGGGGGAGCTTTGTTAATTTATATTTTGATTTGATTTTTGATCTTTTGATCATGGGACTGGGTATCCCGGTTACCAGCCATTTTCTCGTGAATGACAAGCGGAGTCCACTCATCGTGAGAATAACCCACCTAGCATGGAAGATAAAGACAGCCCCCTGTCGCCACATGAGCGGTTTGGGCATACAAAACATAAGTTTATTTGAAGGTTTAGCGTTTGGCACAGGCAAATTTACTTGGAACGGCAGGTAAATACCGCATATAGGTAGGTATGGCGGACTCTTATGGAACATCTTTTGGTTTATGGAAGTGGATGCACAAGCAGTATTCCCACTTAGTACAGGTGAAGGCTAGAAAGAGACTAGGAAGCGACCAGCTAGAGAGCGAAAACGGTCATAAACATGCTTTGAGATTAACCAACATTGAGTGCAAGCATGAGTAGGATATAAATTACCATGAACATAAATATCGTGGAGGCTATGTTGATTTTGTTTCAACTACATGTGTGAACATGTGCCAAGTCGAGCCACTTAAATCATTCAAAGGAGGATACCATCCTATCATACTACATCACAACCATTTTAAAAGCATGTTGGCACGCAAGGTAAACCATTATAAACTCTTAGCTAATTAAGCATGGCATGAGTAACTATAATCTCTAATTGTCATTGAAAGCATGTTTCATTCATAATAGGCTGAATCAGGACTGACAAGCTAATCATATTTACAAAAACAAAATAGGTCGAGTTCATACCTGCTTTTCTCCATCTCAATCATTTCATCATATATCATCGTTATTTCCTTTCACTTGCACGACCGAACGGTGTGAATAATAATAATAGTGTACGTGCATTGGACTAAGCTGGAGTCTGCAACACTTATTCAAAGGAAAAGACAAGGTAATATGGGCTCTTTGTTAGTTCAACAATAATGCATATGAGAGCCACTCATCATTTTCATCGTGGTCTTCTCCTCTCGACCCCTAAAGGAAAAAAGAAAAGGATTTCAAAGAAACACACTGAAATATTTTTGGAGTTTTTGTTTTTCTGAAGAAAGCAAAACAAGAACGAGAAAACTATTTACACGGGAAAGCTCCCAATAGACAAAAGAAGAACGAGAAATCTTTTTGGATTTTATTTTAATACTACAAACTACTAAAAGAACTGACAAGAAAGAAAAGAAAAAAAAAGCAAGAAACATTTTTGGGTTTTCTAAAGTTTTTTTAAAACACACATGAAGCAAGCAAGAAAAATAAACTAGCATGGATGATACAATGAAAAAGTATGAACACCGACAACTGGAATTAATGTGTGAACATGAATGTAATGTCGGTGAGAAATATGTATTCCCCCAAGCTTAGGCTTTTGCCTAAGTTGGTCTAGGGCCAGGGCTCAAAGTATCCCTCTCCTGGGTACTGAGGTGGATCCTGGGGGTTCCACTGGTTAGCGAGCTCCTGCGACTCCCGCTGAAAGATAGGCTCATGATAAGGATCAATGGACGGTGCTGGCTCGGGCACTCCGGGTTGTGGAAGTCCCCAAAATCTGCAGATGCCCTCAGGCCAAATAGTGTACTTGCCTGAATGAATATCAAACAAAGAGGGTGCAGGCAAGGTAATAGTCTGAAAAGTATTCTGACTGAATATCAAGTTATAAATAAGCTTATTTTCCTCATCAGAACGAATGAATTTATGCGCTACCATGCTGTCATAATCTAAATAAATACTGGGTAGCAATTTCTCCTCTTTTTCATAATGCCTAATGGGTATCTCAAAGCGTTGAGCAAGGCGAGTGGCAAAGATACCCCCGAAAATAGGACCCTTGGTACGGTTTACACTCAGCCGTTTAGCAACCATAACACCCAAACTAAAAGTTCTATCGCGAAGCAAAGCATGTCGCAAAATGGCAAGGTCAGGAGCACTAAGGCCTCCACTCTCCCCACAACCAACCAAACATCTCCTGGCAAATAGTGAATAATAGCGTAAAATAGGAAAATGTATACTGACAACTCTCGCTTCCGACACCCTTCTCCTTTCACCTACGACAATTCCATCAATGAATTCTTCCACATCTCTAGCGCGTGGTTCATCGATGTTGCCTTCATAAGGTAATTTGCATACCTCACAAAAGTCATAAAGTGTCATCTCCTTATGCACATTATATAATCAAATTCTACCATAGGTGGTGATTTCCTAGCATGAAAATGAAAATTTGGCACGAAAGCATTAGTTAGGAGATACTGATCACACTGGTCGCGGAGGAAGACGGTGATGCCTACATTCTCGGCCAAATAATAGAAATCATCGTAAATTTCAGCCGCCTGTAAGAATGCATCGCATGGCCATTCACACGCCCAAATCTCCGCGGTACGAGGACGATTATACTTGGGCTTCTCCTTCTCCTCATTCTCCTTTTCCTTCGAACCCCGACTCGAGGAGCCTCCTCATCCTTTAGTGGCCTCATATTGATCAGCAGATATAAATCCCATGTAACTCAGAGAATAGAGCTATGCTCCCCAGCAACGGCGCTAGAAAAAGGTCTTGATAACCCACAAGTATAGGGGATCGCAATAGTTTTTGAGGGTAGAGCATTCAACCCAAATTTATTGACCCGACACAAGGGGAGCCAAAGACTATTCACAAGTATTAGCAGCTGAGTTGTCAATTCAACCACACCTGGAAAGACTTAGTATCTGCAGCAAAGTATTTAGTAGCAAAGTAATATGGGAGTAACGGTAACAGCAACAGTAGTAGTAGTTTTGTAGTGATTGTAACAGTAGCAGTAACGAAAGTAATGAAGCAAGTATCAATATGGAACGAACTCGTAGGCAATGGATCGGCAATGATAGGTGTTGGATAATATTCGTCATGCAACAGTTATAACCTAGGGTGACACAGAACTAGCTCCAATTCATCAATGTAATGTAGGCATGTATTCCGTATATAGTCATACGTGCTTATGGAAAAGAACTTGCATGACATCTTTTGTCCTACCCTCCTGTGGCAGCGGGGTCCTAGTGGAAACTAAGGGATATTAAGGCCTCCTTTTAATAGATTATCGGACCAAAGCATTAGCACTTAGTGAATACATGAACTCCTCAAACTATGGTCATGACCGGGAAGTGCCCCGGTTATTATCACTCCGAGTTTGTCGGATCATAACACATAGTAGGTGACTATAGACTTGCAAGGTAGGATCAAGAACACAAATATATTCATGAAAACATAATAGGTTTAGATCTGAAATCATGGCACTCGGGCCCTAGTGACAAGCATTAAGCATAGCAAAGTCATAGCAACATCAATCTCAGAACATAGTGGGTACTAGGGATCAAACCCTAACAAAACTAACTCGATTACATGATAAATATCATCCAACCCATCACCGTCTAGCAAGCCTACAATGGAATTACTCATGCACAGCGGTGAGCATCATGAAATTGGTGATGGAGGATGGTTAATGATGACGACGGCGACGATCTCCACTCTCCGGAGCGCCGAATGGACTCTAGATCAGATCTCCCGATGATGAACAGGAGGTGGCGGCGGCTCCGTATCGTAAAACGCGATGGGATCTTCTCTCTGATTTTTTCTCCCCAAAAGAGATTATATGGAGTTGGAGTTTACGTCGGTGGAGGTCAAGGGGGCCCACAAGGTAGGGGCGCGCCCTAGGGGGGGCATACCCCTACCCTTGTGGCCAGGGTGTGGGCCCCCTCCGATAGTTCTTTTCGCCCGTATTTTTATCATTTCCAAAAGTCATATCCATTGATTTTCAGGTCATTACGAGAACTTTTATTTCTGCACAAAAATAACACCTAGGAAATTCTGCCGAAAACAACATCAGTCCGGGTTAGTTCCATTCAAATTGTGCAAATTAGAGTCCAAACAAGGGCAAAAGAGTTTGGAAAAGTAGATACGACGGAGACGTATCAACTAACTCCTCAGTTTGAAAGATATCTCCTGTAGTATGAGGAACAATGTCCATTGCTAGCATGTAATCTTTCGAAACATAAAGAAATATCTCTTGCATCTTTCATAGGTTTTGGGCTAAGCATCACAATAGATCTAAGCTTCGAGAACCTATACCCCTCTTAATAGTACATAGGTCCTATGACTCAAATGAATGGACGAAGAACAATGAAATGAATACTACGTCTTCACTTTGTCTTCGACTTCCATTCGCTGCAGTCAATTTACTTCGGACAGAATCTCCAAACCAATTGCTTCACGCAAGCAATGAAATTTTTGAGGGGTCAATTCTCTCACGTCAATCTTCTCACCTACATGTCTTCAAAAGATGTAGCTCATCCTTCTCTGCAATACATATATCCTTTGGTGAAGTTCCTCGAACTTGACATTGGAGTCAGCATTCTCTTTGGTTCTGCATGGACTATTACTCTCTGTATGCACTACAAACAAATTAGTCCATGTCTGTTTCGGTTAACAATCTCCAAAACATAGGAGGGAAAATATTGCACGAACAATCTCCCCCTTTTTGGACGATTGTTGACAAAACAGAACACATCGAAAGATAGATAATGGAATGAAGTGGAATGCGAAGGAAAATGAAAGACAAGAGATATTTACGAAGATAAAAGCACGCTCCCCCTGAAGGTATGCATGGGAGTCACACCGGAAGGTAGTGAGGTAAATCTTCGTAAGAGTGGCATTGACATAAAGTCTCTTCGTGATTTCTTTCAATGCACTCGACTGTGTTTGATGTATTTCCTGTCACATACAACCTTTTAAAATGATTTGTTAGATATACTTTGAAAAGATTTGTGACGAAGGATAAGCCATGAGTATTAGCTCAAAACACAATTTGAATCCACATGAGATATAAGTTTCCTGCAACTATGATATACAGGAGAAATCAGATGAAAGGAATTATAGATATGTTGCTCGAAGTGGATATGCTTCTGACTAGGTTTTCCTGCAATGAGAACAGTATGAAGAAGATGTGCGGGAAAACAACTTAAAAGATAGAGAGAAATTGTTCTTGAATTTCTCGGAATTCATTCTAAAGCAAATTTCTTCTCCCACAAGGTTAGAAAGTGAAGGATACTCATCAGAGAGTGTCTAACCAAAATATACATATAGTTTCAAGGAGTAAGATATCTCTTTTAGAGAAGCATGATTTCCAATCCTCCTTGAAATGTCTTTACTTTCCCTACACGAAAGATAAGTATCGAGGATAAATTTTGCAAGGGAGTAAACTCTCGATTGCACCTGCAAACATATAATTGGAGACAAATAGCATTGCGGCGGCGGGGGGGGGGGGGATTAACGGTACATGACGACCAAGTATTTCCACACCACAAGCGGCGTTCCAAGTTTCCAAAAGCTAATAGTTTGATGAAACCCAAATTGTTCGACTGAAAAGCAAATGGCGAAAGGAAATATCCTGCAAACAACCCGCTCATCTATCACTCGATGTTCTTCTCCCCCTTTTGTCAACAAGTGTCAAAAGGGAAATAGAATGCATGCATGGAACTACTCGACCGAAGAACCCTCATCAGAACTCAAACTATTTGGGGAAGCAGAGCGAGTGATGGCTGAGGCCGAAGCAAGAGTTGGACAGGCGGCATGAGCTTCGGGAGAAGCAGTGTGAGGTGCATCTGGCTTGTAGGTAAAGGTTCCAGCTGCGTCTTCAAGAATATCATCAGTTTCAATGAACAACAGGTCAGTGGAATCAGAATGCTGAGGAATCACAGGAGTTTGCTTTCGGATGCGCGGAACTTCAAACAACTCTAGATAATCATATTACTTTTCGATACCCTTGGCGGAAAGTTGTTTGCGAGAATAATGCTTGCGCGGAAGTGTCCATGAGCGCTTCTTGTGTTCCTTCTCATACACGAGGGCTTGGCGAGCATAATTGTCTAGGAAATTGATCTCAGATATTATTTCCACCTTTACTTTTCTATCGAGCTTGATATGGCTTTCCAGGGCTTGCTGAGTGCAAAGAAAAACTCATATATTGAAGGATTTTCTTCACGAGGGATCTCAACTTTTTCCTTCTTGGTCTTCGGTGCTCTAATAGTAGCAGGCACAGAGGCAAAGGTAGTGGCATCTATTGGCATCTTTCCTTTGCTGATATCTTTCAAAATTCCGAGTGTGTCACGACTGGTGGCATATAAACTTTCGAAACATAGGCACAGAAAAACTTTTCTTCAATGAGTTGCTCGATTGCGTACATGACCAACGGAGCATATGGCTTCGAAGCTTGAGGGCTATCAGCTGCACATGCCAAGTTGCGACTGAAAATATCTGGGATATCAAAGTGAGTACCCTGAGCAGTGGGAAGCAGTGCATTTCCCATGATGCCATTGACAGTTTCTGGTCTTTTTGTAGGAGTGAGGGAGCTGCGGAGGATGTAGAACAATACTTTATTCTCATATGCTAGATTCTTCGGATTTATCTGTAGGAACGAAGTATGTCTGCCATAGGGGGGTAAATGGGAGTTTTAAATTTTCTTCAGAAAACTTAAATCTCTCAGAACCCAACAACGGAATGAATGAAAAACAAGCTACAATGCACTTAAACAGAGTACCGAAAGGAAACTAAGACAAGCATCGAGGTTAATCATACGAATGAAAATGCATTGAAGGTAAATGAGGGTGGTAGAGGTAACCGAAGATGCTCGAAGGCGACAAGATATTTTTTTCAACCAGTTCGTCCTTCTACACAAGGACTACGTGTGGTTGGAGGGGTTGTGACTTAACACGGAAGATAAACTCTCTTCACCCTATTCTCCTCGATAATCGACTCGTCAACCGATGTCGATTACTCATGGTAGATACTTGAAGGTGATCTCCAAACCTTTACAGACTTCTTCTTCCAGAACCACAATCACTCTTAGTCTCTCAAGAAATGGACACCTAACCGTCTAGAGAGTTTGCAACTCTCAAGAGTAATAGGCGTAGTGTACTAAACTTAGATTCTAGTGATGTTGAACCACCATCTAATTCTTCGGCTCTAGGATTTTTCTCTCGGTGGATTTTAAACTTAAAACGCTTAGAGAGTGGGTTGCTCAACAATCTTCTCATAATCAAACGGAGCAGCCACCGGACAAAGCCGCCGCGGGGTGGCTATTTATAGCCGTAGCCTTCCCAGATGGGAAATGACCATTTTGGACATGAGGTCCTGTGACGCCCAAAGACCGATGTCCCAGAAGATTCCAGAAGATTCCAGATGTTCCGGGTTCGCCGTGTGTTTTATTTGCTTGCTCTGTTTTTATTTTTGCATTGCATCATGTCATCATGCCATCATGTCATTAATGTTTGCATCTCAACTTAAATAAATTGTGTGGACCTTCGGTCCATTTAAATCGAGGGAAGAATGTCTTCTCTTTAAAACATATAAAAGCCTCTCAATATTATTAGGGAGCTATATAATAATATTCCATTTGTTCGGAATTAACCAACACACGTGCATAATTTTCCCCATGCTTTTCCTACTTTGAGTTTCTCCTTCAAAAGCCTTGTCAATATTTCTTTTCTCGTTTATCGAGGATCCTCCAAAAACCTCAACATTTTTGGGCACTTCAATAATCAAGTCTTAGTTCAAACCCATTTGAATTAAATTCAAATATGTTTGAATTATATCTCGTTCTTGTCTTTTCTATTTTCTCGGACCGCGCTTATTGTTATGAGCCCGAGAAAAATACCCTCTTGCCTAAATTCTTCTCCTAACCTTTTTTCTTTCCTCTTCTTCTATTTTTTTTTTGTTTCGGCTTCGTTTTTTTTTTATTTAAAGAATCGGAGGCAGCCCAGCCTTTTGTTTCCCCCCTCCTAGGCCATAAGGGCCTCACTCTCCCCAGCAGGCTCAGGCCCATCCCTCCAGCCGCACCTGCCTCAGCCTCCCCGCCCATCTCCCCTTCTGGCCCATTGGCCCGACAGCAGCCGCCCGAACCCTAAGCGACCGATCCTCTCGCAGCTCTCCCCTCGCTCTCTTCTGTGCGCCGCCAGCCACTTGTCCCGAACCCTCATCTCCCTCTGTCGCCTGAACCCTCTTCCCCTCAACTGCCTCGTTTCCTCCGCCAGGCCGTGCGCCCCTCGCCGTCATCCCGCGAGCGCCCCAAGCCCCATCGCTCCTCCCGACGCCAAGGCGCCGCGCCTCAGCCGCGCCCCAGCGCCGGCCAGAGGGCCTTCCTCTCGCGCCCCTCGCAGCGCCGCTCCCTCGCGCGCTAGGAGCCGACGCGCCCCGGCCTCCCTTCGCCGTTCCGCGGCTCCCCTCCTCGGCCAGGCTGCGCGCGCGCCCGCGCCACCGGCACACAGGCCATCTCCTCGCCAAGGCCGCCCCTCTCTTCGTCGCCAGGGCTTGCAGCCCCTCGAGCAGCTCACCTCCAGCGCCATGGGCCGCTGGTCCCTCGTCCTCGCCTTCGATCTCCTGCCCCTCGACCCGATCGGCCGGTCCCCGCAGTCCATCTGGAGAGCATCAGATCCATCCATCCCTGTATTTTTTCCCTGCGCCTCCTCTCCAGCAAGGCAGCCAGCGTGCCGGCCCCGTCGCCAAGAGTCGCCCGAGCTTCCTCCGTGCCGTGTTTGTTTTACTGCTGCTACCGTGTCCGTGTCGTGTTTGTGTTTGTTGCTATTGTTGTTTATCTCAAGTTCCACGACGACCCGCCAAGACCTCGGAGACGCGCCAAGTACCTCTACACAAGACCCATGTACCTCTACGAACGTGAACAACTACCGTCGCCGAAGACCCGTGTACAACTACTTCCCACTACACCAACGTGAACGTCTACATCCCCGACGTCCGAGAACGACTACCGTCGCCATGTACCCCTACGTAAACGACGACTCGACGAGTACCCGTCGACAAGTACCACGACGACCATCGCTTGCCAAGTACAACTACCGTCGCCCCGAAGACGTCCGGTGCCGCGACATGTACCCCTACAGATGAACAAGAACAACTACTTCCCTCTACGGCATGTACCACTACCGTCGCCCCGGAAACGAGGAATTCGCAAAGTACCTCGACGAACCGAACATCTACGGATACCCGAACGCCTACGAATCGGAACGACTACTTCCACTACTTCCTCTACGATCTCGAACCGCCCCGAAACGATTGTTCCGAAGGTATAACCCCGAGACGATGACCCGTGAACGAATGCTTATGTTGTATGAAATGTTTCACTTGTGTGCTCCTTGCCCGTTTCATCTTTTGTCATGTTCCTCGGTTGCCTCGTCGCCGACTCGTGGGAACCCGGTGACGGGATCATCCCACCTTTTTCATCTTGTTCCGCTCGCTCACGCCATCTATCTTTTGCCCCGGTCCCTCAACGAGTTACCGGAACCGAGATGTTGCTGTTGCATCATTTTCGGATCGTTGCCATGGCACCCTTTTCCTTCCACCACGGGGACAATGCTTCATATCTCTCATGTCAACTTTTAATAAAATTGCATAAACTTGATCATGTCATCCGCATCATGTTAACAACATTAATATGTGTGAATTGTTGTTTGCTTATAATTACTAAACATGCTCATGGGGATTTTCCGGAATTGTTGTTGTTCGTCCGGCCTCATTTAAAATGCCTAAATAGTGTAGTTTTATTATGCTTCACCTCTTGCCATGTTAACAAACATTTAATCTTGTCTTGTAAATAACGAGAGTCAACTAAATAATTAACATGTGGTGTTTTGTCAATATGCAACTCGTTGCATATTGAGCTCCACTTAACTTGTAGTTTTGTTTGTGCACTTTGCCATGACTTGCATATTTAAACCGGACATGCATCATACTTGGATGTGCATCGTATGCCATGTTTATGCTTGTGTGTTTACCGTGTTGTTTCTTCCTTTCCGGTTGCTTCTCTTGTTAGCTTCGGTTTCGTTCCGGAGTTGTGAGGATTCGCTCGACTGTTGCTCCGTCTCCTTCATGGACTTGTTCTTCTCCCTTGTGGAATCCCAGGCAAGATGACCGAACCCCGATAACATTACTATCTTTGCCTATTGCTAGTAGTTTCGTTCTTTAGTTTTGCCTCGATGCCCATGTCTTTCTTGTCAGCCTCCTACTTGTAACCATGACCATGTTTAACCACCCTACCTATGCAAACCATTGAATGGCTAAGTACGCTTCGCTCAGCCCCTCTTATAGCATTGCTAGTTGCAGGTGAAGATTGAAGATGCTTGCTTCATGTTGAAGTTTGTTGGGTTATATCACACTATATAAATGCTTAAAAATGAAATCATCTATATATTGGCAAGGGTGGAAGGCTAAGCCTTTTGCTTGGTGATTTGTTCCACTCATGCCGTTAGGAATCGTATAAACCGGTGTTATGTTCCTTGATTATGCGTTCCTAACACGGTTGGGGTGTATGGGACCCCCTTGATAAACCGCTAAGCGCTAAGTCTTTTCCAGCAAGTCCCAACATTGGTACTATTCGCCTAAACAACTAAAACTTTCCGAGGGAGTAATTAACCCGAGGCTTAATTAATTCAACCCCCCTGGGCCAGTGCTCGAATTGAGTGTTGGTCCAAACTAGAGTCGTGTGCGGGGCCCCCTTGGCAACTTGGGTATTTCGGCCACTGTACGCTGTGCTCATCCGGTCGTGGCCTGAGACTAGATACGCGCGGCTACTATCAGGGTGTCGGCACACCGGGAGGATTTGCTGGATTAGCCTTACCTTAGTTCGGAGTATCTTGAGCACGGGATTCTGAGAATACTCGGGTCTTCCCACTTTGGAGTTGCGACTCCGCGGATCGTGGGCTTGTAATGGGTCAAGTTGGAACACCCCTGCAGGGTTATGAACTTTCGAAAGCCGTGCCCGCGGTTATGTGGCAGATGGGAGCTTGTTAATATCCGGTTGTAGATAACTTGACACAATGTTTCTAATACACTACCAGCGTGTGTTCCGTGACTGTCAATTTCCGAATAGGGATTCGGGAGTTGAACACGGTGGGGTTATGTTTGACGTGTTGTAGCTAGGATCACTTCGTGATCATCTCTCGACCGAGGCTTTCTCTTCTCGCTCTCACTTACGTAAGCTAGTTGCTAGTTGCTGCTGCAGACACTTATTCTTTTCTTCAGCCTTATCCTCTCCCAAGGCTTAAATAGTCTTGTTACCCGGGAACGGGATTGCTGAGTCCTCTGTGGCTCACAGTTACTTCACCACACCAGATGCAGGTTCAGCCGAGTATGATGCAGGAGATGGATCAGTTCTTCACCGGGAGTTCGAAGAAGAGTTTGGCCGTATGCTTGTGACGTTTCGACGATCAGTAGTGGTTCTTCTACTAGGATTCGATCCTGACTTGTGGCTTTATGTTGTTTTGGTATCTTTCTTTTGGATCTTCGCCCGTAGTCGGGTTGTGATGTTTCGAATGATGTTTTGCTTATGTAATGTATTGTGTGAAGTGGCGAGTGTAAGCCAACTATCCTCTTTCGCAATTTAATCCCTCTTTTACATGAGTCGTGCAAAGATACCAAACTTGAGATCATTCTAGGATGGGCTTATACCTTTAAGTCCTGCCTTGACACGTAGGAGGTATAGTCCCATCGTGGGCATTACAAGTTGGTATTCAGAGCCTTCTCCGACCTAGGAGCCCCCACTGTTTGATCGAATCGTTGACGGTCGAGTCTAGGCACACACTAAAAACATTTTGAGTCCTATATTATATCGGAGAGTAGGATTTCTTTGCTTCTCATCCCCTTTCTCTCTGGTGAGGACTCCTGACGACTACTCTTGTCTCTTCTATCTTCAAAAATTGCACCAATTTTTTTTTAGGAATCTCGCGAGTATTCTGGGATTATTTCGATGTTCTTGTGACGAGAATATTGTTCTCGATGCCTCCTGTCATTAGGGGTTGTGGCAGTGTCCCGGGGAGTTGAGCTTCGGGGTATTGTCGTCACAAGCATATCGCAGCAGTACTAAATACTTAAGACGGCCGACATCGAAAATCTCTCCTATACGGCCAGTGGCAAGATAACCCCGACATCACCCAGTACTGGGGAGGTAGTTCGGGAGTATTGCCATAGCTTGTTATAGTGGATGCTTTTCGAAGGTCCGAGGTAAACAGTTTCCGAGAAAGACTGGTTATGTGTTGAAGGATGGATACACCTGGATGTAGGTTTAGAGTTGATTGCGCGGTGCTTCCCGTGTATCCCCAACACCTGATTGCATAACTGGAAACTTTCGGAAATTAATAGGTGGGTTCATCTAGTAGTTCTAGGCATTCTTCCAACGGATGCACGATATGAAGTTCGGGGTTCTACATTGAGTGAAGTGGTTTTATGGGCTTGTTCCGATCGGGAGTTGCATCTTAAAGGGTCCTTGGCTATGCTGATCCGGGGATTGCAAAACCCTTTTGTAACACGTTCCATGAGCTTTCAGCACGAATATGTCGAACGAAGCTTCTATCTTGTATTTGTTCTATCTGGTCCTTGTTCCTTTTTTATTTACTTTTTGTTCTCCAAGTGGCTTCTCGACAAGTTGATGTACCTGCGGAATTCATTCGTTCAAGTCTCTGTTCGAATGATATTGTGAAGATTAGGCTGCTACACATCTATCCTTTGTTTCGTTTTGATTCTGGTATTCGAGTTGCTTCGATGTCAAATGTTGATTCCATACCTTTCCTAATCGGTGTTCTCATATTTCTATGGGAGTGCTAATTCTTCTTGACCATCGGGATTTTCATGTTAATCCTTTTCAACCGCTGTGCCTTCTATTCAAGTCATTCCATACAGACGCCGTTGAGAAATCTGACGATTTCTCTGTCTCAATCATCTCAAGTTGTCTTTGTTTTACCCGCCCTCCCACCCTTCTTTTTCTTGGAGCAAGAAATCTCAGATGAAATATCCATTTTATTCATGTGATATTTCTTCATTCTTTTCCTTCTTTGCCCTTATCCGGTGATTTATCGTGAAGATGCTCAAGAGCTTCAAGTTCATCATTCTTTAGTTCTCAAATTCTGCCGGTGGATGTAATTCAAGATTTCGGTGTTGATCTTATCCTTTTCCTCTTTTCACAATGCTTTCTCATTCCGGTGCACCAATTAATCATTCTCCTCTTGCTATTCATATCCGGTGTGTTGAAGATATCTCAGATGATCCGCGTTTCCATTCTTAATCATTTCAAGCTATTTTGAGGATTGTCATCTTATTCAAGCCATTTAACTCAACTGGTGCAATATCTCTTAAGCAATCTTTTCAACGGTGATTTCTTTGAGTGGGCCCTAACCCACAGGTCTTTTCCCAGGATCTTACCTGACTCTTCTAATTATTTTTCCGGAGTTATACTCAAATTCTCTTCAAAGTGTGACGTAAGAATGATTTCCATCAGTCACATGCCTTCTCCAGGACCGCTTTCAAATTCTTGTTCATCATTGGTTCAACCTTTTTACTCTTCATTCCGGAGTGCTCAACAATTCTTATGGCATTTCTCGTCTTCATTCTCAGCATTTGGAGACCGGAGAAGTGTTTCTCTTAAATCTAGGCCCGTTCTCTTGAAGATTCGTGGTTCTAGCCTCATGCCATCCTCATTTTTGTTCAGATTGTGAGGAATTCTTTTACATCCATCCGAAGCATTTCATGAATTCTTTTCTTTGTGATCCTCCAAAGGCCATCATTTCAGAATATTTCTTCGTTCTCAGTTTTCAACTTCGTCCTCCAACTATTCTTCATTAATGTCTCCTCGTTCGTCTCCATATTTTTACGGTGGTTCTTTCAAGATTACCCTTCCGTTGTTATCATTTTAGTTCATTTGTTCTTTCATAATCCTACCGGTGGTTCGTTGAAGATTTATCCAAGGTTGTGCTAGATCTATTTTTAATTCTTTGCAACGAGAATAAGTAGTATGCCAAATCCTTTGGTTGTCATCAATTTAAATTGGTGAAGGAGATGCATGACATAATTCTTATTCTTATTCCTTCAAGGTGATTTAATTCTTTTGTCTGGAGCTTGTTCATCATATCATATTCTCGGTCCTAAGTTGTTCATCTTGTTTTCCAGAGCTCCAAGTTATTTCTATTATATCATTTCAAAGCTCCATCTAATTCATCGCAGGCCTTGAATCTTATTCTTTTCATCTTTCACTTCTCATGCTTTCATTACCGGAATCTCATGGTGGTTCATCATGTTTTAATTCATCCTCGTAGTCTTTATCAAGATTTTGTTGGAGCTCAAGCATTCTTCATCATGCTTCCAATTGCAATCCGTTCTACCTTATCTTTTCAGATGGTGGTATGTCATTTTTGACAATTTCCCTTCATGTTTCATGATTCACAAGTTGTCAAGAATGAGATATTTAAAACCATCATTTTCCCTTGTTCAGGAGATCTTTTCAACCCTTCAATTATTCGTTGGAGTTAACTTGGGTTATAATTCACCTAAAAGCTTTCCCTAAGGATTGTTGCTAATTATGGTGCTTATAAATGACCCAAGTTCTTCAATTATCATTCCGATGAGATAAGTTTTTCGTCTCCTTGTTGATCTATCCAATCAATTGTTTAAGTTAGTGGCTGGTTGTCACCTCTTAATTTTGAGATGTTTTCCATAAGCCCACATCAAGCTTAGTCTTTGTTGTTGTTGATTTTTCCAACAACTCCGTTCAACCCTTCTTTATAAGATTGCTCTTTCAAATTCTATTTTGAGAGAAGTTGTCATTTTCTTCTCCATTCTTTTCTTTCTTTGATTTATATTCTATTCTTTCGTTCCGGAGGCTTTGTGATGATCTCTCTTTGACCATCATATCGTTTTATCGAGATCATGTTCTTTCCCTTGCTTATCATTTAACCGGAGTGCTATCTGAAATCATTCCTTACCCTTGTGCCATTCTTTCAATGTTCGGAGGCAATATGTTGTTCATTTCTTCAAGTATCTTCCCAACTTGGCAAGTTCATGTTCAATTCCTTCCATTTTCAGTCGGAGTGCTGTCCAAATTCTGTCATTATTTTTCCTTGGCTATACAGTTGCAGTTTCATACTGGTTCGTAAGCTCTTGTTTCATGTCTTTCAACCTACAAGATTCTGGTAATTCTCCGTGTTCCTCCTTTTACCGGAGTGCTCTTAACTTCGTTCATCTCCATTGTATTCTTTTCTTTCAATTTGGTCAACCTCTCAGGTTCTTTGGTTTCACTCGTCTGTCAAAGAAGCAACTTTGTTTTACCTCTTCCTCTTTCATTTTTTTTACCCGGTGCCATCTCTAGGATCTCGGGTCGAGATCCACTGTTAGTGTGGGAGAGTTGTGACGCCCGAAGACCGACGTCCCAGAAGATTCCAGAAGATTCCAGATGTTCCGGGTTCGCCGTGTGTTTTATTTGCTTGCTCTGTTTTTATTTTTGCATTGCATCATGTCATCATGCCATCATGTCATTAATTTTTGCATCTCAACTTAAATAAATTGTGTGGACCTTCGGTCCATTTAAATCGAGGGAAGAATGTCTTCTCTTTAAAACATATAAAAGCCTCTCAATATTATTAGGGAGCTATATAATAATATTCCATTTGTTCGGAATTAACCAACACACGTGCATAATTTTCCCTATGCTTTTCCTACTTCGAGTTTCTCCTTCAAAAGCCTTGTCAATATTTCTTTTCTCGTTTATCGAGGATCCTCCAAAAACCTCAACATTTTTGGGCTCTTCAATAATCAAGTCTTAGTTCAAACCCATTTGAATTAAATTCAAATATGTTTGAATTATATCTCGTTCTTGTCTTTTCTATTTTCTCGGAACGCGCTTATTGTTATGAGCCCGAGAAAAATACCCTCTTGCCTAAATTCTTCTCCTAACCTTTTTCCTTTCCTCTTCTTCTATTTTTTTTGTTTCGGCTTCGTTTTTATTTATTTAAAGAATCGGAGGCAGCCCAGCCTTTTGTTTCCCCCCTCCTAGGCCATAAGGGCCTCAGTCTCCCCAGCAGGCTCAGGCCCATCCCTCCAGCCCCACCTGCCTCAGCCTCCCGGCCCATCTCTCCCTTCTGGCCCATTGGCCCGACAGCAGCCGCCCGAACCCTAAGCGACCGATCCTCTCGCAGCTCTCCCCTCGCTCTCTTCTGTGCGCCGCCAGCCACTTGTCCCGAACCCTCATCTCCCTCTGTCGCCCGAACCCTCTTCCCCTCGACTGCCTCGTTTCCTCCGCCAGGCCGTGCGCCCCTCGCCGTCATCCCGCGAGCGCCCCAAGCCCCATCGCTCTTCCCGACGCCAAGGCACCGCGCCTCAGCCGCGCCCCAGCGCCGGCCAGAGGGCCTTCCTCTCGCGCCCCTGGCAGCGCCGCTCCCTCGCGCGCCAGGAGCCGACGCGCCCCGGCCTCCCTTCGCCGTTCCGCGGCTCCCCTCCTCGGCCAGGCTGCGCGCGCGCCCACGCCACCGCCGCATAGGCCATCTCCTCGCCAAGGCCGCCCCTCTCTTCGTCGCCAGGGCTTGCAGCCCCTCGAGCAGCTCACCTCCAGCGCCATGGGCCGCTGGTCCCTCGTCCTCGCCTTGGATCTCCTGCCCCTCGACCCGATCGGCCGGTCCCCGCAGTCCATCTGGAGAGCACCAGATCCATCCATCCCTGTATTTTTTCCATGCGCCTCCTCTCCAGCAAGGCAGC
Organism: Secale cereale; assembly: GCA_902687465.1. Taxonomy (NCBI): domain Eukaryota; kingdom Viridiplantae; phylum Streptophyta; class Magnoliopsida; order Poales; family Poaceae; genus Secale; species Secale cereale. Next base: position 103,920,200 of record LR738710.1, read on the forward strand.
CAGCGTGCCAGCCCCGTCGCCAAGAGTCGCCCGAGCTTCCTCCGTGCCGTGTTTGTTTACTGCTGCTACCGTGTCCGTGTCGTGTTTGTGTTTGTTGCTATTGTTGTTTATCTCAAGTTCCACGACGACCCGCCAAGACCTCGGAGACGCACCAAGTACCTCTACACAAGACCCATGTACCTCTACGAACGTGAACAACTACCGTCGCCGCAGACTCGTGTACAACTACTTCCCACTACACCAACATGAACGTCTACATCCCCGACGTCCGAGAACGACTACCGTCGCCGTGTACCCCTACGTAAACGACGACTCGACGAGTACCCGTCGACAAGTACCACGACGACCATCGCTTGCCAAGTACAACTACCGTCGCCCCGAAGACGTCCGGTGCCGCGACATGTACCCCTACAGATGAACGAGAACAACTACTTCCCTCTACGGCATGTACCACTACCATCGCCCCGGAAACGAGGAATTCGCCAAGTACCTCGACAAACCGAACATCTACGGATACCCGAACGCCTACGAATCGGAACGACTACTTCCACTACTTCCTCTACGATCTCGAACCGCCCCGAAACGATTGTTCCGAAGGTATAACCCAGAGAAGATGACCCATGAACGAATGCTTATGTTGTATGAAATGTTTCACTTGTGTGCTCCTTGCCCGTTTCATCTTTTTTCATGTTCCTCGGTTGCCTCATCGCCTACTCGTGGGAACCCGGTGACGGGATCATCCCACTTTTTTCATCTTGTTCCGCTCGCTCATGCCATCTATCTTTTGCCCCGGTCCCTCAATGAGTTACCGGAACCGAGATGTTGCCGTTGCATCATTTTCGGATCGTTGCCGTGGCACCCTTTTCCTTCCACCACAGGGACAATGCTTCATATCTCTCATGTCAACTTTTAATAAAATTGCATAAACTTGATCATGTCATCCGCATCATGTTAACAACATTAATATGTGTGAATTGTTGTTTGCTTATAATTACTAAACATGCTCATGGGGATTTTTCGGAATTGTTGTTGTTCGTCCGGCCTCATTTAAAATGCCTAAATAGTGTAGTTTTATTATGCTTCACCTCTTGCCATGTTAACAAACATTTAATCTTGTCTTGTAAATAACGAGAGTCAACTAAATAATTAACATGTGGTGTTTTGTCAATATGCAACTCGTTGCATATTGAGCTCCACTTAACTTGTAGTTTTGTTTGTGCACTTTGCCATGACTTGCATATTTAAACCGGACATGCATCATACTTGGATGTGCATCGTATGCCATGTTTATGCGTGTGTTTACCGTGTTGTTTCTTCCTTTCCGGTTGCTTCTCTTGTTAGCTTCGGTTTCGATCCGGAGTTGTGAGGATTCGCTCGACTGTTGCTCCGTCTCCTTCATGGATGTGTTCTTCTCCCTTGTGGAATCCCAGGCAAGATGACCGAACCCCGATAACATTACTATATTTGCCTATTGCTAGTAGTTTCGTTCTTTAGTTTTGCCTCGATGCCCATGTCTTTCTTGTCAGCCTCCTACTTGTAACCATGACCATGTTTAACCACCCTACCTATGCAAACCGTTGAATGGCTAAGTACGCTTCGCTCAGCCCCTCTTATAGCATTGCTAGTTGCAGGTGAAGATTGAAGATGCTTGCTTCATGTTGAAGTTTGTTGGGTTATATCACACTATATAAATGCTTAAAAATGAAATCATCTATATATTGGCAAGGGTGGAAGGCTAAGCCTTTTGCTTGGTGATTTGTTCCACTCATGCCGTTAGGAACCGTATAAACCGGTGTTATGTTCCTTGATTATGCGTTCCTAACACGGTTGGGGTGTATGGGACCCCCTTGATAAACCGCTAAGTGCTAAGTCTTTTCCAGCAAGTTCCAACATTGGTACTATTCGCCTAAACAACTAAAACTTTCCGAGGGAGTAATTAACTCGAGGCTTAATTAATTCAACCCCCCTGGGCCAGTGCTCGAATTGAGTGTTGGTGCAAACTAGAGTCGTGTGCGGGGCCCCCCTTGGCAACTTGGGTATTTCGGCCACTGTACGCTGTGCTCATCCGGTCGTGGCCTGAGACTAGATACGCGCGGCTACTATCAGGGTGTCGGCACGCCGGGAGGATTTGCTGGATTAGCCTTACCTTAGTTCGGAGTATCTTGAGCACGAGATTCCGAGAATACTCGGGTCTTCCCACTTTGGAGTTGCGACTCCGCGGATCGTGGGCTTGTAATGGGTCAAGTTGGAACACCCCTGCAGGGTTATGAACTTTCGAAAGCCGTGCCCACGGTTATGTGGCAGATGGGAGCTTGTTAATATCCGGTTGTAGATAACTTGACACAATGTTTCTAATACACTACCAGCGTGTGTTCCGTGACTGTCAATTTCCGAATAGGGATTCGGGAGTTGAACACGGTGGGGTTATGTTTGACATGTTGTAGCTAGGATCACTTCGTGATCATCTCTCGACCGAGGCTTTCTCTTCTCGCTCTCACTTACGTAAGCTAGTTGCTAGTTGCTGCTGCAGACACTTATTCTTTTCTTCAGCCTTATCCTCTCCCAAGGCTTAAATAGTCTTGTTACCCGGGAACGGGATTGCTGAGTCCTCTGTGGCTCACAGTTACTTCACCACACCAGATGCAGGTTCAACCGAGTATGATGCAGGAGATGGATCAGTTCTTCATCGGGAGTTCGAAGAAGAGTTTGGCCGTATGCTTGTGACGTTTCGACGATCAGTAGTGGTTCTTCTACTAGGATTCGATCCTGACCTGTGGCTTTATGTTGTTTTGGTATCTTTCTTTGGATCTTCGCCCGTAGTCGGGTTGTGATGTTTCAAATGATGTTTTGCTTATGTAATGTATTGTGTGAAGTGGCGAGTGTAAGCCAACTATCCTCTTTTGCAATTTAATCCCTCTTTTACATGAGTCGTGCAAAGATACCAAACTTGAGATCATTCTAGGATGGGATTATACCTTTAAGTCGTGCCTCGACACGTAGGAGGTATAGTCCCATCCTGGGCATTACAGGTCCAGCCAATGGCCAACCGACACGTTCACAACGGACATATTTTGGAGCAACGACAACATTACTTGAGGAACAAGTAATGCTAACTCCTCGGACCGAGACAAATCTCTCACATCGAAGAATATCACGGTCTCTTGCTGGCAAGTATTTGCTTGGGAGGCAAAGAGATTTATCTCACAACTTTCATAGGATTTGGGTTTAGCATTATAGAATCAAAGGTTCGAATGCTGCACCTCCCCTTGATAGTACGGTGGTCCTATGTCTCAATGAAAGAAGAAGAACAACGAAACAAATGCTATGTCTTCATCTCGTCTTCATTCTTCCTCGAGCGTAGTCATTTCCTTAGGACATGTACTGAACCAATTGCTTGAACTTCAGCAATTTTTAGGGGTCATTCTTGTTAGCTTCATCTTCTGTGATAACCTTCCCTGCTGCGTAGGGATATTATCTTCGTTGTTTGCATTAAACTCCTCGATACTTCAGGGACCTATTACTCTGTGTGCACTAGCAAACACATAAGTGTCCCGTACTGTTTATGTCAACAAACTCCAAAACATAAGGGGCATATCATTGCATCAACAATCTCCCCCCTTTTTTGATGGTTGTTGACAAAACAGATAATCATCGAAGTGAAGATAGATAGGTGAAATGTAAATCGAACAAGAGTATACTTGCGTTACTTGTCTCGATGATGAAATATACCCCCCTAAAATGTATGCAGGGTTAATGATATTAGATAATATTCACTGCAATTCATTGACTTGTTCGGAGGATTTTTCACTCATTCGAGGTAATGATTCGCGCCGATGATAAGTAATCCAACGAGAATATAGTACAATCATTCATGTCTTCTGTTAATAATTCCACCCGCAAAACAAATGCTTCGAGATAATATAGTGCATCAGCAGGCGGGGTTATTAATATTACAGCCCATATCAGAAGTTTCACAACAGAGAACATGAAGGGGCATAAAGTCTTTGAAGTGTACAGTGCAAAAGTCTCATAAATCAGAGCAGATAAGCACGGAGAGACCAAATCCAACAGAGCAAATCTATCGAAACTCTCGATTTGATTCTCCCCTTTTTGTCAACTAGTGTCAAAAAGTTGACGAATAACATGAGTGGGAAAATAGGTGAATTTTATTCACTCTGAGGCATTGCCCTAAGAAGTGCTCGAAGAAGTTTCTGATTCGGAGGTGGCTGGAATATCTTCATCGTCAGCAGCTGCAGCAGATCCTTCAATACTGGCTTGGGGCTGAGAAGACGAAGGCACATTGGGATCAGCCCATTGAGTCTTGCGAGATAGAATACTTCCTCTAGCAGGTTTCTCAGTGGGCGAGGTTGCTTCTAACTCGTCGAGCAATTTGCATAGCTGAATCTGAAGTAAATTGGTTGTTGGTTCATGAGCTGGTAGAGACTGAGTGTTCCGATCTTGAAAGTCTTCATCTGAAAACCCTTGATCAATATACTCATAGAGTTCTTTGAGATGAGAGTTACTTAATTGCTTCTTGGAGAAGAACATGAAGCAATTTCCATAAACGCTTCTTGTTTTCAGTTGTGAACATGTGCACAACTTTTGTTTGGTTGTTGATTGCATTTAGTTTTGCAGCTAGCTAGGTGCTCTTTCTCTTGGCGATCCTCAGCCATATGCTTCAGCAGTAATTGTTGATTGCGTAAGCTCACTTCAAGATGGGAAGGAGGTTGAGTGTTCGGTTGAAGAACACGCCGAGGTAGCCGAGGCCCATTGAAAGTGTTATGATAATCAGACGGGCTTGATGCTGGTGCTTTCCCCGAAGAAAAATCTTCCATGATTTTCAAAGTATCACGTACGGGAGGAATGATGCTTTTGTGACTGATTTTCGCTAGATATTCGGTCTTCATTGCATAGTCGACCACCTTCTGAATCCAGGATGCATACCTTGATAGTTTTCGGGTGCTGAGTTGAATCCATCAGAATACACAGGAACTTCGACATCGAAGATAAATAGTTGGGATATGGCATTGATGGTGTTCTGAAGAATATCAGAAATAGTGTTGTCATCCCTGCCAGCGGACAGGGGGTATTAGTGAGAATATGATATAAAATCTGATTGTCGAATGTTAAGTGCTCGGGTAGAGGAGGACCGTTGTAGTCACAAATTTTATCTTCGTCCATTGTGCATCGGAAATCTTCATCAGATATTGCGTCAATGTTATGAACTCGAATCTCCATCTTGCCATGTTTGAACCGAGGGAAATGAAAGTGAGAGACAAATTCTATTGCAGAGCATTTTATTCTTTCCCTTTGGTCATCCATTCCATGATCCACTATGTGCTATCAGATGCATCACTGGAGATATACAGTGTGGCATAAAATTGAAAAATAATCTCCCTGTTCCATGGATGCTGATATGCAAAGACATGCGTGAGGCCAAAGTCTTCGATGTCTTGCAATACTTGATTGAAGTAGCCAATGTTTTTCATCACAGCGATATCCGGGTACTCACGAGGAAAAATCTTGCGGTTGTCATAGAGAATGCATGAATAATATAGTGCCTATCCTTGAGTCCAGATCCAAGGAGATTCAGATGTGTGGGGCTTGCTGTATGGACTCTCTTGAAAGAAAGTAGGATGAGTGTTCCGAATGAAGAGTGGCTCTTTGACGCTAATGCCGATGGAGAACAAAGTCAGTTGCTCACGAGGATAAGGGTATTTGAGCTCATCTTCAACAGGGATCACTTCATCGCCATAAATGACCGAGTCTGAGTGATGAGTAAAAGCTGATTTTGCTGCAGAAGGATCAACACCTGAAGTTCTTCGTGTAGTATTGAGTGAGATTCGCAGAGGAGAAGGATTAGACACTTTTTCAGGTACCGAATTAGGCACCGAATCTTTATCAACCACTGGGAACCGTTGAGGATTTTCTTCAGCAGACGGTTGAGTGATAGAGGGAGGATCTGAATAATTTTGTTCAACACGAGCTGGAGAAGCATGGGGAGCAGTCTGAGGAATTTCACCTTCTTCCAAAACATTTTGTTGAGGGGATTTTTTTCACGAACTGGAGAATCCACATGCACAGTTTCAGTTGGCCTTGGTGAGCTAGGAGCATCTGCACCTGGTGCATGAATCGGTAAAGGAATGGCTCGTTCAGGAGAGTTCTCCTTCTGAGTTTTAGCTTTATGAGATTTTTCTATCTGAGGAGGAGGATGATACGTCTCCAACGTATCTATAATTTTTGATTGCTCCATGCTATTATATTATCTATCTTTAATGTTTTATATGCATTAATATGCTATTTTATATGATTTTGGGGACTGACCTATTAACCTAGAGCCCAGTGCCAGTTTCTGTTTTTTCCTTGTTTTTGAGTTTCGCAGAAAAGGAATATCAAACGGAGTCCAAACGGAACGATACTTTACGAGGATTTTTCTTGGACCAAAAGACATCAGATGGACTTGGAGTACACGCCAGGGGATCTGCGAGGCGGCCACAAGGGTGGAGGGCGCGCCCTGGGGGTAGGGTGCGCCCCCTACCTTGTGGGCCCCTCGCACCTCCTCTAACCTAGTTCTTTCGCCTATAAATTCCAAAATATTCCAGAAACGTCAGAACATCCATCGAAACCACTTTTCTGCTGCCGCAACTCTCTGTTCTCATGAGATCCCATCTGGAGGCCTTTTCCGGTACTCTGCCGGAGGGGGAATCAACCATGGAGGGCATCTACATCAACATCATTGCCCTTCCGATGAAGTGTGAGTAGTTTACCACAGACCTACGGGTCCATAGCTAGTAGCTAGATGGCTTCTTCTCTGTCTTTGTTCTTCAATACCATGTTCTCCTTGTTGTTCTTGGAGATCTATTCGATGTAATCTTCTTTTGCGGTGTGTTTGTCAAGATCCGATGAATTGTGGGTTTATGATCAGATTATCTATGAATAATATTTGAGTTTCTTCTGAATTTTTTTATGCATGATTTGATATCTTAGTAACTCTCTTCAAACTATCGGTTTGATTTGGCCAACTAGATTGGTTTTTCTTGCAATGGGAGAAGTGCTTTGCTTTGGGTTCAATCTTGCGGTGCTCAATCCCACTGACAGAAAGGGACATGACACATATTGCATTGTTGCCATCGAGGATAAAAAGATGGGGTTTTCATCATATTGCTTGTGTGAATTACTCTACATCATGTCATCTTGCTTAAGGCGTTACTCTATTCTTATGAACTTAATACTCTAGATGCATGCTGGATAGCGGTCAATGTGTGGAGCAATAGTAGTAGATGCAGGCAGGAGTTGGTCTACTTGTCACGGACATGATGCCTATATTCATGATCATTGCCATAGATGTCGTTATAATTATTCGCTTTTCTATCAATTGCTTGATAGTAATTTGTTCACCCAGCGTAATATTTTCTATCATGAGAGAAGCCTCTAGTGAAACCTATGGCCCCCGGGTCTATGTTACATCTTATAAGTTTCAGATCTACTATTTTGCAATCTTTTACTTTTCAATCTATAAACCAAAAACCCAAAAATATTTACTTTACTTGTTTATCTATCTCTATCGGATCTCACTTTTGCAGATAACATAGAAGGGATTGACAACCCCTTTATAGCGTTGGGTGCAAGTTGTTTGATTGTTTGTGCATGTATTTGGTGACTTTTGTGTAATCTCCTACTAGATTGATACCTTGGTTCTCAAAACCGAGGGAAATACTTACTTCACTTTGCTGTTGTGACGCCCCCGATTGGACCGTACACTAATCATGCACGCAAATGTGTACTACCAAGATCAGGGACTCACTGGAAGATATCACAACATAACTCTAGACATAAATTAAAATAATACAAGCTTTATATTACAAGCCAGGGGCCTCGAGGGATCGAATACATAAGCTCGAATGCACAAGAGTCAGCGGAAGCAATAATATCTGAGTACAGACATAAGTTAAATAAGTTTGCCTTAAGAAGGCTAGCACAAATGTAGCAACTATCGAAAAGGCAAGGCCTCCTTCCTGGGACCTCCTAACTACTCCTCGAAGTTGAACTTCACGTAGAAACATCCTCGGGGTCCTCTAACTCCTGGACTTCACCGATCTGGTTCCATCATCCGAGAAGATAGGGAAAAGGGGGGAAAGGGGGAGCAAAGCAACCGTGAGTACTCATTCAAAGTACTTGCAAGCAAGGATCTACACTACATATGCAATGATATATGTGTAAAGGGGTAATATCTGTGGGCTAAACTGCAGAATGCCAGAATAAGAGGGGGATAGCTAATCGTATCGAAGACTATGCTTTTGGTAGCCTCCATCTTGCAGTAGTAGAAGAGAGTAGCTGAAAAGTAACAAGTATCCTTGCTTCTGGCAGCCTCCGTCTTGCAGCAGTAGAAAAGAGTAGATGGTAAGTTCACCAAGTAACATCGTATAGCATAATCCTACCCGGCGATCCTCCCCTCGTCGCCCTGTGGGAAAGCGATCACCGGGTTGTATCTGTCACTGGTAAGGGTTTGTTTTATTAAATATCCGGTTCTGGTTGTCATGAGGTCAGAATACAACTTCGGGTCGTCCTGTTACCGTGGACGCGGCTATTCGAATAGATTTCTTCCCTGTAGGGGTGCACCACATAACCCGACACTCTCGATCCCTCTAGCCGGACACACTTTCCTGGGTCATGCCCGGCCTCGGAAGATCAACACGTCGCAACCCTACCTAGACCCGATAGAGAGGTCGGCACGCCGGTCTAAATCATATGCGCGCAGGGGTCATGGGCCATCGCCCTTTGCACTCCTGCATGTTGCGAACACGACCGGTGAGCAGACCTAGCCCCCTTATACAAGTGCGAGCGTTCCAATCCAACCCGGCGTGCGCCGCTAAGTCGCTAACGTCCGGAAGGCTTCGGCTGATACCACGACGCCGCTTGACCATATCTTGTCCCGCATGGCAGTTAGTGCGTATAAGTCCAACGACCCAACTCAGATCAAATATCCAAACTCGTTAAGCGTGTTATTATGAAATAACAATGGACAACGACCAGGGCCAGACCACCTCTCTCCTTGGTGTCTCAACCTGCCCTATCGCTCCGCCACAAAGAATCACTCGGGGGCTGTCGTGGAATTGTCACAGCAGATGTCCTTAGGGTGAGGACTTAGTCTCGAGGCTAATGCATCTATGTGGTAGCTTGAGAGGGGTTGAGCGGAATCGAAAGACGCAACACAAGACAAGGATTAGACAACTTCGGGCCCCGAGAAACATCATCCTGTAATAGCCCTACATGCTGTTTGAGGCTAGATCTCATTATGACCCTCATGGAGTCGCCGCATTGGCCAGCTCTCCTTTAGTTGTGTCTAGCCCTAAAGAATATGGAGCTTCTAACTTGTCCCTCTTTGGGGAGCCCTGCCCCTCCTTATATATGTTGAAGGGGCGGGTTACATGACTAGTCCTAGTAGGATTAAGATTACTCTATTATAAGTGGAGTCCTAGTCTTGCTTCCTTTACAGGAGAATATTCCTTGTGCTTTCCTCATAAACCGGCCCACCATAACATGAACCGTCCTTCCATAAACCATCTTCTGGGCCACCGGGTCTTGTCGTTCCTCTCGCCCGCTCGCCGGGTCACCCATGAGTCGCCAAGTCTAGCCGGGTTATACTTCCGTTCGGTTTACGCCACGGGGTATGTCCCCGACATTAGCCCCTAGTTTAATTTGGATTTATCCATGTTAAACTGATCTGCAACATAAACACAAGAACAAATTTGGCGGCTTGTGCTCCGGGTTAAATATTCTTATAAACTGGCACTTGATCATCCTTAAATCCTTGTCATTTCTTTCTTCTAAAAAATCCGAGTCAATAGACTAGCTTCATAATCAATTTGCTTGCAGAAGATATTAAAATAAAGAATCCATTTGAATCGGCCTTCAATACTCTAATTTGACAAAAATATTGGTCTTCAAATATTCAATTGATATTCAGCCGGTTTGAAAATGTAGAACTTGCCGGTTTATGATTGCCAAAATTGCCGGGTTATAAAAACTGATGATCCCAGGTCATGACCGTTTATAGACGCCGGGTTATGATTGCTGCCAACGCCGGGTCACACAATTAATCTTCCTGATTTTCCCGAAACTGAGAATTTGAAGATGTTCCTCCTTTGTACGCATATTACCTGTAGCCCCCAAGTCTTAAGGGGAGAACATAATGATAGCTTAAGACTTGTTTTAATATAAATGTTGCAACCTTGAAGAAATTCAGATTGTTCATCCCAATCACTAGTAAAAACTGAATATTCCACATATGTAGCCCCCAAGTGTCGGGTTGTCATGCTTGCAGCAGCCTGGGACTTATAATTACCTTATGATCATAAAAACTTCAACCAGTGTAGCCCCCAAGGGCCGGGTCATTATGCAATAATGAGAAGGGACTTTATAAATATGATCATGTAGACTTGAACAGCAACGTGTAGCCCCCAAGGGCCGGCTTAGTAAGATAATACTAAGCTAGGACTTTATTAAAACCAATATCATATGATGTAACCCCCATCATGGGGCTTGTAACCCATGTCCACAAGGTTAAGAGCTTTATGCTTTACGAACTGAGCTGTGGACCCTTCAATATAATGGATTAATACTTGTGTACCTTGGTTTGTTGACACGAGCAATTGGTAGCCCCCAAGGGCCGGCTCATTACAATGTGATGAGTCGGGTCTTCAATAAGGTGAGCAAAAAATGACTTTGCATTAGCCCCCCAAGTGACATGGTTCATGCTGGCAGTGACATGGGACTTGCGTATTTGATGTAATCTCAATTTGAATAATGTAGCCCCCAAGTGCCGGGTCGTAAGCCTGCAGCGACTCGGGACTATTCCTTTGTAGAATAAATCATACCCATTGATAAAATAATAACCATTGCGCTAAAGCGACTTTGAAAAAACCTCAATCATAATATTGGTTATTGATAACCATAATAAAAATCCAGCCATGTTGGCTATTTGAAGATTTGAATAATATAATCCAATGATTTATGAGCGCAATCCAAATATATACTGGCGACTTGTAGTCCCAAGCCAGGCCGGGTTAATAAACACCGGTCATTATAACTGATCATGTACTGACAACTTGTAGTTGAAAGCCAAGCCGGGTTAATTAACACCGGTTTACTTGATGGTGGTGACTTGTAGTCAACCACTAGGCCGAATCGATAGATATCGGATGAATACTAAAATCTCATTAAAGGATTAAAAACTTGGCAAACAAAAGCATATGAAAACTTGTAGTCGAGGCTTTATACGAGCTGCCAGGCTCCAAATTCGAGGCTTTTCATGGGCTGCTAGGCCACTGAGTTAAACCATTTCACAAAGCCTGTTAAGATGGTCCTCAATCCTTAGCCAATCGTCGTTTTAACATTGAAACCTTTAGGGTTTGTTATAAGATTGACTTGTCAATCGTTCGACGGTTCATACCAGGTTTACCTGGGCGGAGTGACTTACTTCATGCAGGAAGGTTAACCCGGGGTTTTAGGTGTATACACCAGGCTTCCAAGCCGTGGCTAGATAGCCTATTACAAGGGCCTTAAAAGCTCTTTGTTGTTGTGCAACAAGAGCCCCCAAGTAACATTTTGAGCTGTGCTCAGCGGGTGCCTATGTTTGAGTTGCGATGTGCATCAAACTCTCTTTTGCCCCTTATGATAATGTTGGCTTGATAGCTGGATCACCGAAGTAACCAGAGCTGTGCTCTTATGATATTATTGGCTTGATAGCCGGATCAATAGGGTAGTTAGAAGTCCGCTTTATAAACAGAAGCCCCTAAGTGATATATTTCTGAGTTTTCCTCGCCAGGTACCTATGTTTGAGTTGTGCTGTGCAACAAACTCTCTTTGGTCCCTTTAATTTTTTCTGAGAACTCGAACTTGCGAGAGATTATTCTTTTGAACCGGAAATTCTTAAACCAGATATTGAGAGCTTCAAAGCTTTGTGGGAGACATCTTTCCCTTGAACCGGATCTTAAACCGGAATCTTCATTTTCAGCCGGAATTTTTTCGACGGCCTTTAAACTCGAACTTGCGAGAGAGTAATTCCTTTTAAACCAGAGATTCTTAAACCGGACTTGAGAGCTTCAGAGCTTTGCAGGAGACATATTTCCCTTGAACCGGATTGTGAGCCGAATATTTGAGAGCTTCAGTAAGACTGGTGTCCTTTGAGCCAGATTTTAAACCGGATATTTGAGTCATGTCATTGTAGCCCCCGAGTCTTGAGACTACTCGAGGAGTTGGCTTGAGACTCTCCATATTTGATCATAGCATAAGGTGTCCATCATTGTTGTTGACAGTGCGATATGAATCGATAGAAAATTGAGGTGACTACGGCGGGTTATCAATGATCCCGTATGAGCCGTGTCAGCAACTCGGCCAATGGTTCCTTCCAACTGGTGCCTCCATTTTGCTGAAAGAAAATCCGGCTACCCAAGCTGTGACTTGCTCATACTTAATAAACAGCTCATGCAGACAGGTGCGGCCTGGTATTTTGATGTAGACCAGGCCGCAAGAGACGAATGGTAAAGATGATCGCAGGTTCATAGGCATTATAAGCCGGTGCGGACGGGCGAGTAAATCATAGGCGCGGTCCCGGCAAGTTGATGTAAACCGGGGAAGACGTTTCCAGCGCGTGCTTCTTACCCATGGTATACACCATGTTTATAATAAATAACTGTCCTGCATAAAATATACGGATCAAAGTAACTGCTTTCTTGATAAAAACAATATATACCAAGAAAATAGATTTAGATGGATATCACCTGATGTATTTGGACCTTATGATCCTCATCGGTGTCCGTTAGTCAACCCAGCATGTTGAGTAGGATGGACCGCAGGGCGGACAATAAAACAACCACAGCATCAGAGGCAGCTCAGACACATGAGTCGGCCGCGGTGTTGTAAGCCAGCGCAGACGAGCAAGTTGTCCCCCGCGTTGTAAACCGGTGCAGGACACGTGAACCACCACGAGGGCAAATGAGCAAGTCATTCGTGTCGTTGTAAGGCGGCGCGGACGGGTGGGTCGGCCAAGGCATTGTAAGCCGGCGCGGGAGTCCGTTGAGTAAGGACGACCACCTGTGCCGAATGATGTTGGCACACCTCCATCTCCGCAGTATAATACCACTTTGTAATGAATAATTTTCCTGCATATAAAATACAGCAGGGCGAGGTATTTTTGCTCGGATGAATTAGTATGTATTAAAAATAAAGAGGATAGATATCACCTGATTCGCTCGGACAACAAATGAGTCGGCCGCGGCATTGTAAGCTGACACGTATGTGCGAGTTAACCGCAGGCGCAGACAGCTGAGTCGGCCACGTATTGATGTGAACGCAGCAACGAGGGCATCGACTTGCACGCGCATCCATCAGGCGGTTTATGAGATCGGGTGCGGCACCGGCGTGTTAATGTAGAACAGACCGCGGAAGCGGTGGCGTGCGCACGTCCATTGACGAGGGAGTCGGCCGCGGTGTTGGAGACCAGCGCGGGCGGGTGCGGACTGATGAGTCGGCCACAGCAGTGGTAGCCGGTCGCAGGCACGAGACTTGGCCACGACATTTAAGCCGGTGCGAGCCTCATTTTTATGATGTCGTTTTTGTAGTAGACTTTGCCCAGCATAAATAATATTGCAGACCAAGACAAAGATAAACTGCTCTTTGACAAAAAGTAATATGTGCTAATAAAATCAACCTTGGATGGATATCACCTGGCATTTTTATATGATCTCAGGCGCTCATACTGGATAAGCACGTCTTGTTCCGCGGGTAATTCAGTCCTTGGAACATGTATTGTGCATGCGCTTGGTTCAGTGACTTGCGCCCAGCCTCCGATTTCCTTCATCTCAGAAGGCTTGTAGTTCCTTTCTGTGAGATCACACGGGTGGCTCACTCCGGCGACAACAATGGCGGCTCAGGGGATGGTTCAAGGCCAGAAGGCTCAGCGGACTACGGCGGAGCAACCCGACCAGTGAGGCTCAGGGCGGAGGCGTGGCCAGGGCCAAATCGAACGGAGCTGCGACGGTGACTCGGACCGGAGCGGATGGCGGTTTGGCGACCGGGCCGGCAATTTATCGGCGAGGGCTTTCGCAGACGGCTCGCGACGGAGGAACAACGCGTTGGAAAAAACAGAACGGCTCGACGCGCAGCAGGAGCAGCTCAATGCGGAGCCAGTTCAGTAGGGAGTAAAGTCGTGTCGACGTGCGGGGAAATCGCGTCTTCACGCTTTCTAGAGGCAAGGGTGCGAGGCTGGTGCTTGGCACGGCCGCGACCTGCGGAGCGACTCGGAGTGGGATGCATGTTAGAGTCGGAGGAGGAGCCAATCTAGCCACTGATCGTGGGCAGCCCTCCAGATCATGGCAAGTCTGACCTGTTCCGGTTTGGGTCTTTGATCGTAGTTTCTCTTGGGTCTTGATTTGACCTCGTGTTCTCCTGTTTTAGAGCTGAAACAGTAATAGTGCAGGCACACGTGATGGATGTGGTTGATGGGACACATCCTTTTAGGAAAATCCATCAGTCTTGGCGACTCGAGGTCCACCGAATAAGTCACAGGACAGCGGTGTAACCCTAATTCATCTTGATGGCGACGTTGAAAAAACTTCTTTGATCTTTAACTGATGAACTTCTCGATTCCTAGGAGAGATCCCTCCAAGAACTCAACACCATCGTGCGCAAGCCCCACGGTGGGTGCCAACTGTCATGGAATTGTCATGGCAGATGTCCTTAGGGTGAGGACTTAGTCGCGAGGCCAACGCATCTATGTGGTAGCTTGAGAGGGGTCGAGCGGAATCGAAAGACACAACATAAGACAAGGATTTAGACAACTTCGGGCCCCGGGAAACATCATTCGGTAATAGCCCTACATGTTGTTTGAGGCTAGATCTCATTATGACCCTCATGGAGTCGCCGCATTGGCCGGCTCTCCTTTAGTTGTGTAGATCCCTAAAGAATATGGAGCTTCTAACTTGTCCCTCTTTGGGGAGCCCTGCCCCTTCTTATATATGTTGAATGGGCGGGTTACATGACTAGTCCTAGTAGGATTAGGATTAATCTATTATAAGTGGAGTCCTAGTCTTGCTTCCTTTGTAGGAGAATATTCCTTGTGCTTTCCTCATAAACCGGCCCACCATAACATGAACCGGCCTTCCATAAACCGCCTTCTGGGCCACCGGGTCTTATCGTTCCTCTGGCCCGCTTGCCAGGTCACCCATGAGTCGCCAAGTCCAGCCGGGTTATACTTCCAGCCAGTTTACGCCGCGGGGTATATCCCCGACAGGGGCCATCAGCAACCCAGGCCCACCACTACCTGGATGGAGGCACCTGTCCTTTCAGCCCCCAATCCGTGAATCACTTGCGGGTACTCTACGAGCCTACCCAACTTTAGTCACAACATGTATCATGTAACAAATGTATATAGTATATACCCGTGATCACCACCAGAGTGATCACGGCCCAATAGTATAGCATGGCAGACGGACAAGAATGTAGGGCCACTGATGGAATACTAGGATCCTATACTAAGCATCTAGGATTGCAAGTAAAGGTATTAACAATGGTAGTAATAATGACATGCTATGCATCAGAATAGGATCTATCGAATAATCAACAATAGCAATTCTAATGCAAGAATAAGAGAGAAAGGAATGTGCGATATCTGGTGATCAAGGGGGTGGCTTGCCTGGTTGCTCTGGTAAGAAGGAGGAGTCATCGTCGATGTAGTTGATCATGGGGTTATCGGCAACGGTCTCGGGGTCTACCGGAAAGAAGTAATAGAGGGGGAACAAAATAAATAACAGAGCAATCAAGCATCACAAAGCATAAGATGGCAATACGTGATGCTACGTGTGATCTAACGTATGTCTACACGATATAGGTGAAGGAGGAAATCAACCGGGAACGTTATCCTGGTGTTTGACGTTTTCGGGCAGATGAAACAAAGGGGGAATGTTGCATGATCGATATGCTAGGGACGTGCGGCTGACAAGCGGACCGTGTATTCGGATTCGTCTCATAGTTCTGAGCAACTTTCATGTACAAAACATTTTCATCCGAGTTACGGTTTATTTTATATTAATTTTCAAAGTTTTAATTCATTTTCAGGAATTATTAATAATTCAAAAATAAAGCAAAATTGCTATGTCCACCCAGCCATGTGTACACAGAGGTGTACATAGAGGCTGACATGTGGGCCAAGGCCTCGGGGGGCCCAATTGACCAGTCAAAGTTTGACTCGTCTGTAGGGGGTGGGCCCTCTGTCATACTCTGTTTTGACTAATTCTAAAAGTGTAATTAGACTAATTAGGTTATCAGGCTAATTAAGTTTTGTGTAATTAAGTTAATTAATTAAATCACTAATTAGCTAATTAATTAATTACTTTTATTACTATTCATTTTACTTATTCATTTTTGTTGAGTACAGGGCGGGCCCCCGTGGTAAGTGGCACAAGGCCACGGTGGGTTAGCGGGGGTTGGGCGAGCACAGCCTGGCGGACTCCGCCGGAACGAAGCGGGTGGGGCCGCGAGCGGGCAATGGCGATGAAGCATGGTGGCAGGGGCGGCGAACGACAGCCGGCGCAGGGAGCGATGGCCGGCGGTGGTTGCGGTCAAGAGAGGCGGGGCCAGCCACAGGGAGGCAGCGGGCGACGCGAGATACATTGGGCAGGACAAATTGGCAAATATTATCTTTGTCAAAGAACAGTTACTTTGGTCTATATATTTTCATGGGCAGGACAAATTGTCTGCTACAAAAGTGGCCACCATATCACCAATTTTAGTGAATGATTCATATTGGGATAGACATTGATATTACGGTCAATTATGGACAATTTCTTGCGGCCTGGTCTACATCAACATACCGGGTCGTACCTATCTGCATGAGCTATTTATTGAATATGAGCAAGTCACAACTTAGGTAGCCCGATTTTCTTTCAACAAAATGGAGACAAATTATCATATACTATCAACCGGCGTCTGCATCGGGTGGCTCAAGGGGCAGGCGCACAAGTCGCCGCCACTACAGTTTGGTTAACTTCAAATCGCCAGTTGGAAGGAACCATTGGCCGAGTTGCTGACATGGCTCATACGGGATCATTGATAACCCGCCACAGTCACCTCAAGTTTCTATGGATTCATATTGCACTGTCAACAACAAAGATGGACACCTTATGCTATGATCAAATATGGAGAGTCTCAAGCCAACTCCTCGATTAGTCTCAAGACTCGAGGGCTACGATGACATGACTCAGCAAATCTTGCCAGTTTTAGCAAATTTAAGAACTCCAGGACGATGGAGGGAAAGATAACCCGGTCCCGGAGGCAACTAATGTATTGATGAAAATTCAAAGGACATCAGTCTTATTGAAGCTTTCAAATATCCGGTTCACAATCAAGTTCAAGGGAAATCTGTCACCTACGAAGCTCTGAAGCTCTCAAATCTGGGTTAAGAATCTCCGGTTCAAAAAGAATTAATCTCTCGCAAGTTTGAGTTTAAAGGCCGTCAGAAAAATTCTGGCTGAAAATGAAGATTCCGGTTCGAAATCCGGTTCAAGGGAAAGATGTTTCCCACAAAGCTTTGAAGCTCTTAATATCCTGTTCAAGAAGAATAATCTCTCGCAAGTTCGAGTTCTCGGGAAAAATTAAGGGGACCAAAGAGAGTTTGTTGCACAACACAACTCAAACATAGGCACCTGGCGAGTACAGCTCAGAAATATATCACTTGGGGGCTTCTGTTTATAATGCGGAGTTCTAACTACCCTATTGATCCAGCTACTAAACCGAGACCATCATAAGAGCATAGCTCTGGTTGCTTCGGTAATCTGGCTATCAAAGCCCACATGATGATGAGGGGCAAAAGAGAGTTTGATGCATAGCACAACTCAAACATAGGCCCCGACGAGCATAGCTCAAATGCTACCTGGGGGCTCCTGATGCATAGCATCAACGAGTTGACAACCCTTGTAGTAGGCTATCAAGCCATGGCTTGGAAGGGATAATGCTGGCGTGGCCTCCGTCTCTGAAGTATAACACTACCTTCATAACGAACAATTATTCTGATGACTTTGCACTTGTAGCGGATGGTGGACGCCCGGTAGATGAATAGTTGATCTGATGTACATGCATTAGCAGCCCACTAACAGTTTTTTGCTGTAGTTGTACAACTTGACGATGTTGCTAGAACTCATGGCCCCATGTCACGCACGCATGCATGTGCGTTTAATGAATTCTCCCTTGTACGTACACATGTGCCCTGGGTTTTTGTTTTTGCTGCTCCACCGATTTCTACAGCGCGCATAGTTGGGTGAAGAGCCACGACGGCTTGAGGCATATGCGGGGCAGCTCGGAAGAGAGCCACATCAAAGGAGGGCTGGCGAGAGGAGGCGTGGAGACTCATGGAAACTGGTCAAATCACGTGCAAGAGGAAAACAATGCTGGCGACCATAGAGGCAGAGGCGGCTTTATTGTAGCGGCAACTCGTGGCGATTTAACGTGGTATTTGGTAGAGGAATGAACAGCGCAACAGCACGGGGTGGAAGCTGCGGGGCTAAGTGGAGGCGTGAGCCGGCGGGCTGGCACAGCGGAATGGCGCGGCAATGGAGACGGCATCTCGGAGACGGGGCAGTTCGCTGGGGCAGAGTCAACTCGTCGTCCGGGGCGGCTCGACAGCAACGGAAACCATCCGAGGCTTGGCTGGAGACGGGGCAGTTGAGGCGAACGGCAGCTCAGCAAAGAACACCACAAGGGAAGCACTTGAGATGGCACGAGGCGGTAGTAGTTTGCCGTGTTGGCTTGTGACTCACGAGCAGCTTGGAGGCAGAATGGCCGACTCGCTCAAGGCCAGAGGCGGCGGCTCGTAACAGCGCCGTGGTAGTCGCAAACACAACGACGGCGACCGGCGGCTTGAGGAGGAGCGACGGGGTGGGCCGCCGGTGGGGACAGCTCGAGGGCAACCAGCCTAGGGCCATGGCTGTAACACACCGGCGGAGTCCGAGGCCGTGGTGGTGGATTGGCGTCGCGGTGACTTGAAGCTCTGGCCGAAACGGAGCTGGCGGAGTTGTAGCAAGGAAAATCAGGTGGGGACTCGGAGTGGAGACTGAGGCGGAGACATGCCCTGGTGGAGGTGGAGTAAGGCGGCCGATAGCTGCGGCGTGAGGCTGAGCGGCGGCGGCTCGGAGGTGCGCGGCCACTGCGGCGACTTGGTGAGGCCCCAAGTGCTCAGGGGCGACTTGGAGATAGCGTCAGGTGGCCAATCGGAGGCGATCATGGCGAGGCGTGCTTCGGGCGGCTTCTGCGAGGCGAGCGGGAGGCAACCGAATCCGGGTCGAAAGGAGACCGCGACAGTGACGTGATGGGTCAGCGGTCACGAGGCAACTGAACCCGGGTCGTAGGTGTCTTTGGACAATTCGCGTCTTGCCTCTTTTCTCTTTGACTTTTCCCTTGTTGTTGATGGTTAATTGACAGACCCAAAAAACGATGCGGTGAGTTACCGATGGAAACTTGATACACCGAAGGCAAAAATAGGCCATCGAGGGAGACGATGGTATTGGCAACTTGCGGCAGTCATAAGATTGAAGTTGATGTAGATCCTTTCCATCCAGGTTTTCTTCATTGGAAAACTGCGAACTCCTCGATCCTTGTGAGGGATCCCTCCAAGAACTCAACACCACCGTGCGCTAGCCCCACGGTGGGCGCCAATTGTCGTGGAATTGTCACGGCAGATGTCCTAGGGTTAGGACTTAGTCGCGAGGCCAACGCATCTATGTGGTAGCTTGAGATGGGTTGAGCGGAATCAAGAGACGCAATGCAAGACAGGGATTTAGACAGCTTTGGGCCCCGGGAAACATCATCCGCTAATAGCCCTACATGCTGTTTGAGGCTAGATCTTATTATGACCCTCATGGTGTCGCCGGTAAACCGGCTCTTTGTGTCTAGCCCTAGAAATTGTTTCTTCTTTCTTCTGCCCCTTTGGGGAGCCCTGCCCCTCCTTATATATGTTGAAGGGGCGGGTTACATGACTAGTCCTAGTAGGATTAGGATTACTCTATTACAAGGAGTCCTAGTCTTGCTTCCTTTGTAGGAGAATATTCCTTGTGCTTTCGTCATAAATCGGCCCACCATAACATGAGTCGGCCTTTCATGAACCGCCCATTGGGCCACCGGGTCTTGTCGCTCCTCTGTCCCGCCTGCCGGATTACCAATGAATCGTAAACCGCCAGGTCAAAGCGGGCCGCCTGTGAATCGCCAAACTCCAGCCTGGTCATACATCTGGCGGTTTATACAGCGGGGTATATCCCCGACAGCCGAGGTGCAGGCATGCGTGCTGGCAAGGGCGTGCGCGCGTGAGCGCGCCGGGGCGTCGACGCCGGCGTGTGGTCAGCGACGCGGCTCGCCGGAGTAGGTGTGGCGGGGCAACGCGAGGCGGGCAGCAGACATGGGTTGCGCGGGCGGGCGGCTCGTCAGAGCGTAGCCACGGTGTCGTGGTTTTGTCACGACAGATGTCCTAGCAAAAGGACTTAGTCGTGGAGCCATTGCTACGGGTTAGCTTAAAGGGGTTAAAGCAGACAAGGATGCAAGGTTTTTTTACTAGTTCGGCCCCTTCGATGAAGGTAAAAGCCCGTGTCTAGTTTGGTGTGGTATTGCTAGGGTTTCGATGACCAGGGAGCGAATCCGCTTTGCCTGTGTCTTGAGTTGTTGTTCTTTCCCCTGAACCGTCGCCGGGTCGTCCCTTTATATACACAGGATGATGCCCGGTCCGGTTTACAGATCCCGAGGCCGGCTCATAAACGTGCCCGTCTCGGTCTCTATCTTTCCTATCTTACAATACAAGTTATACGCCGTATGGCGGTTTACACTTACGGGCCCTAACTCCTCTTGGGCCCTGCTCTCTAGTCTTTAATAATAAAGTGCCATGTTCTATGCCTTGCTGGGCTTCAGTAGAAATAATCCTTATGGGCATAAACCGGCCCCTCCCTGGGCGGTTTATACCTAATAGTTATATCCCTCACATTAGGCCCCGGATTGATTTGATCCTGTTCATGTGAATCTTCAACACCTTGTAGAAGCTTAGTCCTCCATGGCTTCAAATATTTCGTAAACCGCCGTGACGTCATCTTCCTGGATCACATTGAACCGCCGTGACGTCATCTGCTCATTTAATGCTTGTACCTGTTTTATTCTTTACTTATTAAAATCTCCGAAGATCGAGGCAACAATATCATCCCATATCCACCTGTCGGGCTCCTTGATTCCCGCGCCTGCCGTTTCACCTTTCGGCTTATAAATAGGGCGAAGGGTCATTTCCTTTTCCCCCCTCGCCTCTTCTCTTCTTCTTCTTCCTCACGCTCGCCCGTGCTCAAGCACTGCCACCGCCGTCGACCTTTGCACCTTCGTCAACTCAGGCCGCTGCATCGACCTGTTCGGACCTGAAACTTGCGAGCACGCCTCCACACCCGTCAGCTCCGGTAAGTTCCTTCCTTATTTCTTATATAGATCTCATTAGGGTTTCTGCTGTGAGTTCGTCATGGCTAGGGCGCTTGTTCTTCGTCGTAGCTCCGATAAGTAGTTTAGATCTGATGTCTTCGCATGTGATTGTATTAATAACTCCGCTCAATTAAATGCTTATCCTCCTTTACAGTATTCCCCCTATCTAGATCCATCTGAACTGCTGCAGCGTCTGATCAATATTAATCCTGAATATTTCTGAATTTCTGACATGCTGTAGATATGTAATTTTGTTGCTGATTTTGCAAAACCTGTTTTTCCATAACTTTAGATCTGTACCTAACCTTAAAAAAACCATAAACCGGTAGATATCGTTAGGCCCCGCTTAAACTGCCGTTACCATCGCTCTCATGACACTTTCGGTTTATCATTGCATAAATCATAAATCGGCCCTTCACTATATTTTCAGCTTTTTCCTTCAAAATGGCAAAGCAAGCCAAGCAATTTACTTCCTGCAACTGGGTCCAGTCTCAGGTTACCGAAGAAGAACTTCATGATCGGGCTGAAATTGGCGCTTTAGGCAAGAAGGATGTCCTCCGTTGGAGAGTCCCTGGTCCGGGATGTCCCCCAGAGCCCAAAGATGGAGAGGTTATCGTATTTATGGATCATCTATCCTGAGGGTTCAATCCTCCCGGATCAAAATTCTTTCGCGATGTTCTGGCTAACTTCCAACTCCACCCTCAAGATATTGGGCCAAACTCTGTATCCAACATCTGCAATTTTCAAGTATTTTGTGAAGCTTACCTGCAAGAAGAGCCTTCAGTTGAACTGTTTATAGATTTCTTCCACTTAAACCACCGCACAGAGTTCACAGATGGGCCTAACACCGAACTTGGCGGAATGTCCTCCCAAAAGAGAAAAGATGTCAGCTTTCCTCACGCCCCACATCACAGCCATCCTAAAGATTGGAACCAGACCTAGTTTTACTATTTAGACACATGTCCAAATGACGAAAATCCTATGCCGGCTTACCGTTCTCATCGGCTTTCTGAGAATCATCCTTTCCCTCAACGACTAAGTGCCCAAGAGCGAGCCCAATACGTACCACAACTTTCAAAGCTCCGGGCCTTCACCGCAAATGGCTTGACAGGCATTGACTTTGTTCGCTGTTGGATTTCTTGGAGTATTCTCCCGCTAAGCCGGCGCTCCGGTTTAATGTGTAAATACACCGGAGACCCCAAAGATCCTCTACGCCATACTGAAGTTGTGCTGTCAGAGAATGAGGTCACTGAAGTTGTTAAGAAACTATTGAGTGAACCGGTGGATGTCTGCAGCAAAACCGGGCTAGCCCCTTTCTGTGGGTCCAATAAACCGCCGTCGGTAGTCTTCTTATATCGTTTGCTTTATTTCAATTTGTTTTTAGTATCCTTTCTGAACGACCTCACAATCTTTATCAGGGTAATGATCCGTTCTGGAAGAGGATAACCCAGGATAAATGGGTAAAGGCAGCTCGCCAGAAAACCAAGGCTGTTAAGAAAACTGCTAAGAAGAAAACCACTGAAGCATCTGAATCCAATCTTGATGATGATGAACCGGCCTCAGAGGTATCACTTGACTCCATTGGCTCCCTTTTCTTGCATCTTATTGACAATGATTGTACTCAGGGAAACGCTGAAGGCAGTAAGGCTGACGACGTCGAGGTAATTACCCTTTCCTCGGGCTCAGATCCTTTGCCAACACCAAAAATTCGTCGAGCAAGCCGGAAAGTACAATTTTCTCACCCTTTCGCTTACTTGGACCCAAAATTTATTTTGAAGAAACAGCAACATGAAGCTCGCCGCACAACGCGGCATAGTGGTCAAGTTATTGAATCCACCGGTTTACCACACACACCAGCCCGGAGACGTCGATCAGAGGTTTTACATACTCCAGATGCTCTTTACCCCAAAGCGGGTCATATTCGCTAGCCTCTTAATCCGTCTGATTCAAATTATTAGGATACTCCTCGTTCGTCATCCGGCGAGTCAACAACTACACAACTTCCTCCTCTCAAAACTGTTCCTGGGTAAGTTTTTATTTTTCTGTTAATCTTTTCTTTTCACTCTAGTGATTTATCTTTACCTTTATATTTTGCAGTAAGACAAAGCCTAGCAAGAAGGCTAAATTGAATAAACCGACAGGTGATAATACAAACCCTGAACCGGAAAAGAATCCTGAGCCAGCTGAGGTGAATGCTGATGTCTTGCATGACGATCCTCCTCCAATGGATCATGCAATCTTTACTGAACAAGAAGCTGCGCGAATGGACCTTGGCGATAATCCGACTAGCCCAGTCCGGGCCAGTAATACTCCGGCCAGTCCTGTCAAAGCCGCTGCCGCTTCAACAGAAGATGTCCAAATTACTGGTTTTGGCTATACTACCCCTGGTGAACCCATTGCATTAACCAAGCATACTGCTAAAGAAGAAGTCTCTGGGAAAGACAAAGGCAAGTGGAATGCCGATTTGTCAAGCTATGCTCAACTCAGCGCCCATGATCTTCATTCCGGATATTTGAACCGGTTGTATACCAGCCGTGATTATGAAGTTGGTTTAGTGAATCTTATGAAGGAGCGTTATGAGGTAAACTTCTGCTTAATTTCCTTCCATCTTATTCCTGCTTAAGCCCAATAGCTTGTCTCAACTCCACCGTAGCCCCCAAGGGCCGGTTTATTCCTTCATGATGAACCGGTGCTTCAGAATACCCATTTAATAATTTTTCACATGTGTAGTCCCCAAGGGTCGGTTTATCTCTTCAGGATGAAATGGGACTTTTATTTTGTAACCCTCTTTGAACAATAATGCATTAGCCCCCAAGTGCCAAGTGTATAACTTGTATGTGCTTGGGACTTTATTAAAAATGCCTGGTAACTGCAAATATGCATTAGCCCCCAAGTGCCAAGTGTATAACTTGTTATGTGCTTGGGACTTCCAATATGCTTTACCAATGTATGATGTGTGCTTCTCTTCGCAGGCTGACCTAAATCAGAAAGAATCTCAAATGGCTGAGCTTCAAGACAACCTAAAATTCCAGCAATCCGACACTTCCAAGACCAAGGATGAGCCGACTCTCGCTTTAGCAAGCATGGAGAAATTGAAGAAAGACTTCCAGAAGGAACGAGCGGATTGGGATGCAGAAAGAGCCGCTTTGGAGAAAAAGGCAGTTGATGCAGAGACCGCTCTCACTCCAGTGTCAGAAGAGCTATCTGGCTTAAAGCGGCAGATAAACGCCATGACTACTGCTGTCTTTGGTAAGTACTCTTATCACAATTCTTAATATGATATTTCCACAATCTTCCGGTTTAACTCCAGTTCCATTGATGCAGGAAAACGTACTGCTCATCTTGATGCTGACATGCAGAAGAAATTGAAGGCTGCATATACTCTTATAGAGAAGCTGTATACCGATGATCAAAGGATTGTTTGTGCTGCTTCTCATAACAAACCGGCTCCCAAGTTGATCAAGGAGACGTTGGAAAAGTTATCGGTGCTACCTGCCCGGTTTGGAGAGCTAAAGAAATCAGCTGACAGGGCGGGCGCTTTTAATTGCACTAACTCGGGCGAAGGCTTGGGTACCTGGTCTTGATCTGGCCGATGTGATGAACGGCTATCCAAGCATGAAAGAGGACGGATCAGAGTTCACAGATGCAGACTTGCGGGCTTTAACAAGAGAAATGCGGCCCTTGGCCAGCAAATTAGTCGATGAAGCTGATATGTCCCGCTATCAGGCGGGTTAAGATGCTGACAATCGCTGGGTTAATACTCCGGTCTATGAAGTGGAAGATCTCATCCTGCCCGTCCATAAGCATACCTACGCCCCTGATGTTGAACCGTCTGAACTCATAAGCGATGAAGCTATTTTCCAGGCTCTGACAAAGATCAATTGGGCAACCACTGACTTCCAGCTGCTGGATGAGAACGAAGAGGAGACGGGGCAGGATGATCCTCAACCATCTAGCCGGGCTAACGCCGAGCCATGAACCGGCGCTAGTTTAACATTCATTGTACCACAATACTTGGCGAGGAACAGATATTCTTTTGGGCTGAAAAACGCCTTGTAATAGGATAGCTGAAACATTTGGTTATGTCTTCCTGCATTTTCCTTCTGCATAACATTGCTCAATCCGGCAGTTTCATAGTTTTTCTGTTTATGATGTTGAACAGTTTTATTCAACCTGTGTCTGCAGAAGACAAAATTTAAAGGGTCCTGGCAGTTTATTGCCGGACGGGTCATAATGCCCAAATACATGATCTAGGTTTATAACCTGAGATGTATTAAAATATGAAACACATATCATACCTGTGATATATAAATCGTGTCATTGGCTTAACCAACGTTTTGCAGTAAGGGCGATGATCCCAACTTGTGAGTATTGATGACTCCTGCAATATTTTGCCAGTTCATGATAAAACCATACCGGGCTATGATAAACACCGGTTTATCTACAAATTGTACTGGCGATTTTGTAATCAAACCAGACCAGGTTCTGAGAACGCTGATTTTTTAATGGTGGCGACTTGTAGTCAACCACTCTGCTGAATCAATAGATATCGAATTAATAATCTCTTTGAGAAATAAAAATTCAGCAAACAAAAGCAAATAAAAACTTGTAGTCGAGGCTTTTTACGAGCTGCCAGGCTCCAAATTCGAGGCTTTTCATGGGCTGCCAAGCCACTGAGTTGAACCATTTCACAAAGCCTGTTAAGATGGTGCTCAATCCTTAACCAATCATCGTTTTAACGTTGACAAGTTCAGGGTCTGTTATAAGATTGACTTGTCAATCGTTCGACGGGTCATACCAGGTTTACCTGGGCGGAGTGACTTACTTGATGCAGGCAGGTTAACCCGGGGTTTTACGTGTATACACCAGGCTTCCAAGCCGTGGCTTGATAGCCTATTACAAGGGCCTCAAAAGCTCGTTGCCGCTGTGCGACAGGAGGCCCCAAGTAATATTGCGAGATGTGCTCATCGGGTGCCTATGTTTGAGTTGTGCTATGCATCAAACTCTCTTTTGCCCCTTACCATCATGTTGGCTTGATAGCCGGATTACCGAAGTAACCAGAGTTGTGCTCTTATGATGATATTGGCTTGATAGCCGGTCTAAGAGGGCCATAGGAACTCCATCTTTACACACATAAGCCCCCATGTGACAAACTCTTATGATCAAAGCAGCAGATACCCCGCTTTAACGGGGATGTTGGTTTATTATATTGATCATAATATATACATTGCAAACATATGTACATAAAGCGGAGCTTATGGCTCAGGTGTAGTAAGGCCGAAGATGAGTGATGTTCCACGGCCGTCGGGTCTCCTCCTCCGCGGTGCGTGAATCCTTGTGTTCTCGAACATCGACAAGGTAGTATGACCCATTGTGTAGGTTCTTGCTGACCACAAAGGGTCCTTCCCAAGGCGGGGATAGCTTGTGCATATCTGTCTGGTCTTGGATGAGCCGGAGCACTAGATCGCCTTCTTGAAACGTTCTGGTGTTAACTCGGCGACTGTGGTCGACGCAGGTCCTGCTGATAAATCGCCGATCGAGCCGCTGGAATGTCTCGTTCCTCATCCAGCCGGTCCAACACGTCTTGCCGTTCCTCGTTATCATCTTCAACGTAAGATGCCACCCGAGGCGAATCATGACGGATGTCACTAGGGAGAACCGCTTCAGCTCCATATACCATGAAAAAGGTGTGTAACCCGTGGACCTGTTGGGTGTGGTGTTGATGCTCCATAACATAGAGGGCAATTCCTCCACCCAACAACCCGGCGTCCTCTGCAAAGGGACCATGAGCCGGGGCTTGATGCCTCTCAAAATCTCTTGATTGGCTCTCTCAGCTTGACCATTGGACTGGGGGTGAGCCACTGAAGATACGTCAAGCCGGATGTGCTCTCGTTGACAAAATTCTTCCATAGCCCCTTGGATAAATTGGTACCATTATCAGTTATAATACTGTGTGGAAAGCCAAACTGGAAAATCACCTTCTTGACGAATTGAACCGCCGTCGCTGCATCACACTTGCTGACTGGCTCCGCCTTGACACACTTGGTAAACTTATCTACCGCCACCAGAAGGTGGGTCTTCTTATCTGGAGATCTCTTAAAGGGCCCAACCATGTCTAGCCCCCAAGTCGCGAACGGCCAAGTAATTGGAATCATCCTCAATTCTTGAGCCGGTATATGAGCACGCTGTGAGAACTTCTGGCAAGCATCACAGTTTTTGACCAGGTCCTCTGCATCAGCATGAGCTATCAGCCAATAGAACCCATGACGAAAAGCTTTAGCTACCAAAGATTTTGAAACGGCGTGGTGACCACAATCTCCTTCATGTATCTCTCAAAGAATCTCGCAGCCCTCCTCTGGTGACACACAATGTTGAAACGCCCCGGATACACTGCAATGATGCAGTTCTCCATTGACAATAGTCATCGATTTGGACCGCCGGACTAACTGCCTAGCCAAGACTTCATCCTCTGGTAACTCACCTCGGTTCATGTACGCCAGATACGGGACTGTCCAATCCGGAATAGCATGAAGCACCGGCACTAATTGAGCCTCCAGATCAGGAACAGCCAAATCCTATTCTGAAGGTAACCTCACCGAGGGATTATGCAATACGTCCAGGAAGACATTAGGTGGAACCAATTTACGGTGGGAACCCAGACGGCTTAATGTGTCGTCCGCTTCATTCTTTTGCCGGTCCACATGGTCCACCTGATAACCCCTAAAATGCCTAGCGATAGCGTCCACCTCTCGATGATACGCCGCCATAAGTGTTTCCTTGGAGTCCCAAGTACCAGATACTTGTTGTGCCACCAGGTCCGAATCACCGAAACATTTAACCCGACTTAAACTCATCTCCTTAGCCATTCGCAGACCATGGAGGAGAGGTTCAAACTCACCTGCATTGTTAGTACAAGGGAACATTAAACGGAGGACATAACAGAACTTATCACCTAGTGGGGAAGTTGATACGACTCCAGCCCCCGAGCCCTCCAATTGCCTGGATCCATCAAAGTGAATAGTCCAGTACGTGTGATCCGGTTTTTCCTCTGGTGCTTGCAACTCTGTCCAATCATTGATGAAGTCCACCAGTGCTTGAGATTTGATTGCAGTGCGAGGCACATATTTCAGCCCGTGAGGACTAAGTTCAATGGCCCACTTGGTAATCCGACCAGTTGCTTCTCTGTTCTGGATTATATCTCCCAGAGGGGCAGAACTGACCACAATGATTGGATGGCCCTGAAAATACTGCTTAAGCTTCCGGTTTGCCATGAAGACTCCATATACCAATTTCTGCCAATGCGGGTACCTCTGCTTTGACTCAGTGAGCACCTCGCTGATATAGTAAACCGGCCTTTGAACCGGATATTCCTTTCCTGCGTCCTTGCGCTCCACTACAATGGCAACACTTATGGCTCGGGCATTAGTAGCCACGTATAACAACAGCGGCTCATTATCAACTGGTACAGCAAGGATAGGCGGCTCTGCCAACTGCTTCTTTAAGTCTTCAAACGCGGCATCAGCAGCATCACTCTAGACAAAGCGGTCTGTCTTTTTCATCATCTGATAAAGCGGGATGGCCTTCTCTCCCAAACGGCTGATAAACTGGCTCAGTGCCGCAATGCGGCCTGCCAAGCGCTGGACATCGTTAATGCACGCCGGTTTAGCCAAGGAGGTAATAGCCTTAATCTTCTCCGGATTAGCTTCGATTACCCTGTTTGACACCAAGAACCCCAGGAGCTTGCCTGCAGGTACACCAAAAACGCACTTGGCCGGATTAAGCATCATCTTATAAACCTGAAGGTTATCAAAAGGTTCCTTTAAGTCAGCTATCAACGTATCTTCCTCCTTGGACTTTACTACAATGTCATCCACATATGCATGAACGTTCCGCCCAATCTGCTTATGAAGACAATTCTGCACACAACGCTGATAGGTCGCCTGGGCACTCTTGAGCCCAAAAGGCATGGATACATAGCAGAAGGCTCCAAAGGGAGCTATAAAAGCTATTTTTCCTGGTCCTTAACTGCCATCTTGATCTGATGATAACCGGAATACGCATCCAAAAAACTTAAACGTTCACAACCCGCTGATATGTCTCCAACGTATCTACTTTTCCAAACCCTTTTGCCCTTGTTTTGGACTCTAACTTGCATGATTTGAATGGAACTAACCCGGACTGATGTTGTTTTCGGCAAAACTGCCATGATGTTGTTTTTGTGCAGAAATAAAAAGTTCTCGGAATCGCCTGAAAATCAACGGAGATTAATTTTGGAAAATATAAAAAATATCTGCAAGAAGATCCACACCAGGGGGGCCAGGGCCTGTCCAAGAGGGTGGGGGCGCGCCCCCTGCCCAGGGCGCGCCCCTGCCTCGTGGGCCCCCTCATGCTCCACTGACGTACCCCCAGATCCTATATCTTCACTTTCGGGGAGAAAAAATCAGGGAGAAAGAATTATCATGTTTCACGAGACGGAGCCGCCACCAAGCCCTAATCTCTCTCGGGAGGACTGATCTGGAGTCCGTTCGGGCCTCCTGAGATTGGAGATCATCGCCATCGTCATCATCAACCTTCCTCCATCACCAATTCCATGATGTTCATCGCCGTGCGTGAGTAATTCCATCGTAGGCTTGCTGGACGGTGATGGGTTGGATGGGATCTATCATGTGATCGAGTTAGTTTTGTTAGAGTTTGATCCCTAGTATCCACTATGTTCTGAGATTGATGTTGCTATGACTTTGCTATGCTTAATGCTTGTCACTAGGGCCCGAGTGCCATGATTTCAGATCTGAACCTATTATGTTTCCATGAATATATGTGTGTTCTTGATCCTATCTTGCAATTCTATAGTCACCTACTATGTGTTATGATCCGGCAACCCCGAAGTGACAATAATCGGGACCACTCCCGGTGATGACCATAGTTTGAGGAGTTCATGTATTCACTATGTGTTAATGCTTTGGTTCGGTACTCTATTAAAAGGAGGCCTTAATATCCCTTAGTTTCCAATAGGACCCCGCTACCACGGGAGGGTAGGACAAAAGATGTCATGCAAGTTCTTTTCTATAAGCACGTATGACTATATTCGGAATACATGCCTACATTGCATTGATGAACTGGAGCTAGTTCTGTGTCACCCTAGGTTATAACTTCTACAAGATGAATTGCATCCGACATAATTTCCCATCACCGATCCAATGCCTACAAGCTTTTCCTATATTGCTTGTTGCTTATTTACTTTTCCGTTGCTACTATCACAAAAACTACAAAAACACTACCGTTACTTTTATTGCTGCTACCGCCACTATCATATTACTTTGCTACTAAACTATCTTGCTGCGGATACTAAGTTTCCAGGTGTGGTTGAATTGACAACTCAGCTGCTAATACTTAAGAGTATTCTTTGGCTCCCCTTGTGTCGAATCAATAAATTTGGGTTGAATACTTTACCCTTGAAAACTGTTGCGATCCCCTACACTTGTGAGTTATCAAGACTATTTTCTAGCGCTGTTGCCGGGGAGCATAGCTCTATTCTTTAAGTCACTTGGGATTTATATCTGTTGATCACTATGAAGAATTTGAAGGACTCGAAAACCAAGATCTTACCCACAACTACGAGGGGAGGTAAGGAACTGCCATCTAGCTCTGCACTTGATTCTCCTTCTGTTATGAGTAAACTTGCGACAGCTACTCCTGCTATTGAATCTGATATGTCGTATGTTCTTGATGATGCTACTTCTTCTATGTATGATGAAACTGCCTCTATGCCTGATAATGTGCCACTAGGTGAATTTCTAGTTGAACAAATTGCTAAGGTTAGGGAGAATGCAAATATTGAAACTGCTGATATTTATGAAAGTGATGATGAAGCTTCTCCCAATAGATATGAATTGCATGTTGCTCCTGAGGGTTATGTTATGGATGAAGAAACTGCTAGAGACTTTCTTGCTTGGAACGATAGATATGATCTTAAGAAATTATTAGCTAAGCTGAAAGAAAAGTCCTTGAATGCTAGAATGAAACATGACCCTGCTTTTGCTACTTCACCTATCTGTGTTACTGATAAGGATTATGAATTTTCTGTTGATCCTGAGTTAATTACTTTGGTTGAGTCTGATCCTTTCCATGGCTATGAGTCTGAAACTGCTGTGGCACATCTTACTAAGTTGAATGATATAGCCACCCTGTTTACCAACGATGAAAAGATCCGTTACTATTATATCCTTAAGTTGTTTTCTTTCTTATTAAAGGGTGATGCTAAGACTTGGTTTAATTCCCTTGATCCTGGTTGTGTGTGTAGTCCCCGGGATATGATGTATTACTTCTCTGCTAAATATTTTCCCGCTCATAAGAAACAAGCTGCCTTACGGGAAATATATAACTTTGTGCAAATTGAAGAAGAGAGTCTCCCACAAGCTTGGGGAAGGCTTCTCCAATTACTGAATGCTTTGCCTGATCATCCTCTTGAAATGCATGATATACTTGATGTCTTTTATAATGGACTAACCGATGCTTCCAGAGACCACCTGGATAGTTGTGCTGGTTGTGTTTTCAGGGAAAGAACTGTTGAACAAGCAGAACTACTATTGAATAATATGCATCCCAATGAAAATAATTGGACACTTCCTGAACCATCCCCTAAGCCAACTCCGAAGAAAAGAGGTGTTCTATTTCTCAGTCCTGAAGATATGCAAGAGGCAAAGAAATCTATGGAAGAAAATGTATTAAAGCTGAAGATGTTAAGAATTTACCACCTATTGAAGAAATACATGGTCTTGATAACCCGACACAGGTAGTAAAGGTAAATTCTCTTTATAGATTTGATGAAGGTGATATTCCTCGTTGTAAGTCTGTTAGCCAATGCTTAGATGAGTTTGACAATTTTATTGTGAAACAAGAAAACTTCCATGCTTATGTTGGTAGACAATTACAACACAATGCTTATATGATTGAACGCTTGAGTGATTATCTGTCTAGAGCTAAAGGTGAACTGAAAGTCATTAGTATACATGCTTCTATGGTCACCACTCAAGTAGAACAAGTACTTAAGGCTCAGAATGATTTGCTCAATGAATTAAATAGTAAGAATAATGACTATGATGTTAGAGTTGCAACTAGAGGTGGTAAAATGACTCAGGAACCTCTGTATCCTGAAGGACACCCTAAGAGAATTGAGCAAGATTCTCAGAGAGCTAATTTAGATGCACCTAGTTCTTCTAAGAAGAAGAAAAGAAAAATGATAGGACTTTGCATGCTTCTAGTGAACCTGTAGCTGACACACTTGAGAATCCCAATGATTTATCTGTTTCTGATGATGAGACACAATCAGGTAATGAACATGAACCTAGTGATAATATTAATGATGATGTTCATGATGATGCTCAACCTAGCAATGATAATAATGTAGAGATTGAACCTGATGTTGATCTTGATAACCCACAATCAAAGAATCAACGTTATGATAAGAGAGACTTTGTTGCTAGGAAGCACGGTAGGGAAAGAGAACCATGGGTTCAGAAACCCATGGCTTTTCCTCCGAAACCATCCAAGAAAAAGGATGATGAGGATTTTGAGCGCTTTGCTGAAATGATTAGACCTATCTTTTTGCGTATGCGTTTGACTGATGTGCTTAAAACAAATCCTTATGCCAAGTATATGAAAGATATTATTACCAACAAAAGAAAGATACCTGAAGTAGAAATTTCCACCATGCTTGCCAATTACACTTTTGAGGGTGGAATGCCTAAGAAATTAGGAGATCCAGGAGTACCTACTATACCTTGCTCCATTAAGAAAAACTATGTTAAAAACTGCTTTGTGTGATCTTGGAGCCGGTGTTAGTGTTATGCCTCTCTCTTTATATCGTAGACTTGACTTGAGTAAGTTGACACCTATTGAAATATCTTTGCAAATGGCTAATAAATCAACTACTATACCTGTCGGTATTTGTGAGGATGTGCTGTTGTAGTTGCAAATGTTACTATTCTAACGGACTTTGTTATACTTGATATTCCCGAGGATGATAGTATGCCTATTATTCTTGGGAGACCCTTTTTGAATACTATAGGGGATGTTATTGATTGCAACAAAGGCAATGTCACTTTTCATGTCAATGGTAATCAGCATACGGTACACTTTCCGAGGAAACAACCTCAGGTCCACAGTATCAATTATATTGGAAAATTTTCAACTATTACTATTGGAGGTTTTGAATTTCCTCTTCCTACTATCAAGAAGACATATGACATTCTTATTATTGGGGACATACATATCCCCACTGAGGTAACATAGTGTTATTTGAAAATTCTCCGGTTTCATGTTACTCGGAAAGAGTTTATTAACAAGACCTGATCAACCTTGTTAATGGATTCCTTTGGATGAGCATGGGATAGGTGAATCTAGATAGCAGAACCTTCTGTACCCTCCATTTACTTTCTGTTAATTATGATAAATAAAGCAAAAATAGTATTTTCTGTCTGTTTCTAGACTTATCCGTGCAATAAAAAATATCCCGAAAATAAAAGTTCTGCAAATGCCATGAAATTGAAATATGATTTTTTTTCTAGAATATTTGAGGAAATATGGCACAGAACACACAGCGAAGGGAGCCAGCACCTAGCCACGAGGGTCCAGGGCGCGCCCCCTGCCTCGTGGGCCCCACGTGGCCCCCCTCCACATATTCCTTCACCCATGCTCTTCTTCTTCCTCCCAAAAAAATCACCAACCAGCTCAAGTCCGAGTTCTAGCTCATCTTGCTGCCATTTTCGATCTCCTTGCTCAAAGCACCATTCACCAAACTGTTTGGGGAGATTGTTCCTTGGTATGTGACTCCTCCATTGGTCCAATTAGTTTTTGTTCTAGTGATCTATTTATTGCAAATTTTTGCTACTGTGGTGACCTTGTTCTTGAGCTTGCATGTCAAATTTTCTTGGTCCCAAGTAGTTCCAATGCATGATATAGTCTCTAGGCACTAGTAGGAGTTGTTGCTATCAATCTTATTGAGTTTGGTTAACTTTTATTTTGAGTTACTAAAAATTTCAGAAAATTTTAGAAAAATGTATAGGAAAAACTTCCAAGGTGGTTCTTCAAGGAAGCAAGAACCTAGGCTCTCGTTCCGTGAGCCAGACGATGAACTACTGAGGGATGCTGATGTGCGGCCTTGTGAATGGCCGTCAGATGACTTCATGGATCAGGCTGGCATCAAGGATGAATTTTATGCATACGTGCGCAACGCTAACCTCGAGGGCTTCATACAAGATAAGTGCCCTCAATACCGTGGCTTAACTGATAGCTTTGTGTCAGATTTAGGGCTCCGCAAAACCCAAGAAGTTTGAACATAGGTGGCCTCGCCCTCGTCGGTGAAGAGATTGAAGCAAACAACAAATAGAACACACAAGAGTTTACCCAGGTTCGGGCCACCGGGTGGTGTAAGATCCTACTTCCTGCTTTGGTGGATTAGCCTCTGGAGGGCCGGAATATGAGCTAGTACAGTGGTTCCTGAGCTTGGGAGGCAAGCTCAGGAGGGTCAGGAGGCAAGTGTTCTTGCTCCTTGCGTGGTGGCAGAGTGTATGGATCGATCCCCCTTCACAGTAGGAATCCTAGCTACTTATATAGGCGGCCACGGTCCTCTTCCCCCGAAATGTTTAGGCGGGAAGGGATCCCACAACGGCCATTTTTGAGCTGGAACACAAGGACGTTCCTACCCTGACAAAAGCAGTCTTCGCCTGCAAAAGGACCAGGGGGTGACGCGGTGGTGGGCTCGACGGTGACATCCTCCTTGTCGTCTTTGTGGTCTTCGGTCTTGTTGCACCAATGAGGAAACCTTTGCCCCGCTCCTCGGGAACCTGCGACTGTGATGTCCTCTTTGCATCGAAATGGTAACTGTGCCGCTGGCGAGCGCTGTCACCCGCTGGCGCGATGCATCACTGCTGACATCACTGCCTCCTCCTGTGGCAGGCTTGGCCTTGGATTCTCCACCCCTCTGGAGCGCCTTGCCGAGGCCGCTCCAGAGGAGGTTATGACGTCGTTCTCCTCGCGAGGTTTACCTCCCTCGTGAGGGTCTTGGGCAGCTGGTTGATCAGCTAGGCCATACCAGGCCGTAGTAGGAGCTTGTCATGGCCCATAGATAGGCAAGTCTGGGTACCCTGGTTCCCAGTAAGCCGACAGTAGCCCCCGGGCCCAAGGCGCACGCGGAGTTGTCTCCGGGGCAAAGCCTTAGTCAAGGACGAAGCGCCGCGGGCCCTAAAAGGTTGCGGGCTAGGCCAGCGTGCGACTATTGGATGGGACGTGGCGGCTCCACTTCCAAC
Source organism: Secale cereale (assembly GCA_902687465.1). Taxonomy (NCBI): domain Eukaryota; kingdom Viridiplantae; phylum Streptophyta; class Magnoliopsida; order Poales; family Poaceae; genus Secale; species Secale cereale. The sequence continues at coordinate 103,955,998 of LR738710.1, forward strand.
GCAGCCTCGGTGATCGTGCGACTTGACAACTCCTTGGCGCAGACGACGGGGTGATACGTCTCCAACGTATCTACTTTTCCAAACACTTTTGCCCTTGTTTTGGACTCTAACTTGCATGATTTGAATGGAACTAACCTGGACTGACGCTGTTTTCAGTAGAACTACCATGGTGTTGTTTTTGTGCAGAATAAAAAGTTCTCGGAATCGCCTGAAAATCAACGGAGAATTATTTCAGAAAATATAAAAAATATATGCAAGAAGATACTCACCGGGGGGCCCACACCCTATCCCCGAGGGTGGGGGCGTGCCCCCTTCCCAGGGCGCGCCCCCGTGCCTCGAGGGACCCCGATTCTCCACCGACATACCCCCGGGTCCTATATCTTCCATTTTAGGGAGAAAAAAATCAGAGAGAAGGAAATATCGCGTTTCACGAGACGAAGCCGCCGCCAAGCCCTAATCTCTCTCGGGAGGGCTGATCTGGAGTCCGTTCGGGGCTCCGGAGAGTGGAGATCGTCGCCATCGTCATCATCAACCTTCCTCCATCACCAATTCCATGATGCTAACCGCCGTGTGTGAGTAATTCCATCGTAGGCTTGCTAGACGGTGATGGGTTGGATGGGATCTATCATGTAATCGAGTTAGTTTTGTTAGGGTTTGATCCCTAGTATCCACTATGTTCTGAGATTGATGTTGCTATGACTTTGCTATGCTTAATGCTTGTCACTAGGGCCCAAGTGCCATGATTTCAGATCTGAACCTATTATGTTTTCATGAATATATGTGTGTTCTTGATCCTATCTGGCAAGTCTATAGTCACCTACTATGTGTTATGATCCAGCAACCCCGAAGTGACAATAATCGGGACCACTTCCAGTGATGACCTTAGTTTGAGGAGTTCATGTATTCACTATGTGTTAATGCTTTGGTCCGGTACTCTATTAAAAGGAGGCCTTAATATCCCTTAGTTTCCAATAGGACCCCGCTGCCACGGGAGGGTAGGACAAAAGATGTCATGTAAGTTCTTTTCCATAAGCATGTATGACTATATTCAGAATACATGCCTACATTGCATTGATGAACTGGAGCTAGTTCTGTGTCACCCTAGGTTATAACTCCTACATGATGAATTGCATCCGACGTAATTCCCATCACCGATCCAATGCCTACGAGCTTTTCCTATATTGCTTGTTGCTTATTTACTTTTCCGTTGCTACTATCACAAGAACTACAAAAACACTACCGTTACTTTTATTGCTGCTACCGCCACTATCATATTACTTTGCTACTAAACTATCTTGCTGCAGATACTAAGTTTCCAGGTGTGGTTGAATTGACAACTCAGCTGCTAATACTTAAGAGTATTCTTTGGCTCCCCTTGTGTCGAATCAACAAATTTGGGTTTAGTACTTTACCCTCAAAAACGGTTGCGATCCCCTACACTTGTGGGTTATCACGGGGGCGTTATGGATGCGACACCAGTGGCTGGCGGTTGGGCTCCTCCACCCTATAAATGGGACTAGGGAGGGGGGCCCCCCAAGCCGTTTCCAAGCCAGCGCCATCTTCCCCTTGCTTGTTCTTCGCTTTCTCTCTTGTCACGAGATCTCCATGGCGCCGTCGAGGAAGCCGTCTGCCGCGGAGAAGGGGATGGCCCCGAAGGATCCAGTCCCGCTGCCGCCGAAGAGGGGCCGCGGTCATCCCCGCAAGTATGCCGCTGCACCTGCAGTGACTTCTCAGGGAGGCGGGCGTGGCCTTCTGAGTTCTACCACGGCCGCTGGCGGATGGCGCGGGACGTCCTCCCGTGGTGAAGGTGGTCGTGGCCGCGGAGGGAGAGGAGGCCTGCAACGATGCCGGTCGGTCGCGCGTCCTCCACGCCCGCAACTCCATTCCTTCGACGTGTAGTCGTAGTTCATGGTGTGGGCGGAGAAGCCCGGCGGCCCGTGGCTCAGGCTTCCCCGCTCATTCGGCGACATGTTACCAGCCGGAGGCCTCGGCGGTATCTAGCTACAGGCTGACGGTTGCTGCAGTGGTGCGTCCTGGGTGGAGGTTGATGTGGCTCCCTCGGGCGATATGTTCCTGGAGTGCGGCTGGCAGTCATTTGCTCGCGCACGCCGGCTGTAGGGGAGGTGTGCGCTCCACTTCAGGTACGATGGCGTCTCCACGCTGTTCGTCAGGGTCTTCTCGGAGGAAGGGAGGCGCCTTGGGTGCTGTCGCAAGGTTGATGACGAAGAGGACGACGGAGACGGCGTTCGGAGGAGCAGTTCCTCCTCCAAAGACGATCTCAGTCCTGGGGGGCGCCGTGGGTCCCTCCCCTATGGTAGCAGCAGCTCCTCCAGAAGTGGCGGCCGCGACGGACCACCACGCCGCCGAGCTCGGCCCGGCGAGGGGATGGGGTTGCCGCGCCGCTGTTGCTCGGTGAAGCCGGAGGAACTGGAAGAGTCCGACTGAGCGGGAGCGGCTTCTGCTTCTTCTCCTTTCTTTTCCTTCATGTCCTTGCAGTATCAAAATTTCAAGTTGCCTCGAGGAGGCGCGTAATGGGCTGTGATATATGTAAGAAGCGAGAACTCGATGTCATGTTTTTTTTTTGCCTGGGTGGAATCACTTAGCTTTTATGCGTCGCATCGTCCTGAGGCAGAGTCCTCCTGACTCCGGCATCATGAGCCCCATCGGGTCGTGACGAGGTGGTCGAGCCTGACGGGCTCGTACAGCCCCCGAGCGGGGTTTAGGCACCGAGATCTGTTGAGAGTGCCGAGCGAGGGTTAGAGCACCAAAGCCTGAGCGGCTTGGTAAGATAGGTTGCGCGGACTGAGAAGCCTGGCGCCAGAGCCTGAGTAGGCTTGGCCAGGCGAGGTCACAGGGCCACGGCAGACGAGGGCCGGTGACCGACCATGCCCCAGCCCCACGCGCGAGGCGCGCGAAGAAGAGCGAGTGGCGCAGCTGAACTCAAAACTGGCGAGATAGATCCCAAACAAGACTTTCAACCAAATGCAGGAAGCGTGAGAAACACTAAAACTTCATAGCATGGGGTAGAGGAAGTGCTGATAGCCAAGGAAGTAGAAAAGGCTGACAGCCAAACACCAAGCAAAAAAGTAAAAAAGGTTGCGTCTGACCCCTACACTACGTCTTCTTTTCAGCGAGGAGCTAAGGACTGCCACTGGGGCGTGGGTGGGAGCCTCGTCTGAGGGCCCGTAGGCAACACACAGGAGACTCCGTGGCGTGTACAGCCCCAACTCATTATTACGTGAGAGTGTCACGGGCGGAGACCTTCACGGGCATGGAGCCTTGATTACGGATAGAACCTCCTGAGGTGCTCGATGTTCTAGGAATTCTGGATAGGTATCCCATCCTACGTCTCCAGGCGCACAGCACCAGGCCCAGAGACACAGGCGATTCTGAACGGGCCCTCCCACATGGGCGAGAGCTTATGCAGCCCCTCACGGGACAGGACCCGCCTCAGGACCAAGTCACCAACTTCAAGTGTTCTGGCGCGGACGCCGCGGCAGTGGTACCGCCGCAGCGCCTGCTGATAACGTGCCGCCCTGAGGGCAGCTCGGGGGCGACCCTCCTCGCCGAGCACGAGGTCCATCCACCAGGCGGCGTCCTGGCATTCCTCGTTGAAGGCCAAGACCCGTGGGGAGCGATGCTTGACCTCGTGAGGGAGGACCGCCTCCGCCCCATAGCAAAGAAAGAAAGGAGTTTCCCCCATAGGTTTGGTGGCAGTGGTTCGGATTGACCACAGCACGGACTGGAGTTCGTCGATCCAGCCCCTGCCGCAAGCTTCTTCTTAAAGCTGTGCGCCTTGAGGCCACGCAAGACCTCTGCGTTGGCGCGTTCAGCCTGGCCGTTGCTCCTGGGGTTAGCTACCGAAGCGTAGCAGATTTGTGTTCCAAGGTTAGCTCAATATGACCTGAAGATATTACTTATGAACTGTGAACCGTTATCCGTGATGATGCGGCTGGGGACCCCGAATTGCCTCACGAGGCCCTGGATGAACTTGACAGCCGACCTGGCTGGGATCGCACGAACAGGCTCCACCTCTGCCCACTTGGTGAATTTGTCGATGGCGACGTACAGGAGGCGATAGCCCCCTGCTGCCCGAGGGAATGGACCCAGGATGTCCAATCCCCAGACCGCAAAGGGCTAGGAGAGCGGAATCGTCTGGAGGCCTTGCGCCAGCTGGTGGATCTGCTTGGCGTGAAACTGGCACGCCTCGCAAGCCCGCACGAGCTCCATGGCGTCGTTGAGCACCGTGGGCCAGTAGAAGCCGTTGCGGAAGGCCTTGCCCACGAGGGTTCGGGACGACAAGTGATGGCCGCAGTCTCCACCATGGATATCGTGCAGCAGCTCGCTCCCTTGCCTCCTCGAGATGCATTTTAGCAAGACGTTGTTGGGGCGCCTCCTGTAGAGTTCACCGTCTTGGATGCAGTAAGCTGAGGCCTGTCGGACCACGCGCTCTGCGTCTTCTTCCTTGTCCGGCAGGGTATCGTGTTGCAGGTACATCTTGTGTTCTTTGGTCCAGCAAACCTCCTCGGGCTCCGCAGGGTCGTCCTCAGGATGGGGCGCCGTCCTGAGGCGTCGCGGGCAGCCCCCGCTAGGGGAATGCCTGCTCGGGGACGGGTGACGTTACCGACGGTCTGAGCAGTCGCTCCTCGAAGACGCCCAGCCTCTGAGGCTCTCGTCGGGAGGCTCGTTTGGCGATATCGTCCGCTTCTTTGTTGCTGCCCCTTGGTACGTGCTGCACTTTCAGCTCTCGGATTCGCTTCTCCATCTTACGCACCTCCTCCAGATATGCCTCCATGCGCTTGTCCTTGGGCTTGTATTTCTTGTTGGAGAAGTCGATGAGGAGTTGCGAATCGCCCCTGATGGTGAGACGCTTGACCCCCAATGCGGCGGAGACCTTGAACCCTGCAATTAGGCCCTTGTACTCTGCGATGTTGTTGGAGACCTTCTCGCCTTGCTGGAAGTAGAGATGCACAGCGTAGTACAACTTATCCTGAGTGGGAGATACTAACACGGCGCAAGCCCCCGCACCGAGGCGTGAGAAGGCGCCGTCAAAGTATACTACCCTTCCGTTAGGGGCTTCATCGTCGTGGGTGCCTTGGAAGTCAACGACGAACGCTCACGAAGCTCTTCCCAGGAGGAGATGGATCCCACGGGGAGGTTCGGGAGCCAGGAGCGTGCGCCATCTTTGAGAGCCATGGGGAACCAGTTCGCCATGACCTGCTCGGTGCCGTTGGACGCCTTGATGCTTAGCTGGTAGAGTTGTAGGAACTCCGTGGGGTCGGTGGTGCCATCGTAGCGCGGAGGCAGGTCCCGCTTGAACTTTCCGGGCCAGACGAGGCACCGTAGCTCGGGAGCTAGGGCGCGACTGATGACCCACAACCGTAAGGGATCTATTGCAGCGTTTTCGATAAGTAAGAGTGTCGAACCCAACGAGGAGCAGAAGGTATTGATAAATGATTCTGAGCAAGGAATAACTACAAGCACTGAAAGATAACTTTTTAGGGGTTTTCTTGATATAAGCAACAGGAAGGTAAAAGCGAGCAAAGTAAAAGGCAATGGAGAGTAACGAGTGGCCCAATCCTTTCTGAGTAAAGGAGAGGCCTAGCAACTGAACTTATAAAGGCTAAAGTGTTCTTGAGGACACACGGGAGAGGTAGTCATGTGCTTTCGCCATATTCCGTATCGGTACTATGTTATGTGTTGATAAGTGCTGAGTGGGTGGATCTATGCTAGTACACTCTCTAGACTAATATGAGTGCACTCTTATGATTAAACACCTTGCAAGCGTCCGCAAATACAAGATAGTATTTAAGGCAAAAGCCTAACCATAGCAATAAGATCGATGATCCATTGTTCCCTTATGCAAAAGCGTGCGAACTGGGGTTCAGGTTTCTGTCACTCCGGCAACCCACCGTAAGCAAACTTTGTACACAATGTATTCCCCTAGGTCCTTAATAAGGTGAAGTGTTGAGTGTTCGACTCACACAACACCACTAGGTAAATAACAACACAACTTAAGTATCAAACAACACATATTACTTCAACATCATATGACTACTAACAACAAGACTTTTCCCATGTCCTCAAGAACTAAGGTAACTACTCACGAGACATAAAAGAGATCATGATCAGTGGAGATAAATGGATGATAAACAATCTGGACATAATGATATTTCTCCAACAAAACTCAATAGCATTCACCATAAAGTAGTAATCAACACCGATAGAGTAGAGAGGATAGATAGTACGGATTACAACACAAGTTTGCAATGATGAGATGACATTGGATGAAGATGGAGATGCTGTTGATGTTGGGGATGATGTTGATGATGATCTCGATGATGCCCGTGATGATGGTGATGACGATCGCGATGATCTCCCCTTCCGGGAGGTGATCTCCCCGGCGGAATCTGCCCGCCGAAGATGGCTTTTTCTTCTCTGTAGGTTTCCGCCACGGAGCGGCGGCGGAACTCCATCAAAACTCTCCTTTTTAGGGTTTTCGGATGACGAGGAGTATATAGGCAAAAGGGGGCAGCCGGAAGTGGGCCAGGGGCTCCAGGCGCCCCCCCGGCGCGGCCAGGGTGGGGCCCGTGCCAGGTGGCCGCCTGGGCGCCCTGTGGCCCCCCTCTGGTTGCTCTTTTGCGTGCCTTCGTGATCCGTCTGGAAAATACCCTCCGTCGATTTTCAGGTAATTTGAAGGTATTCTTCTTCAGCAACTCAGCATCCACTTTTTACCGCTGAATCCTGCGTCTGCTGCTTCGGCACCGGAAAGTTGCAAACTGTGTAAAATAGGCCAAAACAACATAAGAATCATTATCGTAATGTGAAATATATCAATGAATAAGGATGAATTACGATATAAAATAGTGATGCATTTTGGACGTATCAACACCCCCAAGCTTAGACCTCGCTTGTCCCCAAGCGAATACTGAGCTCGGTAAACCTGTCCACAAGTTTAGAGAGTGAAGTTTCGATAAATAGAATACGGACAATAAGCATCACAGTTTCTTCACCAACTCAAATATCCTCAACAGCAATCTTCAACTCATAAGGCCCTTATAAAAGAGTGGTAACACTTATAATCGAAAGTAGGGCTAAGGAAACTCATCAAATCATGGCAAACATGTCCTTTGGTCAAAGAACAACTAATAGCTTTTACTTTTGCTCTTTCTCTTTATGTTTTGACGAGATTAATTGAAGCTTTTGAAAGAACATGTTATTAGGCAAGAAGTGAAAGTGTTAACACGAAGGAAGATGTTTGCTTAAGCTGGGCTTGACAAACAACTTACCTATCAAATGATAATGTCAACAAAGATAAGATATGACAAATCTTAATGCAACTTTATATGAATGAATCCTCGTCAACATCAAATGTCTGCTCTCTTTAAGAATAGAAGGAAGTAGGAATAACTGACTCATCCTAAAAACTAAGAGATAGGCCCCGCTCTAGGGAAGTAGGGAAAACTCATGTGCTATCCTTAAATCAAATAGAATGAAAACAAGTTCTGAGAGGTGCATGATTTGTCAACGAATGCTAATAGATAACTCAATTACTTCTCGAGCTGGACAAGTTTTGAGGAACGGCTCCCGTACGGGGACGATCACATCCCCTAAATCTCCTTTGTTTATCGCTGCCAAAGTTTTCTGATTTCTCATGAACAAAGCGTGAAGGAGGGTTTGTTTGTTGTATTATCTTTTATGAGCCGGGCGCACTCATGCCAGCTCCTTCTCGTATTAGGGGTTTGCAGATTAGACATGCAATCCCGGGGTAAAACTTGTCCAACTTAAAAAGATCATGAATTAACTACTACTTCCTCATGAGCTAAAACAGGGGCACAAAATAGAAGATTTTGAACATTTAAGGATAACACACAAATTCTATACTTTAGGAGGTGGTAGTGGAATACCACGAATAGGAAGGTATGGTGGACTCATATGGAAGGTATTGGTTTAAGGGTATGGATGCACAAGCAGAATTCCGCTTAGTACAGAGTTTAGGCTAGCAAAGGCTTTGAGAGAACAGACAATTGATGATGACTAAGATGCAAAGCAATATAAAGCATAAACATTAAAATAAGCATAACACATCAAGTGGTCTTCCTTGTCAGCATAACACTTCAAGCATAATAACATAAAGGTTTTGGCTATGTCGCTACTTTAAGAAAATCATGCTTATTGTTATGACCAAAGCTATGTTTGCCAAGATTAAATAAGGTTTTCAAAGCCATACCTAATATAAGGTCAATACTCCCCATAAGAATCATCATACAAGGTCGATTGCGTGAAGAGAATACCGAGTGCAGCAAAGGAACCAATAGACTTCTCATTAATATTCCATCATAGACGACTCCACACTCACGGATACAATCTCTCCACAGAAGGAGTGATAGACCTCAATGCACACACCTATTTCATATAATAACCTTCCTAAACATGATACGACTCTACTTGACTCTAAAAGACAAAAGATAAAGATAAAGATAAAGATACCGGGCACTCCCCCAAGCTTGGAACAAGCCAATGGAATGCCATTACCCAAGGAGATTTCACTCCTCATTCTTGTTGACGTTGATCACGTAGTCCTCGGCGAAGCGCTTCCATGGAAGGGGTTCTCCAGTCTCATATGAGAAGTTTGTCTCCTGAATCCTGCATGCAGCACCCAAACCCATGCGCATAAACCTTAGTTCATACTCACAGTTCTGGTGATGTAGATCATAAATTTGCCCTTGGAGCTCTTCAATTCTTTCTTCAGATGCGGTGATGCTTTTCCACATCTCCTTCATCTCCTTCAGGAAGTAGGTCTTCAGCCCGTTGATGATGTCAAAGTTAGCTTCAACACCACGCTCGATCATCTTCTTGTACTTGAAGACTTCTTGCTCCACTTCTTCTAGCCTGTCCTGGATGCTCCCCTCCTTGATAGGTCCCTTCAGATCTTCTTGATGGAGGACACCGTCCTCCATCCGAACAACCTGAGGGTGCTTCTTCACCTCAGCGAGGTAAGGTTTGATGACGTTGACGACGAACTTGTCCTTGGGAGAACTTGGGGAAGCCATGGCACCTAGGTCCAGCCGAAAGATTTCCTGGCAGAAACAGATCGAAAAGAAAACACGCGAAATCGCGAGATACATTGCCGGAACAATCCGGGCAAATATATAGCAAAAATTTATGCACATAAAGGAAGGTAACAGGCTAAAGCGGGGTCGGAGACGGACTCCTGGGTGCCCAGGCGGCCTCCTAGCGCGGCCAGGAGGTAGGGCGCGCCAGGGGCGCCTGGGCCCCCTGGAGCTTGTCTCCGGCTCCACTTAGGCTTAGAATTTTACTAATTTTGCAAAAACTCATAATATGGAACTTTTATGGCGGTTCGCGATGTTTCCTTACCGTAATACATACCTTTTCTTATTCTGCTTCTGCTGGTGTCTGAAACAGGGCTGCAACATGTTCTTCGTGAGTTGTTGTGTATATCATATTCACATCAACATTGACAGGGTCTCCTGCTATGTAATGCTTAGGTCTCTACCCATTCACAACTTGAGGTTTGGTGCCTTCAAAATTGTTAATCTTGATTGCACCAGACCGATAGACTTCTTCAATATGAAATGGCCCTTCCCACCTGGAAAGTAGTTTGCCTGGAGAAAACCTGAAACGGGATCTAAACAACAAAACTTTATCACCAACATTAAATTCACGTTTCAGAATCCTCCTATCATGCCACTTCTTTACCTTTTCCTTGAACATTTTAGCACTCTCGTAAGATTCACTTCTCCACTCATCTAGAGAAGTCAAGTTCATGAGACGCTTCTCGCCAGCTAACTTTGGGTCAGCATTAGGCTCTCTAACAGCCCAGAAAGCTTTGTGCTCTAATTCTAATGGCAAATGGCAAGCCTTGCCATAAACCATCTTATAGGGGGACATGCCCATGGGGTTTTTGTAAGCAGTTCTATACGCCCACAAAGCATCTCCTAACTTGTTTGACCAATCCTTTCTATTTCTGTTTACTGTCTTCTGCAAGATCAACTTGATCTCTCTATTGGTGAGCTCAACTTGCCCACTAGTTTGAGGATGGTACGGTGAAGCAATTCTACAATTGACATCGTACTTGGCTAAAGCTTTTCTAAAAGCTCCATGCGTGAAGTGTGATCCTCCATCATTCATGAGATACCTAGGTACACCAAACCTAGGGAAAATCACATCTTTGAGCATTTTCAAAGATGTCTTGTGATCAGCACTTTCAGTGGGGATTGCTTCAACCCACTTGGTCACATAATCAACAGCTACTAAAATGTGAGTGTACTTGTGCGAAGAAGGAAAAGGACCCATAAAATCAAAACCCCAGCAATCAAAGGGTTCAATCACTAGTGAGTAATTCATAGGCATCTCATTCCTTCTACTAATGTTACCAACTCTCTGACATTTATCACAGGCTAAAACATAATTTCTAGCATCCTTAAAGAGAGTAGGCCAATAAAAACCTGATTGAAGAACCTTATGTGCGGTCCTCTCACCGGCATGATGTCCTCCATAGGGACTATCATGACATTGTCTGAGAATGTCCTTCTGCTCATGTTCCGGTATGCATCTTCTCACGATCCCGTCGGGACCTTCTTTGAAAAGATGTGGGTCATCCCAAAAGTAGTGCCTCAAATCATGAAAGAACTTCTTCCTTTGCTGAAATGTTAAACCTGGAGGCAAATACTTCGCAACGATAAAATTAGCATAATCTGCAAACCAAGGATCGGAAAGAGATTGTACTTTTACAACGGCAAGTTGCTCGTCTGGAAAACTGTCGTTGACTGGGATGGGATCATGCGGTATATCTGAAGGAAATATGCCCTAGAGGCAATAATAAAGTTATTATTTATTTCCTTATATCATGATAAATGTTTATTATTCATGCTAGAATTGTATTAACCGGAAACTTAATACATGTGTGAATACATAGACAAAACAGTATGTCCCTAGTATGCCTCTACTAGACTAGCTCATTGATCAAAGATGGTTATGTTTCCTAGCCATAGACATGAGTTGTCATTTGATCAACGGGATCACATCATTAGGAGAATGATGTGATGGACAAGACCCATCCGTTAGCATAGCACTATGATCGTTTAGTTTAACTGCTATTGCTTTCTTCATGACTTATACATGTTCCTATGACTATGAGATTATGCAACTCCCGAATACCGTAGGAACACCTTGTGTGCTATCAAACATCACAACATAACTGGGTGATCATAAAGATGCTCTATAGGTGTCTCCGAAAGTATTCGTGGTGTTGGCATAGATCAAGATTAGGATTTGTCACTCCGAGTGTCGGAGAGGTATCTCTGGGCCCTCTCGGTAACACACATCACAATAAGCCTTGCAAGCAAAAGACTAATGAGTTAGTCACGAGATGATGTGTTGCGGAACGAGTAAAGAGACTTGCCGGTAACGAGATTGAACTAGGTATAGAGATACCGACGATCGAATCTCGGGCAAGTAACATACCGTTTGACAAAAGGAACAACGTATGTTGTTATGCGGTTTGACCGATAAAAGATCTTCATAGAATATGTAGGAGCCAATATGAACATCCAGGTTCCGCTATTGGTTATTGACCGGAGATGAGTCTCGGTCATGTCTACATAGTTCTCGAACCCGTAGGGTCCGCACGCTTAACGTTTGATGACGATCGGTATTATGAGTTTATGAGTATTGATGTACCGAAGGTAGTTCGGAGTCCCGGATGAGATCACGGACATGACGAGGAGTCTCGGAATGTCCGAGACATAAAGATTGATATATTGGACGGCTATATTCGGACACCGGAAGTATACCGGAAAAGTTTCGTATTTATCGGGATTGCCGAAGGGGGTTACCGGAACCTCCTACGAAGGGGGATCGTCCATAGTGGGCCTTGTGGAAAGGAGAGAGGCAGCCCATAGGGCTGGCCAGCGCCCCACCTAGTTCCTAGTTGGACTAGGATTGGTGGGAGGCGCCACCTCTTCCTTTTCCTACTCCATCTCTTCCTTCTTTGGTGATTCCTACTAGGAATAGGATTGCAATCCTATTCCTAGTAGGATTCCTTCCCTAGCCGCACCATAGGAGGTTGGCCGACCCTCCTCCCTTGCTCCTTTATATACGGGGGCAGGGGGGCACCCAAAGACACACAAGTTGAATTGTTTTAGCCGTGTGCGGTGCCCCCCTCCACAGAATCACACCTCGGTCATACCGTCGCGGAGCTTAGGCGAAGCCCTGCGCCGGTGAACACATCATATCCGTCACCACGCCGTCGTGTTGACGAAACTCTCCCGTGAAGCTCAACTGGATCAAGAGCTCGTGGGACGTCATCAAGCTGAACGTGTGCTGAACGCGGAGGTGCCGTACGTTCGGTGCTTGATCGGTTGGATCGCGAAGAAGTTCGACAACATCAACCGCGTCACTTGACGCTTCCGCTCCCGGTCTACGAGGGTACGTAGACACACTCTCCCCTCTCGTTGCTATGCATCTAGTAGATAGATCTTGCGTGATCGTAGGAAAATTTTAAAATACTACGTTCCCCAACAGTGGCATCAGAGCCAGGTTTATGCGTAGATGATATGCACGAGTAGAACACAATGAGATTGTGGACGATACTAGTCATACTGCTTACCAGCATGTCATACTTTGCTTCGGCGGTATTGTGAGATGAAGCGGCCCGGACCGACATTACGCGTATGCTTACGCGAGACTGGTTTCACCGTTACGAGCACTCGTTGCTTAAAGGTGACTGGCGGGTGTCTGTCTCTCTCACTTTAGCTGAATCAAGTGTGGCTACGCCCGGTCCTTGTGAAGGTTAAAACAGCACATACTTGACGAAACATCGTTGTGGTTTTGTATGCGTAGGTAAGAACGGTTCTTGCTAAAGCCCGTAGCAGCCACGTAAAACTTGCAACAACAAAGTAGAGGACGTCTAACTTGTTTTTGCAGGGCATGTTGTGATGTGATATGGTCAAGACATGATGAGTTATACGGTTTTGTATGAGATGATCATGTTTTGAAAAGTTATCGGCAACTGGCAGGAGCCATATGGTTGTCGCTTTATTGTATGAAATGCAATCGCCATGTAATCGCTTTACTTTATCACTAAGCGGTAGCGATAGTCGTGGAAGCAATAGTTGGCGAGACGACAACGATGCTACGATGAAGATCAAGGTGTCAAGCCGGTGATGAAGGTGATCATGACGGTGCTTTGAAGATGGAGATCAAAAGCACAAGATGATGATGGCCATATCATGTCACATATTTTGATTGCATGTGATGTTTATCTTATTATGCTTCTTATTTTGCTTAGAACGATGGTAGCATTATAAGATGATCCCATACTAAATTTCAAGGTATAAGTGTTCTCCCTGAGTATGCACCGTTGCGAAAGTTCGTCGTGCCGAGACACCACGTGATGATCGGGTGTGATAAGCTCTACGTTCAAATACAACGGGTGTAAGCCAGTTTTGCACACGCAGAATACTCGGGTTAAACTTGACGAGCCTAGCATATACAGATATGGCCTCGGAACACTGGAGACCGAAAGGTCGAGCGTGAATCATATAGTAGATATGATCAACATAAGATGTTCACCATTGAAACTACTCCATCTCACGTGATGATCGGACATGGTTTAGTTGATTTGGATCACGTGATCATTTAGATGACCAGAGGGATGTCTATCTAAGTGGGAGTTCTTAAGTAATATGATTAATTGAACTTTAATTTATCATGAACTTAGTCCTGGTAGTATTAGCATATCTATGTTGTAGATCAATAGCTCGCGATGTTGCTCCCCGTTTTTTTTTCATATGTTCCTAGAGAAAGCCAAGTTGAAAGATGTTAGTAGCAATGATGCAGAATTGTTCCGTGATCTGAGGATTATCCTCATTGATGCACAGAAGAATTATGTCCTTGACGCACCGCTAGGTGACAGACCTATTGCAGGAGCAGATGCAGACGTTATGAACGTTTTGACAAAAGCTCGATATGATGACTACTTGATAGTTTAGTGCACCATACTTTACGGCTTAGAATCGGGACTTCAAAAACGGTTTGAACGCCACGGAGCATATAAGATGTTCCAAGAGTTGAAATTAGTATTTCATACTCATGCCCGTGTCGAGAGGTATAAGACCTCTGACAGTACTTTGCCTACAAGATGGAGGAGAATAGCTCAACCAGTGAGCATGTACTCAGATTGTCTGGGTACTACAATTACTTTAATCAAGTGGGAGTTAATCTTCCAGATAAGATAGTAATTGACAAATTTCTCTAGTCACTATCACCAAGTTAGTAGAACTTCGTGATGAACTATAAATATGCAAGGGATGACGAAAGGAATTCCCAGCTCTTCGCGATACTGAAGTAGGCGAAGGTAGAAATCATGAAAAAGCATCAAGTGTTGATGGTTAACAAGACCACTTGTTTCAAGTAAAGGGCAAAGGGATAAAAGGGGAACTTCAAGAAGAATGACAAGCAAGTTGTCACTCCCGTGAAGAAACCCAAAGCTAAACTCAAGCCTGAAACAAGTGCTTATACTGCAAAGGAAATGGTCACTAAAAGTGGAACTGCCCTAGATACTTGGCGGATAAGGAGGATGGCAAAGTGAACAAAGGTATATTTGATATACAGATTATTAATGTGTATTTTACTAGTGTTCATAGCAACCCCTCGGTATTTGATATTGGTTCAGTTGCTAAAGAGTAGTAACTCGAAATGGGAGTTGCATAATGAACAGAAACTAGTTAAAGGATGAAGTGACGATGTATATTGGAAGCAGTTCCAAGATTGATATGATCATCATCGCACACTCCCTATACTTTCGGGATTAGTGTTGAACCTAAATAACTGTTATTTGGTGTTTGTGTTGAGCATGAATGTGATTTGATCATGTTTATTGCAATACGGTTATTCATGTAAGTTAGAGAATAATTGTTGTTCTGTTTACATGAATAAAACCTTCTATGGTCATACACCCAATGAAAATAGTTTATTGGATCTCGATCGTGTGATACACGTATTCATAATATTGAAGCCAAAAGATACAAGTTTAATAATTATAGTGCAACTTATTTGTGGCACTGCCGTTTAAGTCATATTGGTGTAAAACGCATGAAGAAACTCCATAATGATGGACTTTTGGAATCACTTGATTATGAATCACTTGGTGCTTGCGAACCATACCTCATGGGCAAGATGACTAAAACTCCGTTCTCCGGAACTATGGAGCGAGCAACGTATTTGTTGGAAATCATACATACTGATGTATGCGGACCAATGATTGTTGAAGCTCGCGGCGGGTATCGTTATTTTCTGACCTTCACTGATGATTTGAGCAGATATAGGTATATCTACTTAATGAAGCACAAGTCTGAAACATTTGAAAAGTTCAAAGAAATTCAGAGTGAAGTAGAGAATCATCGTAACAAGAAAATAAAGTTTCTACGATCTGATCGTGGAGGAAAATATTTGAGTTACGAGGTTGGTCTTCATTTGAAACAATGTGGAATAGTTTCACAGCTCACGCCACCCGGAACACCACAGCATAATGGTGTGTCCGAACGTCGTAAACCATACTTTATTGGATATGGTGCGATCTATGATGTCTCTTACCGATTTACCACTATCAATTTGGGTCATGCATTAGAGACAGCTGCATTCACGTTAAATAAGGGCCTCATCTGAATCCGTTGAGACAACGCCTTAAGAACTGTGGTTTGGCAAGAAACCAAAGTTGTTGTTTCTTAAAGTTTGGGACTGCGATGCTTATGTGAAAAAGTTTCAAATGATAAGCTCGAACCCAAACCGGAGAAGTAAATCTTCATAGGATACCCAAAAAGAGACTGTTGGGCACACCTTCTATCACAGATCCGAAGGCAAGATATTCGTTGCTAAAAATGGATCCTTTCTAGAGAAGGAGTTTCTCTCGAAAGAAGTGAGTGGGAGGAAAGTAGAACTTGATGAGGTAATTGTACCTTCTCCCAGATTGGAAAGTAGTACATCACAGGAAATTGTTCCAGTGATTCCTACACCAATTAGTGAGGAAGTTAATGATAATGATCATGAAACTTCGGATCAAGTTTCTGCTGAACGTCGTAGATCAACCAGAGTACGTTCCGCACCAGAGTGGTACGGCAACCCAGTTCTGGAAATCATGTTACTAGACCATGATGAACCTACGAACTATGAGGAAGCGATGATGAGCCTAGATTCCACAAAATGGCTTGAGCCATGAAATCTGAGATGGGATCCATATATGAAAACAAAGTATGGACTTTGGTTGACTTGCCCGATGGTCGGCAAGCCATCGAAAATAAATGGATCTTCAAGAGGAAGACCGACGCTGACGGTAATGTTACTGTTTACTAAGTCGACTTCTTGCGAAAGGTTTTCGACAAGTTCAAGGAGTTGACTACGATGAGACTTTCTCATCTGTAGCGATGCTTAAGTCTGTCCGAATCATGTTAGCAATTGCCACATTTTATGAAATCTGGCAAATGGATAACAAAACTGCATTCTTTAATGAATTTATTAAAGAAAAATTGCATATGATGCAACCCGAAGGTTTTGTCAATCCTAAAGGTGCTGACAAAAATGTGCAAGCTCCAGCGATCCATCTATGGACTGGTGCAAGCATCTCGGAGTTGGAATATACGCTTTGATAAGTTGATCAAAGCATATAGATTTATACAGACTTACGGTGAAGCCTGTATTTACAAGAAGTGTGTGGGAGCACTACAACCTTTCTGATAAGTATATGTGAATGACATATTGTCGATCGGAAATGATGTAGAATTTTCTGGAAAGCATAAAGGAGTGTTTGAAAGGAATTTTTCAAAGAAAGACCTCGGTGAAGCTGCTTACATATTGAGCATCAAGATCTATATAGATAGATCAAGACGCTTGATAAGACTTTCGATGAGTACATACCTTGATAAGATTTTGAAGTAGTTCAAAATGGATCAGTCAAAGAAAAGTTCTTGCCTGACTTGTAAGGTGTGAAGTTGAGTAAGACTCAAAGCCAGACCACGGCAGAAAAATATAGAGAGAATGAAAGTCATTCCCTATGCCTCAGCCATAGGTTCTATAAAGTATGCCATGCTGTGTACAAAACACGTTGTGTACCTTGCCAAGAGTTTGACAGGGAGGTACAATAGTGATCCAGGAGTAGATCACTGTACAGCGGTCAAAATTATCCGTAGTAATTGGATGACTAAGGAAATATTTCTCGATTATGGAGGTGATAAAGAGTTCGTCGTAAAGGGTTACGCCGATGCAAGCTTTGACACTAAATCCAGATGACTCTAAGTATCAATCTGGATGCGTATTGAAAGTGGGAGCAATTAGCTAGAGTAGCTCCATGCAGAGCATTGTAGACATAGAAATTTGCGAAATACATAGGGATCTGTATATGACAGACCCGTTGACTAAACTTCTCTCACAAGCAAAACATGATCACACCTTATTACTCTTGGGTATTAATCACATAGCGATGCGAACTAGATTATTGACTCTAGTAAACCCTTTGGGTGTTGGTCACATAACGATGTGAACTATCGGTATTAAATCACATGGCGATGTGAGCTAGATTATTGACTCTAGTGCAAGTGGGAGACTGAAGGAAATATGCCCTAGAGGCAATAATAAAGTTATTATTTATTTCCTTATATCATGATAAATGTTTATTATTCATGCTAGAATTGTATTAACCGGAAACTTAATACATGTGTGAATACATAGACAAAACAGTATGTCCCTAGTATGCCTCTACTAGACTAGCTCATTGATCAAAGATGGTTATGTTTCCTAGCCATAGACATGAGTTGTCATTTGATCAACGGGATCACATCATTAGGAGAATGATGTGATGGACAAGACCCATCCGTTAGCATAGCACTATGATCGTTTAGTTTAACTGCTATTGCTTTCTTCATGACTTATACATGTTCCTGTGACTATGAGATTATGCAACTCCCGAATACCGTAGGAACACCTTGTGTGCTATCAAACGTCACAACGTAACTGGGTGATCATAAAGATGCTCTACAGGTGTCTCCGAAAGTATTCGTGGTGTTGGCATAGATCAAGATTAGGATTTGTCACTCTGAGTGTCGGAGAGGTATCTCTGGGCCCTCTCGGTAACACACATCACAATAAGCCTTGCAAGCAAAAGACTAATGAGTTAGTCACGAGATGATGTGTTACGGAACGAGTAAAGAGACTTGCCGGTAACGAGATTGAACTAGGTATAGAGATACCGACGATCGAATCTCGGGCAAGTAACATACCGTTTGACAAAAGGAACAACGTATGTTGTTATGCGGTTTGACCGATAAAAGATCTTCGTAGAATATGTAGGAGCCAATATGAACATCCAGGTTCCGCTATTGGTTATTGACCGGAGATGAGTCTCGGTCATGTCTACATAGTTCTCGAACCCGTAGGGTCCGCACGCTTAACGTTTGATGACGATCGGTATTATGAGTTTATGAGTATTGATGTACCGAAGGTAGTTCGGAGTCCCGGATGAGATCACGGACATGACGAGGAGTCTCGGAATGTCCGAGACATAAAGATTGATATATTGGACGGCTATATTCGGACACCGGAAGTATACCGGAAAAGTTTCGTATTTATCGGGATTGCCGAAGGGGGTTACCAGAACCTCCTACGAAGGGGGATGGTCCATAGTGGGCCTTGTGGAAAGGAGAGAGGCAGCCCATAGGGCTGGCCGGCGCCCCACCTAGTTCCTAGTTGGACTAGGATTGGTGGGAGGCGCCACCTCTTCCTTTTCCTACTCCATCTCTTCCTTCTTTGGTGATTCCTACTAGGAATAGGATTGCAATCCTATTCCTAGTAGGATTCCTTCCCTAGCCGCACCATAGGAGGTTGGCCGACCCTCCTCCCTTGCTCCTTTATATACGGGGGCAGGGGGCACCCAAAGACACACAAGTTGAATTGTTTTAGCCGTGTGCGGTGCCCCCCTCCACAGAATCACACCTCGGTCATACCGTCGCGGAGCTTAGGCGAAGCCCTGCGCCGGTGAACACATCATATCCGTCACCACGCCGTCGTGTTGACGAAACTCTCCCGTGAAGCTCAACTGGATCAAGAGCTCGTGGGACGTCATCAAGCTGAACGTGTGCTGAACGCGGAGGTGCCGTACGTTCGGTGCTTGATCGGTTGGATCGCGAAGAAGTTCGACAACATCAACCGCGTCACTTGACGCTTCCGCTCCCGGTCTACGAGGGTACGTAGACACACTCTCCCCTCTCGTTGCTATGCATCTGGTAGATAGATCTTGCGTGATCGTAGGAAAATTTTAAAATACTACATTCCCCAACAATATCTTCCATCCTTGAAAGATTGTCCGCCATCGGATTGTCTTCTCCTTTCCTATCAACAATCTGCAAATCAAATTCTTGAAGAAGGAGTACCCATCTGATAAGCCTTGGCTTGGCATCCTTCTTTGTCATAAGGTACTTGATGGCAGCATGGTCAGTATGAATAATAACTTTGGAATCAACAATATACTGCCTAAACTTATCAGAAGCACACACTACAGCTAAGAATTCTTTCTCAGTAGTAGCATAATTCTTTTGAGCACTATCAATGGTTTTACTAGCATAATGTATAACATTCAATTTCTTATCAACTCTTTGCCCTAAAACAGCTCCAATAGCAAAATCACTAGCATCACACATAATCTCAAAAGGTAAATTCCAGTCAGGTGGTTGTACTATAGGAGCGGTTATTAAAGTCTTCTTAAGAACTTCAAAAGCTTCCTTACAATCTTCATCAAATACAAAAGGAACGTCCTTCTGGAGAAGATTAGTGAGGGGTCTCGAAGTCTTAGAAAAGTTTTTAATAAATCTTCTATAGAAACCAGCATGACCAAGAAAACTGCGAATACCTTTGATGTCCCTTGGATAGGGCATCCTCTCAATTGCTTCGATCTTGGCCTTGTCCACCTCAATTCCCCTTTCGGAAATCTTGTGGCCAAGAACAATTCCTTCGTTAACCATGAAGTGGCACTTCTCCCAGTTGAGTACCAGATTTGTCTCCTCACATCTCTGCAAAACTTTATTAAGGTTGTGGAGACAATGGTCAAAGGAAGTTCCATAGACGGAGAAATCGTCCATGAAGACTTCCACAGTCTCCTCACAGAAACCATGAAAGATAGCAGACATACACCTTTGAAAAGTAGCAGGGGCATTACATAAACCAAAAGGCATACGCCTGTAAGCATAAGTACCAAAGGGACAGGTAAAAGTGGTCTTCTCTTGATCAGCAGTGTTAACATGAATTTGAGAGAAGCCAGAATAACCATCGAGGTAACAAAAGTGGGTATTTTAGGATAACCTTTCAAGCATTTGGTCGATGAACGGCAACGGGTAGTGATCCTTCCTGGTTGCCTTGTTCAGCTTCCTGTAATCAATACACATTCTATATCCAATAATAATTCTTTGAGGTATTAGTTCATTCTTATCATTAGGAACCACAGTTGTACCTCCTTTCTTAGGAACACAATGTACCGGGCTTACCCACTTACTATCAGCTATAGGGTAGATAATACCTGCGGCTAGAAGCTTGAGAATCTCAGTTCTTACAACATCCATCATCTTCGGGTTCAACCGTCGTTGATGATCAACAACTGGTTTAGCATCGGGCTCAAGGTTGATAGTATGTTGACAGATAGATGGACTAATCCCCTTAAGGTCATCAAGGGTATAGCCAATTGCACCTTGGTGTTTACGAAGTACTTCCAATAGTCGCTCTTCTTCATATCCTGAAAGGTTAGAGTTGATAATAACAGGATATACTTTCTTTTCATCTAAATAAGCATACTTGAGCGTATCGGGAAGAGGTTTAAGATCGAACACCGGGTCTTCTTTTGGTTTTGATAAAATTCCCAAAGGTTCAACCGGAAGGTTGTGCTTCAGGATAGCAGGTTGTCTCAAGAATATTTCATCTAGTTCATTTCTTTCCTGCATATGCAAATCATTCTCGTGGTCCTCCATATATTGCTGCAAAGGATCATTAGGGGGAATAGCAATAGAAGCAATACTTTCAATAATTTTATCATCACTAGGTAAATCGGTACCACGAGGCTGCTTAGAGAACTTAGAAAAAATAAATTCATATGGCTCACCATTGAATTCAACAGAAACTTTACCTTTCTTGTAATCTATTATAGCTCCACAAGTTCTAAGAAAAGGTCTGCCAAAAATAATAGGACAAAAATTGTCCCTCTCTGAACCAAGTACTAGAAAGTCGGTAG
Source organism: Secale cereale (assembly GCA_902687465.1). NCBI lineage: Eukaryota > Viridiplantae > Streptophyta > Magnoliopsida > Poales > Poaceae > Secale > Secale cereale. Next base: position 103,977,284 of record LR738710.1, read on the forward strand.
GGTATTTTACCTTTCCACATAGGACTTCAACGTCTCTCACAATTCTGATAGGAGAGATAGTTGCTCTGTTTGCAAGATGAATGGTAACATCAACTCCTTCAAGTTCACAAGGTGAAATCTCACCGATGATCTCTTCATAGAGTGAATAGGGGATAGCACTAGCGCTCGATCCCAAATCGCATAGCCCATAATAATTGTGATCTCCTATTTTAACAGATACTACTGGAGTACCTGAAATTGGGCCTTTATTCTTGGCTGTGACAAGGTTAGTGGAAACAGCACAAAAATTTACATTGGAATCCAAAACATCATTAGTAACAAGGTCTTTAACCAATGCAACTTGAGGATCGACCTTGATCTGGTCCTCAGGCTCATCAATTCTTCTCTCACTTTTATTTATTATGCCTGTCACAAGAGAGTGTTCCCTTATCCTTGCGGGAAAAGGAGGCTTTTCATATATAACTGCAGGCAAAATAGGGTCAGCAACATGAATATCAACAGGTAACTCTTTGAAAGGTTCATGATGCTGATCTCTCTTCTTTTTAAAAGAATCAGCGTGAGAGGCAAAATCCTTACAGAAATCAATCATTAGATGGGAATCAAGACCAATCTTAGAGCAAAAGGTATTGAAGTAATCAGTTTTCACATAGCTCTCAATATAATCATGCTCATAATTTATAGCGGGTTCAATACCTTTATCGATTTCCCAATCTTCGGTATTCCTCTGGATCCTTTCAATGAGATCTCACCTTTCTTCAACACTCTTCGTCTGAAATACCCCACTAGAGGAGGCATCCAACATCTCCTTATCCTGACGAGAAAGCATGGCATAAAAATTTGTAAGTATAATTTCCTTGGGGAGCTCATGAATAGGACATTTGAGCATTAGGGACTTCAATCTCCCCCAAGCTTGAGCAATGCTTTCTCCGTCACGAGACCTAAAGTTATAGATATAGTTCCTGTCTCGATGAATTTCATGAAGAGGATAAAACTTGGTATAAAAGAGAGACATAAGCTCTTGCCAATCAAGCAAGTGTGAGTTATCGAGAAGCTTATACCAATCTGAAGCTTTATCTATAAGTGATACGGAGAACAATTTCCTCATGACAAACTCCATTGATACACCTGCAAGCTTAAATAATGAACATAGTTGTGACAGATATAGCAAGTGTTCACCGGGATGTCTGTCTCCTGCATAACGATTAGCCAAAACATAATCGATAATACCAGCTGGTATTTTATAGGGCACAATTTCAGTAGGGGGAGGAGCAACCACCACAGGTGTGGGGCGTCTTCCCTCGAGCAACGATCCAATAGCAAGGCTGTCCATAAGGACAAAGAGCAGCAACAGCAAAATAAAAATAGAAATATAAAAACTTCCTTACCAGTTTCACTTTACCAATAGCGCTACACTCCCCGGCAACAGCGCCAGAAAAAGGTACTTGATGACCCACAACCGTAAGGGGTCTATTGCAGCGTTTTCGATAAGTAAGAGTGTCGAACCCAACGAGGAGCAGAAGGTATTGATAAATGATTCTGAGCAAGGAATAACTGCAAGCACTGAAAGATAACTTTGTAGGGGTTTTCTTGATATAAGCAACAGGAAGGTAAAAGCGAGCAAAGTAAAAGGCAATGGAGAGTAACAAGTGGCCCAATCCTTTCTGAGGAAAGGAGAGGCCTAGCAACTGAACTTATAAAGGCTAAAGTGTTCTTGAGGACACACGGGAGAGGTAGTCATGTGCTTTTGCCATATTCCGTATCGGTACTATGTTATGTGTTGATAAGTGTTGAGTGGGTGGATCTATGCTAGTACACTCTCTAGACTAAGATGAGTGCACTCTTATGATTAAACACCTTGCAAGCGTCCGCAAATACAAGATAGTATTTAAGGCAAAAGCCTAACCATAGCAATACGATCGATGATCCATTGTTCCCTTATGCAAAAGCGTGCGAACTGGGGTTCAGGTTTCTGTCACTCCTGCAACCCACCGTAAGCAATCTTTGTACACAATGTATTCCCCTAGGTCCTTAATAAGGCGAAGTGTTGAGTGTTCGACTCACACAACACCACTAGGTAAATAACAACACAACTTAAGTATCAAACAACACATATTACTTCAACATCATATGACTACTAACAACAAGACTTTTCCCATGTCCTCAAGAACTAAGGTAACTACTCACGAGACATAAAAGAGATCATGATCAGTGGAGATAAATGGATGATAAACAATCTGGACATAATGATATTTCTCCAACAAAACGCAATAGCATTCACCATAAAGTAGTAATCAACACCGATAGAGTAGAGAGGATAGATAGTACGGATTACAACACAAGTTTGCAATGATGAGATGAGATTGGATGAAGATGGAGATGGTGTTGATGTTGGGGATGATGTTGATGATGATCTCGATGATGCCCGTGACGATGGTGATGACAATCGCGATGATCTCCCCTTCCGGGAGGTGATCTCCCCGGCGGAATCTGCCCGCCGGAGATGGCTTTTTCTTCTCTGTAGGTTTCCGCCACGGAGCGGCGGCGGAACTCCGTCAAAACTCTCATTTTTAGGGTTTTCGGATGACGAGGAGTATATAGGCAAAAGGGGGCAGCCGGAAGTGGGCCAGGGGCTCCAGGCGCCCCCCCCCCCCCGGCGCGGCCAGGGTGGGGCCCGCGCCAGGTGGCCGCCTGGGTGCCCTGTGGCCCCCCTCTGGTTGCTCTTTTGCGTGCCTTCGTGATCTGTCTGGAAAATACCCTCCGTCGATTTTCAGGTAATTTGAAGGTATTCTTCTTCAGCAACTCAGCGTCCACTTTTTACCGCTGAATCCTGCGTCTGCTGCTTCGGCACCGGAAAGTTGCAAATTGTGTAAAATAGGCCAAAACAACATAAGAATCATCATCGTAATGTGAAATATATCAATGAATAAGGATGAATTATGATATAAAATAGTGATGCATTTTGGACGTATCAGCGACACCCAGCCATGCTCATGATCACAGGCGCCCCCTCCGCCTGCGGTGCTGGTTCTTGGGGTGTTGGCACCACCACCTCCTGTGGTGTGTGGTCCGGGGGCTGTGGGCCAGGGGGCCCACGAGCCCCTGCATGGGGATGCGGAATCACCTGGCAGCTCTCCTCGTCGTGCTCATGGGCTCTGCGGGGTTGTTCACGTCGAGGAACCTCGCGTCGGGCCTCCTGGCCGGCGCGGTGGAGTGGAGGCGGAGCCGGGACCCCGTGGCCTTCATCCCCGGCCGGGGGCGACAGAGGATGCGAGGAGTGCGTTGGTGCAGATGCTTCTCCAGCGGCATTGACGCGCTCGGTGACGCGGTGGAGCCACTCGTCATAGAGGTCATCTGCTGGGCGGTAGCGCAAGAGCTCCCGCGCCATCAGCAGTGCAGGCTGCTGGTACACCCACGGCGGACCAGCGAGGACGACGCCGCGGCCGGCGAGGGTGAAGGTGTTGCCGTGCGGCCAACCAGCCGCACGGTCGGTGGCAGCGACGAGTCCCGCTGCTCGTGGACGGCCGGGTCAGTGGCGGCGTTGGCGACCGGCGAGTTAGGGCGGAGCGGTGCACCGTTGCCCGCAGGCGCCGTCTGAGCGACATTCGCGGCGCGGGGGGCGGCGCGAGCTCGGCGTGTGTCCACCATGGCTGTGGAGCGGAGTCGGCGACAAGAACGCGACGAGGTCGCCGGAGAGGCGAGATTTTGACACGCCCCCTACCTGGCGCGCCAAATGTCGGATTTAGGGCTCCGCAAAACCCAAGAAGTTCGAACCCAGGGGTGTGAACGAAGCTCTCTCCCGCTCGCGTCTACCTAGCGCCTCGCCCTCGTCGGTGATGAGATTTAAGCAAACAACAAATAGAACACACAAGAGTTTACCCAGGTTCGGGCCACCGTGTAGTGTAAGACCTTACTACCTGCTTTGGTGGATTAGCCTCGGGAGGGCCGGAATATGAGCTAGTACATTGGTTCCTGATCTCGGGAGGCGAGCTCATGAGGGTCAGGAGGCAAGTGTTCTTGCTCCTTGCGTGGTGGCAGAGTGTATGGATCGATCCCCCTTCAATGTAGGAGTCCTAGCTACTTATATAGGCGGCCACGGTCATCTTCCCCCAAAATGTTTAGGCGGGAAGGGATCCCACAACGGCCATTTTTGAGCGGGAACACAAGGACGTTCCTACCCTGACAAAAGCAGTCTTCGCCTGCAAAAGGACCGGGCGGTGACGCGGTGGTGGGCTTGACGGTGACATCCTCCTTGTCGTCCATGCGGTCTTCGGTCTTGTTGCACCAATGAGGAAACCTTTGCCCCGCTCCTTGGGAACCTGCGGCTGCGATGTCCTCTTTGCACCGAAATGGTAACTGTGCCACTGGCGAGCGCTGGCACCTACTGCCGCGGTGCGTCACTGCGGACATCACTGCCTCCTCCTGAGGCAGGCTTGGCCTTGGATTCTCCGCCCCTCTGGAGCGCCTTGCCGAGGCCGCTCCTGAGGAGGTCTTGACGTCGTTCTCCTCGCGAGGTTTAGCTCCCTCGTGAGGGTCTTGGGTAGCTGGTTGATCAGCTGGGCCGTACCAGGCCGTAGTAGGAGCGCGTCGTGGCCCGCAGACAGGCAAGTCTGGGTACCCTGGTTCCCAGTACGCCGACACTTTGTGAGAAGGTTCAAATTTTCATCTTCGCGTAATTCTCACACTGTCCTGTTTGACCTATATGATAAATCTTATACCATGGATTTAGAGGATTTTAATGATGCTTGAAAGCTCCCACAATGGGGAAGTATGGGTGATCCTCGCAAATCTGAATTTAGAGAATTCCTTGTTAGTATTACAGTAGGGGAATCCAGGGAAATCACATAGGCTACCATAGGGAGCATTCATTTTCCTGCTATTCGTTACTTTGCTCTCTTTATCGGTAGATGCATTAACGGTAAGGATGAGGCTTGCCACATGTGTGTCCCTGATCTTAGTGTTCTCAAGAGTATTGTATTAGGTGATAGACAATATAACTTGGGAGCCATTGTTGCACGTAGGCTACATCATAATGGTTTGCATGGAGATTTATTTGGTGGACTTTATGCCACTCGCATAGCTCGCCGTCTTGGTGTGCCTGTACATGAGAATGATGAACCTTTACCTACTGCTTATTTAGATTGCCATGCTATGACTAGTCACCGGTTTATAGAGTGGGATGATCAAACCCTCAAATGCCGACTAATCTTTAACAGGCAGCATGCCATCCCTATTGTTCTTCCTGCCCCCACTTTGTTTAACTTTCAGGCAAAAGGGAGATACACTATAACTATGCAGGAGGCAAATGCTTATTATAACATGACAGAGGCGGCTCGCCTTCGAGCTACAGCTCAACATGCGGTGGCTGCTGCATCCCAGTACAATCCCAACTACAACTTTGGATATCCGTCAGGCCAATACTGGCCATAGACCAACTTAGGCCAAAAGCCTAAGCTTGGGGGTGTACGTGTTTCTCACCGACTTTACATTCATGTTCACACACTTATTCTAGTTGTCGGTGCTCACACTCTTTCATTGTACCATCCATGCTTAGTTTCAATTTCTTTTTCTTAGTCTTTTTATTGTGTGCTAGAAAAACCCAGAAAAACAAAAAAAAAATAGTTGTAGCTTCTAGCTTGTTTACTTTCTTTGCTTGTAGTAATAGTTAAAAATGAAAACCCAAGAAGATTTCCTGTTCTTCTTTTGCTTGTTGGGAGCTTTCTCATGTAAATAGTTTCTTTTCTTTTCTTTGGGGGTTAAGAGTAGAAGACCATGATTGAAAATGCTTGGTGGCTTTCATATGCTTTGTTGTTGATTTAACCTTGAGCCATATTACCTTGTCTTCTCTCTTGTATTAAATGTCTGCAGATTCCAGCTTAGTCCAATGCACGTGCACTATTATTAGTTTCCAAACCGTTCGGTCGTGCGAGTGAAAGGCAATAAGGATGATATATGATGAACTAATTGAGATGAGAAAAGCTGGTATGAACTCAACCTCTCTTGTTTTTGTAAATATGATAGTTCATCGTTCCTGATTCAGCTTGTTATGAATGAAACATGCTTGCAATGACAATTAGAGATCATAGCTGCTTATGCCATGCTTAATTAGCTGAGAGTTTATAATGGTCTATCTTGCGTGCCAACATGATATTAAAATGGTTGTGATGTGGTATGATGGGGTGGTATCCTCCTTTGAACGATTTAAGTGATCTGACTTGGCACATGTTCACGCATGTAGTTGAAACAAATCAACATAGCATGGGAGATATCGAGATTCTTGGTTGTTATTTTGACATGAAAGTATACCGCTCAAAATGTTATTCATCTCTATTTAAAAATCGATCCCTGGCACCTCTACAAATCACTGCTTCCCTCTGCGAAGGGCATATCTATTTACTTTTATGCAGATTCATCATCCTCTTATCAAAGAGCGCCAGTAGGAGAGCACCTCTGTCGTTGCATGTATTACTATTAATTTGCATTGAGTATGATCATGACTGGATCTCTTTTATCATGAATTACAATGTCTAGTAAGTCCTTGATCTTTAAAGGTGCTCTACTTTTATGTTTTGCAGTCTCAGAAAGGGCTAGCGAGATACCATCTTGTTATATCATATCATGATTGTTTTGAGAAAGTGTTGTCATCCGAGGTTTATTATTATTGCTCGCTAGTTGATTATGCCATTGATGTGAGTAGTCTTGAGACCTGAAAGTTATTGTGAATGTGGTTAGTTCATGATCTTGTTGAAAACCTGAATGTTGGCTTACATATTTACAACAACAAGAGCAAACAGAGTTTGTCAAAGTTTTTCTTTATCACTTTCAGTTTATGAACTGAATTGCTTGAGGACAAGCAATGGTTTAAGCTTGGGGGAGTTGATACGTCTCCAACGTATCTACTTTTCCAAACCCTTTTGCCCTTGTTTTGGACTCTAACTTGCATGATTTGAATGGAACTAACCTGGACTGACGCTGTTTTCAGCAGAACTGCCATGATGTTGTTTTTGTGCAGAAACATAAAGTTCTCGGAATCGCCTGAAAATCAATGGAGATTAATTTGGAAAATATAAAAAATATCTGCAAGAAGATCCACACCAGGGGGCCCACAGCCTGTCCACGAGGGTGGGGGGCACGCCCCCTGCCTCGTGGGCCCCCTGGTGCTCCACCGACGTACCCCCAGATCCTATATCTTCACTTTCGGGGAGAAAAAAATTAGGGAGAAAGAATTATTGCGTTTCACGAGACGGAGCCGCCGCCAAGCCCTAATCTCTCTCGGGAAGGCTGATCTGGAGTCCGTTCGGGGCTCCGAAGAGTGGAGATCGTCGCCATCATCATCATCAACCTTCCTCCATCACCAATTCCATGATGCTCGCCGTCGTGCGTGAGTAATTCCATCGTAGACTTGCTGGACGGTGATGGGTTGGATGGGATCTATCATGTAATCGAGTTAGTTTTGTTAGGGTTTGATCCCTAGCACCACTATGTTCTCAGATTGATGTTGCTATGACTTTGCTATGCTTAATGCTTGTCACTAGGGCCCGAGTGCCATGATTTCGGATCTGAACCTATTATGTTTCCATGAATATATGTGTGTTCTTGATCCTATCTTGCAAGTCTATAGTCACCTACTATGTGTTATGATCCGTCAACCCCGAAGTGACAATAATCGGGACCACTCCCGGTGATGACCATAGTTTGAGGAGTTCATGTATTCACTATGTGTTAATGCTTTGGTCTGGTACTCTATTAAAAGGAGGCCTTAATATCCCTTAGTTTCCAATAGGACCCTACTGCCACGGGAGGGTAGGACAAAAGATGTCATGCAAGTTCTTTTCCATAAGCACGTATGACTATATTCGGAATACATGCCTACATTGCATTGATGAACTGGAGCTAGTTCTGTGTCACCCTAGGTTATAACTTCTACATGATGAATTGCCTCTGACATAATTTCCCACCACCGATCCAATGCCAACGAGCTTTTCCTATATTGCTTGTTGCTTATTTACTTTTCCGTTGCTACTATCACAAAAACACTACCATTACTTTTATTGCTGCTACCGCTACTATCATGTTACTTTGCTACTAAACTATCTTGCTGCAGATACTAAGTTTCCAGGTGTGGTTGAATTGACAACTCAGCTGTTAATACTTAAGAGTATTCTTTGGCTCCCCTTGTGTCGAATCAATAAATTTGGGTTGAAAACTTTACCCTCGAAAACTGTTGCGATCCCCTGCACTTGTGGGTTATCACCCACCATAGCATCAATGATTTGATCAATACAGGGGAGGGCAAAAGGATCAGCTGGGCAAGCTTTGTTCAGGTATGTGTAATCAACACACATTCTCCAAGTGCCATTCTTTTTAAGCACCAGCACCAGGTTAGCCAACCACTCAGGGTGAAACACCTCAACTATAAAACCTGCCACCAAGAGCCTGGCCACTTCTTCATCGATAGCCTTGCGCCTTTCTTCATTGAAGCGGCGGAGAAACTGTTTAACCGGATTAAACTTTGGATCAATGTTAAGAGTGTGCTCAGCGAGTCCCCTCGGTACACCTGGCATGGCAGAAGGTTTCCATGGGAAGATGTCCCGATTCTCACGGATGAACTCGATGAGCGCGCTTTCCTATTTCGGATCCTGGTTAGCACTGATGGTGAACTACTTGGATGAATTGCCAGGGACAAAGTCAACCAGCTTGGTCTCATCAGCTGATTTAAATTTTAAGGCCGGATCATGCTCTGTAGTCGGTTTCTTCAACGGAGACATATCTGCCGGATCAACATTGTCCTTATAAAATTTCAACTCCTCGGTTGCACAAACCGCCTCAGCATAGGCTGCATCACCTTCTTCGCATTCCAAAGCAATCTTCCAGCTCCCATGGACCATGATGGTTCCCTTGTGACCTGGCATCTTGAGCTGCAGATTAACATAATAGGGCCTTGCCATGAACTTAACATAAAGCGGCCGCCCGAACAAGGCGTGATACGGGCTCTTGATCTTTACCACTTCAAAGGTCAAAGTTTCCGACCTTGAGTCATGCTCACCTCCAAAAGTGGCCTCCGGGTCTATCTTACCGACCGGATACGCTGATTTACCAGGTAACACGCCGTGAAAAATGGTATTGGACTGTTTGAGCTTCCTGTCCGTCAACCCCATGCGACTAAAGGTCTCATAATACATAATATTGATGTTGCTTCCTCCGTCCATGAGCACCTTGGTGAACTTATAACCCCCAACCTGAGGCGCAACCACCAGAGCCAGCTGACCCGGATTATCAACCCGGGGCGGATGATCCTCTTGACTCCACACAATGGGTTGTTCCGACCAGCGTAAATAACGAGGCACCGCCGGTTCAACAAAGTGCACTGCCCTTTTATAAACCTTCTGATGACGTTTACATAAGCTTGTTGTGAAAACATGATATTGCCCACTACTCAGCTGCTTCGGGTTGCTTTGATAGCTTGATTGTTGTTGTTGCCGATGATTGCTCTGATTATTATAACCACCCTGGCTGTTTTGCTGGTTATGCCCGTTCTGATTGCTGTGGCCGCCCTAGTTACCTTGGAACCCTGGAACGGAACCACCGCCTTGATAACCGGGCCCGTGAAAACCAGAGCCTGAATCGCCGAACGATCCGTCATCATATTGGAACCGGTTTCTGAACTCCCTCATAATAAAGCAGTCCTTGCTGAGGTGTGTGGTTGGCTTTTCCTTCGTGCCGTGCCTGGGGCAAGGCACATTCATCTGGCGTTCCAGATTGATGTTTTGTCCTGTGCCCCGTGGGGGCAGTCTACCTTTATGACGCTGGCCATCCTCCTGTACATTGGTGTTAGCTACGAAATCTAAACTGCTATCCACTTTACGCTTACCGCTGTATCCCTGATTCGCCGGATTAGACTGCGGTGCTTTACCATTCTTTTTTCCTTTTCCTGATTTCTCATCGTCAGACTTCGGATATTTGGCACTATCCGAATCTGCATACTTCACCAGGGCCCCCATGAGTGTTCCCATGTCATTACAGTGACGCTTGAGCTGTCCTAACTTCAGCTTCAGAGGCTCAAACCGGCAGTTGCCTTCCAATGTCACCACTGCTGTGTCCGGATTGATGTGGTCTGAGGAATGTAGGATCTCTGACAACCGGCGCACCCAATGACTTGTTGATTCGTTCTCCCCTTGAACGCAGGCCGCCAAGTCTACAATGGACATGGGCTGCTTACATGTATCCTTGAAGTTATTGATAAACCGGCGTCGTAACTCCGCCCATGATCCAATGGAGTTCTGTGTAAGCTTTTTAACCAGGTACGAGTCGTGCCCTCCAGCATCATGGTGAAGTACTTCGCACACGCCGCATCGTCCACATCCAGCATCTCCATTGCCATCTCGTAGCTTTCAACCCAAGCTTTAGGGGATAAATCTTCTGTATAGTTGGGCACCTTACACGGTCCCTTGAAGTCCTTAGGTAATCGTACATTGCGTAAAGCGGGGGTGAGACACGACACTCTCAAGGAGCTGGAAGTAACCCCTGGCTCGACCGTGGTAGATGGACGAACCGGCGTATGCTGACGGGCTTCATACCGTGCTGCTAATTCAGCCTCTCGGCGCTGTCTGCCCTCATCCACCACATCTTGAGCGTTTGCACCTCCCCCTTCCGGGTTATCCCTCCGCGGCGGGTTACGATTCCACGCACTACTTAACACGGTTGGTTCTTCTAGGTGCCTGCTGTAACTCCGGCTTGGGCGGGGGGGGGGGCGGGGGGCGGTGGAATGAATCCTCTCGCGGCTGTGAGAATAAGCCTGCTGCTGAGTTAAAGCCGTCTCCAGAAACTCCTTCGCTCGCCGTGCCTCCACCGCTATAGGGGACCCCCCCCTTCAATGGGAAGGGCTGCCAATCGTGAAGCGGCCGCAACTATGCTATCCAAAGGGTTAGAGTAGTGACCAGGAGGCGTTGGCGCATGCTGTGATGAAACGACCCGACGGGCTGGATGTCACATCCCCAGCTTCACCTTGCATTAGGATAGCACCTGTCTGTTGCATCATGTTTATTTTCAAAGGAAACCTGAAATGGGGATGCTCAAACCCTAGCACTAAATGAAATTAACTAGGGTCAAATTAAAATCTTTTTCAATGAACCCAAAATGCCCCTTGGAAAAGTTCATCAATTTTGGATTGATTAAAAACCTCTGCCAAAAATGTTGCACATATTTCTAGGACCATTCTGGATTTTTGAATTAAATCATATCTTACTTGCATTTGGGCATTTAAATTTTATATATTAATTTAAATGCTCAAATAATCATAAGCTAAAATGTTTACTGTTGGATTTATTCTAAACAGTAGCCATGCTTGGTTTCATGATTTTTGAGTGTGCCTAAGTATTTTTAATAAAGCCCAGAACAAAGTAACAAAATAGAAAACAGAAGATAAAATAGAAAAACAGAAACAGAATTAGAAAAGAGAAGGGTTACCTGTCCAGCCTGGCGGCCATGCACTGTTGGCCCAGCCCACCAGGGGCAAGGTTGTCTTCAACCTCGTGCCCACTGGCAGCCAGCGCACGCACCGATCGCGCCACCTCCTGCTTCGCCGTGTCGCGCTCCCCTTCGAACCAATCCAGGCGCCAAGAGACGTGGACGAAGCCCCCGCAGCGATTCCCTCCTTCTCTCGTCACCTCCCCTTTCTCCCCGCTCGTTTTCGAGCTCAGCCGAACGAGCTTGTCGTCGCCGTCCACCACTCGCACGGCCACCGGCCACCACCCGCCTCGCCGAAGCGTCGGGAAGCTCCGCCACCCTTTCCCTAACCTCCTCACTGAGCCACGCGCCTTGTGAAGCCCCGTGTCGTCCTCACCGTCGCCGGCTTCAACCTACGGCCGTGGAGATCGCCGGCGACCTTGCGCCCGCTCCGACGCGTCCCCGAGCTCGCTGACGACGCCATCGAGATCGCCGTGAGCTCCTCCTTCTTCCCCCATGTCCACTCACTCCTGCGTGTGCTCCAGCCCCGATTCCCTCAGTGACCGTGAGCTCACCGCCGCCGGCCATGTCCCTGCCGTGGCCAGGGCCACCACAGCCCACACCCGAGCGCGTCAACACACTCACCACACCTGCAGGAAGTCATAGCACCCCTCTGTGCCTCCTCCCATGCACCGAATCATCATTCTCGCCGATGCCCGAACTCCGGCGCCGCCGCGAGCTCGTTTCCGACGAGCTCCGGCCACCCCAGCTCCTCCCACTTGCGGGGATGGATGCGGGAGAGCACGGGCTCCCTCCTGGTGCCCTCAGCGTGCCTAGCCGCAGCCTGCAGCGCCGCGCCCGCGTAAGCCCGACCGCTGCCGCCGCTGGACCTCGTCGCCGGCCACTTTTCCGGCCACCCCAAGGCCAACTACCGCCACCACTCGACGCGGAAGAGTGCCCGCGTCACGTTGATGCCTTCCGCCGGCCGTTTGGTGAGGAGGATTTCCGCACCCACCGCCGCGTTTGGCCTCGCCGGCGTCGAGCCGCCGGTGGGCTTGACCCCTTTTGACCACGGCTGGACCCCCCCTGTGTCCATGACATGTGGGGCCGGCCGTTGTTTAGTTTTAGTTTAGGTTTTAATTAAGTACTAATCTCTGTGCTTATCTCTATGGGTCACTGACACGTGGGGCCAACCCCTGTTAAATTAGTTTAGTTAAAACTAAACTTAATTAGGCCCTGAGAGACTGACATGTGGGCCCAGGCCCCACCAGCAGTTTAGTTATTGTTAGTTTAAAAACTAACTAACCCTGTTAGCTAGTGGGTCAATGACCAGGGGCCCCACTGGTCAGGTTTGACCCAGGGTAGTCCTTTGACCCTACTGACGTCATGCTTACTCAATGGTGACGCAGTATCTATTTTTTGGAATTTTAAATAAATCATAAATGATTTATTTATTTCAGAAAATAGCCAAAACTTGTAAAAATCATATAAAATCAACCGTAGCTCAGATGAAAATAATTTATATATGAAAAATGATCAGAAAAATTCAAGGAATCTATTTATCGCATTTTCATGCATGTTTGAACATGTTAAGCCTGCTGATCAGGTCAAACCAATTAAATGGTATTTAAATAATCACATATGGAGTTTGAATTTGAACCTTTGGTTCAAACCAACTTCATTTAATTGTGTTGCTAGTTGCATTAGCTCAATCCACAGCATATTGCCATGTCATGATCATGCATCATATTGTTGCATTGCATTGATTGTGTTCTTTCTCTGTTTGTCGGTTTTGTCCCCTCTCAGTAGACGACGTTCCGACGATGTGATCGATGACACCGATGAAGACTCAATGTTATCTTCAGAAGTGCCAGGCAAGCAAAACCCCATTGAGCATTCCGATACAATCCCACTCTCTCGCTCTTGCTCTCTTTTAATGCATTAGGACAACAACGCTTCAACTGTTACCTGCTGCGGTAGTTGAACCCCTTTCCACTGCATGACCTGTCATTGCCACAGTAAATAGTTGAAACCCACTAGTATGAGTAGGAGTTGTTTGAGCCATGTTGTGCCTACTCTTTCATGCTTTCTGGTTATGCCTGCTATTGCTTAGAGTTGTGTCAGGTCTGATTCATCGGGGATGAATTGGAATGGTGATGAACATGTCCTAATGTGTGTGAGCTAAGTGTGTGAACACGATTTAGTAAAGGTAGCGATGAGAGGCCATGTAGGAGTACATGGTGGGTTGTCTCATTGCAGCCGTCCTCAGGAACTGAGTTCTGTGTTGGTTGGTCCATGAAACAGCTACTACCACACATTGGGATCCTTAATTGACTCTCTCGACTTATTAATCAACATGATCTCTGTCCAGGAGTTGCAACTAGTTTCTGGTGTTTGTAGTTTACTGGAGGTCGTGCGCAGCGCTGACCCTCGGGGTGGGCTGTGACGCGGTAGGTACGTGGCACGGTGTACCGATCGCCCGTTTGGTGATGCAGGAACCCTGTACACATTGTTTGGGGCCGTGAGCGACACCCCGGCCGGATCTCCCCACGGATGGAACCCAAATAGGCGATAAACCTGGATGAGAGACTTGTGTGGTTAGTCAGGTCGTGGCCGACACCCTCGCTGGGCCTCCGCTTGAAGGTTGCCGAGTACATGTCGTGTAAACGACGGTAAGTGGTGAGAGCGTGTGTGAATAAGTACACCCCTGCAGGGTTATATATAATCTATTCGAATAGCCGTGTCCGCGGAAATGGACTTCTGGGTTGCCTATTACAGTTCATAGACAAGTGAAAGTGGATATTCTAAAACACGCAAGATAAGCATGAGTGCTATGGATGGCCTTCTCATAGGGAGACGGGAGCGGATCCATAGTGGTGTATTGATTAGTGAATATGTGGAATCGTGTGCGCCACCTCAAAAGAGTTACTTGCAGTCGTAGTTCAGGATAGCCACTGTGTCAAAGCTGGCTTGCTGCAGTCAAACTCCACCACCCCTTTGTTGATACTAATGCATATGTAGCTAGTTCTGATGTAAGTCTTGCTGAGTACCTTTGTACTCACGCTTGTTTAATTTATGTTTTGCAGAGAGACTTCAGTATCGCTAGTGGTTCCACGTGGACTTCGACGTTTAGCTTGTTACCTCAGCTACGATCTTGTACCCTTGTAGGATCTTGTAGATAGTCAGGCTTTCAGCCTTCTTCATTTGTAGTTCTGTACCCAGACATGTTATGCTTCAGTTGCCTGTATGCTCTGTATGTTGGGTCATGTGACCTCTGTTTGTAATAAATGCTATGTTGGCTCTTCTGGGCCTTTATCTATATGAGTTGTTGGGTTATGTTGTGATGCCATGTTGTACAGCACATACTTGCATGTTATGCGTACGTGTAATGTGTATTGCTATGTGTGGGATCCGACACCTAGTTGTTTACCCTTGGTAGCCTATCTTACAGGGAAATGTCTCCTAGTGCTTCCACTGAGCCTTGGTAGCTTGCTACTGCTCCGGAACACTTAGGCTGGCCGGCGTGTGTCCTTCTTCGTTCTTGTGTCTGTCCCTTAGGGGAAATGTCACGCGTTGTTCCTTTAAATCCTTGTAGCTTGCTACAACTTGGGTTCATACGTTGATGACCGACACGTTCGTTGCTGGGTCATGTATGCATGTCTCTGTAATTTAGTGCCACTTTTGGTTTATAACTGGTCATGTCGGCCCGGGTTCTCTGTCATATGGATGCTAGCGACACTATCATATACGTGTGCCAAAATGCGCAAACGGTCCCGGGCCAGGTAAGGTGGCACCCGTGGGGATACCGTGCGTGAGGCCGCAAAGTGATATGGTGTGTTACAGGCTAGACCTGTGTGACCTAGGATCGGGGTCCTGACAGCTTTGGTATCAGAGCCTGACTGCCTGTAGGATTAGCAAGCCAAACTGGTCGAAGTCGTGTCTAGAAACTCTTTAGTTATGTAAGGGAATTGTTTGTGGAAGGGAACGTAAGGCTCTTTTTACTCCTTTGCCCTATGACCTTCTGATCTGAGTCACCTTCTTCTATTCCACGGGGATTAAGAATTAGGATTCTCATTCTATTTATCAGGATCACGTTATTGTGGATTCAACCCTCAGTTCAGTTTCTTCTACTTCTGTGTGTTCGATTGTTGATCTCAGAACCTTGACATTATGATGTTGAGTGGTTATGCTATCTGGTGCACGAGTCTCAAAAGTATTTTCGAGTATTTACAGCCGTTATGCTGTCCGAGTCATCCCATGTTTCTAAATAGTCTGATGCATTTGCAAACCTTTCCTCCCTGTTTCCGATGTCCTTTTAGGCTAGATTAACCACACTAGTCGGTGTGTTGAGGCACTCTGTTACCTCGACATATATGTTGGACTTATTATTATGACCCTAGGTGTCTTAGAAAATCACCCAGTAATTTAGCAATACTCTGTATTCCCGGTGTGATGATTCTGGCCATTATCCTCGAAAGCATCCCATGATGCCATTTAGTTAGTAGGCATTCTACTCCTGGGTTATTGAACCCAAGATTCTTTCTACCTACTTCATGTTGGTAGTATTTGCTCGTCCCTTTAGGATATTAGTAACCTTGTGATAGTCCTCGAGGTCTGTGGTTATCGTTCTTCCAGTACCATGAACCATTATGGCAGAAGTTCTTCTGAACCAAAAGATCACAACCAGAGTACTCTTGAGTAGTACTCCATTCATATTGTGACTCTGCCAATTCTACTTTCTGCATGGAATATCCGGAAGAAATATGTTGAACTTGTTTGACATGTTAATCTATGCATCCACAACTAAGAAGTTATATGTTCCTTGAGTTGTCTCCTTTTAGTTGTATTATGACCCTCGTCTATCAGTTGATAGTCAAGAGTAGTCGTGCACTTGTGTTCCTCGATGCCTTTTACTCTTGTGGTCCGTCGAGCCATTCTATTCTGGAATGACTAGGAGAAACAAACTCCAGTACCTTATCCATATCCAGGATTGGGTCAAAGAAGTTGTACTTCGTAGATGAAGAACGCTAATCCAGCTTCTAAACTGTTCTATCCTGGAGTATTACCATCTTTATGTCAAGAATGTCATGAGAATTGCACCACCTCCTATGAACTTTTGATAAGGTGATACTTCTCTCCATTATCGTTCATTCCTCGGTCTCCGTGTTATCGTAGCCGGAATACCGACAAGTGAATTGTGATGTGTGAAATCAATACCCCTAGCAATCTCGTTGCTTGGCGGCTAAAGGGCAACAATTTCATTCTTAGTGTGTTGGTTACTAATCACCATTCTAAGATTGATCGTGCTACCTAGTCCACTTTCTTGGTGCACTCCTTGATTGATGAGTTAGGATTTTGTTAAGTCCTCGCTCATTTGATCATATCGTTTTGCCCTGAAAAGCAAGATTGTTCTCGAGCTTAATAACATGTCGGTGGTTCGTGATTTTCCGAATATCTTATCGGAAGTATTACCGGGTTGTTCCCTGACTGTTATGTTGAGCTCGTGATCAAGTTGGTTTCCTATAAACCACCACTTCTCCAAGAATCTGTGTTGGATACCCTGAACTAGTTGGCTAAGCTAAACAACAACTTGGAGAGTTGGAAGATAAAAGCTTAACCCACGTAGCTCACTCCAAAGGGGTATCTTGTGTGTGTATTGAAGATAGATGATATCTTCTCCAATTGATCCCCGTGATCATTTGTGGATCTATTGTCTTGTCCAAACTTTGATTTGAGTATGGGTTATCGTCAAGTCAAATCAGAACCAACGATGCTCATAATGTTGTCTTACTCGTGGTTGAGCCCTCGAGCATACACCATTATATCTCCTGGGTCTGACCAATACTATCACTTGTTCACATAATTATGGAATTCCATCTCCATGGAAACCTGGATGAATTTTTGTTGAGCCCATCAACAACATTGTTATCTTCTCCATGATCTATGTTGAACATCCAGCTAGTATTGGAAACTTTTATAAGCATTATCTTCATGACCCGTTCGTGAAGCATTTGTACGGAAGAAAGAAGTGACTTCCTCTAATTCATGTGCATTTGATGCAAGTTGCCGCCGTGAATTCGAGAAAGCATGTTTTACCTCCTCTGGAATCATCCCAATTCAGTCATGCATATGTGCGAAGTATTCTATGGTCTGATAGACTGATCATCTTCATTCTGTATGTATCCCTAGCACACCAAGCCACTAATAGATTTGTTCAAGGAGAAGAGGTTCCTTCTTAAGAATCATGACTTATGTTAGGACTTCGACATCCTCGATGATGGTTCCCTACCAGAACTCGATAGTGTTTTATTGTAAGACTACTACGTGGCCATGCTTGTCCTGGACAACGTGTTCACAGGTACGTAGCAGAACCAACTCATGTTTTGGAGCTTGCTATCGTAGTTCATTCCCGAGAATCTCGCAACGCCGTCTCGTCAATTTGTGTTGCAAACTTTCATTTTTCTTTCCAGACTCGATGAGTCTGGAATATCCTGACACCAATCAGAACTGAATCTCAGGCAGATATGATGGTTGGTGCATTTCCCAAGAACTATAATATTGGTCTCTCGATAACCGGTAAAGTGGATGTCGTGGCCACCACACCCAGCCGGAAGACCTATTGTTGTAATATCTTTATTGAAGAAGTTGGCCACCTCCCCATAAGGATTTCGTAGGATTTACTCCCTAGTTGTTCCTTATGGACTTTTTGTGCTCCTGAAGTCCGACCTTTACTTGACGTTCTAGGTACCATACCATCTTAATAAATGGGTTGCTCTAGCACATCAAGGAGAACATTAGAAGCGGAGTGCTAAATGTCTCTCGGTTGATCATCCAGGTTTCGTCCCCTTGGCCTCGCCAAGGTGAAATCTAAGAAAGCGTTTTTTTTCCTTCGCATCTGCATCGTCTATCATTATTCATCATGGTAGCATGTTGTGTTGCCAGGATCCTTGAAACGGATATTGGTAAAACCTTGATGAATATGGGAATGCTCAAGTTCTTGAGAGCACGCACAAGCACTAGGTGTTATCCTCGACACTAACCGGGATTGCTCCCAGTGTTCTTGGTTATGTTGTAACCTCTCTGAGAGCAATTTACTCTCTACTGTTGGGTCTCTTCCCAGTTACTAGAATCATTCCCAGCATTTGCATTTTGTTCCCAACTTGCACCGCCAATGTGCTATTTTACCATGGATCCCATCCATTTCCGGTGATAAGCAAAATCAACCTTGGCATTGTCTTTTACAAGGCAGTCCACATCATCCATCCTAGATGTAGAATGTCATTCTTTCGACTTCGTCAAACGATCGATTGTGATTTGCCTTAGGCTGGTATAGAGAATTTCAATGATCTCTATATCAAAAGTAATTCTTTTTGCCACTTAAGGGAGTAACTCTACGAGTCACCTTCTCTAAGGTACCCCGCCTGGTGACATCGATCACCCTCTTCTTAGGTGTGGAATTATTGCCATCAGGTGAACCTTCATCATTTGTTTCACTCCATCCCCCTGGAGGTGTACTCCGTGTCTCAGCTCAAGAGATGTTTCGACGTCTCAATCCATGAGTTGATCTTGAATTGCTCGATCTTCGAGAAGGTCAAATCCTGTAGAATTCACGTTCCTTTGTTGTCGTGTTGGATGAAGCTTTGAAATCAAAGATGCCAAGATCTACATGATGCAATGAATCAACAATTTCGAGGAGGAAAACTGGATCGAGAAGATTGTGTTAGATAGTGTCCCCTCTGATTTCTTATCTCACGTCTTGAATCTCGGGACGAGATTCTTGTTTAGTGGGGGTGAGTTGTCACATCCCCAGCTTCACCTTGCATTAGGATAGCACCTGTCTGTTGCATCATGTTTATTTTCAAAGGAAACCTGAAATGGGGATGCTCAAACCCTAGCACTAAATGAAATTAACTAGGGTCAAATTAAAATCTTTTTCAATGAACCCAAAATGCCCCTTGGAAAAGTTCATCAATTTTGGATTGATTAAAAACCTCTGCCAAAAATGTTGCACATATTTCTAGGACCATTCTGGATTTTTGAATTAAATCATATCTTACTTGCATTTGGGCATTTAAATTTTATATATTAATTTAAATGCTCAAATAATCATAAGCTAAAATGTTTACTGTTGGATTTATTCTAAACAGTAGCCATGCTTGGTTTCATGATTTTTGAGTGTGCCTAAGTATTTTTAATGAAGCCCGGAACAAAGTAACAAAATAGAAAACAGAAGATAAAATAGAAAAACAGAAACAGAATTAGAAAAGAGAAGGGTTACCTGTCCAGCCTGGCGGCCCATCACTGTTGGCCCACCCCACCAGGGGCAAGGTTGTCTTCAACCTCGTGCCCACTGGCAACCAGCGCACGCACCGATCGCGCCACCTCCTGCTTCGCCGTGTCGTGCTCCCCTTCGACCCAATCCAGGCGCCAAGAGACGTGGACGAAGCCCCCGCAGCGATTCCCTCCTTCTCTGGTCACCTCCCCTTTCTCCCTGCTCGTTTTCGAGCTCGACCGAACAAGCTTGTCGCTGCCGTCCACCGCTCGCACGGCCACCGGCCACCACACGCCTCACCGAAGCATCGGGAAGGTCCGCCACCCTTTCCCTAACCTCCTCACTGAGCCACGCGCCTTGGGAAACCCCGTGTCGTCCTCACCGTCGCCGGCTTCAACCTACGGCCGTGGAGATCGCCGGCGACCGTGCGCCCGCTCCGACGCGTCCCCGAGCTCGCTGACGACGCCATCGAGATCGCCGTGAGCTCCTCCTTCTTTCCCCCCTGTCCACTCACTCCTGCGTGTGCTCCAGCCCCGATTCCCTCAGTGAAAGTGAGCTCACCGCCGCCGGCCATGTCCCTGCCGTGGCCAGGGCCACCACAGCCCGCACCCGAGCGCGTCAACACACTCACCACACCTACAGGAAGTCATAGCACCCCTCTGCGCCTCCTCCCATGCACCGAATCATCATTCTCGCCGATGCCCGAACTCCGACGCCGCCGCGAGCTCGTTTCCGCGAGCTCCGGCCACCCCAGCTCCTCCCACTTGCGGGGATGGATGCGGGAGAGCACGGGCTCCCTCCTGGTGCCCTCGGCGTGCCCAGCCGCAGCCTGCAGCGCCACGCCCGCGTAAGCCCGACCGCTGCCGCCGCTGGACCTCGTCGCCGGCCACTTTTCCGGCCACCCCAGGGCCAACTACCGCCACCACTCGACGCGGAAGATTGCCCGCGTCACGTTGATGCCTTCCGCCGGCCGTTTGGTGAGGAGGATTTCCGCACCCACCGCCGCGTTTGGCCTCGCCGGCGTCGAGCCGCCGGTGGGCTTGACCCCTTTTGACCACGGCTGGACCCCTCCTGTGTCCATGACATGTGGGGCCGGCCGTTGTTTAGTTTTAGTTTAGGTTTTAATTAAGTACTAATCTCTGTGCTTAGCTCTATGGGTCACTGACACGTGGGGCCAACCCCTGTTAAATTAGTTTAGTTAAAACTAAACTTAATTAGGCCCTGAGAGACTGACATGTGGGCCCAGGCCCCACCAGCAGTTTAGTTATTGTTAGTTTAAAAACTACCTAACCCTATTAGCTAGTGGGTCAATGACCAGTGGGCCCCACTGGTCAGGTTTGACCCAGGGTAGTCCTTTGACCCTACTGACGTCATGCTTACTCAATGCTGACGCAGTATCTATTTTCTGGAATTTTAAATAAATCATAAATGATTTATTTATTTCAGAAAATAGCCAAAACTTGTAAAAATCATATAAAATCAACCGTAGCTCAGATGAAAATAATTTATATATGAAAAATGATCAGAAAAATTCAAGGAATCTGTTTATGGCATTTTCATGCATGTTTGAACATGTTAAGCCTGCTGATCAGGTCAAACCAATTAAATGGCATTTAAATAATCACATATGGAGTTTGAATTTGAACCTTTGGTTCAAACCAACTTCATTTAATTGTGTTGCTAGTTGCATTAGCTCAATCCACAACATATTGCCATGTCATGATCATGCATCATATTGTTGCATTGCATTGATTGTGTTCTTTCTCTGTTTGTCGGTTTTGTCCCCTCTCAGTAGACGACGTTCCGACGATGTGATCGATGACACCAATGAAGACTCAATGTTATCTTCATAAGTGCCAGGCAAGCAAAACCCCATTGAGCATTCCGATACAATCCCACTCTCTCGCTCTTGCTCTCTTTTAATGCATTAGGACAACAACGCTTCAACTGTTACCTGCTGCGGTAGTTGAACCCCTTTCCACTGCATGACCTGTCATTGCCACAGTAAATAGTTGAAACCCACTAGTATGAGTAGGAGTTGTTTGAGCCATGTTGTGCCTACTCTTTCATGCTTTCTGGTTATGCCTGCTATTGCTTAGAGTTGTTTCAGGTCTGATTCATCGGGGATGAATTGGAATGGTGATGAACATGTCCTAATGTGTGTGAGCTAAGTGTGTGAACACGATTTGGTAAAGGTAGCGATGAGAGGCCATGTAGGAGTACATGGTGGGTTGTCTCATTGCAGCCGTCCTCAGGAACTGAGTTCTGTGTTGGTTGGTCCATGAAACAGCTACTACCACACATTGGGATCCTTAATTGACTCTCTCGACTTATTAATCAACATGATCTCTGTCCAGGAGCTGCAACTAGTTTCTGGTGTTTGTAGTTTACTGGAGGTCGTGCGCAGCGCTGACCCTCGGGGTGGGCTGTGACGCGGTAGGTACGTGGCACGGTGTACCGATCGCCCGTTTGGTGATGCAGGAACCCTGTACACATCGTTTGGGGCCGTGAGCGACACCCCAGCCGGATCTCCCCACGGATGGAACCCAAATAGGCGATAAACCTGGACGAGAGACTTGTGTGGTTAGTCAGGTCGTGGTCGACACCCTCGCTGGGCCTCTGCTTGAAGGTTGCCGAGTACATGTCGTGTAAACGGCGGTAAGTGGTGAGAGCGTGTGTGAAGAAGTACACCCCTGCAGGGTTATATATAATCTATTCGAATAGCCGTGTCCGCGGAAATGGACTTCTGGGTTGCCTATTACAGTTCATAGACAAGTGAAAGTGGATATTCTAAAACACGCAAGATAAGCGTGAGTGCTATGGATGGCCTTCTCGTAGGGAGACGGGAGCGGATCCATAGTGGTGTATTGATTGGTGAATATGTGGACTCGTGTGCGCCACCTCAAAAGAGTTACTTGCAGTCGTAGTTCAGGATAGCCACCGTGTCAAAGCTGGCTTGCTGCAGTCAAACTCCACCACCCCTTTGTTGATACTAATGCATATGTAGCTAGTTCTGATGTAAGTCTTGCTGAGTACCTTTGTACTCACGCTTGTTTAATTTATGTTTTGCAAAGAGACTTCAGTCTCGCTAGTGGTTCCGCGTGGACTTCGACGTTTAGCTTGTTACCTCAATTACGATCTTGTACCCTTGTAGGATCTTGTAGATAGTCAGGCTTTCAGCCATCTTCATTTGTAGTTGTCTGTACCCAGACATGTTATGCTTCCGTTGCCTGTATGCTCTGTATGTTGGGTCATGTGACCTCTGTTTGTAATAAATGCTATGTTGGCTCTTCTGGGCCTTTATCTATATGAGTTGTTGGGTTATGTTGTGATGCCATGTTGTACAGCACATACTTGCATGTTATGCATACGTGTAATGTGTATTGCTATGTGTGGGATCCGACACCTAGTTGTTTACCCTTGGTAGCCTATCTTACAGGGAAATGTCTCCTAGTGCTTCCACTGAGCCTTGGTAGCTTGCTACTGCTCCGGAACACTTAGGCTGGCCGGCATGTGTCCTTCTTCGTTCCTGTGTCTGTCCCTTACGGGAAATGTCACGCGTTGTTCCTTTAAGTCCTTGTAGCTTGCTACGACTTGGGTTCATACGTTGATGACCGACATGTTCGTTGCTGGGTCATGTATGCCTGTCTCTGTAATTTAGTGCCACTTTTGGTTTATAACTGGTCATGTCGGCCCGGGTTCTCTGTCATATGGATGCTAGCGACACTATCATATACGTGTGCCATAATGCGCAAACGGTCCCGGACCAGGTAAGGTGGCACCCGTGGGGATACCGTGCGTGAGGCCGCAAAGTGATATGGTGTGTTACAGGCTAGACCTGTGTGACCTAGGATCGGGGTCGTGAAACTGGATCCGCGGCCTGTGGCTGGACCGATGCCCCTGCGCCAGGCACCTCTCCCCGGTTTACCCCCGGCTGGTTGCTGGTTCCCGCTCCTGGCGTACTAAAGAGGTTCCTCGCTTCATAAACCGGCGGCAGGCAAGACTGGCGCCTTCTCCTCATCACGTCGTTTGATGCAGTCTGATCCAACAAGAGTCGATAGGCCTAAGCATCTAGCTCGGCCTGCCTTGTGATCGTCCTAGTATTCTCAGCAGCCAGGTCCAACTTAGCTTGATCTATTTGGCCCCTCACCTTAGCAACTTCCACGTCGTGTTGTACCTTCTCAGCATGGCTGACCTCCGCGGTTAGCAGTGCTGTCAAAGTATCAACTAAAGCGGTCAGAACTTGAGCTGGTGGCTGAACCGGGCCTCCTGCCCTAGCTGCCGCTGCCGCTGCCAGGTCAGACCTTAACGCCGCCGCAGTTGAAGATTGTTGCACAGATTGTGATCCGGCCATGAAGACTGCGACCCGGCTTGGCGGATCAAGGGTGTTCGGAATACTGTCACCATCGGAACAGGCCCCAGACCGGCCATCCTGCAACAGATATAAAGACTCGGTTTCTCTAGTGGATGACTCGTCACTGGAATAAACGACGGTCTCGCCACCAGATTTCGATCCATCCTCAGCTTGTGCCCCGTGAACCGCTCCCACGAAGACACGCTTCATGGCGGGCCGAATCCGGGAAGATTTCGCACGCTGAGCCGACTCGACGATGTTGGAGCAAATGTCCGCCTTAGGGCCCGGTTTGCCGATCTTGCCAATGAAGACGTGGATGCCACCAAAGGGGACCCGATACCCGTACTCGATTAAATCGGCCTCGGGACCCCAGCCTGCATCGTCGATGTAGATCTTGCCATGATAACTCTTAGTCATCCGGCCCACTGCGTAGCCCTTGAGTCCTTCAAAGCTGCCCTTCAAGAACTCGAAACCATCGTGCGATAGCCCCACGCTGGGCACCAATTGTCGTGGTTTTGTCACGGCAGATGTCCTAGCAAAAGGACTTAGTCATGGAGCCATTGCTACGGGTTAGCTTAAAGGGGTTAAAGCGGACAAGGACGCAAGGGTTTTTATACTAGTTCGGCCCCTTCGATGAAGGTAAAAGCCTACATCTAGTTTGGTGTGGTATTGCTACGGTTTCGATGACCAGGGAGCGAATCCGCTTTGCCTATGTCTCAAGTTGTTTTTCTCTCCCTTGAACCGTCACCGGGTCGTCCCTTTATATACACAGGATGACGCCCGGTCCGGTTTACAGAATCCCGAGGCCTGCTCATAAACGTGCTCGTCTCGGTCTCTATCTTTCCTATCTTACAATACAAGTTATACGCCGTATGGCGGTTTACACTTACGGGCCCTAACTCCTCTTGGGCCCTGTTCTCTAGTCTTTAATAATAAAGCACCATGTTCTATGCCTTGCTGGGCTTCAGTAGAAATAATCCTTATGGGCATAAACCGGCCCCTCCCTGGGCGGTTTATACCTAATAGTTATATCCCTGAAACACGGCGAGCCGGCGATGGACGGAGCACAAGACCGGGCGAGCATGCGATGGAGGGAGGACGACGGCCCGGGGCGTGGCCGGAGCGGTCGCGGGCGTGGGCAATGCGGCCGGGCGCGCACGGGGCGCAGCCAGGGCGTGGCAAGGGCTTGACGAGCGGAAAGGAATGGTCGTGGTGACCTCGGCCACTGGTCAAAGCTTGGGTGGCGCGGGGCAGCGACGAACGACGTCGGGTTCGCACGGGGGGAGAGGGGAAGGGGAGGTTGGCTCACGGGGTCCTGCTGGTGAACGAGGCGGGCTCAGGGAAGGGCTCGACGACGTGGATGCGGCGGCCCGAGGAGGAAGCCGAGCACGGGGCGACGTCATGGGGGCGTCCTGGATCGTACGCGTGGTCGGGGGCGAGGAAGTGGTCGACGGCGAGGCGTGTGAGAAGCTCCTAGGCGGCGGGGTGGTCCGACGACGGGGAGGCCCTCGGGCAACGGTGGATGGCGAAGGGTGGCCGCAGGGCGTCGGGGGCGACGGGATCAGGTTCGATCCCGATCCAGATCGGGGGGTAAAGAGCGAGTGGGGAGGGAAGTGGGGTGTCGGTGGTTAGGGTTTGGGCGTAGTAGGGGGGTTATGTGAGGCGGGGTGGGCCGACCTGGCTAGCCCGGTGGCCAACTGGGCCGAGGCCCAGTGAGGGGGGAGTTGTCTTTTATTATCTTTTTGTTTATTCCCTTTTATCTATTTTTCTGTTCCTTTTAGTTCTACCTTATATTTAGTTTTATAATATATCAACTCAGTCCCTAATTTAGCATTATTAGTTAGGCCATTGTCATAATTAATTTGGCACTCGGATAAAGTAGTTTGTATTTGTCTGTTATTTAAAGAGCATTTAAATAAATGCTTTAATGTTGTTTTAATTAATTTAGTGCCTTTAAATATTTTCTGAATAGGTGATTTCTCCACCATAACTATCTATGAATTATTTGGCACAACCCGAACATTTTATTTTTAATATTTTGAAAATCTTTACCGTTTGACTTGATTTTGAATTTGAGTTTGAACTGGTTTTGAATCTACGCGAGTTTACTAACAGTAACTGAGGTGACGTGGCATCATTAGCAGAGGTTACTCTAGCTTAAATATCTGGGCGTCATAGCTGCATCTCCCTTTCCTCTTCAAGGGAAATACCAACGCAACCTCGGGAAAGTAGCGAGGAAGCAGAGGAGGAGCATTCTTCTTTGCAATTTTCTTCTTCTTCTTTTGCTTCGACGGATCAATGTGCCCTTTGACAAGATCATTGTAGCCAGCGACTATGGCTTGATGATCGAGGCAGACCTTGAGAACAATTTGATCTAGGCCCAAATGAAATCCTAGTCTTCTGTTTTGAAGGATAGTTAAAGATCGATTGACATCCACATAAGATTCTTCAAGTTGCTTGATGACCAACTTAGATTTAGTAGCCTTCATACGAGTGTCAAGCTCATTTAACTATGCAGTGAGGTCATTGAACTCAATGAAATCATCTCGCATGTCTCGAACAAGATCAGATGCTTGAGCTATCACCTCAGAGGGAATAGGCAAAGATGCGACTTCACCATCAAATAGGTTCTCCACAAATCTGTCAAGCTGCTCCATCATGAACACTTGATTGAAATAATGTGGTGCATCAGAATGAATTTGGGGCTATGCAATAGGAGCAATTTGTGCTACATTTTGCTCAGTCAGAGGCAAATATGACAATGGTTGAGTCAGCTTTGGAGCAAATTTAGCGGCCTTTTCTTTCACAACCTCAGCTCCCAGAGCATTCTATTCAGTAGAAGAAGCTTTGATTTGCTTCACCTTTTTCTTCGGGAGGTTTTCCCCTAGCTTGGATGTGCCTACTGGGGCATTAACTACCAAATCATGCAGATCAATTGCATCAGGATGAGGAGTTGTGTTTACTTTGTCAACCATTGTGATAGTGGTAGGAGTCTTTCTGTTTACAGGGTTCTTCTTCGGAGGTGCAATTTGGACAACACTTGCTCGAAGATCAGGCAGAACAGTGGATGTAGTGATATTCACCTGTTCAAAAGAGTTGCATCAATTTCTTATCTCATGAGTGGAGGATCATCTTCATCGGAAGAATCACTTTCAGGCTGAACTGGTTTAGCAAGACTTTTCTTTGGTGTACTCTTTTTCTTCAAAGCAGCAGATCTGGGATCATGTTTGTGCTTAGAGCGCCCTTCTGATTTTCCTTTAGCCTTTTTTCTTTTCAACATCTGATTTAATGAGACGACGATTTTCTTCTTCTCTTGCATGCTCCCTTTCAGCCTTCTTGGCTCTCTTTTCAGCATTCTTGAGGTGCTTGGCCTTTTCTCCGGGATAAGAGTCAGGTGTTTTAAGAGATGACCTGTCAGCATCAGAAGGCGGTGGAGGCCATTCCTGAAGATCACCTGCCCGAATGAGGCCTATTTCGTGATAGTCACCCCATGGGGATGGAAGGCAAAGTTCTTGGCATATCGAGGATGAACCATTTTGTAGTTGAACCACTTCCATACCCGATGACGTCGAATCTTTTGCACACACCTTTTTCTCTGAGTTGATTCTTCTCCAAGAACCGTGTTATAGTTTTCATGAGAGTTATATTGTGTCGAATTTGTGATAGGTTCTCTGCCACCTTTCCTTTTCTTTGGAGCATCTGCTTCTTGCTCATTTCAATTTAGTTCGGATCTCTTTCTTTTGCTGGTAGATGGGCCTGCCATTGGGCCCTTTGCATTTATTTCTTTGGACTCGTCAGCTATACCCATAAATACCTCTTCTTCATGGGCCATACTATGGGGTCTAGCAGCATCCTCAACAGACTGCATATACCTGTGAATAAGAGTAGGTACGAGGGAAAATGGAGACATGGTTGCAAATGCTCACAACGAATAATTTTTCGAACGAAAACATTTTGAGGAAGAAATAGATGCAAACTTTGAGAAATGTTTCGAATGAAGGGAACATATAGAACGAACTAGTAGCTCCAAAGAAAATACTAGACAGTGTGCTAGGCATTCCATTCGAGCGAAACATAACACAAACCCTAGATCTGAAAGATCCGGATGCGAGGAACAACTACATACCACATCTGCACTAGCAAGGTAAAACTCTAGATCTAAGAAATGCGGTAAAATTGGAGATAATTGATCGCGGACGAACTCGACTCGAGAAGGAAGGAGACCCCAGTTTGAACCACACATACCCTAGCTCGGTGACATGCAGCAGCTATGGCAGCACGGGAAAGAAGATGTCCGACGGCGACGTGGAAGGACTCCGGTGACCACTTTCCGGAAGTGAAGCGGTGAAGAGGTCGTCGGTGTCGAGCTCAAGGAGGAGCGTTGCGGTGAGGGTTTCGGTGGAGAGGAGGCGAGGAGAAAGAGAGATGAGCAAGCAGAAGGAGAGCGATGCAGGTTTTATATGCGAGAGGAAATAACTGCATGCAAAGGATTTTGACCGGACGATCTCTATGCAGGGATGATTGCGATTCAATGGTCAAGATGGAATGACAGTTGATGTGTTGCATGTGGCAACCATCATAAAAGATTGTGGTCCTGACTTAGGCGGGAGACCCCAAATTTTGGACAGCTTTCGCCGAAACAGATTAATGTTTGGACCGAATCTTTATCGTGGTCAAGGACACCAGATAAAGTTTCGTTCCAGATAAAATTTGAGCATTTGCAACGGAACAATATAGACTAGAAGAGATAGAATAGAGGGAAAACAAGGTCCTGTGAATTCACTCAAGCAGAAGAACAAAAACCCATGAGCAGATAGCTATGAGAGAAATGCATTCAGACAAAAACAAAATCTATCGATTGGAGAGAAATCCAACAAAAGAAAATTGTGGTGGTGTGTAACCCACCGTATAAGAACTATATGGCCCCGAGCGTCACACAATTATCGTGGCACCTGGTTAGTCTAGTTCTTTGTCAATGTATTCACTCTCAGAAAGAAAATTTCACTTTGTCGAAATTTTCAGACTCTTCGAGTGTTATGCACCCATTCCTTCTAAGATGTGGAAGTGTTAGCACGGGTGCCGAGTCCAACTCACTGCATGTTTACGAAGTCTAGGAATTTAACTCACACGGGAACACACATAATCTTTTCTCATTGAGAGTATTGGTGAAAATATTAGCGAGATTATCTTCGGTCTTGACGTGGTTGATGATAATATCCTCCCGATCAACGTGATCGTGAATGAAATGATGTCTGATGGCAATATGCTTCATGCGAGAATGATGCACATGATTGTGTACAATTTTGATGTCAGTCTCATTATCACAATACAGAGGGATAAGCTTGACCTTGATGCCATAATCCTTTAGTGTCAGCTTCATCCAGATTAACTAAGTACAACAAGAGCCAGCAATAATATATCCGCCCTCAGCCGTAGACAGAGATACACAATTCTGCTTCCTCAATGACCAATGGACCAAAGATCTACCAAGGAAATGACATGTCCCCAAAGTTTATTTCCTATCAACCAAGTCACTAGCCCAATATGAGTCTGAATATCCAACGAGATCAAACTGTGCTCCCTTAGGATACCATAAACCTAAGGTGGGGTGTGAGCCAAATATCTCAGAATGCGCTTGACCGCTTGGTGATGCGATTCTTCCGGTGCAGCTTGATAATGGGCACACATGCAAACACTCAACATAATGTCAGGTCTGGATGCACATAGATAAAGAAGAGATCCAATCATCGAAAGATAAGCTTTCCGATCGTAATCCTTACCATACACATCTGCATACAACTTACCATTCATGGGCATAGGATTTTTATAGCCCTTCATTTTGGAATCTTGCATTTTGAACTTCTTCGGGCACTATTTCAGATATTTCTCCTGAGAGATGAAAATGTTATTTGCTTCTTGACAAATTTGCAATCTGAGAAAGAACGCGGGTTCACCCATCATGGACATTTGATATTTATCAGACATCATTTTCCCGAACTCTAAGTTGCAAGCACTGTTAGTACAGCCGAAGATAACATCATCCACATAGATTTTACATACGAATAGATCATTATCAATAG
The DNA here is from genome assembly GCA_902687465.1 of Secale cereale. Lineage (NCBI taxonomy): Eukaryota > Viridiplantae > Streptophyta > Magnoliopsida > Poales > Poaceae > Secale > Secale cereale. Next base: position 104,007,432 of record LR738710.1, read on the forward strand.
CACGAGTGAAAAGTGTGGGGTCAATGGATCCTGGCTTGAACCCTTTGCCGAGCAAAAACTGTTTCAAGGTATCATACCAAGCTCGAGGGGCTTGCTTTAGCCCATATAAAGCTTTTTTCAACCTGAAAACTCTTTTAGGAAACTCAGTGAGTTCAAAGCCAGGTGGCTGTCTAACATAAACTTCCTCATCAATTTCACCATTGAGGAAGGCACTTTTCACATATATTTGATAAAGCAGAATATCATTGTAATTTGCATAAGCGAGTAGAATGCGTATTGCCTCAAGGCATGCAACAGGAGCATATGTTTCACCGAAATCAATACCTTCTACCCGAGTGTACCCTTGAGCAACAAGTTATGCTTTGTTTCTCACCACAATGCCATTCTCATATTGCTTATTGCGGAAAATCCATTTTGTGCCGATGATATTGTGCTTCTTGGGATTTGGTTTATCAACCAATTCCTAGACACCATTTAATTCGAATTACACCAACTCCTCTTGCATGGCATTCATCCAATCTGGATCATTCATGGCTTATTCATACTTGGTAGGTTCCGCCAATGACACAAAGGAGAAAATCTCACAGTAGTTAGCCGAACGAGTGTGTGAGCGAGTTGTGGGTCGATAATCTGGATTCTTAATTTGATTGGCAATTAATGAAGGATCAACTCAATTTGCCACACGAGGGTGAGATTTTTCTTCCTGATGATCATTGTAATTTTCATCAGCATTAGTATTTGTATCACCATTCCCTTCAGGATTGCCATTTTGATCCGGAGGAGAATTTGCTTCGGCAGTAGCTTGACGAGTTTTGCTTCGAGTCATAGGGGCATCATCATCAAAGGACTCAGGTGCATTTCCTTCAACGGGCTTGACGCTCCCGATGGCCATTTATCGAATAACATTCGATATCAATGGTTCATCTATCACATTTGCAGGTGCTCCTTTTGGGAGCTGTTAGATTCATCAAATCACACATTTACCGTTTCCATAACTTTCATGTGGTGAGAGTTATAGAGACCATACGTATGCGAGTTTGAGCCATAACCGAGAAGAAAACCTTCATGTGCTTGTGGTGCAAACTTGGAAGAGTGATTCATATCAAGAATGTAACAAGGTGCACCAAAAACACGTCGATAAGAAACATTTGGTTTATTGCCAGTGATAAGCTCATACGCAGTTTTCTTAAGGAACTTGTGAAGATAAAAACGATTGATAACATGACAGGCACTGTTAATTGCATCAGCCCAGAAGAGAATGGGAGTTTTGTACTCACTGAGCATAGTTCTCACCATTTCAATGAGGGTTCTATTCTTTCGTTCAACAACTCCATTCTATTGGGAAGTGTATGCGGCAAAGAACTCATGAGTAATACCATGTTCATCAAGAAATTCAGCAATATGAGTATTTTTGAACTCAGTTCCTTTGTCACTTCTGACATGCTTAATTTTCACATCATATTCATTCTGGGCCTTCTTAGTGAAGCTTTTGAAGATATCTTGAGTGCAGGTTTTGTCTTCGAGAAAGAATACCCAAGTGTATCGAGATAAATCATCAACAATAACCAGACCATAATGACTGCCACTAAAGCTTGCATAATTTTGAGGACCGAATAAATCCATATGAAGAATTTCCAGAGGCCTTGTTGTGGTCATGACTGTTTTTGATGAGTGATGCTTCTTGGCTAATTTTACAGCCTCACATGAAACACTGAGATGATTCTTGTCGAATTGTACATCAAGAATGTCGGGAAGATGATTTTTCTTCACTAGGGTCTGCAAATTTCTCATACCTGCATGACCAAGTCTACGGTGCCACATCCATCCTTCGGTTGCTTTGGCAAGCAAACAAGTTTGGACCGAGGGACCCTTAGAGAAATCCACAATATAAAGATCACCCTTTCTAAATCCCTCAAAGACGATTGAATTGTTAGGGGCCATGAAGACAATGCATATCAATATGGAGAATAAAACTAGCATGCCTAAATCACACAGCTTGCCAACTGGCATAAGATTGAATCCAAGGGATTGAACAAGTAACACATCATCAATAGATTTGTCTTTGGATATAGAAATTTTACCTAGCCCAATTATCTTTCCTTTGTTGTTGTCGCCAAAAGTGATATACTTCAAAGGAGAAGCAGTTAAGTTGGGGTCGACAAACGACGACTTGTCTCTAGTCATATGACTAATGCATCCACTGTCCATTATCCATTTAGTGCACCCGGAGACATATGCATGCAGAAGAATTAGGCTTTCTTAATCACCCACATCTTTGCAAGTGGCTTCGAAACAAATGAACGATCAGGATATGATTTCTTTCGATAAGCATAGTTGTTACTCGATGAGGTGCGAGCATAATTGAAAGAATAAGCATTGAAATTCTTTCCAGACAAATGAGCATAATGATTGTATGCAGTATGCATATACTCATTCTATCGAATTCTTTGTGCCTGCATGGTCAATCGAGCAGAAATAGGCAAAGCATCAACAATTTTCTTAGGCACTCAAATAGCTTTCTTTGAGGGGCCATTTCTGCTGTTTGGTCCAACATAGCGAGCAACAGTCTCACCATGTTTATGCTTGAACAAATTATAATTGTCCAGGGAATCATCATCAAGATACTCGGGAATAGGAGAGTTATATCCCGAAAGTAATGCTAGATCGAGCGTTTTGCTCTTTGCTGGTACCCACACAGTGTGAGGATATTGATGGGGTTCCCAGTAAGAACCATTTTCATTCAGTTTCCTTTCAAAGCCGATGCCTTCCTTTCCAGGATTTTTTGTGACGAATGGATTTCTTCAGAACATCATAAAGGGTTTGATGTCCTTTGAGAGATTTAAACACTCCTGTCTGAAAGAAGATCCTTCAACCTAGCATTTTCATCAGAAACATAACCACTTTCCTCAACCAAGGGGTTAGCATTCACAGATGATTCTACATTTGATTCTGCATTGGTTCGTTCAAGGCATTTTAAACATGGCGGCTCAAACACCTTAGGTTTATCCTTGAGTTGTTGGGTGAGAAGAGAATTTTCTCCAATCAATCTTCATGAGCCTCTCTCAGTGCCTCGAGTTCCTGTTTCCTTTTCAGGTAATCATAGGTCAATCTTTCGTGGTCTGCTGAGAGAAAATCATGACGAGTTGAGAGTTCATCCATTCGTGAGTTGAGAGTGGAATACTCACCGGTCAGCGACTGGTTTTTATCCATATCCTCAACCAACAACCCTTCCGATTTCCTAAGCGTTTTTTCAATTTTCTCAAGAGATTTTTGTTGAATATTAGCATTTTTATCAACTTAGCATGGTCATCCTCATCAGAAGAATATTGATCACTAGGTGAACCTTGTGATGTTTAGAGGATACCTTCCCTTTCGAAGCCTTGGCCATGAAGCAGTAGGCAGGAGTTTCATCATCATTTGACGGGTTCCCGGAGAAATTTGTGGTAGGAGATGAGGCACATGCTATGACAGCCATGCCCGAGTCGGAATCCTCATCGGACTCATTTTCTTCTTAGGAGGCAGATAATTCTTCTTCTTCAGAATGCATTTCCTTGCTAATGTACGCCTTGGCCTTGGGAGAAGTATTCTTGCGTGGTGGAGGACTTGGACGGGTTCCTTGATGAAGATCTTGACAAAGATTTTAGAGTGGAGTTGTCCTTCTTCTTGAAGAACTTCTTCGTTTTCTTTTCTTCATCGGAGTCGTAGTTCTTTTACTTGTTTTTGCCTCGATAGTTGCCCAAATCATATCTCTCGCTAGCGCGGATTTTAGCTTCCCAGAGAGGGTCGTCCGAAATGAAGTGTCCGGGATTCTTACACTTGAAACAGGTGTATTCTCTAGCAGCTTTTGATGAAGATTTTGAACACCCAGAGTTGCTTGAACTTCTTTTCTGAAACTGGCGCTTCCTGTGGAAGCGTTGGAATCTTTTTGTGATCTCTGCGATATCTTTGCTGAGCCTTTTTGGATCATCTGAATCTTCTTCGGCATTTCCATTGGAGGAAGAATCAGCCACAACCTTGAGAGCATGATTTTTGCGCAAACTTGAGCCATACAGATCTCTCTTCTCTTCTGCTTGTTCCTCGTGAGTGTTCAATCTCTCCATGATATGCACATAGTTGAGGGATTTAAAATCAGGTCGTTCGCGAATCATCAAGACAAGAGTGTCGAATGAACTGTCAAGTGATCAGAGCAGTTTCTTCACAACTTCATGGTCATTGATGTATTTGGCACCGAGACCTTGAAGCTCATTTTCTATGTCACTCAGACAATCGAATGTTTGATGACAGCTCTCATTACCAATGCGCTTGAATCAGTTGAATTTTGCTCGAAGAGTATCAATCCTAGCTTCCTTTTGGGTTAAAACTCCTTCATTTATCTTCTCGAGGACATCCCACAATTGCTTTGCAGTTTGACACTAGCTATTGCGAAGAAATTGCGCACGAGAGAGATGGCCACCAATTTCATTTTTGGCCAGAGCATCCATCTGAATATGTTTTTCTCTTCATCAGAGGGGGCTTGAAGTATAGTCATGGCGAATCCCACTTTGACCATAGTCCACATGTCATCATCTATAGCTCAAAGACGGATCTTCATCTTATACTTCCAGAAGGGATAGTCTGTTCCATCGAAGATGGGGATCTTGAGATGTGATTTGTTGTTCATTGAAGACATACTTAAACTCCAAAGCCGTTAGACTAAAATGAGCAGAGTCAAGGAGTACCCTGCTCTGATACAATTTGTAGGAACAAATCAGGTCTACTAGAGGGGGGTGTGAATGGGAGTTTTAAATTTTCTTTGGAAAACTTAAATCTCTCATAACCCAATAGTGGAACGAATGAAAAACAAGCTACAGTGAACTAAAACAGAGTACCGAAAGGAAACTAAGACAAGCATCGAGGTTAATCATACGAATGCAAATGCATTGAAGGTAAATGAGGGTGACAGAGGTAACCGAAGATGCTCGAAGGCGACAAGATATTTGTTCGACCAGTTCGTCCTTCTCCACAAGGACTACACCTGGTTGGAGGGAATTGATGGGCCTCTAACCCCTCGTTGGTTACCCCAAGTGGAAGGTGTGAGATGCAGTGTTGTGGAAGTTTTTCCCTTAGCAAAGATGCCAAGGATCGAATCCCCAGAGACTCCTAGGTTCAACAAGTAGGTGTCAACTGCTAACAGCGCCAGATATTAGCAATCAACGTGGACTTGCACACAGATACAAATAACTTTGCTCCCAGCGAGTACAGAGAGGTTGTCAATCCCTCCGGCCTTGTAGTTCACAAAGGATTAAACGCAAATGATAGTAGTGATAGATAATGTTTGCAATAGTAAGTAAAGGCGAAAAGTAAATAGCGGATGTGATCAATGATGGTAATATGGACCGGAGTCTCATGATGTTCACTAGTGATGTCTCTCTCCCAAAAGACGATAAAACAGCTATGTGAGGTAAACGAATTACAGCTGGGCAATTGACAGGACCACGAACGCAAACCAATGCTGACTACATTGCAAGAAAGGTTGAGGTTCAAAGCATGGGTGGTACGCCAAAGTAAGTAGACCGAAATCCATCAATATCTACTACTAATCATCCACCTTGAGATATCTATCCAGAACATCTCGCTGGTATTAAGTTGCGAGCCCCACCCATAGTGTAAACTCAAAGCAACAGACAACTGCATTAAAAGAACTTTGCGTAAAGTAAACAATCCTTGCTCCCGTGGGCACAAGCACCATTGTTTTCCCCCTTGTGGCAACAACACATCCCCTAGACTCATGTTTCTGTCACTCAAGCTAGTCACCGAGGGGCATGAACCCACAATCAAGCATAACGTTCCCTCTTGGAGTCACTACCTACTACTTGGCCAAAGCAATAAATAACAACGGAGAACATGCAAGAATTACTTATGAACATAAATATAAAAGAGGTAGATCAAATATATTACTCAATCACAATCTGAACATAATCTCATAATCCATCGGATCCCAGCAAACTCATCATAGCAACAGCATAAGGATTACATATGTGCCTCGATCATGTAGGGCAGCTCACGAGGACTAATTAGTGAAGCACAAGAACGGGAGGAGAACATCACATAGCTACTGGTCATGGACTCATGGTCCAAGGGAGACTACTCACAACTCATCCGGGAGGCGTCCATGGTGGTGGAGAGGCTCCCGATCGTGATCCTCCCCTTCGGCAGGGTGCCGGGAAGAGTTCTCCTGGTGCTCCCGATCTTGGAAGCGGCGGCGGCGACGGAACAGAGATGAGATCGCGAAAAAGAGTTCCCGTCCCGAGGGTTTCGAAGGACGCTCTAAATATATGCCAAAGGGGGGCACCAGACGGGGCTCGGGGGCCCAGGCGCCCCCCGGCGCGGCCCAGGGGGGGCGCCGCCAGGGCGTCTGGGGCCCTGGTGCCCCCCCCCCCCCCGGCTGTACTTCGGGCGCAAGGTAGGTTCTGGAACGCTGATTTTTTATATAATTTTTCTGGATTTTCCTGACAGTTCTCGTAATGTGAAAACCTGAAATACAAAAACTGCAGAAAATAGAAACTGGCACTGGGGTGCACTGGATTAGTAGGTTAGTCCAAATATGATCAAAAGTGTATGGAAGTGTATAAATATCATAGCAATATCACCCAAAAGTGGCATGGAGCAAGCAGAAATTATAGATACGTTTTGGACGTATCAGGAATGTGACTTAACACGGAAGATAAACTCTCTTCACCCTATTCTCCTCGACAATCGATTCATTAACCAATGCCAAATACTCGTGGTAGATACTTGCCGAACCTTTACATACTTCATCTTCGAGAACCACAATCACTCTTGGTCTTTGAAGAAATTGACACCTAACCGTCTAGAGAGTTTGCAGCTCTCAAGAGTAATAGGCGGAGCATACTAAACTTAGATTCCAGTGATGCTGAACCACTATCTAATTCTTTGGCTCTAGGGTTTATCTCTCGGTGGATTTTAAACTCAAATCGCTCGGAGAGTGGGTTGCTCAACAATCTTCTCAGAATCAAACAAAGCAGCCACCAGACAAAGCCGGCGCGAGGTGGCTACTTATAGCCGCAGCCTTCCCAGACGGGAAATGACCATTTTGGACACGAGGTACAGCCAATGGCCAACCGACACGTTCACAACAGTCAGATTTTGGAGCAATGACAACATTACTTTAGGAACAAGTAATGCTAACTCCTCGGTCCGAGACAAATCACTCGCAGCGAAGAAGATCATAGTCTCTTCCTGGCAAGTATTTGCTCAGAAGAATAAGAGATTTCTCTCACAACTTTCATATTATTTGGGTTTAGCATCATAGAATCAAAGCTCCGAACGCTACACCCCCTTGATAGTACGGTGGTCCTATGAATCAATGAAAGAAGAAGAAGAACAAAACAAATGCTACGTCTTCATCTCATCTTCATTCTTCCTTGAGCGCAGTCATTCCCTTCGGACATGTACCGAACCAATTGCTTGAACTTCAACAATGTTTAGGGGTCACTCTTGTTAGATACATCTTTTGTGATAACCTTCGCTGTTGTGTAGGGAGATTATCTTCGTCGTTTGCATAAAACTCGTCGATACTTTAGGGACGTGTTACTCCATGTGCACTAGCAAAAACATAAGTCCCATACTGTTTATGTCAACGAACTCCAAAACATAAGGGGCCTACCATTGCTCCAACATTATCTCTATGCATTCATCACCAACAAGCTTGGGGTCCATTAGCATATGTAGTTGAGCTTCTTATACTTCCCAATAGCGCAGCCTGTGTTCTCGATTAACATCAAATTTGCACCGAGGAAAATTCAACAGTGCTAAGAACTGGTCTGCCGAGCATTTGATCTTTTTCTCTCCTATCACCCATTCGAGAATCCATGTAGAGCTATCTCCAAGTTCTCTTGAGATATACATAGTGGCATAGAATTTATGAATCATTTCACGATTCCAGCCATGATTGAAACGGAGGAAACTCTTTAGGAAGACAAGTTCAATTTGCTCGACGGTGTGATGAAAGCAGGGTAAACATTCAAGCTCAGCGAAATCTAGTATCTTGTGCTTGAATATATGATTCTTCTCATGTACAATACGAGCATAATACACAACTTGTTCCTTTTTCCAGAATCTGGCTGACAGTGAGGTCCTTTCTCCTTCATATGGGCTAGTTCCAAAGAATGAAAGTTTCAATAGATGAATCTGATTATTAAACGCAGGACCTTTTGGGCCATCTTCAGTTGGGAACAAGGGAAATGTTTCCGAAGGAATTTTCAATTGTTCTTCACTCATATTTCGGGTCTGAATGTCATCAGGTGCTTGCACGCCTTCCTCAATTAGCTTCAAAGGAGCACGAGGCTTCCTGGACTTTTCTTGTGCTAATTTCTTTGAGGAATCTGACTGGATTTCATTCTTTATCGTTGGAACTCCTTCAGCGGCTTTCTAACTTTTGGGCACTAGGGCCTTTTCTTTTGTTGTATTTTCTTCGACTGGGGGCATGGCATCTTTCTCAGATGCCTGAGGCACAACAGATGGGGCAACTTCTTCTTGATACATCGGCTCATCAGGTTTCTTCTCTTCCTCTTCCAACTGCGAGGTAGTGAAACGAAGAGCAGGATCAACATCCATCTAGTAGGGGCACCAGATGATGTGACCGGGAAGATTTTGTCTCGGGAAGCATTTAGCCCCCTCATTCTTATCATTCTCCTCCTTCCGAGATCCGAAGGGCTCAACTTGCATATTTTTCGGAGGTGATGGACTTAGCTTCTCAACCTCGATCTCTTCATCTGTTTTATCATCAGGGGCTTGCTGCTTGGGATAAGCATTTCCTTCATCATCATTTTCCAGAAAGATATCAACAACATCATGTTGCTCTTGGGCTGCTGGAGTGAGAATGATAACTTCCACATGACTGTCTTGCTGCATGGGTTCATCTTCAACAATCTCTTTATTCAGACCTTTCCTTTCAGATTTAGTGGTGGCAGCTCTCCTCATCTGCTCGAGAGTTTGCTTGTCCTTGACAGCCTGATTCAGCTTCTTGGTAATTTTCCTCAGCTCGATGAAATGTTTCGTTACCAACTTGGTAACATCATCAGGATGTCCCACACTGCTTATATCAACAGATTTTGCATCGTAAGCAGCACATTTAATTACATCAATCATAAGATTGAAATCATACTTTTGTTCCTTTGTGGAAGCAGGAACACTGTGTTTGGCTTTCTTTCTCTTCGGACAACAGTTTTCTCTTTGCAGTAGGAGCAGCAACACCCGAAGGTTTGTCAATGACTAGAGTGGGTGCATGTCTTGGTGATTTCCTTAGAGGAGGTGAAACATTCACTGGTGAGGGAGTCTTGTATGGCATATTGAGGATGGCTCGTTGATCATACATTGGAATTTCATTGGGAGCATCTTCATCGGAAGACTCATCAGACGAGTCAAGAGCAACCTTCATTGATTTCCTGGCAACTGATATCTTTCCAAGAGCACGAGGGAAAACTGACTTTCTGGACTTGCTTCCTTTAGAAGCACAGTCATTTTTCTTCTGTACATCTTGCTGAGTCAGCGTGACATTTTTAGCTTCGACTTGATTTTTCTTCATTTTCCTATCATCACGCTTGGCTTCGGCCTTCGCCCTCTTGGCCACCTCATCGGGAAAATCCGTGATGGTTTTGAGGGAGTCATGATGAGCATTAGAGGGCCATGGAGGCCTGACCATTTCATCATCAGGGCCGATGCAATTTTCAGCAATGTAATCATTCCATGGAGGTGTGAAAGCAAAACAAAATTTGACATTTCTCGCGAATGTTCTCATAGTTGAACCATTTCTTCGCCCAGTGACGGTGAATCCTTTGCAACCTGTTGTTGCGTTCAGTAGTTGTTTCAACTCCAGGTGGAGTTCTGTACCCATCTGGTTCAGACATTTTAGTAGTGGTGTTATTTTCTCTTCCACGACCACCCTTCTTTGGATCTCCATCAGAGAAGAGAGTCAGGGCATCAGTGACCAATTCATCCTTAGGCTGACCATGAGAAGAGGGAATATCTTCGTTATCTTCCTCGGATTCAGACCCAAATTTTCCTCCTCCAGTTAATCTCATCCGATCTGTTTTGGTGGTGGCTGAGGCAGATCTCCTTCAGACTAAACATACTCTTCTGAACTCTGAGCCATGACCAACCTGTGAAAGGAGTAGATACGAGGGAAAATGGGGTAGGGTCATACACATGCATAGAAGCAATTTTTGAGTAAAAATGAAAGTTTTTCGGAAGGAGCATAGGAATCCATGATATACTTGGAGAAGATATCTTTGATAGATTTTAACCTAGTCAAGACTGGTCAAAATTATCTAATCTTTCGGAAAAGTACTCATGAACCCTAGATCGAGAAGAACTTGTATGAGGGAAAAACTACAAACTGTACCAGTCATAGCCTAGTGATTTCTAAGGATCTACTGCAATGAAATAAATCAATGAAAATGCGTTTATAAGAACTGCCCTTGAACAGTGAAGAGGACATGAGCTATTCTAGATCCAGGCACCCTAACTTGGCAGCATAGATCGACTACGGCAATGCGAGGAGGAATATTTACCGCACTGGCGGGACCAACTGCGACGAGACTTCACGGGAGTTGCACGACGAGGCACTTTCACGGAGTTGCTTTGAGCACGGGCTCAGGAGGAGGTGGATGAGGGTTTGAGGAGCAGGGAGGAAGAAGACAACGGGAGGGGCATTTATAGCTAGAGAGCAGAACCACTTCTTCTGAAATCTACGATCTACGAAAGCGGGACATTCCACATTCAACGGACACGGTCACGACTGTGGAGACCATGGGCATGTGGCAACCATTTTCTGCGAAAAACTCGGAAACAGAGTGGGAGGCCGAAGGGTTTGAAGAAGGGTAAGCGCCAAAATAGATTAAAGTTCGAAGTCAATTTCTTTCACGACCAAGGACGTCAGACTGAAATTTTCTTCAGATCAAATTGCATACTTATGATGGAAAGCATAGATTGGACGAGAAAGAATAGAGTGCCAGTGCAGCAAACAATTGTGTTTGCTGCCTGGACTTGTGCACATGCGCCCAATGTGTCGCACTTCGATTACCAACCCTTGATACAAGACGAGCCAGAGAAACCGCTCTTCATGAGATCAAGGAGCAAATCAAGAAACAAAGGACCAAGAAATCATCCAGGGAGGTCTCCCTTGTCGGGAAGGTGAGCCCTGCAAGGTCGAGAGTGCGCACGGGACCAAGGCCTTTGAGGCCCACCACGGTCGAAGCGAGGCTCTAATCAGCTCCCCCGACAAGCTCCGCCCCGGCAAACCCTCCGCCAAAATGCCGCCGCTCCACCTCGTCGCACGCAAGTCATTAATCAATGCGGTGTCGAGCTCTCAGGCAGCTAGGTGGATCCTGTCAAGCGCGTGGCAGCAAGCTGTAGAGAAGGTTAACTTTATTGACACACGTTGAGGTGGCGTGTCAAGCTAATAAGGAAGAAGCCGATAAGCGGCGCGACAGACTTGCCGGGCTTCAGATTCAGCATGACACCTAGTAGTGCATTTAATGAACTTTGTCCTAACTGTCAGAGATAGGTATGATAGCACTGTTGGCTATCTAATCATACTACATTGACTATTTTGCCACTGTGGTGACCCCTTGACCTATAAAAGGAGGCCAGAGGCAACCTAGCAAATGGTTCGAACATTTGATCCCTCACACTTGTACGCATGTAGCCACATTGCCCGAGGCACACTTGCCGGGTCAGAGCATTGTGTGCCTTCGTATTCTTCCAGATCGATCCACCAAAGCAGGAGTAAGGTTTTATGCCGCAAAGCGGCCCAAACCTGGGTAAAAGAGAGATGTCCTTGTCGTACTGCCCTACTGTTTCTGCTCTTTGTGCAATGTGATCACCCCCCTCATCAAACCACAAAGGGGCTACCTTGCCCCATAGGTGATCGTGCATCCCCCACGACATCTTTGGTGCGCCAGGTAGGGGGGCTCGCTTGCACGGACCTGAAGCAATAGTCAGTGCGTTGATCCTCATCACCCTCGATTTCATCGATGGCTCCCATGAAGAAAACGACGACGGAGGGCGGTCCCTCCACCTCGAATTCCCATTCCCACGCGGCTACGAACGCTACAGACGTCGCAGCTGCCACAGGCGGGCTAGATCCCGTGGGCGGCACGACCAGCGCATGAGGTGCTCCCGTCATGCCCACCATGGTGGAGGTGGGAGTTAGAATAGCTGGGGCCGTCCACCTACGCCAAACTTCTGGCGAGCATGGTCGAGCCGGTGGAGATGAAGGAAACACTCAGCTTCCTCCTCTTCATCGCGGTCAGCGTAGCAATGACACCGGTTCCGGCGCGAGCCAAAACCTCTTGGCCACGCATGCCGGAGGGGCGACATCGGGGCACGCGCGCCGCCCGGCGCAAGGCGAGCACGACAAAACCCCGGCTAGCCAAGAGCATGGTCTGCAAGAGCCACCTCCACCGCTCTGATACGTCCATTTTGCATCATGTTTTCCTACTGTTATTTATAATGTTTTTATGGTTAATAATGCTTTATGGGGTAATTCTAATGCCTTTTCTCTCATAATATACAAGGTTTACACAATAATAGCACCTTTATGATCACCCAGTTATGAAGTGACGTTTGATAGCACACAAGGTATTCATCGAGTATCCGGGAGTTGCATGATTTCATGGTCGAAGGAACAGATACTTGACATGAAGAAAGGTATAGCAAATAACTTAAACGATCTGATCCTAAGCTCATGGTTGGGTATAGCCCATCACACCATTCTCCTAATGATATGATCTCGTTATCAAATGACAACTCATGTCTATGGTTAGGAAACCTTAACCATCTTTGCTCAATGAGCTAGTCTAGTAGAGGCATAATAGGGACACGGCGTACTTTAGGGATTCACACATGTACTTAAGTTTCTTGTCAATACAATTCTAGCATAAATAATAAACATTTATCATGAACAAGGAAATATGATAATAACCAATTTATTATTGCCTCTAGGGCATATTTCCAACAGCTGGCACTTCAAGCACCTTTGGACAAGGTTCGTGGTGTCTGCTCTTGCAGTAGGCCAATAGAAGCCAGTGCCATAGGCCTTGCTCACCAGGGTCCGAGAGACCACACGGTGACCGCTAGTGCAAGAGTGAATCTCGTGAATGAGTCATCAACTCTCTTCAGGAGAAATACAACGTTGGAAAACTCCAATAGTGTTGCACTTGTACAACTCTCCTTCATGCTTGGCATACGCGGTAGCTCGGCGAACTATACGTTGGTCTTTCATCACGCCCTCGGGTAACTCCTTCTGGAGTAGGTACGTCAGGACATGCTCATTCCATGCCGGGATAACCGCCATCATTTCATGGACCGAGGAAGTTAATTTTACATCCGAGCCCTTGATGCCAATGACGCCAGGATCTAGGCCCATGGGCGTCTCGAGACCGAGGTTGGAGGACCCCGTCCTCAAAGGCCGATGTGATGGTGTCTGCCTGACGTGCAATTTCATGGAGGGTCTGAGGAGCCACTCGTGGAATGTATTTTTGGGCATGAGGTCACACCGTCCGTCTATCTTGTCCTTATCGTTCGCTTGGCTGCTATTGCGCTGGGCGTGGTGAAACTCCAGGCCATCAAAATGAGCCGACATTTGCTTGACTGCATCCCGGTATGATGTAGTCTTTGGGCCTTGGCGTCCAAATTATCATTGATCTATGAGATCGCGAGGTTAGAATCGGGCGACTGTGAGGAACGCGCGCGAGCCGCAAGTGTGGCGGTTCTACAGAGACGCATGGCAAAAACATTGCCATGTGGTGTTGTGTTAGAGAGGAGAGGGAAAGAGGAATAGATCGTACGGTTCGCAGCTCCCTAATCGGACGGCATAGAAGGTGACCGCCAGAGCTCGTGCCAGTCGACCGACACCTAGCACCACCCAAATAAAAAAGAAACCATGAACAAATGACTAAAAAATTATGTTAGGTAAAATATCATGTTATTAATACGAGGCATGTTCTTAGGCACGTTTAGGCACTAGTAAAAACCAAACGCCTCGCCTAGGCATGCCTGGAGCATCTACAACGGAACCCCATACCCGCCTCGAACGTCCGGGTGAGTTGCCCGGTCAGACATAAAAACCGCACCCAACTGCGCCTCGCAAATCCGGTCCAAATGCCCGGACTGACTGTCATTTCCTATATGAAGCCCATATCTAGACCATGGCTCATCCGACCCCGTATAAATTGGACCCTATCCACAATCCGAATGAAACCCTAGCCGCATTCCACTCCCCTCCAGTTCACTTCCTTCTGCCCATAAGCTCCCGTCAGAAGACCTCTGACCTTCTCCAGCATGGCGGGCAACGGATCTGAGTCCTACACCTCTCGTTCCGTTGACCCGGAGCTCGTCCCACGCGGCCCCGAGGATGAGATGGTCAACCGCCTTGTGCTTCGCCGCTACCGAGAGGAGCCCCCCCCCCCCCGGCAACGCATGGACTCCATCTGGCGGGAATCTATTGCGTCCACCCAAATGGCACATGGATCCGGCCCCAGGGTATGTTTTGTTGCCTCGTTGGAGGTTGTGCGGTCTGTCTAGCGTCCGAACGATGTGGCGCATGCGCTACCCCTCCGTTGGTGGGCGGAATTGGAGGTGCGCAACCATTTCACATCCGAAGCAAATATGATAAGGCGTGCCAGCCATGTGAGATAGCGGGCGCGGGAGGCCGTCGTAACCCTCCGTGTGAGGCAGCGGGCACGAGAGATTGTATGGATTTGATGATTTGCAAATGGGACATTCGGTTATGGAAACATTTTCTTTGTGTGTGCTATAAGTATGAAGCCTAAAGCCAAATTAGCAATGAATTTTCTTTCTTCGTTGCGCATCCTATTTATGATAGAAATTAGTCAACAGTACTGAGAAACTGAAGACGTTCTACTACTTCTTTCTTCTTCAGTTAAAAACAGCTGGATCAACAGCGCGTGAGATTGCCGCGGTCGAGCTTGAGTTCGATCCCAGTTCCAATCCAGCCGGCGGCAGTTCCAATCCGAGTTCGGCAAGAATCAGGAGCTCTCCCCTGAATAAATGGGCAGCGGCGGTGGCTCCAATTCGATCTGCTCGCCCACCTTCCCGATCTCCAGACCTAGGCACGCCATCCATGGCGGCCAAGGTGCTCCTGCTCCGCAGCGCCGACGGCAAGGTGCTCGTCGCTCCGGCGTGGGACTATCGCCCGGCCGCCGCCCAAGCGCGCCCGCTGGAGATGCGGGTGCCCTCGCGCGCCCTCGAGAGGGTGCTCCAGTACTGGACCAAGCACAGCCTGGCCAAGGCCACCGGCGAGTCCCGGGAGTCCCTCGCCCGCTGGGACGCCGACTTCCAGCGCCGTCTCGAGGAAGACGGCCTCGCCAAGGAGGCCGCCGCAGCCGCCCAAGAACTCCGCCGCCACGGCGTCGACCATGGAGGGCGTCCCCATCGCCACGCCGCCACGGCCGCATCTGATGTCGCCGCTCCTGCCAAGGCGGCCCGTGCTGATCCCGTCCGTGCCTGGTGCCCACTTGTTCACCACCTCAAGGGTGTCAACCACGGAGAACGCAGCCATGCGCCGGCGATGCCCGGCGCCTTCCATGCCTCTGATATCGCCGCCGCGCGCCCTGGGCCTGCCACCACCTTGGTGGCCGCTGCTGGTGCTGAACCCGTTGGTGTCCGGTGCGCCATCCGTGCCCGTGGACGCCAGATGGCTGAAGACGAGGAGTCCGCTTGCCACCACCGCAAGCGCCCGGCTTCCACTGCTGTTGCGTCCGTGAAGGTCTCTCGTCCCATCGCTTCGAAGGTGACTCCGGCAGTTGTCTCTCGTCCCGTCACACCATTGCCTGTCACTGCTGTTGCGCCCGTAGTGAAGAAGATGACTCCGGCAGTTTCAACTCTGCGCGCAAGAAGGGGGAAGGGGGAGCTCAGCTGCAAGGTTCCGAAGCAAATCCGTGTCACCGCTGCAGCACCAAAGAAGCAACCAATTCCTTGGCTGCGTCCAGTGGTATTACGCCCTTGCTAGTCTTTTACCTTCCTAAACCATGCACACATGAGTTTCATTTAATCTTTGCATCTCTAGGTTCTGCACATAATCACCAAGATTTCTAGTGTTCTTTCAATCCATTTCAGTCATTAGTAATTTTACAAGGGTGTCAGCAGAGTCTCCATGCATCTAGGCAGCAAAAATCATGCTAAGATGTGTACGACATAGTTACACTACATCCATACCTGGTCCTAAGTTCAGGGTTTAAGTAAATAAAAGGGCATTTTCAATAAAAGTAAAGCAGATGGGCCTAAAAAGGAAACTCATGTACTGCAATTCTGGCACCTCGCCGCAAAATGAAAAACGCCCGTTTGCTACCCGGCTTGTAGCAGGAAAATGGAGTAGAATTGAACTTGTCGATGCACACGTAATCATGTGAGCTGCCTAGTGTTTGGAGACTCTGCTGACTTTCTTGTAAAATTAATCTTGGCTGAATTGGATTCTTAGGCATTGGCGTCTTGGTGAGTTAAAGTTGCAGTTTCCGACGAGTAACATTGGTTAGTGAACTCTTGTGTGTATGTGTAGGTGAAGCTTTGAGCTAAGCAAGTCCTCAATGTACCGACTATCAAGTCATACTGTAATCAGATTCAGATATGAATGAAAATTTGTTGGCCTGAATCTGTGCATAGCATTTGAGTAATCCGATTTATTCCTGTATGCTTCTATGGCTTCTTAAAACATTCCTGTGTTCTGGTTGGAGAAGTGTATACCCAAGATACGATCCAATGTTTGGGACAGTTAGAAGATTTCTTGGTTTGAGATACAGCAATCTACTTGTCAAGAATGTGAACTCGTGTGTGTGTGTGTGTGTGTTGGTGAAGCTTTGAGCTAAGCAAGTCCTCAATGTACCGACTATCAAGTCATACTGTAATCAGATTCAGATATGAATGAAAAATTGTTGGCCTGAATTTGTGCAGAGCATTTGAGTAACTTTCTGTATATATGTTTGTTGTATGCATCTATGACTTATTAAAGCATTCTGCTGCTCTAGTCGGTAAAGGATGCGTACTGAGGCACCGATCCAATATAACTCACCTCTGATTTCTCAGTTCTTCATTTGAGTGGTGAAGCACAGAACCATGTTTTTGACAGTTAATGGTTAGAAGATTTTTTTTGTTTTGGGATACTGTACAGATCATTTGAGTAATCTTTCTGTATATATGTTTGTTGTATGCATCTATGGCTTCTTTAAATCATTCTGCTGCTCTAGTCGGAAAAGCGTGTCCTGAGGCATGGATCCGAAGGATTCATCTCCGATTTCACAATGCTTCGTTTGAGTGGTGAACCACATAACCATGTTTGGAGGTTAGAAGATTCTTCTGGTTTGTCAAGAATGTGAAAAATGTTGCAGCATAGTGCAGTTATTTGACAAATTTGTTTGGCTTTTCTCATATCATGTTAGCTTTTCATTCGAATTATTAAACATAAGTAAATAATTTATAATTTGGTGTCGGAGAGATATTCCAAAGATGATATTTTCTCTTGTGTAGTTGTGCTCTGCTTGGTAAGTCCAACGCAGAGGTACTGTTGAAGAGAAACCACCAACTTGTGCAGTTTCAAGTACTCCCTCCTTTCCTAAATATAAGTCTTTTTAGAGATTCCAATAAGGACTATGGATGTATATAGACATATTTTAGAGTGTAGATCCACTCATTTTGCTCCGTATGTAGTCCGCATTGAAATCTCTACAAGGACTTATATTTAGGAACGGAGGGAGTAGAAAATAAACATCTAACTGGATCTGCACAGCATAAAGTGCAATCTTTGCAAGGTCATATAATCCATGGGATGGAACTTACAAGGTCTAAATGGACACCAAATCGAAGCAACGATACAAAATTTATACAACTAACCTGATGGAAAAAGTCCAATTTCAAGGCATTGCTTGGAATCGCTGGATCTGATTGGTCAATTTTGATGTTGATCAAAATTCTCTCTGTACTTGTGAAAATATGATGCAACTGATGGCATTATCTACATTTCAGTGAAACCTGCAGTTGCTTTTATTCCTTGAGAGCCTGAGATTATACTCCCTCTGTAAACAAATATAAGAGCGTTTAGATCACTATTTTAGTAATCTGAACGCTCTTATATTTCTTTACAGAGGTAGTATTTGCTTATGTGAGTTTGTACGGATTAGGAAAGATGTCGAATTTAACAGCCATGCTGAAAAAAATCAAAGTGCAAAAATACATATAAAATAATAATATTTACATGACAAAATTTTAGAGGCTTGCATTTTAGGAGCTTTGCTGGCCCACGTTTCACGAAACAAGCAACCCAGGACAAAAACGCCCACAGCAGTTCCAAAGCTATTCTTGCCATATGCATCACCACAGTGACCAGCATATACGAATAGGATCCTGAATGCTTGAGCGTAACCTGAAGAAAACACTTCTCATTAGGCAGCAGGGTAACCACATCGAATAAACAGTATAGACTCTAGTTTTAGTTCCCAAAAGGCAATTAATTAGAAGGAAATGACGAATTAGATATACCTCAATTGTAGCTAATCCACGTAAAACAAAGCAAATTGATTTTAAAAATTTGGAAACTAGGATCCTTTTACTCTTTTAGCATTGCGGTGGATTATGATTATTCCATTGAACCGCTTTTAGATATTCCTATATTTTGTTTGTTGTGTTCCAAATCATACGAAGACAATCACAGAAATCTGAATTTATCTATTGATCAGATTTAATAAAAGGAGTAATAGACTTACTAGAAACAACGGAAAAAGGTCTGTAATCATGATGTTCAAGGTCTCTACAGTTACAATGCAGAATCATGCACAAGCATCCAATTGGCTGCATGGATTACTCTGGAAAAAGCCATTGTATCGGTTGGTGCCATTTCTTCTCTTGGAGGCAGGGCAATAGATTAAGATTAGGCGGTAAGCGAAGGAACTGTAGGGCTTAGGGCTGCGGGTGAGCGCAACTTCAATAGGTCGAGGCAATCATAAAACAAGGGAAAAGATCAAGGGAGAAAACCCTTCCAAGAAAACTAGTAACCAAACCCTGACGAACTTGCATTTGTTGAGCGAAAAGAAGAGTTCAACAGGAAGAACGTATGAAGAGATTGAGATGTTTGGATCTTGGCTAAATTTATAAGCGAAGAATGCACGTGAAGTATTAAAGGTACATTCGACTATATCTCATTCTATAAACTCTGTTTCGGCATAGTGCAATAGAAACCTAGAAAAAGGGCAATACTGATCTAGAAGTTAGAAACTAGGCTCATTTACCCTTTTAGATAGTCGTATGTTCAATTTACTATATAAGAACAGTCACCGGAAAACATTGGTCTACGAGTGATCATAGTTTTATATAGCCGGCTATAGTCTTTTCAGTAGGGTGCCGCTAAATGGTCTCATGTACAAATAGCCCGCTATAGCTTCGCTATAGCTGATTTTGAGGTCCGCCGCTATTTGGCATAGCCTGCTATTTAAAACATTGCGAGTGATACACGGAGGCGTAGTCCGTCCAGCTTGATGTTGCGATCTTCGCAGTAATTCTGGACTTTTTCTGATGTAAAGTTTTTCCCGTTGTCGCTGATTCACCGGACATGAATTTAATGACCGGCTAGGCAGCTTGGCTGGTGACCGGGTTCGCTTCAATCCGCTTGGTGAACTTATCAACCATGACACAGTGGCAACCTAGAGAGTATTTTGACTAGGGGCAAACTATTTGAGTGGGGGCATGTTCTTTAAAAATTCCAAATTTTAAGCATATTTTTCAAAAACACAAGCAAATATTAGTGCAGTTTCAAATTTTGGGTGGGGGCATGGGCCCCTACTCACCTCAACATAGGTCCACCCCTACCATGACGAGGAGGTATTTATTATCACCTTCACCCGTACGAAGAGGTC
The DNA here is from genome assembly GCA_902687465.1 of Secale cereale. NCBI lineage: Eukaryota > Viridiplantae > Streptophyta > Magnoliopsida > Poales > Poaceae > Secale > Secale cereale. The sequence continues at coordinate 104,027,354 of LR738710.1, forward strand.
CGACCATGTCCAGCCCCTAGATTGTGAACGGCCGGGTTATGGGAATCATTTTAAGGGATGTGGTTGTAAGTGTTGCACAATACGGTAGGGTCTGTCGACTGCAAATTACAATTTTCCTACGTGCAAAATATCCAGGAACATTCTAAGAGAGGTGGATCACGTATCGTTACCACTAGACGCGCCGTGCCGTGCAACGGAAGTAGAGTTGGGGCAGCGCGTCTCTGGAGTCGTCTCCTCCTCGTCGATCTCCCATGTAGCCGATCGGATCCCTCGAGCAGGTTCGCCGGAGCGGCGCAAGTGCACCGCCTCTAACGGTATCCGTGCATGTAGGAGGAATGTCGTGCGGCAGACTGCTAGGTCCGACCACACAATCGGCGGCGAGTGGAGGTGACTAGTTGCAATACATGCAAAGCCCTAATGACGGCGCCGAAGCGATCAACCAAATGAGCGTGTCACACCTCCACTATTTATAGGTATCCGTCGCGGGCTCAACTCTTGGGCCTCGCGCAAATCCTAAAGCCCACAAGTCTACCCAGTTACAATCCAAGTCCAGCCCGGATCACATCTGACCAGTGTCCTCGGATCCGACCTCGTAGATTCCTTCCCTTAAGTGTGCGGCCCCTTAGGTTCAAGTCGGCCTGGTCGCAGGTCGGATCACCTCCGACCTGCTCGGCTGGTAGCGGCCTCTAGCAAGGCGTGTCGACCACCAAGTAGACTATGAAGCTGGTTAGCGAACCTGTACTACACGTCACACTTCTGTTCCCTTTGCCGCACGATACATGTTGTCGGGCTCAAGGCGGGACTGTCATCCTTGTGCTAGCCCGACCTCTTTCTCGTTCCAGTGATGCCGACCACAAAACGGATTATCTCATGATCCTGGTCGCATGGCCATGCTTATCCTGGTCGGATCACACGAGTGGCCCAGAGTATATCACTCCTGATCCGAGGGGCAAATCTCATCTTGCTCGACCATGTCTCGCAACATGGGTCTGGACAAACGCGAAACCTACCTTTGTAACTACCTAGTCACAGAGTAGCGTTTGGTCGGCCCAAAGCAAGTCTTTCACCATCTCAAGTACATGTGTCAGCTTAGGTCTTAGGACATAGAACGCATGTTGCACTAGAGACTCACAGATGACATATCACTGCATCTCATAGTTGGGTCTGTCCAATCTGATATCCATCCAGCTCAGTTCTCCTTCAACTCGGAGCTGACCGGACTCCAATTGGTTTCACTCGTGGTAGATACTTGTTGGCGATCTCCAAACCTTCGATCGACCTTCGCGAACCACAATCACCCTTGGTTGCTGAAGATCTTGCTCGGTGAAGACAACAACTCTTCAACACTCGAGGTGACACCTATCCATCTAGAGAGTGCGCAACTCTCAAGAGTAATAGGTACAAGAACTCTCACTCAGAACTACTGTGATGCTCAACCCTATCTAAGTTTGGGCTATTAAGTGTGCGTTTGGTTCCTTAGCAAAAACGGTTTTAGCCTTGCTAAGCTAGGTTAGGTGATTGGTTCCACAAAAATAATCTAGCTTTTGGAGGCCAGGTAGCCATGCTGGGCAAGGAAAACCTCGATGTGCGGGGAGAGCCAATTTGACTCGCCTCCGACAACAAAATCGGATTGCAAGCAAAAATCAACAACTAACTCTCTTAATTGACCGGAGCTAAGCGCAATTAACCAAACGGGGTAGCTATGGCAAGGCCGACAAAGCTGGGTTGAGCTATCTGGGCTAGCTTAGCTATAGCCTACCCGTGCAATGCAACCAAACACACCCTAATTTTTCTCATAGTGGACCTTAAACCCAAATGACTCGGAGAGGGGATGCTCAGTCAATCTTCTCAGAAATCTTAAGCGGAGCAGCCAACAGACAACGTTGGCGCGGGGTGGCTATTTATAGCCACATCATTTCCTGAAGGGAAATGACAAAATTGGACATGTGGAGCAGCCAATGGCCGAACTACACGAGTCAAATGGTCGGAAATTGAGCACAACGGTAACATTACTTACGGAGCAAGTAAAGCTAACTCCTCAGTTCAAAAGATATCTCCTCTAGTATGAGAAAAACGTCCACTGCTAGCAGGAATCTTTTGAAACATAAAGAGATTTCTCTTGCATCTTTCATAGGTTTTGGGATAAGCATCACAACGGATCTAAGCTTCGAGAACCTATACCCCTCTTAATAGTATGGAGGTCCTATGACTCAAATGAATGGAAGAAGAACAATGAAATGAATACTACGTCTTCACTTTGTCTTCGACTTCCATTCGATGCAGTCAATTTACTTCGGACAGGATCTCCAAACCAATTGCTTCACGCCAGCAAAGAATTTTTCGAGGGGTCAATTCTCTCACGTCAATCTTCTCGCCTACATGTCTTCAACAAATGTAGCTCATCCTTCTCTGCAACGCAGGTATCCTTCAATGAAGTTCCTCGAACTTGACACTAGAGTCAGCATTCTCTTTGGTTCTGCATGGACTATTACTCTTTGTATGCACTAGCAAACAAATTAGTCCATGCTTGTTTCGGTTAACAATCTCCAAAACATAGGACGGAAAATATTGCACGAACAATCTCCCCCTTTTTGGACGATTGTTGACAAAACAGAACACATCGAAAGATAGATAATGGAATGAAGTGGAATGCGAAGGAAAATGAGAGACAAGAGATATTTACGAAGATAAAGCACGCTCCCCTGAAGGTATGCATGGGAGTTACACCGGAAGGCAGTGAGGTAAATCTTCGTAAGAGTGACATTGACATAAAGTCTCTTCGTGATTTCTTTCAATGCACTTGACTATGCCTGATGTATTTCTTGTCACACACAACCTTTTAAAACAATTTGTTGGATATACTTTGAAAAGATTTGTGACAAAGGATAAACCATGAGTATTAGCTCAGAACACAGTTTCAGTCCACATGAGATATAAGTTTCCTACAACTATGATATATAGGAGAAATCATATCAAAGGAATTATAGATATGTTGCTCGAAGTGATATGTTTCTGACGAGGTTTTCCTGCAATGAGAACAATATGAAGAAGATGTGCGGGAAAACAGCTTAAAAGATAGAGAGAAATTGTTCTTGAATTTCTCGGAATTCATTCTAAAGAAAATTTCTTCTCCTACAAGGTTAGAAAGCGAAGGATACTCATCAGAGAGTGTCTAACCAAAAGATACATATAGTTTCAAGGAGTAAGATATCTCTTTTAGATAAGCTTGATTTCCAATCCTCCTTGAAATGTCTTTACTTTCCCTGCACGAAAGATAAGTATCGAGGATAAATTTTGCAAGGGAGTAAACTCTCGATTGCACCTGCAAACATATAATTGGAGACAAATAGCATTGCAGGGGGGTTATTAACGGTACATGACAACCAAATATTTCCACACCACAGGCGGTGTTCCAAGTTTCCAAAAGAAAATAGTTTGATGAAACCCAAATTGTTCGACTCAAAAGAAAATGGCGAAAGGAAACACCCTGCAAACAACCCTCTCATCTATCACTCGATGTTCTTCTCCCCCTTTTGTCAACAAGTTTCAAAAAGGAAAGAGAATGCATGCATGGAACTACTCGTCCGAAGAACCCTCATTAGAAGTCGAACTGTTCGGGGAAGCAAAGCGGGCGATGGTTGAGGCTGAGGCAGGAGCTGGACATGCGGCATGAGCTTCGGGATCAGCTTCGGGAGAAGCAGTGTGAGGTGCATCCGGCTTGTAGATAAATGTTCCAGCCGTGTCTTCAAGAATATCATCAGTTTCATGAACAATAGGTCAGTGGAATTAGAATGCCGAGGAATCATAGGAGTTTGCCTTCGGATGCGCGGAACTTCAAATAACTCTAGATAATCATATTCCTTTTCGATACCCTTGGCGAAAAGTTGTTTGCGAGAATAATGCTTGCGTAGAAGTGTCCATGAGCGCTTCTTCTGTTCCTTCTCATACAGGAGGGCTTGCCGAGCATAATTGTGAAGCAAATTGATCTCAGGTATCATTTCCACCTTTACTTTTCTATCGAGCTTGATATGGCTTTCCAGGTCTTGCTGAGTGCGAAGAAAATCCTTCATTGTTGGTCTTTGGTGATCAACTTTGTCCTTCTTGGTCTTCGGTGCTCTAATAGTAGCAGGCACAGAGGCAGAGGTAGTGGCATCTATTGGCATCTTTCCTTTGCTGATATCTTTCAAAATTCTGAGTGTGTCACGACTGGTGGCATATAAACTTTCGGAACATAGGCGCAGAAAATATTTTCTTCAATGAGTTGCTCGATTGTGTACATGACCCACGGAGCATATGGCTTCGAAGCTTGAGGGCTATCAGCTGCACATGCCAAGTTGCGACTGAAAATATCTAGGATATCAAAGTTAATACCCTGAGCAATGGCAAGCAATGCATTTCCCACGATGCCATCGATTGTTTCTGGCCTATTTGTTGGAGTGAGGGAGCTGCAGAGGATGTAGAACAATACTTTGTTCTCATATGCTAGGTTCTTCGGTTTTACTTGTAGGAACGAAGTATGTCTACCAGAGGGGGGTGAATGGGAGTTTTAATTTTCTTTGAAAAACTTAAATCTCTCAGAACCCAGCAGCGAAACGAATGAAAAACAAGCTACAGTGAACTAAAACAAAGTACCGAAAGGAAACTAAGACAAGCATCGAGGTTAATCATACGAATGAAAATGCATTGAAGGTTAATGAGGGTGACAGAGGTAACCGAAGGTGCTCGAAGGCGACAAGATATTTGTTTGACCAGTTCGTCCATCTGCACAAGGACTACGTCTGATTGGAGGGGCTGTGACTTAACACGGAAGATAAACTCTCTTCACCTTATTCTCCTTGACAATCGATTCGTCAATCGTTGCCGATTACTCCTGGTAGATACTTGAAGGCGATCTCTGAACCTTTGCAGACTTCGTCTTCGAGAACCACAATCACTCTTGGTCTCTGAAGAAATTGACACCTAACCATCTAGAGAGTTTGCAGCTCTCAAGAATAATAGGCGGAGTGTACTAAACTTAGATTCTAGTGATGTTGAAACTATCTAATTCTTCGGCTCTAGGATTTTTCTCTCGGTGGATTTTAAACTTCAAACGCTTGGAGAGTGGGCTGCTCAACAATCTTCTTAGAATCAAACAGAGCAGCCACCGGACAAAGCTGGTGCGGGGTGGCTATTTATAACCGCAACCTTCCCAGACGGGAAATGACCATTTTGGACACGAGGTCCAGCTAATGGCCAATCGACACGTTCACAATGGTCAAATTTTGGAGTAACGACAACATTACTTGAGGAACAAGTAATGCTAACTCCTTGATCCGAGACAAATCTCTCACAGCGAAGAAGATCACGGTCTCTTGCTGGCAAGTATTTGCTCGGAACACAAAGAGATTTCGCTCACACCTTTCATAGGATTTGGGTTTAGCATTATAGAATCAAAGGTTCGAACACTACACCCCCCTTGATAGTACGGTGGTCCTATGTCTCAATGAAAAAAGAAGAACAATGAAACAATGCTACGTCTTCATCTCATCTTCATTCTTCCTCGAGCATAGTCATTTCCTTCGGACATGTACCGAACCAATTGCTTGAACTTCAGCAATTTTTATGGGTCACTCTTGTTAGCTTCATCTTCTGCGATAACCTTCCCTGCTGCGTAGGGAGATTATCTTCGCCGTTTGCATCAAACTCCTCGATGCTTCAGGGACCTGTTACTCTGTGTGCACTAGCAAACACATAAGTCCCATACTGTTTATGTCAACAAACTCCAAAACATAAGGGGCATACCATTGCACCAACAATCTCCCTCTTTTTGACGGTTGTTGACAAAACAGATAATCATCAAAGTGAAGATAGATAGGTGAAATGTAAATCGAACAAGAGTATACTTGCATTACTTGTCTCGATGATGAAATATACCCCGTAGATGTATGCAGGGTTAATGATATTAGATAACATTCACTACAATTCATTGACTTGTTCGGAGGATTTTTCAATCATTCGAGGTAATGATTCGCGGCGATGATAAGTAATCCAATGAGAATATAGTGCAATCATTCATATCTTCTGTCAATAATTCCACCTGCAAAACAAATGCTTCGAGAGAATATAGTGTATCTGGCAGGGTTATTAATATTACAGCCTATATCAGAAGTTTCACAACAGAGCACATGAAGTGTGATGACCCACAAGTATAGGGGATCAATTGTAGCTCTTTTCGATAAGTAAGAGTGTCGAACCCAACGAGGAGCAGAAGGAAATGACAAGTGTTTTTCAGTAAGGTAATATTTGCGAGTGCTGAAATTGTAAGTAGCAGAGTAGTTTGATAGCAAGATAATTTTGTAGCGAGCAAGTAACGATAGTTGTAGCCAAAGTGCAGCAAGATAGCCCAATCCTTTTGAGGTAAAGGACAGGCCAAGACGGTCTCTTATAATAAGCAAAGCGTTCTTGAGGGTACACGGGAATTTCATCTAGTCACTTTCATCATGTTGGTTCAATTCGCGTTCGCTATTTTGATAATTTGATATGAGGGTGGATCGGTGCTTAGGTGTTGTTCTTACTTGAACAAACGTCCTACTCATGATTAACCCTCCCACAAGCATTCGCAACTACGAGAAAAGTATGAAGAATAAATTCTAACCATAACATTAAACTTTTGGATCCAGTCGGTCCCTTACGGAATAGCGCATAAATTGGGGTTTAAGCTTCTGTCACTCTCGCAACCCACCATCTAATTACTACTCCACAATGCATCCCCTTAGGCCCAAATATGGTGAAGTATCATGTAGTCGACGTTCACATGACACCACTAAGGGAATCATAACATACATACTATCAAAATATCGAACACATATCAAATTCACATGATTACTTGCAACATGATTTCTCCCGTGACCTCAAGAACAAAGGTAACTACTCACACATGATGAACATGCTCAAGACCAGAGGAGTATTAAATAGCATAATGGATCTGAACATATAATCTTCCACCAAATAAACCATATAGTAATCAACTACAAGATGTAATCAACACTACTAGTCACCCACAAGCACCAATCTATAGTTACGGTAACAACATTGAACACAAGAGATGAACTAGGGTTTGAGATGAGATTGTGTTGTTGAAAATGTTGATGAAGATAGCCTCCCCAAGATGGGAGAGTTGTTGGTGATGATGATGATAATGATTTCCCCCTCCGGGAGGGAAGTTCCCCCGACGGAATCGCTCCGCCGAGGGCAAAAGTGCTCATGCCCAAGTTTTGCCTCGAGACGGCGGCGCTCCGTCCCGAAAGTCTCCGCCTTATTTTTTCTAGGCCAGAATGGCTTATATACCAGAAGATGGGCCTGGGTGAGCACAACCCACCAGGGCGCTCCGGGGAGGGGGGGGGGCTGGCGCGGCCAGGTGGGTTGTGCCCATCTAGTGGGCCCCCTATGGTGGTTATCAGCTCTAGTATTTTTCATATATTCCATAAAAAATCTCTTTGAAGTTTCAGCTTGCTTGGAGTTGTGGAGAATAGGTGGCCTGACGTAGCTTTTTCAGGTCCAGATTTCCAGCTGCCGGAATTCTCCCCCTTGGTGCATTCCTTGCAAATTATGAGAGAAAAGGCATTAGAATTACTCCAAAAAAGCATTATTATGCATAATAACAACATAAATAACAGCAAGAAAACATGATGCAAAATGGAAGTATCAAAGTGGCATAAAGTCTTTGAAGCATACAGTGCAAAAGTCTCATAAACCAGAGCAAATAAGCACGGAGAGACCAAATCCAACAGACCAAATCTATCGAAACTCTCGATGTGATTCTCCCCTTTTTGTCAACTAGTGTAAAAATGGTGACGAATAACATGAGTGTGAAAATAGGTGAATTTGATTCACTCTAAGGCATTTCCCGAAGAACTGCTCGAAGAAGTTTCTGATTTGGAGGTGGCTGGAATATCTTCATCGTCAGCAGCAGCAGCAGATCCTTCAATACCGGCTTGGGGCTGAGAAGACGAAGGCACATTGGGAACAGCCTGTTGAGTCTTGCGAGATAGAATATTTCCTCCAGCAGTTTTCTTAGTGGGCGAGGTTGCTTCTGACTCGTCGAGCAATTTGCACAGCTGAATCCGAAGTAAATTGGTTGTTGGTTCATGAGCTGGCAGAGACGGAGTGATCCAATCTTGAAAGTCTTCATCTGAAAACCCTTGATCAATATACTCATAGAGTTCTTTGAAATGAGAGTTACTTAATAGCTTCTTGGAGAAGAACTTACGAAGCAATTTCCATAGACGCTTCTTGTTTTCAGTTGTGATAATGTGCACAACTTTTGTTCGGTTGTTGATTGCATTTAGTTCTGCAGCCAAGTGCTCTTTATCTTGGTGATCCTCAGCCATATGCTTCAGCATCAACTGTTGATTGCGCAAGCTCACTTCAAGATGTGAAGGAGGTTGAGTGTTCGATTGACGAACACGCCGAGGTAGCCGATGCTCATTAAACGTGTTATTTTAATCAGACGGGCTTGATGCTGGCGCTTTCCCGAAGAAAAATCTTCCATGATTTTCAACGTATCACGTACTGGAGGAATGAAGCTTTTGTGACTGATTTTCGCTAGATATTCGATCTTCATTGCATAATCAACCAGCTTCTGAATCCAGGGCGTATACCTTGGTAGTTTTTGGGTGTTGAGCTGAATCCATCAGAATACGCAGGAACATATCTTCGACATCGAAGATAAATCCTTGGGATATGGCATTGATGGTGTTCCAAAGAATATCAAAAATAGTGTTGTCATCCTAGCCAGCGGACAAAGGGTATAAGTGAGAATATGATATAAAGTCTGATTGTCGAATGTTAAGTGCTTAGGCAGAGGAGGACCATTGTAATCGCGAATTTTATCATTGTCCATTGTGCATCGGAAATCTTCATCAGAGATTGCATCAATGTTATGAACTCGAATCTCCATCTTGTCATGTTTGAACCGAGGGAAATGAAAGTGAGAGACAAAGTCTATTGTAGAGCATTTTATTCTTTTCCCTTTGGTCATCCATTCCATGATCCAGTATGTGCTATCAGATGCATCACTGGATATATACAGCGTGGCATAAAATTGAAGAATAATCTCCCTGTTCCATCGATGCTGATATGCAAAAACATGCGTGAGGCCAAAGTCTTCGATGTCTTGCAATACTTGATTGGAGTAGCCAATGTTTTTCATCGCAGCGATATCCGGGTACTCATGAGGAAAAATCTTGAGGCTATCATAAAGAATCCGCGAATAATATATTGCATGTCCCTGAGTCCAGAACTGAGGAGATTCAGATGTGTGGGGCTTGATGTATGGACTCTCTTGAAAGAAAGTAGGATGGGTGTTCCGAATGAAGAGTGGCTCTTTGACGCCAACGCCGATAGAGAACAAAGGCAGTTGCTTGCGAGGATAAGGGTATTTGAGCTCATCTTCAACAGAGATCACTTCATTGCCATAAATGACCGAGTCTGAGTGATGAGCAGAAGCTGATTTTGCTGCAGAAGGATCAACACCTGAAGTTCTTCGTGCAGTATTGAGTGAGATTCGAAGAGGAGAACGACCAGACACTTTTTCAGGTACTTAATTAGGCACCAAATCTTTATCAACCACCTGGAACCGTTGAGGATTTGCTTCGGCGGACGGTTGAGTGACAGAGGGAGGATCTGAATCATTTTGTTCAACGTGAGCTGGAGAAGCCTGGGGAGTAGTCCAAGGAATTTCACCTTCTTCCAAAACATTTTGTTGAGGGGATTTTTTTCATTAACTGGAGAAGCCACATGCACTGTTTCAGTTGGCCTTGGTGAGCTAGGAGCATCCGCACCTGGTGCATGAATTGGTGAAGGAATGGCTCGTTCAGGAGAGTTCTCCTTCTGAGTTTGAGCTTTATGAGATTTTTCTATCTAGGGAGGAGGAGCATTCTTCTTTGAAATTTTCATCTTCTTCTTTTGCTTCGACGGATCAATGTGCCCCTTGACAAGATCATTGTAGCCAGTGACTATGGCTTGATGATCGAGGCAGACCTTGAGAACGATTTGATCTAGGTCCGAATGAAATCCTAGTCTTCTGTTTTGAAGGATAGTTAAAGCTCAATTGGCATCCACATAAGATTCTTCAAGTTGATTGATGACAAACTTAGATTTGGTAGCCTTCATACGGGTGTCAAGCTCATTTAACTGCGCAGAGAGGTCATTGATCTCAACGAAATCATCTTGCATGTCTTGAACAAGATCAGATGCTAGAGCTATCACCTTAGAGGGAATGGGCAAAGATGCCACTTCACCATCAAACAGGTTCTCCACAAATCTGTCAAGCTGCTCCATCATGAACACTTGATTGAAATAATTTGGTGCATCAGAATCAACTTGGGGCTGTGCAACAGGAGCAGTTTGTGCTACATTTTGCTCGGTCAGCAGCAAAGATGCCAATGGTTGAGTTAGCTTTGGAGCAAACTTAGCAGCCTTTCCTTTCACAACCTCAGCTCCCGGAGCATTCTATTCAGCAAAAGGAGCTTTGATTTGCTTCACCTTTTTCTTTGGGAGGTTATCTCCTGGCTTGGATGTGCCTACTGGGGCATCAATTACCAAATCGTGCAGATCAATTGCATCAGGATGAGGAGTTGTGTTTACTTTTTCAACCATTGTGACAGTGATAGGAGGAGTATTTCTCTTTACAGGGCTCTTCTTCGGAGGTGCAATTTCGATAACACTTGCTTGAAGATCAGGCAGAAAAGTGGATGTAGTAATATTCACTTGTTCAAAAGAGTTGCATCAATTTCTTCTCTCGTGAGTGGAGGATCATCTTGATCGGAAGAATCACTTTCAGGCTCAACTGGTTTAGTAGGCCTTTTCTTTGGCGCACTCATTTTCTTCAAAGCAGCATATCTGGGATCATGTTTGTGCTTAGAGCGCCCTTCTAATTTTCCTTCAGCCTTTTTCTTTTCGATGTCAGATTTAATGAGACGGTCATTTTCTTCTTATCTTGCCTGCTCCTTTTCAGCCTTCTTGGCTCTCTTTTCAGCATTCTTGAGGTGCTTGGCCTTTTCTTTGGGATAAGAGTCGTGTGTTTTAAGAGACGACCCGTCAGCATCAGAAGGCAGTAGAGGCCTTTCCTGAGGATCACCCGCCCGAATGAGGCCTATTTCGCGACAGTCACCCCATGGGGATGGAAGGCAAAGTTCTTGGCATATCGAGGATGAACCATTTTGTAGTTGAACCACTTTCGTACCCAATGACGTCGAATCTTTTGCACACACCTTTTTCTCTAAGCTGATTGTTCTCCAAGAATCGTGTTGTAGTTTTCATGAGAGATATATTGTGCCAAATTTGTGATAGGTTGCGTGCCACCTATCCTTTTCTTTGGAGCATCTTCTTCTTGCCCGTTTGAATTTGGTTCGGATCTCTTTCTTTTGTTGGTAGACAGGCCTAGCATTGGGCCCTTTGCATTTAGTGCTTCGGATTCATGAGCTATGCCCATAAATACCTCTTCTTCATGGGCCGTACTGTGGGGTCTAGCAGCATCCTCAACAGACTGCATATACCTGTGAATAAGAGTAGGTACGAGGGAAAATGGAGAAATGGTTACAAATGCTCACAACGAATAGTTTTTCGAACAAAAACATTTTGAGGAAGGAATAGACGCAGACTTTGAGAAATTTTTCGAATGAAGGAAACATATAGAACGAACTAGCAGCTCCAAAGAAAATACTAGACAGCGTGCTAGGCATTCCATTCGAGAGAAACATAACACAACCCTAGATCTGAAAGATCCGGATGCGAGGAACAACCACATACCACATCTGCACTAGCAGGGTAAAAAACTAGATCTAAGAAATGCAGTTAAATTGGAGATAATTGACCGCAGACGAACTCGACTCGAGAAGGAAGGAGACCCCATTTTGAACCACATGTACCCTAGCTCCATGACATGCAGTAGCTACGGCGGAGTGGGAAAGAAGATGTCCCGCAACGGCGTGGAAGGACTCCGGTGACCACTTTCCGGCAGTGAAGCGGCGAAGTGGTCATCGGCGTCGAGCTCAAGGAGGAGCGCTGCGGTGAGGGTTTTGGTGGAGAGGAGGCGAGGAGAAAGAGAGATTAGCAAGCAGAAGGAGAGCGATGTGGGTTTTATATGCGAGACGAAATAATTGCACACAAAGGATTTTGATCGGACGGTCTATATGCAGGGATGATTGCGATTCAATGGTCAAGATGAAATGACAGTTGATGTATTGCACGTGGCAACCGTCATAAAAGATCATGGTCCTGACTTAGGCGGGAGACCCCAAATTTTGGACAGCTTTTGCCGAAACAGATTAATGTTCGGACCGAATCTTAATTGTGGTCAAGGACACCAGATAAAGTTTCGTTCCAGATAAAATTTGAGCATTTACAACGGAACAACATAGACTTGAAGAGATAGAATAGATGGAAAACAGGGTCGTAGGAATTTCACTCGGGCAGAAGAACAAAAACCCATGAGCAGATAGCTATGAGAGAAATGCATTCGGACAAAAACAAAATATATCGATTGGAGAGAAATCCAACGAATGAAAATTGTGGTGGTGTGTAACCCACCGTATAAGAAATGAATGACCCCGAGCGTCGCACAATTATCGTGGCACCGGTTAGTCTAGTTTTTCGTTAATGTATTCACTCTGAGAAAGAAAATTTCACTTTGTCAAAATTTTCAGACTCTTCGAGTGTTATGCACCCATTCCTTCTAAGATGTGGAAGTGTTAGCACGGGTGCCGAGTCCAGCTCACTGCACGTTTGCGAAGTCTAGGAATTTAGCTCACACCGTAATTCACATAATCTTTTCTCGTCGAGAGGCTTGGTGACAATATAAGCAAGATTATCATCGGTCTTGACGTGATTGATGATAGTATCCTCCCGATCAACGTGATCACGAATGAAATAATGTCTTATGGCAATATGCTTCGCGCGAGAATGTTGCACATGATTGTGTGCGATTTTGATGTCACTCTCATTATCACAATACAGAGGGATAAGCTTGACCTTGATGCCATAATCCTTTAGTGTCTGCTTCATCCACAATAACTAAGTACAACAAGAGCCAGCAACAATATATTCGGCCTCAGCTGTAGACAAAGATACACAATTATGCTTCCTTGATGACCAACAGACCAAAGATTTACCGAGGAAATGGCATGTCCCTGAAGTAGATTTCCTATCAACCAAGTCACTAGCCCAATCTGAGTCCAAATATCCAACAAGATCAAACTGTGCTCCCTTAGGATACCATAAACCTAAGGTGGGGGTGTGAGCCAAATATCTCAGAATGTGCTTGATCGCTTGGTGATGCGATTCTTTTGGTGCAGCTTGATAATGGGCACACATGCAAACACTCAACATAATGTCAGGTCTAGATGCACATAGATAAAGAAGAGATCCGATCATCGAAAGATAAACTTTCCGATCGTAATCCTTACCATACTCATCTGCATCCAGCTTACCATTCGTGGGCATAGAAGTTCTATAGCCCTTCATTTTGGAATCTTGCATTTTGAACTTCTTGAGGCACTCTTTCAGATATTTCTGCTGAGATATGAAAATGCCATTTGCTTCTTGACGAATTTGTAGTCTGAGAAAGAACGCGGGTTAACCCATCATGGACATTTGATATTTATCGGACATCATTTTCCCGAACTCTAAGCTGCAAGCATTGTTCGTACAACCGAAGATAATATCATCCACATATATTTTACATACGAATAGATCATTATTAACAACACGAGTGAAAAGTGTGGGATCAGTGGATCCTGGCTTGAACCCTTTCTCGAGTGATACGTCTCCAACGTATCTATAATTTTTTATTGTTCCATGTTGTTATATTATCATTCTTAGATGTTTTACAATCATTTTATAGTCATTTTATATCATTTTTGGGTACTAAACTATTGAATAGTGCCAAGTGCTAGTTGTTGTTTTCTGCATGTTTTTTACATCGCGGGAAATCAATACCAAGTGGAGTCCAGATGCAGCGAAACTTTTTGTGGATTTTTTTGGACCTGAAGACATCCAGTGGGCCGGAGAAGCACTTGGGGGTGCTCCGGCGGGAGCACAACCCATCAGGGCGCGCCAGGAGGCCCAAGCGCGCCTTGGTGGGTTGTGCCCTCCTCGGGTGCCCCCGGACCACCTCTTTGCTCTATTAATATCCCAATATTCCAAAAACTCTAGAGGAGTCGATGAAAATCAATTCCAGTCGCCGCAGATTCCAGAACCACCAGATCCAATCTAGACACCATCATGGAGGGGTTCACCACATCCATTGGTGCCTCTTCGATGATGCGTGAGTAGTTCTTTGTAGACCTACAGGTCTGTAGTTAGTAGCTAGATGGCTTCCTCTCACTCATTTGAGTACCGATACAATGATCTCTTGGAGATACATATGATGTAAATCTTTTTGCGATGTGTTTGTTGGGATCCGATGAACTTTGAGTTTATGATCAGATCTATCTTTTTATCCATGAAAGTTATTTGAGTCTTCTTTGATCTCTTATATGCATGATTGCTTATAGCCTCGTATTTCTTCTTCGATATTTGGGTTTTGTTTGGCCAACTTGATCTATTTATCTTGCAATGGGAAGAGGTGCATTGTAGTCGGTTCGATCTTACGGTGCTTGATCCCAGTGACAGAAGGGGAACCGACACGTATGCATCGTTGCTACTAAGGATAAAATGGTGGGGTCTATTTCTACATAAATAGATCTTGTCTACATCATGTAATCGTTCTTATTGCATTACTCCGTTTTTTCATGAATTTAATACACTAGATGCATGGTGGATAGCGGTCGATGTGTGGAGTAATAGTAGTAGATGCAGGCAGGAGTCCATCTACTAATCTTGGACGTGATGCCTATATAATGATCATTGCCTGGATATTGTCATGACTATTTGAAGTTCCATCAATTGTCCAACAATAATTTGTCCACCAACCGTTTGCTATTTTTCTCGAGAGAAGCCACTAGTGAAAATTACGCCCCCCGGGTCTCTTTCTCATATTATTTGCCTTTGCAATCTATTTTCCTTTGCTTTTATTTTCAGATTTATTAAACCAAAAACCCAAAAATACCTTGCTGCAATTTATCTTATTTGCCATTCGATCTATCAATATTTACAACTGTATCATGTCTGTTACCCGAAAGGGATTGACAACACATTTTACACGTCGGGTTGCGAGTATTTGTTATTTGTGTGCAGGTGTTGTTTACATTGTGTTGATTGGTTCTCCTATTGGTTCGATAACATTGGTTTCATCACTGACGGAAATACCTACCACTGCTATAATGCTTCATCCCTTCCTCTTTGGGGAAATACCGACGTAGTCCTAGCAGACATCAAAAGGAATTTCTGGCGCCGTTGTCGGGGAGACATCATCAACATCTACCAGGTTCCTAATCAGAAATCTCATCTCCTCGCAATTTACATTATTTTCTATTTTCCTCTTATTTTCACTTCCCCCAATTCACCAAAAAATTATGTGTTTAATCGCCCCCTTTTTCGTTCGTTGTTTTCTCGTCAGATCTATTTTCATTTGCCCTTATGTCTTACTTGGTTACTTTGGTTGGTTGCTTGGTATAACGGGGTGTTTTATTGAAATCAGAAGAAAAGCGTTTATGGCTCCTTATCCACTTGCTAATCTTTTTAAAAGATCCAATTATGATGAACCAATTGCTAGTGAGTTGAGTGCACTAGATTATCTTTATGAAGTTTTGCTTGAGATTCATGAATCTGAAAATTGTGATGAAATGATAAAAGAAGAAATTTATGAAGTGATTCATGATAGCTGCTTGGATGAGAAGCATGATTGGAATGGTGTTATAATAAATTATGTTAATGTCAATTATGCTAGTAATATGCAAAACCCCAAACTTGGGGATGCTAATTTTGATATGTCCTCTATTGCAATGGTGTTGTAATAAATTCTATTAATGTCAATTATGCTAGTAATATGCAAAACCCCAAACTTGGGGATGCTAATTTTGATATGTCCTCTACTTATTGCAACGATCACGATTGGGGTGATTCTTCTTATGATCTTGAAAATTTATTTATGCCTCATGATGAATATGCTATTGATAATAATATTTGTGATATTATTGAAAGTGGTTTTGGAAGAGTGAAAACTCTAGGCAATAATGATCCCACTGTTTTGGAAGAGTGTCAACTTTGCATGCATGTAGATCAAGAAGAGAACATTTTTACGATGGCTATATCGTTGAATTTGAGAAGGATCCTACATGTAATTATTATGAGAGAGGGAAATATAGTTGTATAAATATTTGTGTTACTGAACTACCTCTCGCTATGTTGAGATTGTTTTTGTTTCTTCGCTCTTCCTTGCATGTGCTAGTTTTTGCTTGCCTTGATAATTTGTTTGCTTACAAAATGCCTATGCGTACACTACTGCAGGATGCCGCTAACGCGACACTACGACCAGAGACCCTTCGACGAAACTGTGTGCGATGCAATAATCGCAAACAGTGGTGTAAAAAACCATCAAAAAAGGTGCAAAACATTTGCGATGACGGATGCATAAAACACGGTTCAGATTTTAGTTGTGTGTGCGATGCAGGGCATATGGTTTAGTCCAATTAACTGTTTGCGATGAGGAGGACCAAAAGAAATGGGCAGTCAAATGAAGGTGTGTGTGATATATAGCATACAGTCACTCGGATGAACTGTTTCTGATTAGGCAACACAAAAGAAACGGTTAGCCAGATCAAGGTGTGTGCGATTTACGGCATGCGGTTCACTCGGATGAACTGTTTGAGTTGACACAAGAGAACAGAAATTGTTCAATATAACAGGATGTATGTGATACGCGGCAAAAAGGTCTATAATCAGAAATGTGTGCGAAGACCGATAATAACACATGCGATTGCTTCTAATAAGAAATATGTGATATGCTATGTCTACACAATATCTATTGGTCATTGGGCGACGAGCGGTCATCCGGGTACACCGTAAGGATGCGAAGAGGGAATCCTATATCAGTAAGGACTAGCTATTCCACCAATAGCTCATCTAAGAGAACTCTCAAGTTAACTGTGCTCAAGCTGGAGCAGCTATGAGATGGGTGACCGGATGGGAAGTTGTCAAAATTTCAAAACCCACTAATGGGATGGATCATAAATGTCCTTAATGGACCTTTAAGATACATCCCATCAGTGGGGTTTGAAATTTTTGTAACACATGTTAAAAAAGGTCTACCGCATTACTTTTTGGCAATGTGTGATACGTGGCATACAGTAGATCCATCCGACCTGTTTGTGATGGAATAAGCCGTGTGTTTTGTGGGGTTGAATTAACCTCAAGGTCCTTGTTTTGTTTTTTGTTTTGTTTTTTAACACATGTTAAAGAAGGTCTACCGCATTACTTTTTGACAATGTGCGATACGTGGCATATAGTTGATCCATTCGACCTGTTTGTGATGGAATAAGCCGTGTGTGTTGTGGGTTGGAATTAACCTCAAGGTCCTTGTTTTGTTTTTTGTTTTTAACACATGTTAAAGAAGGTCTACCGCATTACTTTTTGACAATGTGAGATACCTGGCATACAGTTGATCCATCCGACCTGTTTGTGATGGAATAAGCTGTGTGTGTTGTGGGCAAACGCTTGCTAGTATTCAACTGTTTGCGATTGATGAATTCATCACCAACGGGTTCCCTAGTGTGGTATGTGTTCATCTGATCATCATCTACTTCTTGTGCTAGCTCGATGTTCCTTCTATGCTAAGTTTCCTTTAATTGATGGCGTTTTATGAACACGCCATCGTTTCCTGCCATTTCCTCACCCGTTTCCCACCACCCAATGATATTGCGCGTAAACCTAGGCGGCGCGCGATGCACGGAGGCGACAAGCGCAACCTGTAGCACATCCACCTTTTCCAAGCATGTCAACCCACCAAAGCGCCGCCCCTGCCATCAACCTCGTCGACGAGGAAAACGAGCAGGCGCCGTCGAGGCCGAGGCGCTCCCTGGAAACGCGATGGACAATGCCGTGATGCGCATCATCGCCAGGGTTGAGCAGACCTTTGGCGCATGGCGCTTGAGCGCCGCGGATCAAGATAGGCATGTCAGCATTGATAGGCTGCAGCTCGCCTCACAACATGATCGATGGCGCACCGCAGAGAAAGCTAGGCACGTCCGCGCCGATAGGCTGCGGCTCGCCGCACGACGAGACCGTTGGAGCGCCGCAGAGCAAGAGGCGCAGTGCACCGCACAACAAGAGCGGATCCATCGGCGATTGCCTACTGTCGACACGGTGTCGCAGCTGGGTACACATCCCGTCAATACCCCCATTCCTCGCCAGGAGTGGGCAGAGGCCCTCAGCGCCGTACTTGCACCAGAGGCGGCCGCGCCATACTTGCACTGAACGCTCGCCGCGCCGTTCACCTTGTACGCGGCCAGCTGGATGCAAACGCGCTGGTCCATAGGCTCGACCACCTCCTTGGCCCAGGTGTCCATCTGGGCGCAGTAGAGGGACATGGCTGTCGCATCTTCGAGCTGGTGATCTCCGATGAAATAGCCAACTTGGAGCTCGAGATCGTGCTACAGATGTACCGCGAGCGTGTCGACCACTTGGTCGAACATCTGCACGAGTTCAGGCAGAGCCTAGAGCTACCGTAGGCAAGGACTGCTGGTCATGGTCTCATGGATGCGTTTTATTTTGTTGAGTCGTTTCGACGTGGATAGCTATGTATTCACAACAATCATAGTATTTATCTGTTTATTCCTCTGTTTCAATGTGTGTACTCTGTTTTCCGTCCTTATATGTTCTATTTCAATGTGTGTGTATACGATTTCCATTCTGTATATGTGGATGATAACAGCTAGATTCTAATTAATATACAAAAACAAATAGAAAATGGAATTCATAATATATATATATATATATATATATATTAATTGTTCATTAGTTGACCATAGAATATATATAATATCATCACATATACATGATGATACATAACTACTAGGTACAATGCATAAAATTGAAAACGAACAATACTAAAACTAATAATCACTCCTGATGCACGGTGTCATCCCAGCGCGGTGGCAGTACTCCGCCTCGCAGCGCTTGACGTACCGATCTGCCTCTTGCTGGCGGACGAGCGTGGACGATCTTGTCATTTCGTTGGGCGCCCACCAGAGCTCTTCATCGGTGGCACGCTGGAGCTTATTGTCCCACCTCCACGCAGCGATGAGGCGCCTAGCACCTTTGACCTTCCTCGCGAAGTACCCGTTTACGTACACCTCCTCCGCAAGACGACGCGCCCGCCCCCAAAGCTCCACCTTCTCCTTCTTCCAGGTGGCTTCACATGCTTCACAGGCCGCCTGGTACCTGGCTTTCTCCTTCGCCATCTCCTTCTTGAACGCCACTTGCCTGGGTTTCTCATCCGGCGACAGTGACTTCCATAGACAATGATTGTACTTGATGGGGATCGTTGCAGAAATTCAAAAAATTCTACGCATCACCAAGATCAATCTATGGAGTGACCAGCAATGAGAGGGGAGTGCATCTTCATACCTTTGAAGATCACGATGCGGAAGCGTTGCAAGAACGCGGTTGGTGGAGTTTGTCACATCCCTAGCTTCTGGTAATGCACTAGGCTAGCCTCATGTGTGCATCATGTTTAACTTTGAAAGAAACTTGAAATGGGGATGACTAAACCCTAGCACCAGATGAAACCAACTAGGTTCAAATTAAAATATTTTTCAATGAACGCAAAATGCCTTTGGAAAAGTTCATCATTTTTGGATTGATTAAAAACCTCTGCCAAAAATGTTGCACATATTTCTAGGACCATTCTGGATTTTTGAGTTAATCCATATTGTATTTGAATTGGAGCATTTAAATTCTATAAATAGTTTAAATGCTCTAATAATTGTGAAACTAGTTGAGGGCTATTGAAATTAATTCAATATGTGCCCACAAATATTTTCATGAATTATGAAAATGCTCTAGCATTTTTAATAAAGCAAAACAAAAACAGAAAATAGAAAACAGAAACATAATTAGAAAAAGGAGAAGGATTACCTGGCCTTACCTGCGGCCCACTGGCCGGCCCAGCACTGTGCTGGCCCAGTGCCAGTCATCCTCCTCCTCCCGCCAGGAGGACGAGGGCGTGTGCCCGGCGCCCGCAGCCACGCGCCGGCCACCTCCAGCCTGCCTGCTTCCTCCCCGACCCCCCTGGAGGCGCCACGACACCCCTGGCACCCCCTGGACTTCTCCCACTCTCTTCGGTGCCCCCCCTCCTCTACTCTCTCTTCCTCCCGCGTCCGAGCGGAGCTCGTCGCACCCGTTTGCCGTAGCCGCAGCCACCGCCTCCCCCTCGTCCCCTCGACATGTCTACGAGCTCCGCCACAGACCCGTGAATCTGCACGCCCATGCACGCGAGCTCGGGAGCCTCTGGGTGTCTTCCCCGACCTCGTCTTGAAGCTCCGGCCGCCGAAGATCCTCCTCGACGCCCTGCTCTGTTCTGAGCTTCCCCCGAGCCCACGTCGACGCCTCTGCACCCACCGTGAGCTCCTCCGTCGTTTGCCCCTCCTCCCCTTGCCTCCTGACCACCGTAGCCACTCCTTCGACTGAAGCCGAAGCTCGCCGCCGCTCGGGCTGGTCGCCGGCGCCACCCCGGTGACCTTTTGGTCACACCACCTAGTCCAACGAGTTCGCGAGTACTCGTAGAGGCCGTAGGCGCAAACCTTAGCTCGTCCCGAGCACCGTTTCGATGAACCCGTCGCCACCAGAGCTTCAGTCGCCGCGGACCTCGTCACTGGCGATAACTCCGGCCACCCCAGCCTCCGGCATCACCACCGTTGGATGCGCCACTCCGCCCTCTTCCCATAGCTGCTCTCTGCGCGCCAAAAGAACCCCTGTAGGTGAAACCCGACGCGCTTCGCCGCGTCTAGCCTCGCTGGCGGCTAAACGCCGGCGGGTTGACCACTTTGACCGGAGAGGTTTGACCCCGTCTGCCCAGAGGTTTGACCTCTCTCTCTCAATGACAGGTAGACCCAGGTCCCTAACTAATTAAGGTTTAGATTTAGTTTAGTGTTATTAGTCTCTGTTAGTTAGATTGGACACTGACATGTGGGCCCTGGGCCCACTGACAGTTTAGTTAGTACTAAGTTATGGCTAACTAACCCTGTTAGTTAGATGTGTCACTGACACGTGGGGCCCAGACTCTGTTAATCTTTAGTTTAGTTTTAAAACGTTTAGTTAGCCCTGAGAGACTGACCAGTGGGACCCACTGGTCAGGTTTGACCCGAACAGCCCTGTTGACCTGCTGACGTCAGCATGTGGTCATGCTGACGCAGTAAAGTGTTTCTGGATTTTAAAATAAATCTTAAATGATTTATTTATTTCAGAAAATAGCCAAAACTTCTAAAAATCATAGAAATTAATCTGTAACTCAGATGAAAATAATTTATATATGAAAATTGATCAGAAAAATTCAAGGAATCTGTTTATGGCATTTTCATGCATGTTTGAACAAGTTAAACCTGCTGATCAGGTCAAATCAATCAAATGGCATTTAAATAATCACATATGAAGTTTGAATTTGAACCTTTGGTTCAAACCAACTTCATCTAATTGTGTTGCTAGTTGCATTAGCTCAATAAACAGCATATTGCCATGTCATGATCATGCATCATATTGTCGCATTTGCATTGATTGTGTTCTTTCTCTGTTTGTCGGTTTTGTCCCCTCTCAGTAGACGACGTTCCGACGATGAGTTCGATGACACCGATGAAGACCCAATGTTATCTTCAGAAGTGCCAGGCAAGCAAAACCCCATTGAGCATTCCGATACAATCCCACTCTCTCGCTCTTGCTCTCTTTTACTGCATTAGGACAACAACGCTTCAATTGTTACCTGCTGCGGTAGCTGAACCCCTTTCCACTGCATGACCCGTCATTGCCACAGTAAATAGTTGAAACCCGCTAGTATGAGTAGGAGTTGTTTGAGCCATGTTGTGCCTACTCATTGATGCTTTCTGGTTATGCCTGCTATTGCTTAGAGTTGTGTCAGGTCTGATTCATCGGGGATGAATTGGAATGTGATGAACATGTCCTACTGTGTGTGAGCTAAGTGTGTGAACACGATTTGGTAAAGGTAGCGATGAGAGGCCATGTAGGAGTACATGGTGGGTTGTCTCATTGCAGCCGTCCTCAGGAACTGAGTTCTGTGTTGGTTGGTCCATGAAACAGCTACTACCACACATTGGGATCCTTAATTGACTCTCTCGACTTATTAATCAGCATGATCTCTGTCCAGGAGTTGCAACTAGTTTCTGGTGTTTGTAGTTTACTGGAGGTCGTGCGCAGCGCTGACCCTCGGGGTGGGCTGTGACGCGGCAGGTACGTGGCACGGTGTACCGATTGCCCGTTTGGTGATGCGGGAACCCTGTACACATCGTTTGGGGCCGTGAGCGACACCCCGACCGGATCTCCCCACGGATGGAACCCAAATAGGCGATAAACCTGGATGAGAGACTTGTGTGGTTAGTCAGGTCGTGGCCGACACCCTTGCTGGGCCTCCGCTTGAAGGTTGCCGAGTACATGTCGTGTAGACGACGATAAGTGGTGAGAGCGTGTGTGAAGAAGTACACCCCTGCAGGGTTAAATATAATCTATTCGAATAGCCGTGTCCGCGGTAATGGACTTCTGGGTTGCCTATTACAGTTCATAGACAAGTGAAAGTGGATACTCTAAAACACGCAAGATAAGCGTGAGTGCTATGGATGGCCTTCTCGTAGGGAGACGTGAGCGGATCCATAGTGGTGTATTGATTGGTGAATATGTGGACTCATGTGCGCCACCTCAAAAGAGTTACTTTCAATCGTAGTTTAGGATAGCCAGCGAGTCAAAGCTGGCTTGCTGCAGTCAACTCCACCACCCCTTTGTTGATACTGATGCATATGTAGGTAGATCTGATGTAAGTCTTGCTGAGTACCTTTGTACTCACGTTTGCTTAATTTATGTTTTTGCAGAGAGACTTCAGTCTCGCTAGTGGTTCCGCATGGACTTCGACGTTTAGCTTGTTACCTCAGCTACGATCTTGTGCCCTTGGGAGGGTCTTGTAGATAGTCAGGCTTCTTAGTCTTTTTCATTTGTAGATGTCTGTACTCAGACATGTAATGCTTCCGTTGCCTGTATGCTCTGTATGTTGGGTCATGTGACCTCTGATTGTAATAAATGCTATGATGGCTCTTCTGGGCCTTTATCTATATGAGTTGTTGAGTTATGTTGTGATGCCTTGTTGTTCAGCACATACTTGCATGTTATGCGTACGTGTAATGTGTATTGCTATGTGTGGGATCCGACACCTAGTTGTTTACCTTTGGTAGCCTATCTTACAGGGAAATGTCTCCTAGTGCTTCCACCGAGCCTTGGTAGCTTGCTACTGCTCCGGAACATTTAGGCTGGCCGGCATGTGTCCTTCTTCGTTCCTGTGTCTGTACCTTAGGGGAAATGTCACGCGTTGTTCCTTTAAGTCCTTGTAGCTTGCTACAACTTGGGTTCATACGTTGATGACCGACACGTTCGTTGCTGGGTCATGTATGCATGTCCCTGTAATTTAGTGCCACTTTTGGTTTATAACTAGTCATGTCGGCCCGGGTTCTCTGTCATATGGATGCTAGCGACACTATCATATACGTGTGCCAAAATGCGCAAACGGTCCTGGGCCAGGTAAGGTGGAACCCGTGGGGATACCGTGCGTGAGGCCGCAAAGTGATATGATGTGTTACCGGCTAGACCTGTGTAACTTAGGATCGGGGTCCTGACAGAGTTGTACATAAAGCGATTCAGATCGCGGCCGGATCCGATCTAAGCACCGAACAACGGTGCCTCCGCTTTCAACACACGTGCAGCCCGGTGACGTCTCCCGTGCCTTGATCCAGCAAGGAGAGAGGGAGAGGTTGGGGAAGACTCTGTCCAGCAGTAGCACGACGGCGTGGTGGTGGTGGAGGAGCGTGGTACTCCGGCAGGGCTTCGCCAAGCTTCGCGGGAGAAGAGGAGGAGTTGGGAGGGGGAGGGCTATGCAAGGCAATGGGTGCGGCTGCCCTCCCACCCCTCCACTATATATAGGGGCAAGGGAGAGGGGGGACGGCCCCTTCAGATCCAATATGAGGGGGGCGGCCAGGGGAGGAGGCTTGCCCCCCATCCCAAGGGGGCGCCCCCCCTCAGGGTTTCCCCCAACCCTAGGCGCATGGGCCCTATGGGGGGAAGGCGCCCAGCCCACTTAGGGGCTGGTCCCTCTCCATATACAACCCATAGGGCCCTCCGGGGCAGGTGGACCCCCGGAACCCCTTCGGTGGTCCCGGCATAATACCGGCACCCCCCCCCCCCGAACTTTTCCGGTGACCGTATAGTGACTTCCCATATATAAATGTTCACCTCCGGACCATTCCAGAACTCCTCGTGACGTCCGGGATCTCATCCGGGACTCCGAACAACATTCGGTAACCATGTAATACATTCTGTATAACCCTAGCGTCATCGAACCTTAAGTGTGTAGACCCTATGGGTTCGAGAATCATGCAGACATGACCGAGACATTTCTCCGGCCAATAACCAACATCAGGATCTGGATACCCATGTTGGCTCCCACATGTTCCATGATGATCTCATCGGATGAACCACGATGTTGGGGATTCAATCAATCCCGTATACAATTCCCTTTGTCTACCGGTATAGTACTTGCCCAAGATTTGATCGTCGGTATCCTGATACCTTGTTCAATCTCGTTACCGGCAAGTCTCTTTACTCGTTCTGTAACACATCATCCTGTGACCAACTCCTTAGTCACATAGAGCGCATTATGATGATGTCTTACCGAGTGGGCCCAGAGATACCTCTGTGTCATACGGAGTGACAAATCCCAGTCTCGATTCGTGCCAACCCAACAGATACTTTCGGGGATACCCGTAGTGTACCTTTATAGCCACCCAGTTATGTTGTGACGTTTGGCACACCCAAAGTACTTCTACGGTATCCGGGAGTTGCACAAACTCATGGTCTAAGGAACATATACTTGACATTGGAAAAGCTTTAGCATACGAACTACACGATCTTGTGCTATGCTTAGGATTGGGTCTTGTCCATCACATCATTCTCCTAATTATGTGATCCCCTTATCAATGACATCCAATGTCCATGGTCAGGAAACCGTAACCATAAATTGATCAACGAGCTAGTCAACTAGAGGCTCACTAGGGACATGTTGCGGTCTATGCATTCACACATGTATTACGATTTCCGGATAATACAATTATAGCATGAACAATAGACAATCATCATGAACAAGGAAATATAATAGTAACAATTTTATTATTGCCTCTGGGGCATATTTTCAATAGTCTCCCACTTGCACTAGAGTCAATAATCTAGTTAAATTGTGATGAATCGAACACCCATAGAGTTCTGGTGTTGATCATGTTCTGCTCGTGGAAGAGGTTTAGTCAACGGATCTGCGACATTCAGATCTGTATGCTCTTTACAAATATCTATGTCTCCATCTTGAATATAATCACGAATGGAGTTGAAACGGCGCTTGATGTGCTTGGTCTTTTTGTGAAACCTGGGCTCCTTGGCAATGGCAATAACTCCAGTGTTGTCACAGAAGAGAGTCATCGGCCCCGACGTGCTTGGAATAACTCCTAGGTCGGTGATGAACTCCTTCATCCAGACTCCTTCCTATGCTTCTTCGGAAGCAGCTATATACTCCGCCTCACATGTTGATGCCGCCATGACGTGTTTCTTGCAACTGCACCAGCTGATTGCCCCACCATTCAAAATATACACGTATCCGGTTTGTGACTGGGAGTCATCCGGATCTGTGTCGAAGCTAGCATCGATGTAACCCTTTACGACGAGTTCTTCGTCACATCTCTAAACGAGAAACATATCCTTAGTCCTTTTCACGTACTTCAGGATGTTCTTGACTGATGTCCAGTGTTCCATTCCGGGATCACTTTGGTACCTCCCCACCAAACTTATGGCAAGGTTCACATCAGGTCTGGTACACAGCATGGCATACATAATAGAACCTGTGGCCAAGGCATAGGGGATGACACTCATCTTTTCTCTACCTTCTGCCAAGGTCGGGCATTGAGTCGTGCTCAATTTCACACCTTGCAATACAGGCAAGAACCCTTTCTTGGACCGATCCATATTGAACTTCTTCAGTATCTTGTCAAAGTATGTGCTTTGTGAAAGACCAATGAGGCGTCTCGATCTATCTCTATAGATCTTGATGCCTAATATGTAAGCAGCTTCTCCAAGGTCCTTCATTGAAAAATACGTATTCAAGTAGGCCTTTATGCTTTCCAAGAGTTCTATATCATTTCCCATCAACAATATGTCATCCACATATAATATGAGAAATGCTACAGAGCTCCCACTCACTTTCTTGTAAATACAGGCTTCTCCATAAGTCTGTATGAACCCAAACGCTTTGATCACCTCATCAAAGTGAATGTTCCAACTCCAAGATGCTTGCACCAGCCCATAGATGGAGCGCTGGAGCTTGCATGCCTTGTTAGCATTCTTAGGATCGGCAAAACCTTCCGGCTGCATCATATACAATTCTTTCTTAAGGAAATCGTTAAGGAATGGCGTTTTGACATCCATTTGCCAGATCTCATAGTCATAGAATGCGGCAATTGCTAACATGATTTGGACGGACTTCAGCATCGCTATTGGAGAGAAAGTCTCATCGTAGTCAGTTCCTTGAACTTGTCGATAACGCTTAGGGACAAGCCGAGCCTTATAGATGGTCACATTTCCATCCGTGTAAGTCTTCTTCTTAAAGATCCATTTATTTTCTATGGCTTGCCGATCATCGGGCAAGTCAACCAAAGTCCATACTTTGTTATCATACATGGATCCTATCTAAGATTTCATGGCTTCAAGCCATTTGTTGGAATCCGGGCCCGCCATCGCTTCTTCATAGTTCGAAGGTTCACCGTTGTCTAACAACATGATTTCCAGGACAGGGTAGTCGTACCACTCTGGTGCGGAATGTGTCCTCGTGGACCTACGAAGTTCAGCAGTAACTTGATCCAAAGTTTCATGATCATTATCATTAACTTCCTCTCTAGTCGGTGCAGGCACCACAAAACATCTCTTGTGGTGCGCTACTTTCTGGTTCAAGAGGGGTGACAACCACCTCATCAAGTTCCACTTTCCTCCCACTCACTTCTTTCGAGAGAAACTCTTTCTCCAGAAAGGATCCATTCTTGGCAACAAAGACTTTGCCTTCGGATCTGAGGTAGAAGGTATACCCAATAGTTTCCTTAGGGTATCCTATGAAGACGCATTTTTCCGATTTGGGTTCGATCTTTTCAGGTTGAAGTTTCTTTACATAAGCATCGCATCCCCAAACTTTTAGAAATGACAACTTAGGTTTCTTCCCAAACCATAGTTCATACGGTGTCGTCTCAACGGATTTAGACGGTGCCCTATTTAAAGTGAATGCAACAGTCTCTAAAGCATAACCCAAAAATGATAGCGGCAAGTCGATAAGAGACATAATAGATCGCACCATGTCCAACAGAGTACGATTACGACGTTCAGACACACCGTTACGCTGAGGTGTTCTAGGCGGCATCAGTTGTGAAACAATTCCACATTTCCTTAGGTGTGTGCCAAATTCGTGACTTAAATATTCTCCTCCACGATCTGATCGTAAGAACTTTATTTTTCTGTCATGTTGATTCTCATCCTCATTCTGAAATTCCTTGAACTTTTCAAAGGTCTCTGACTTGTGTTTCATCAAGTAGACATACCCATATCTACTCAAGTCATCAGTGAGGGTGAGAACATAACGATAACCACCGCGAGCCTCAACGCTCATCGGACCGCACACATCAGTATGTATGATTTCCAACAAGTTGGTTGCTCGCTCCATTGTTCCGGAGAACGGAGTCTTGGTCATCTTGCCCAAGAGGCATGGTTCGCACGTGTCAAATGATTCATAATCAAGAGACTCCAAAATCCCATCTGCATGGAGTTCCTTCATGCGTTTGACACCAATATGACCAAGGTGGCAGTGCCACAAGTATGTGGGACTATCATTATCAACCTTAGATCTTTTGGCATTCACACTATGAATATGTGTAACACCACGTTCGAGATTTAACAAAAATAAACCATTGATCAGCGGGGCATGACCATAAAACATTTCTCTCATATACATAGAACAACCATTATTATCATATTTAAATGAGTAGCCATCTCGCATTAAACGAGATCCAGATACAATGTTCATGCTCAAAGTTGGTACTAAATAACAATTATTGAGGTTTAAAACTAATCCCGAAGGTAGATGTAGAGGTAGCGTGTCGACGGCGTTCACATCGACCTTGGAACCATTCCTGACGCACATCGTCACCTCGTCCTTCGCCAGTCTACGCTTATTCCGCAGCTCCTGCTTTGAGTTACAAATGTGAGCAACTGCACCGGTATAAATACCCAGGAGCTACCACGAGCACTGGTAAGGTACACATCAATAACATGTATATCACATATACCTTTGACGTTGCCGGCCTTCTTAGACGCTAAGTATTTGTGGCAATTCCGCTTCCAGTGACCCGTTCCCTTGCAATAAAAGCACTCAGTCTCAGGCTTGGGCCCATTCTTTGGCTTCTTCCCCGCAACTGGCTTACCGGGCGCAGCAACTCCCGTGCCGTCCTTCTTGAAGTTCTTCTTACCCTTTCCTTTCTTGAACTTAGTGGTTTTATTCACCATCAACACTTGATGTTCCTTTTTGATCTCCACCTCCGCTGATTTCCGCATTGAATATAACTCGGGAATGGCCTTCTCCATCCCTTGCATATTGTAGTTCATCAAAAAGCTCTTGTAGCTAGGTGGAAGCGATTGGAGTATTCTGTCAACGACCGCGTCATGTGGGAGATTAACTCCCAGCTGAGACAAGCGGTTGTGCAACCCAGACATTCTGAGTATATGCTCACTTACAGAACTGTTTTCCTCCATCTTACAACTATAGAACTTGTCAGAGACTTCATATCTCTCGACCCGGGCATGAGCTTGGAAAACCATTTTCAGCTCTTAGAACATCTCATATGCTCTGTGTTGCTCAAAACGCTTTTGGAGCCCCGATTCTAAGCTGTAAAGCATGCCGCACTGAACCAGGGAGTAATCATCACTACGCGACTGCCAGGCGTTTCATAACGTCTTGAGTTGCTGGGAAAATGGGTGCGTCACCTAGCGGTGCTTCAAGGACATATGCGTTCTTGCCAGCTATGAGGATGATCCTCAAGTTACGGACCCAATCCGTATAGTTGCTACCATCGTCTTTCATCTTGGTTTTCTCTAGGAACACGTTGAAGTTGAGGGCAACATTAGCGTGGGCCATTTGATCTACAAGACATATTGTAAAGATTTTAGACTATGTTCATGATAATTAAGTTCATCTAAACAAATTTAATGAACTCCCACTCGGATAGACATCTCTCTAGTCATCTAAGTGATACATGATCTGAATCAACTAGGTCGTGTCCGATCATCACGTGAGACGGACTAGTCATCAACGGTGAACATCTCCATGTTGATCGTATCTTCTATACGACTCATGTTCGACCTTTTGGTCTTCCGTGTTCCGAGGCCATGTCTGTACATGCTAGGCTCGTCAAGTCAACCTAAGTGTATTGCGTGTGTAAATCTGGCTTACACCCGTTGTATGCGGACGTTAGAGCCTATCACACCCCGATCATCACGTGGTGCTTCGGAACAACGAACCTTAGCAACGGTGCACAGTTAGGGGGAACACAATTCTTGAAATTTTAGTGAGAGATCATCTTATTTATGCTACCGTCGTTCTAAGAAAATAAGATGTAGAACATCATAAACATCACATGCAATCAAATAGTGACATGATATGGCCAATATCATTTTGCTCCTTTTGATCTCCATCTTTAGGGCTCCATGATCATCATCGTCACCGGCATGACACCATGATCTCCATCATCGTGTCTTCATGAAGTTGTCTTGACAAACGTTACTTCTACTACTATGGCTAACGATTAGCAATAAAGTAAAGTAATTACATGGCGTTTTCAATGACACGCAGGTCATACAATAAAATAAGACAACTCCTATGGCTCCTGCCGGTTGTAATACTCATCGACATGCAAGTCGTGATTCCTATTACAAGAACATGATCAATCTCATACATCACATATATCATTCATCACATCCTTTTGGCCATATCCCATCACACGGCACATGCTGCAAGAACAAGTTAGACGTCCTCTAATTGTTGTTGCAAGTTTTTACGTGGCTGCTATAGGTTTCTAGCAAGAACGTTTGTTACCTACGCCAAAACCACAACGTGGTATGCCAATTACTATTTACCCTTCATAAGGACCCTTTTCATCAAATCCGATCCGATTAAAGTGGGAGAGACAGACACCCGCTAGCCACCTTATGCAACTAGTGCATGTCAGTCGGTGGAACCTGTCTCACGTACACATAGGTGTAAGGTTGGCCCAGGCTGCTTCATTCCACGATGCCGTCGAATCAAGATAAGACTAGTAACGGCAAGTAAATTGACAAATCGACGCCCACAACAACTTGTGTTCTACTCGTGCATAGAAACTACGCATAGACCTAGCTCAAGATGCCACTGTTGGGGATCGTTGCAGAAATTCAAAAAAATTCTACGCATCACCAAGATCAATCTATGGAGTGACTAGCAACGAGAGGGGAGTGCATCTTCATACCTTTGAAGATCGCGATGTGGAAGCGTTGCAAGAACGCGATTAGTGGAGTCGTACATAAAGCAATTCAGATCGTGGCCGAATCCGATCTAAGCACCGAACAACGGTGCCTCCGCGTTCAACACACGTGCAGCCCAGAGTCGTAGCCCGCGCCTTGATCCAGCAAGGAGAGAGGGAGAGGTTGGGGAAGACTCCGTCCAGCAGCAGCACGACGGCGTGGTGGTGGTGGTGGAGGAGCATGGTACTCCGGCAGGGCTTCGCCAAGCTTCGCGGGACAAGAGGAGGAGTTGGGAGGGGGGAGGGCTATGCCAGGCAATGGGTGCGGCTGCCCTCCCACCCCTCCACTATATATAGGGGCAAGGGAGAGGGGGCCCGGCCCCTTCAGATCCAATCTGAGGGGGGCGGCCAGGGGAGGAGGCTTGCCCCCCAACCCAAGGGGGGCGCCCCCCTCAGGGTTTCCCCCAACCCTAGGTGCATGGGCCCTAGGGGGGAAGGCGCCCAGCCCACTTAGGGGCTGGTCCCTCTCCATATACAGCCCATAGGGCCCTCCGGGGCAGGTGGACCCCCGGAACCCCTTCGGTGGTCCTGGCATAATACCGACACCCCCCCCCCCGAACCTTTCCGGTGACCGTATAGTGACTTCACATATATAAATCTTCACCTCCGGACCATTCCGGAACTCCTCGTGACGTCCGGGATCTCATCCGGGACTCCAAACAACATTCGGTAACCACGTAATACATTCCCTATAACCCTAGCTTCATCGAACCTTAAGTGTGTAGACCCTACGGGTTCGGGAATCATGCAGACATGACCGAGACATTTCTCCGGCCAATAACCAACAGCGAGATCTGGATACCCATGTTAGCTCCCACATGTTCCCCGATGATCTTATTGGATGAACCACGATGTCGGGGATTCAATCAATTACGTATACAATTCCCTTTGTCTACCGGTATAGTACTTGCCCGAGATCCGATCGTCGGTATCCCGATACCTTGTTCAATCTCGTTACCGGCAAGTCTCTTTACTCGTTCTGTAACACATCATCCCATGACCAACTCCTTAGTCACATAGAGCTCATTATGATGATGTCTTACCGAGAGGGCCTGGAGATACCTCTCCATCATACGGAGTGACAAATCCCAGTCTCGATTCGTGCCAACCCGACAGATACTTTCAGGGATACCCGTAGTGTACCTTTATAGCCACAATGTCGTGGTTTTGTCATGGCAGATGTCCTAGGATAAGGACTTAGTCGCGAGGCCAATGCATCTATGTTGTAGCTTGAGACGGGTTGAGTGGAATCGAGAGACGCAACGCAAGACATGGATTTAGACAGCTTCGGGCCCCGGGAAACATCATCCGGTAATAGCCCTACATGTTGTTTGAGGCTAGATCTCATTATGACCCTCATGGAGTCGCCGCATAAACCGGCTCTTTCTATCTAGCCCTAGAGATTATTTCTTCTTGCTTGTGTAAACTTCTCCCTCTTTGGGGAGCCCTGCCCCTTCTTATATATGTTGAAGGGGCGGGTTACATGACTAGTCCTAGTAGGATTAGGATTAATCTATTACAAGGAGTTCTAGTCTTGCTTCCTTTGTAGGAGAATATTGATGGCTTCTCGCCCCTCGTTGGTTACCCCAAGTGGAAGGTTTGAGATGTAGCGTAGCGGTAGTTTTCCCTTGGCAAAGATACCAAGGATCGAATCCCGTGAGACTCCGAGGGTCGACAAGAAGGTGTCAATAGCGCCAGAGACTTTTGCTTGACAGGACCTACACACAGATACAAATAACTTTGCTCCCAACGAGTACAGAGAGGTTGTCAATCCCTCCGGCCTTGTCGTTTACAAAGGATCAAACGCAAGAGATAATAGTGATAGGTATGACTGCAACTAGTAAATAAGAACAGGAAGTAAATAATGGGTGTGATCAGTGATGGTAATATGGACCGGGGTCCCATGATGTTCACTAGTGATGTCTCTCTCCCAAAAGACGATAAAACAGCTAAGCGAGGTAAACAAATTACAGCTGGGCAATTGACAGGATTATGTGCGCAAACCAATGCTAACTATGCTATAAGAAAGGTGGGCGGTACGCCAAGGCAAGTAGACCGAAATCCATCTGCATCTACTACTAATCATCCACCTTGAGATATCTATCCAGAACATCTCGCTGGTATTAAGTTGTGAGTCCCACCCATAGTGTAAACTCAAAGCAACAGACAACTGCATTAAAAGAACTTTGCGTAAAGTAAACAATCCTTGCACCCGCAAGTACAAGCACCGTTGTTTTCCCCCTTGCGGCAACTGCACATCCCCTAGACTCATGTTTCTGTCACTCAAGCTAGTCATCGAGGGGCATGAACCCACAATCAAGCATAACGTTCCCTCTTGGAGTTACTACCTACTACTTGGCCAAAGCAATAAACAACAACGGAGAACATGCAAGAATTACTCAAGAACATAAATATAAAAGAGGTGAATCAAATATATTACTCACACACAATCTGAACATAATCTCATAATCCATCGGATCCCAGCAAACTCAGCATAGCAACAGCATAAGGATTACATATGTGCCTCGATCATGTAGGGCAGCTCACGAGGTCTAATCGATGAAGAACAAAGAGGGGAGGAGAACATCACATAGCTACTGGTCATGGACCCATGGTCCAAGGGGGACTACTCACAACTCATCCGGGAGGCGTCCATGGTGGTGGAGAAGCTCCCGGTGGTGGTTCTCCCCTCCGGCAGGGTGCCGGGAAGAGTTCTCCTGGTGCTCCCGATCTTGGAAGCGCGGCGGCGGCGGAACAGAGATGAGATCGCGAAAAAGGGTTCCGTCCTCGAGGGTTTCGGGACGCGATGTAAATATATGCCAAAGGGGGTCACCAGAGGAGGTAAGGGGGGCCCAGGCACCCCCCCGGCGCGGCCAGGAGGGGGGCCGCGTGGGCAGGCCGCCTGGGCTGCCCCTGGCTCCCCTCTGGCCCCACTTCTGGCGCGTGGAAGCTTCCGGAGCGCTGATTTTTTATATATTTTTCCCGGAATTTTTCTGGCAATTTAAGTAATGGGAAAACCTGAAATACAAAAACAGCAGAAAACAGAAACTGGCACTGGGGTGCACTGAGTTAATAGGTTAGTCCAAATATGATCAAAAGTGTATGGAAGTGCATAAGTATCATAGCAATATCACACAAAAGAGGCATGGAGCAAGCAGAAATTATAGATACGTTTTGGACGTATCAACATCCCCAAGCTTAATTCCTGCTCGTCCTCGAGTAGGTAAATGATAACAAGCATAATTTCTGTGGTGACATGCTATCAACCATATAAGAACTTTTCACAGTCACATGACAAATGCTTACTGAGATAATGAATCTTTAGTAATTAAGTTGCCTCATGAGAATATCACAAAGAACTGAAAGTTTTACAATATGATACTGAAACACCCAATAGATTTGTAGTGAGCATGGTGTGCAAACATGACAAAGTGATACCTCGCTTGCCCCCTTTAGTGAAGCAAAACATAAATGCAGGAGCACCTCCGAAGTTTAAGTGGCGACTAGATACAATGATTTCAGAATGAACGATATCATAATCATGCAGAAGACAATGGTACTTTGGGACAATGCACATTACACTCAGAATGACAATCATGCTCTCAATAGTTGGTGCTTTGAAGAAAGAAGGTGGAGACTCTCGAACCGTGGCTTTTGATGGCAAGGTTGAAAACCCGTGGTTGGAAGCAAAGACTAAACATGTACCAGAGCTCTTGGTTTTTAAAAACAGAGGTAAAAATTATTTTTGGGAGATGCATATTTCGTCAACGAATGCTAGTAGATAACTCAATTACTTCTCGAGCTGGACAAGTTTTGAGGAACGGCTCCCGCACGGGGACGATCACATCCCCTTAATCTCCTTTGTTTATCACTGCCAAAAGTTTTCTGATTTCTCATGAACAAAGCGTGAAGGAGGGTTTGTTTGTTGTTATTTTTGTTATGAGCCGGGCGCACTCATGCCAGTTCCTTCTCGTATTAGGGGTTTGCAGATTAGACATGCAATCCCGGGGTAAAACTTGTCCAACTTAAAAAGATCATGAATTAACTACTACTTCCTCATGAGCTAAAACAGAGGCACAAAAGAGAAACGCTTTTTGTCGGTGTACTAAAGTAGGGGTACCTTAGTATCCCGACTTGTGCACGGGCAGTAGCAGCGTCCCGTGGTCAGGCTCACCACGTGCCTGCCAAGGCCCGCTCTAGTTCCTTTGGAGCCATTCAAGAACAAAGTATTCAAGTTAAGAAACAAGACCCCGGCAAGAGGAGCTTGCCAGGAAGGCCACACCAGGCTCATGGTTATCACTCCAGCACAAGACCCTGGCAAGAGGAGCTTGCCAGGAAGACCAAAGAACAGCATTTCAGAAGACATACCGTGGCGCATCGCGCGCCCCGACAAGACCCGAAGAGCGACAAGCTTACGGGCCCGGCGAGATAGCGACCCCGGCAAGGTGCTTGCCGGGGCAAGCTTACACTGTGTGCCTACGCTCCAGCTCATCTGTCCACGCGTCGCCCTGGGGCCCTTCCAGGGGCACGTGGGGGATGGCTGTGCAGCCTGGGGTACACGGTGGCAAGCCACGGTGATGAGGCCACCATCGTGGCGAACGGAGACGCCCGGGCGGAGGCTTTTTGGGGTGACGGCGACGGGCATTCAATGCCTTTGTCCCCCACCGTCTGGGTTAGGTATGAAGCATTGTGCATACACTGTTCATACACTGTTACAACTACCACCGATTTTACACTTTTACCCTCATCTACGTTGACACCTGTCGGTGACCCCTTTGAGCTATAAAAGGAGGCCCATGCACAACGTAGAGGGGGGTTCGATTCCAGAAACTTGATCACTCCCAAGCTTGGTGTAGCTAGTACTATAGATCTTCAAGCTCCCGAGCCAAGAACTCAATACAACCAAAGCAGGAGTAGGGTTTTACGCATCCGTGCGGCCCGAACCTGGGTAAACTGCTCGCGTGTGCCCCTCGATCTGCTCTTTGTGCTCCCTCCGCTCCCTTGCCGTACCGAAAAGGGGCTCCGATCCCATAGGTGTTCATGGGCGACCAGTTTCCCCGACATCTTTGGCGCGCCAGGGGTACCTTAGTATCCCGACTTGTGCACGGGCAGTAGCAGCGTCCCGTGGTCAGGCTCACCACGTGCCCGCCAAGGCCCGCTCTAGTTCCTTTGGAGCCATTCAAGAACAAAGTATTCAAGTTAAGAAACAAGACCCCGGCAAGAGGAGCTTGCCGGGAAGGCCGCACCAGGCTCAAGGTTATCACTGCAGCACAAGACCCTGGCAAGAGGAGCTTGCCAGGAAGACCAAAGAACAGCATTTCAGAAGACATACCGTGGCGCATCGCGCGCCCCGACAAGACCCAGAGAGCGACAAGCTTCCGGGCCCGGCGAGATAGTGACCCCGGCAAGGTGCTTGCCGGGGCAAGCTTACACTGTGTGCCTGCGCTCCAGCTCATCTGGCCACACGTCGCCCTGGGGCCCTTCTAGGAGCACGTGGCAGACGGCTGTGTAGCCTGGGGTACACGGTGGCAAGCCACGATGACGAGGCCACAGTCGTGGCGAACGGAGACGCCCGGGCAGACGCTTTTGGGGTGACGGCGACGGGCATTCAATGCCTTTGTCCCCCACCGTCTGGGTTAGGTACGAAGCACTGTGCATACACTGTTCATACACTGTTACAACTACCACCGATTTTACACTTTTACCCTCATCTACGTTGACACCTGTCGGTGACCCCTTTGAGCTATAAAAGGAGGCCCATGCACAACGTAGAGGGGGGTTTGATTCCAGAAACTTCATCACTCCCACGCTCAGTGTAGCTAGCACTGTAGATCTTCAAGCTCCCGAGCTCAAGAACTCAATACAACCAAGGCAGGAGTAGGGTTTTACGCATCCGTGCGGCCCGAACCTGGGTAAACTGCTCGCGTGTGCCCCTCGATCTGCTCTTTGTGCTCCCTCCGCTCCCTTGCCGTACCGAAAAGGGGCTCCGGTCCCATAGGTGTTCGCGGGCGATCAGTTTCCCCGACATCAGATCGCCC